>OX376172.1:11569071-12769071 GCA_947363495.1 Euzophera pinguis | reverse complement strand
AATGTACTTCTGTTTGTGATCCTACTCTAGTAATGGTTCCTCGAGCTGCTTTCTTCTTACGTCTTAGTAGCGTCCATCTTACGTTTGCTTGAGTTCCAGGGTATAGTAAGGCACGCAAAGTTATCGTTCGACCTTCACCATCTCTTACAGGTATCAATTTAGTTGTGAGCTTCTTTCTTGTCTTATATGAAGATATTGTAGTGTCGAGTTGAGTGAGTTCGCTTCGTTTCATTTCTTGTTTCTGCTATGTCGGGCGGTGTAGCAGGGTGTGGTGGCGTCGATGACATTTTTTACAGTACACCCTCATGCGACACTTTTGTTAGCAGTGTGTCCAGGAGCTAGACAATTAAAACATAAATTATTCTCTTTAGCTAATTTGCTTCTATCTTCTGTACCGAGCATAGTAAATCCTTTGCAGTGGCAAGTCTTGTGGTTTCTTAACAAAGAATATAAATCTTAACTGGTGCTCTGGCGTTAATATGAAGTGCGTTTTCCTTTATAGGTTTACTCTTCTTTTTTGCAGGTGCAGATGTCAGCGAGATCGAGTCCAGCTTTCGAAATTTAGCCTCTAAAAAGTTTCTTAATTCTTCCCACGTAGGTAGATTATATGAATCAGGGCTACAGATGTGATCTTCCGATAATTTTCGTGTATCCAGGTCAAGAATTATTATCAAATCCCAAGATGCTTGTAGATTGCCGAGACTATTCAAACATTCTAACGATGTGTCTACCGAGTTCTTGATCTGACTTGCTACTGGTCTTTTCATAAGAGAGTCAACAATAAGGCTTTTATGTCCATACCGCTGCTTCAAAATATTCCGTGCTTGTTCGTAGTTGCTATCTCTGACATCAATGTCTTTAAGCAGGGCTTCAGTTTCTCCATCTATGCTCGTCTTTAAGTAGTGCATCTTTCGAACCTTTGTTAGTGATATATTTTGATGTATGAGAGTCGTGAACAAATCATTAAAGGTAGGCCATTCTTCATATTGACCGGCAAATGTAGGAAGTTTAATGCAGGGGAGCTTCATCTGTGGGACTGTATCTTGCTCAGATATAAGTATTTCCTTCGATTGCGTGAACTTCATTAACATGTCCATCAAATCTCCAGTAGTACACAAGTATAAATCTTCGACAATAAAGTACTGTTCATTAGCGAAATAGGGTAAATTATCTCGATCTTCCTTGGGGAGAGACATAACAAGTACTTCGTGATGAGATTTGAATGATTGCCAGTGATCTTCTATAGATTTAAGTCGTGCTTCAATATATCCCTTAGTAAGTCGCTGATGGGGGCATTTCCTCAAATTATCCTGAGCTTTACGTAACACATTAGCCTTTTCTTCCAATAAAATTAATAGTCCTTCCCTTGAAAAACTCATCTTTAATAATTAATAATGTCTAAACTCAATAATTAAATAATATTTCCAAATATAGTGTATTGGCTCCTTTATAATATTTCTTAACTGAGGAATGCGGTCTTCTTTTGTTCACTCCTATTGACTATCACAGGTATCGGACGTCGTAGGTTCACTTCCATTATCCGGATCGATGTCGACCATATGTTGACGCCACTAGGTCTAAATTGGCCTGTCTAGCTCCAGGGTGATTTTATAAATGAAAATACGTCCTTCTTGTGCGATCTTTATTGCGAACTGAGTAACTTGCTAACATGCATTGGATTTTAAAGGCTTGTTTGCGGTGATGCGTATGTACCTATATACAAATAGCGGTTTTGAGCTTAACAACCAGTGTGATAGTGCCATAATCCAAATCACACCGCATCATTTATCCTGCCCTTCTTCATGCTAGGTAAGCTGCACAAAAAAAGACCTTTTATTGTCAGCCACGTAAAGCGGTATTTGGGTGGCAAGATTTTGCAGTAAGTAAAATCTAAAGTGTTTTAAGCTAATTAACACGAAAAGACGAAGGCCTAAAATGTAGCTATTATAACCCTAATACCGACATTTTAGCTGCTGTATAGCTGTTTACAAATGAGTAATATTATTTTCTCTGTAACGAATTTGTGGATTATTTTCATGTATTGTATAAATATACCACAGTGTTGTCTGTCAAAATACAATAGGTCAATACTCGGTTACTTGGATTAAGCTTAAAATAACAAACAAATACTTCCGAAATTGCAAATGAAATTCTCCATCGTGCAACACTGTTTAACAATTGTTTTGCCGCTTGTTAACAAGTTAGAGGACATTATCTTATCTCGTTTATGTTAACAAACCCACTGGGTGTATAGAAATTCGATGATACGACCCGTTTCTCGTTTTACAAACCGCTTTTAGGCGATACAACAGCTCATACATACAAATTTGTGCATTTTAGAAAAAATGTAAGTATTTGTTGTGTTTGGGGGGTTTCTCGCGAAAAAGTATGATATCCATACTTCCATATTCATACTTACTAATATTATAGGTAAGTTTCGTACGTCTCTCGGTCTATCTGTCTGTCTGTCGTTACGCTTTCACGGTCAAACCGCTAAACGGATTTGAAATTTCGTATGAATATATTTCGAAGACCCGTAGTCAAACATAGGCTACTTTTTGACCCAGGCGGAGCTGCGGGAAACAGCTAGTTATGAATAAGTAAGTAACAATTTGAATTGGTTTGGTTTCTCCAGCAAATAGTATAACTTCAGTAATAAACAATTATTATTATTACACTCAACGCAAGCACGTAAATGTACAATTATTTAGACCGGAAACTTTTAATAAAGAAAATATTTCACTTGACATCCCAACACAGTATATGCGTGCTGATTTCGATAGTAACTAATTGGGGAGAAGTAAACAAAAAAATAGGACAGAAGAAGACCCAAAGCTTCAAAAAAACCAGCTAAGAATGCAACCAAGAAAGGAACTTGTACAAAGTCGTGTACCGAATCGTGGGGCAACCAGAATCACAAGACCACGAAGGCATTCATTAATTCTAATAAAACACATCTTCATGTTACAAACTTGGCTCGTTACCTTAGTAACCTCTGGGAGCATTATACAAAGCAGTGAATCACTGTGCACCAGAATTTATGTTATGTAGTAGATTTAATTTGCCCTACATGTATATTATCGTCTCTCTGAGGAGCTTGATAGCCGAGCGCGGCGCGTGTATCTTAGCAAATGCGCGAGTAAAGCGGGGCGCGACACGACCCGTATTGGATTGGTTGGCATCAGTGGTACTTTCTATCTGGAACTTCTCTGTGCTTAGAAAGGCACGTTCAGTCGTTGCTCCCGTCATCGATAAATAACAGTCAAGTCAACAGGTTGGCAGCCTGATAAAATTTGACAGTGTTTGCCACTAATACATCTCGAGTCATGTTCCTGTTGGTCTTGTCTACTTTAAAGTGGTTACGGAGGTTATGAATGAATGAATAGCGGTGAATTCTTCCCGAAAGGAGAAGCGGCTCCTCTTTGATTATGTATCTCATTTAAGTGGGTTCTAATGACCAACAATGTAATGATGAAGCGATTTACGGCCATCCAGCTAGGTTGCCCTGCATTTTCGGATTATTTGTTCGCCATCGCTAAACCCTTCTGCCCCAGCGACTATCGATTCTGCCACTCCAACGAACTAGTCGTGATAAGGACGCTTATTGTACATTTTGTCACACAATATGTTGTGTGTATTTTTCTAAATGGAACTGTTTTTATTTGTGACTGACTAAGGTTCAAATGTGGTTTACCATGACAGAGATCGCTTCAACGATCGTTGGTATAATGAGTTATATGCTCGGAGGAATTGTTTGACATGAGGGTGCTATCGTCAGGGAATTCATCCTCATAAGTCGTACACTGCGATTATGGAATGAACTCCCTGCCATGGTTTTCCCCAGTGATTACAACATGGGAGCCTTCAAAAAGGGCGTGAAAAAATTCGTGACATCCCTGGGGTTGCAAGTGTTTATAGGCTACGGTAACCACTTACCATGCGGTGGGCCGTACGCCTGTTTTAATACTTTATAAAAAAAAATCAACCATCTGTGGTAAGTGGTTACCGTAGCCTATGAACGCCTGCAACACCGGAGATGTCACGAGCGCGTTGCCGGCCGTGAAGGAATTTTTTCACGCTCTTTTGAAGGCTCCCATGTTATAGTCACTAGGGAAAACCATGGCAGGGAGTTCATTCCATAATTGCAGTGTACGAGGAAGTAAATTCCGTTTAAAGCGTACTGTACGCGATAACATGGGATCCAAGGTATGGGGATGAAATCCCTGACGATGACGAGAGGTGCGATGGTAAAAAGTGGCTGTGAAAAATCTGAAATCTGACGAATCTGACCCTATTACGAAAATCAAGTGTTTTAGGGAATACTACTTATAATAAACTAGTGTTTCCAGCAGCTTAGTCTGCGTCAAAAAGTAGCCTATGTTTGACCTCGGGTTTTGAGCTATACCATACCAAATTTCATCAATATCTGTTTAGCGCTTTAGCCGTGAAAGCGTAGACTTTCTCACTTAAAATGTTAGTATGGATTTTTAGGGATACGACTAATATAAAGTGTATATTAGTTAATTTAACTATGTAATCCACTTGGTATGATAAAATATATTATGATAATGATAAAATCAAGCGAGAGAACACGCCATACAAATTTAGTTTTAAATTAGCAGTTATTTGAAACTTTCTTAATTGATTCAACTTTTTTTTTCACCGCCGAAGTCACGTCACTCAAACTTTAATTGTTGAAACAGGAGCTTTTATTCCGGATATTGTAAAAAAATTCTATATTCAACTTTGCAAACTGTCAAATGCTTTTCATGCATCATTTATTTTAGTAGTATTTTGGATTAAAACGTAAAGTTTTGCTTGGATGTACCGTAATTAACGTTAAATAACTATTTATTCCTGGTCATATCTGCCGCATGCATCCCGAAAAATATTATGGGCATACGTTTGAACATCTTGCGTCCCAACTGATGGGCACAGAAAGCGAGGAAGGTCAAGAACACGATAAACACACAAACTTCAATCTTTTGATAGAAACTGGCAAGAGAATGCTACGTCCAGAGACTTAATTATGGAAGGTGAGCGGGGAGGCTTTTGTCCAGCAGTGGGACATAAGTAAGTAAGTCTTTATTGCACCAAATAAAGTACATAACAAATATAATAATGTTTGAGAGAAGATGTACAATAGGCGGCCTTATCGCAAAAGCAATCTCTTCCAGGCTACCTTAGGGTAGAGAAATACATACATAGCTAATAAAAAACTATTTGTTTATTCATACAAATTGTAGTAACATGGTCAATAAACACTGTACACCTTAGTGTTAGAGCCTTGGAAAACCACTTCTCGGCTTTTGAGACTTAACACCAACGGGCTAAAATGCCCACCGAAGTACAAATTCTTATAATATAATATTATCATCCAAATTGAATCAAGTCTGCAATATCCTAATCAAACTGGAGACAACTAAACATAGTTTGCTTTCGGTGCGAATCGAACCCACGACCTCCGGGTTCAAGGGAAACCCATAATCATAATCATAATCATTGGACCAAAGAGGATTACTTTCCACTTACTCCTTAGCGTTAGCGTTACGGTGAATCCCATCTAAATATCCTTTTTCTACTCAGCTAAATCAAGTCCTTAGACAGATTAAAACTTCAGACACTATTGTCGACCTAGCACAAATGTAAAAAACCTAAGAGATTCAATACATTTCATTCATTTTCTTAGTAACATTTGTATTGAAATAAGTACCATATCATCAATGTAAACAGTGTCTCATTCACATGGGATAAATCTAAATGAGGGTGTGAACAAAACAGAATAAAGCCGGGCCCCAGACAATTGTCAGGCAATTTCTAAAGTTGTGAGACCAGCGCCACATGAGTAGATAACGGGACAGAGAGGTCTGTCCACAAATTTCGAGATGAATGCACTAGGGCGATTATTAAACTCCGAAGCGCTCGGGCGGCTAGCGTATTGCAGCTAAAAGTCAAAACAATAATTTGTAGACCCTAGATTGTCAGAGCTTTTCGGAATTGCTTTTCCTGATCTTTTAACCGGACTACTGCACTGCTACTAAAGGAGTAGCGATAGTTAGGTGCTTTATCTACTGCCAATAGACACATTTATAGTGTCAGAAGTGAAGACGGGAACTTCAAATTTCTATTGGTAAATCTTTCAGAAATACATGACGAGGGTTTTAACAATGGATATTGCTAGTGGGATCGTTGTACACCAAACAAACCATTTTTCAACAATCCACAGAATGCGTTTACGCCTAACACCCTTTTCAGCGTGTCAGTATAAACCTATTTCTGTTTTGCTATTTTGTCATGTGCCAACCTTGTACATGTTCGCCGAAATAGAAAAGCAATATCTATGGAACTGTAGAGTAGGGCCACGGAAAACGATTAGAGATACTCAAACTCTAGGATAGATTTATTCTCAAATAACGCGACGTTTGTCTCAATTTTATTCTCAGAACAAAGGATATAATTTATGATAGGTATACATTATTTATTATATTTATATGATACCAAACTATCTAAATAAGCTTTCTTCAGGACTTACAATACAATACAATATAACTTTATTGTCCACATCTGGGTATTCACAAAACTGAAATTATAACATTGTTAACATTATGGAGCAAAGGCGGACTTATTGCTAAGCAATCTCTTCCAGCCAACCTTTGTACAATAAGAGAACATGATGGGCCCAGTATAATTAAAAATAATGTCTACTGTATAGATAAATCAACACAGACACAGATATAATTAGGGAACAAGGGACAGTCACTAATAATAAATACATATGATATATATTCTACATACCTTGAAGGGACAGATAGTGCTCCTTAAACTAGTAATAGGTAGTTTGAGCCATGCGTACATTAACAGGACTTCAGGATTTGTATAACAATAACTTAAAAAAAAAAAAAAAAAATTTGAAAAAATACTTTCTTTCTAAATGTAATAGCGACTCGCCGAACACAGATAAACCCTTCGAGGTTGTCGCGGTTCGGTAACTATTGTATGTGAATATTTTGATATTTATTGAACAAATGATTAAAAAAAAAATACGTAAAAATCATGTAAAATTAGAATTGGGTTAAGACACATCAATTGCAGTTCATAATTTAGTTACAAAAGCCAAGATAGGGAGAAATGGAGTTCTTTGAAATGAAATGAAATGAAATGAAATGAAATGAAATGAAATGAAATGAAATGAAATGAAATGAAATGAAATGAAATGAAATGAAATGAAATGAAATGAAATGAAATGAAATGAAATGAAATGAAATGAAATGAAATGAAATTGTTTATTCTCAATGTAGGATATAAATATCACTTATTGACGTCAATTTACTTATTTTAAGTTTACCACCACTTCCAAAGCGCAAGTGGAGAAGAAGCGGCGCCACAAACTCCACTGCAGCATTTTCTTCAAAACGTCAATTTACAAATAAGAAAAACTTTGCTTAATTACCTAGTTAAATGAACGAATTCACATGTTTGTCAACATTTAGCACAATGGTTATATCAGATTATTTAAATTAAATAAAAATTGATTAAAAAAATTAAATAATAATTAAAAAAAAAAAAAAAAAAATGACAAACGAACAGAAATGTCAGAACATATAATGATATGTCAATTTGCCGAGGACTCTGCACCAAGCTTATGTTCAACATTCCCGGGCCGGGAAAGGGGGCCTTTTCCCCGAAAGGGGGTTCTTGGAAATAATTAAAGATAGGTTAACAGCTATAGTTAACTAAGTCTACTTCTTTTGTTCAAATCTTCTTTTTTTTAAATTGTTGTAAAAAATGCTTTTCAAGAAGTATGTCTTTTATTTTATTGTAATTAGTTACAAAAACATTAACTCATTTCGTCTGCCTATTTCGTGGCCCACTTTCTATTCTATAAAGCAAATATCACCCACATATATACACTACATACATGACCACCTTATAGAGTATTTCCTATTTAAGTTACATCCACCTACGTATTTTTCCGCCACATTTAGTACGAGACACTTCAAATACGTGTTGACAATGTTTGTTGAAATACCCTTTGTGGACAAATGTACTGGAAAATTGAGAAAACATCTCATGACAAGTGTTTTTCAATCATTTGACTTGGCGTATTTTTGAAAATAAATGAGTCTTGGGCAGTAAATGATTTACCGTAACAACATGATTGTAAGAGGAAGGTGGCCATCAGAGAAGACCGGCGACGTGCTGTGAAGCTTAACTAACACCCAAAGGATGACCATGACCAGTCAAGAGTGATAGATAGATAGATAGATATACATTTTATTGTACCAATCACAAAAATTCAAATTAAAAGTAATAAACCTGTTGGTTGCCTAGAAGAAATTGCTATAGCGATAAGGCCGCCTTTGTACTATAGATAATAATAATATTCATTTACAATTTGGTGCAATAAAGACTTATTTATTTATTTAATACATTTAGAAAATTGAGTACAAAGGCGGACTTATCGCTATTGCAATTTCTTCCAGCAACCTTACTTTAAGAGTACCGACAAAGAAGAGTTTTGAAATTACTTAATAGGTTTCGACCCAAATAATACTTTATTGTAGAGTGAGTGTGTACCGCTAGTATTTATATGAGAACTAGCTGTTACCCGCGGCTCTACCCGTATCAAAAACGTAGCCTATGTTAGACCACGGATCTAAAACCATATCCATACTAAATTTCATCAAAATCGGTGCAGAAGAAATGTATATGTAAGCAGTAAGAAATGTATCGACAACATAATGCATAATATGCGGAGATGTAAAAGTCTGAATTTGGAACTAGCCCTATCAGATCACACAGCTCAGATTATCTCTTGTCCAGTAAAAGATTATGCAAGTCTTGATTACTGGTACTTTGAAAAGCGTGATCTCAATAAATCCAATTTAAATAAATTTAAAAACATAATGAGTTCACTGTTTTTTAGTGATATATATGAAACTGAAGAACCGAACCGTGCGTTTGATAAATTTCATGAAGTATTTACTCTTTTCTATAAACTATGTTTTCCGTTTATTAGATTAAAGAAGAGTGTTAAAGCACAAACAAAATGGATAAGTAGGGGAATAAGAATATGTTCTAAGCGAAAAAGAGCACTGTTGTGGAAATATAGAAAATCGAAAAGTAAAGTAGATAAAAATATTTTTCGGTCATATACTACTAGGCTTAATCGTATAATAAAGTTGACACAAAAATCACAAAATGAATACTACATACAGACATCAAAAAATAAATCTAAAGCAGCGTGGAATATAATTAATAACAGAAAGTTTACAGGTCTCAAAGAACAAATTGATAAATTGAATGTGCGTCATAATATCATTACCGATCCTGAAACGATTGCAAGGACATTTAATGACTATTTCATAGATAAAGTGCAGCCTTTAAATAGTCAAAATAAAAAAAGATGTCACAAAATCTAACATAACAAATCTAACTCTATATTTATGAAACCAATTTGTCCTCAAGAAATTGTTAATATCATCCAGGAACTCAAAAGTACGCCTTGCACAGGATATGATGAAATATCAACAAAAGTTTTGAAACATTAATCTAAAATAATAGCCCCTGTTTTATGTCATATATTTAATTTGTGTATCTTAAACGGCGTATATCCGGATAAGCTAAAAATTACATTAGTGAAACCTCTGTTTAAGAAACAAGATAAAGAAAATGATTCTTGTTATAGACCCATATCGCTCATTCCTATAATGGCAAAAATATTTGAAAGGATAATTTATGACAGACTTTATAGTTATTTTGAAATTAATAATGTACTAACCGAAGAACAGATAGGATTTAGGAAAAACAAGACAATTAACCAGGCTATATATAATTTTTTATTTAATGTTATTTGGACTGGTGTAGATAGAAAGGAGAAAGTAAGTGCACTGTTTATGGACTTGACTGGTGCTTTTGACTACGTCAAGCATGATATTCTATTGGAAAAACTATATTTATACGGCGTAAGAGGAAATGCATTGGAATTAATTAAATCATATTTATCTAACAGGAGACAGGCAACAGTAGTAACAAAAATCTGTCCAAAGGCTAAATGTGAAAAAGAGTATACGTCAGACTATAGGGAGGTATTATTCGGGGTACCACAAGGAAGTGTATTGGGTCCACTTCTGTTTTTAATCTACATTAATGACTTCCCCAAATCTATAAAATTCCCGATGGTTTTGTTTGCAGATGACAGCACGGCATTATTTTCGAACAATACAACACAAGAACTACAAAAGGACATAAATACGTGTTTAGTTAATATAATGAATTGGCTAGAAACAAATAATTTAAAAATGAAACTTAGCAAAACCAAATTAATGACATTTGCAACAAGAAATAAATTGTGCTATTCAATTGACGTAAAATATATAGGAACTAATATTGACATAGTAAAAAATACCAAATTTCTGGGATTGACAATAGATGAAACACTCAACTGGAAAGTACACGTTAGGAATGTATGTGCTCAACTTAGTAAGTTTTCATATGCATTGCGCTTGCTTAGTAAAATAGTTGGTACACCAACTGTTATGAAGGCATATCATGCAAAAGTGACCTCGGCTTTAAGATACGGTGTAATGTTTTGGGGGAATTTAACACACAAAGAGCAGGCCTTTAAAGCTCAAAAACGATGTGTGAGATCGGTCTGTAAATTGCGACATGATGACAGTTGCAGGCCACACTTTCAGTCACAAAAAATTTTAACCATACCAAGTCTTTACATATATGAATGTGTAATGTTTGTTAGAAAGAACATACATTTATATAAAAAGTGTGTGGGAATTCGCCATCGTAATAGATTGTCTAATCCTTCAAGCAGAACCTCCTTTTTCCGACAAAGTGTATTTTGTATGGCTCCGAAAATGTACAACAAATTACCATAAGACATTACTGAAATCGAGGATATAAATAGCTTCAAAGAAAAATTGTTTAAATGGTTGGTTGAAAAAGCATACTACAGTGTAAAAGAGTTCCTTGCCGACAAGTTTCAAAATGCTGTCCAATAGGACAAACATGTTGCATGCCGTACGGCTGTTTGTGGTCTAAGATCTTGTAATTGCTATATATAACATCATTGTACACCCATAATACGCAATAAAGTTGATTGATTGATTGATTGGTTGGTTGGTTGATTGATTGATAGAAGTTCAGCTGTGTAAGCGTAATAGGTAGACTAATAATGCTTAAGTAACAGTCTTCTCTATGGTTACAGTTGTTAATATAATATAGCGACTTCTATCTGACCTCCGTATGTAGGTAAAAGTCTCAAATATAAAATTTTGTGTTGTGTTGTGTCATGTATATATGAGAAAATAAAAACGTTTTTTGTTTTGTTTTTGAAAGGAAAACAAACCATTTTTAGGGTGTATATCGGTCATGGGTCGGTTGACCATGTACATACTACTCAATATGAATGAATGAAGGGTATGTTAGTGGCCCACAACGTCAGATGTTTTAAGCTGCTAAAGGGCATCTCACCTACTATAGAGCTCCTCTAAGTATGAAAACAGCTACTGATTTTATTATTTGGTCACTAATACACACAAAAATTATTAAGAAAAACGAAAACAGTTTTTAGTTAATCTAAAATCAATAGATTCCAATTAGGCGGAACCTTCTGGAACCCTAAGTATGCAAATAAAAGAGGAAATTCTTACTGAATAAAAATGAGGTGAACGAACTCTTGTTTTCGTAAAGAAACGAATTGGGACGGTTATGAAAATTTACATTTTTATTTGAGATATGCTAATATGCTTTGTACAGAATAATTCCTCGTATGTCACAGCTGTCACTGCTGTCAGATTTTGCGTAATTAATCCAAAATGGCGACCGGGGTCATACGTCATACCACATATACATATAACATAGAAACATTATTTTTTTTCTTCAAACTTCCAGATATATATGTATGATGCCACAATCTTGAAAAAATAATTAATTCTGACGTGGTTCGAGCAGATAAAGGATTCATCTTTATTATCAGACTGATTAAAGCTTACAATGTCATAACCAAACTAAACTTTTACATGTAAGTCAGTAGAATCTACCTAAAAGTAAAACCAACTCTGACAACAGTGTGTACATGGTCTATTGACAAACCTAACCTAACGTACGCGTAATGATGATGAAAAGTAAACAAGATAACGGTACTTTAAAAAACTAAAACACCCGACTGCCTTTATGTGTAATTTGGAAAAGAAAAATCCAACAAAATCCGCCAACTTGTTTTTTTTTTTTTGTACCCAGAGCCACTCTCAAAGTAAATACAAATCTAACGGCACCTCTCAAGTTAAAATCCATCCAGGCGTACAAGCTGCAGGGCGTGCTAAACAATTATACATACAAACATACATAGATAGATATACACTTTATTGTACCAATCACAAAATTATTATTAAAAGAAAGACATTTACGAAATTGACTAGAAAGGCGGACTTATCGCTACACATACGCACGCCTACTCTCGAAAAACATGACCCTCTTTCTGGCGCATTCGGGTAAAGAGCATAGGAATATTACATGACGATCACTGTTTAATCCAACGGTTGACTGTTATATAATGCTTTTAGCACTAAGTTCGCCTATTGTGCTATACAAATGTATTATGTACAAAAAAGTTTAAATTAATTAAATTCCCGTGGGATTTAAGTTCGAGTGTGAAGCTGCTGGAAAAAGCTTGTTTAGTATCAAGTAAACTCCCACAAGATCTAAGAATAAAAGTGTCCAAATTAAATCGTTTTTCGTCACATTCGAGGCACATTGAAACTAATATCATTACTCTCGATAACATACAAACACGTTTCCATTACCCGAGAGATTCCAATTCCATCAATATTCCCTCGATGCCTTCCATCCACAGGGATCTACCTGTCAATGTCACTCAAATTTCGTCAATAATTGAAAGCGAACCTTACTGGAACGTCATTAGGTCTAAAGTGAAACGTCAAAAACACTAGCTTCGCGTTCACAAGGATTGACGTTGTGTTTGGTAAATTCTGAGGGTAGATTAAACTATTCGGTGTTGTTTTTCGTATTGTTTATTTGTGAGTCGATTATGGATACGTGATCCTTTAACTCGATTCGGTATGGCTGAGTCGGGATGAAATAGCTTTTTTTGATTGGAAATTTCGCATTTTTTGTCTCAAATTTTAAGGACTACCGTACGGTGGAGTCATGGTTAAAATTCTTTATTTTGGAAGATTCTAGGTTATGTAAATGCAACAAAATTCATTTATTCATAACATTATTTTTCATGCCACTTAGATATAAAGCCGAAACGGCTTCGCCAGATACCTTAGTCCACGGTTTTAAAAAATAGCCCCAATATTTATACACGTATGCCACTTAGCGCACCTGAAAAATAATGAAACAATCGCAACATGGAATGCTTTTGGAGCGGATGAAATCGGAGGGCAAGATGAAGAAGAAGGTCGTTCAAATAAGCTCTTCACTATTATTTATTAAACTTGTTTTATTATATGAAGATATCATTAGCTTCTTTTTATCATTTGAAAATAACATAAATAGTAAAATACACAGTACTTTAATATATTATAATCCTGTTTGCCTTCCATTTTCTCCATTTTCGTGCCGTCTTACTAAATTATTCAATTCGGAGGCGCGTTGTCACAGTCATGTAATTTTCATAGTATTTGTTTAGGAGTTACGTTTTGTTAGATCTTCTTAAAAGATGAATTATCCATAGCAGCCCTTGGATGATTGCGTGTTAATGGTCTCACAACTAAGGGCCCGAAGTGGAGAAGAAAGAGCAGGAGAATGAATGTTTACTATAATTTGATCACGCCACTTTTTTTGAATACTTAAATTATTAACTTTTTCCGCACCACTGATTGGTTAACTGGTAGAAAAAGCCTACAGCATTTCTGTCCGCCATTGACATGTCATGTAATAAATTTAAATAAATAAATGACCCTGGGCTCCACGGCGAACAGCTGGGGACGCAACCGAGAAGGCGCTGAGATGAGAGAGAGCAGCCATTATGGCCTTTGCAGGGAGACGTCTTACGTAATCTTCCTTTGTCTCTCCTTGCGTCCAGTTGGGGCTTGCGTGGCACATGATATCGTCCATCCAACGTAATGATGTATGGGCTCTACCTCGCATATTAGCACATGGTAGCCAGCCAGTCCGTCCAGGACTGGCTGTCTACCTTTTGGTCAGGGAGTGGATTCCGTGCTATGTGCCCTGCCCACCAGTATTTCTGCTTCTTGATCGCGAGTACAGCACCCCTTACTTTTGACATCTGCCCGGTCGTTCGCCTATGCCCGCCATCATTTATTTGCGCACACAATCCATGCAACTAAAACAAAGGTAACCTTGCAGTTCTGAACAGAAATGGCGGTTGATATAAAGCTGTTTTTTTTTCTTCCTTTGCAGAAAAATGGTTTAGGGAATAATTTAAAAGGTTAAAGTTCTAAAGTCTGTAAGGATCATAGCAAGTGCAAAATCCGTAGTCTCTGCCTACCCCTACGGAAACGTGACGATATGTATGTATATCAATACTTCTAAGACTCTTTAATATCTTCAATATAGATACAACTTTTAAGTTCAGGGAAAAAGACAAAATGAAAAATTGCCCGTCTGATTTCTATTTATGATACCCCGAGGTGTCCTAAGATTGCTACCGAAAGTTAACTTTTTGGGATATATTACCCGAATTGTTAACTTGAACTTTTTTAAGATAATTGTAATGTAAAATTAATTGCTTTCCAGGTTGTTATGCGTAAAAAACTGCTTTTTCTTTAAATGCATTTCGAGTCTAAAAAGCTTAAAAAAGTCTTACTTTTTCAGGAAATCCTAAAATTCACACGGAAGCGAAGTCGCTAACAAAATTCATTTTAGTATCTTGTTTCAGGATAAAAATGGATACAAATAACAGTAAGGAAAGTCATTATTAGGAAAGAGATGGAAGGGATCGTTATATCGTAATTCCTCGCGTGCCTGGGTAATGCTACAAAATAAATATAAATGGTAAATAAAAAAGGCTTAGAGGGAAAAGGCGAAGTAAACGTCGCATTCTAGAGCCTCTAGTTATATTGGCAAGCCCTGTTCGACGATCTTGTATGTCAAGCAATGGCTTGCGCAACCCTATAAAGATTGCTCGCCATTCACCGTGTATAGGAAGGTAAGCAAGGATCCGTCCCATAATAGAATAATTGTTAAAAAAATTCTGGCAGCCTAAGGAGCCATTGGACTAATGATGGGAGATAGCACACGTTGAGCTGTCTACAATGCCTTTTAGACAATTAGACAATCTAACAGTGTACCACACACCCGGATCGTAATCCTTCTGAAAACCTAAATCCGTTAAAATGTAAAACCGTTTAGTCGAATGGAAATCAAGTAGGCTAGTTTCCAGGGTCAAAATTAAAATTAGTCCGTCGTTTAGGGAATCAAAATATATTAGTGACGTATTTTTTCTTTTGTCAATTGAGCGATAAATTATAAAGATATAACGCATCAAAGTTTAGGAGTGGGTGCTCGTGACGTCACATATTGCGAAAAAGTGTAGCACACTCTGACGTCACACGGAACTTTAACGCGCCATATCTTTATCTTTCTTTGTTTAATTTTCAAAAGAAAAAATACGTCTCAAATATTTTTTGATTATCTAACTGACGGACTTATTATATTTTTTTAGGAAACTAGCCTATTGGTGAGCCACACTTCTCAAAAACAGACACCCTGGTCTGGTTTCTCTGTAAAAAGGAGATTGTAGCTAACAAAATTAAAGGATATAAAATCTCCTAGGCAAATAATTCAAAGCAAGACAATTACACCTCAAGGCACTATGAGGAAAATCTGACTCGCCCATTCATTGCGGGCCGTATGCGTTACTGAACCTTCGTCTAAGCATGTTTTCCTAGTTACATACTCTTCGAAACTTAGGGTACGGTGTAAGTCACTGTCTTAGATTTAGCGGCACTGGTTATTACAATAGGGCGGACCTGTAAAAAAGAGTTACGGACCCTTTTTTGACGTGACAACGTCTAATAACTTGATACTACGGACTGCATGCACGAAAAAGATGACGTCATTGTCCCGTTACGCTCATTGTCGCGTTCCGCAAGCGAGAGCGCGGCACGAACGAGAGCGAGGCATGATCATGAGGCATCATCATATTATACTACTGTAATGTTTGACCGTCCGTAAACAGACTTTACAGACAACCAATTTTTACAGGGAACCTAGACCAACAGGAACATGACTGAAGGTGTGTGAGTGGCAAACACTGTCAGATTTTTCACATTGCCTAACGACTGCCATCTATCAATAACCTTTACGAGATAGGAAATGCCGCTAAATGGCTAGGCTACCAATCCAATACGGGTCGCGTCTTGTCGTCGCTTAACGCGCACATTCACCGTGCTTAAATAATTAGCTCCTTAGAATGCTTTACAGAATAATCGTATGAAAACGCAGAAAACAAACGTGTTATCAAGATATTCGCTAGTATATTTTCGATAAAAAAATACTTCTAACCAAATTACTTCTGAGAAGATATTGGGCTTATTGAAGCCACCGAGTAGGCACCGAGGCGAGTACATTTTATTAGGTTACATTATTATGTGGGCTCGGTCGTTCAAGGTTTGGGAACAAGACTTATCGAACCAACCCTTAATATGGACAAAAATCTTGTTTGTATGTTGTGCATTTATCTATACTTCTATAATAATATTATATAGCTAAAGAGTTTGTTTGTTTGTATGCGCTAATTTCAGGTACCACTGGTCCGATTTGGAAAATTCTTTGGTTGTTGGATAGCCTATTTATCGAGGAAGGCTACATGCCTGGACGAAGTTAAGACGGGTTGCTAGTTTTACTATAAATCTGATTTGATAAGGCAAGATAACCTATCAACATGATACACGCACCAAGAAGGAGTTCATCTTTAACACATTTAAGAGCTAGGCTTTCGTCTGACTTTCTTCCATTCTTGTCTGTTAAAGCTTAGGAGAACAAAGAAATATATAATGTGAAAATTTTAATTTTTAACAGAATGTGTCCATAGATTCGCTAAGGAAAATATAAAAATATGATTCCATGGACTTAAAAAATGCACATATCGACTAGAATGTAACTTTCAAAAAGTGTCAGTAAAATTAGATCGTTTAAATCTGTAACACATCATCATCATTTATCATTTCTGTCACAGTTACTCCACTGCTGGACATATCCCTCTCCTAATGATTTCTAATATGACCGGTTGGAACTAACCGATACTTATGTTAATTACATTGTCTGTTTATAACATAAAATATTTGATTTTGTCGCAGACTAGCAGATCACTCACATTATTTACTTTTCCATTTCCTTATATCATTAGCCTGTTATTCCCGTTAGTATTGGACCTTAAGGTTGTATATGAGAATTTGAGGAAACCCTATTAACATCCCGATACAGCCGGGTCACGTTTTTCTTAACAATTCATTTAATGATAACTTAAAAACGTTTCGGAGAAAACTACGTGATTTACTTGAAAATATTTCCTTTTCTATTTTCTTTTCACGAAAATATAAGTTATTTACTACTCGACTCGATATATATACTATGTATATACATATATAACAGGCTACTTGACTGTGATCACATTTTGATAAGATTTTTATACAGAACAATACATACGCTAAAAAGTAACAGATTCCGAAAATAACAACTAAATTGGTATTAATTAAAATAATAAGCATTTAAAGTTTTCTAATTAAGAAAAGTGGAAGAGTGATGGGGACACCTTGCTATCTCTTTTGTACGCATGTTGGTCCATCATTGGGTGGTCGTTAAACGAACCACGTTAGAGGCCGAGAAGCGGTTCCGCACAACTCTGACACTAGGATGTACATGGTCGATTGACAATGTAGCCTACACGAAATAATGATGAATGATGATTAATTAAAATGGGCACGTTAAGCCGTTGGTCCCAACTGCCATTGAATGGCCGTTAAAGAACATCATGATCCTATTGGCCTGGTTTTCCTGCTAAAGAAGGGTTACGGAGGTCAGACGGCAGTCGCTCCAATGTAATAACCAGTACTGCCAAATCTAGGACCATGACTAAAGCTTACACTCTAGGATGATGACGATGATGATGATTAATTAATTCCGAGTGGGTTACATGGTCAACAGACGTTACATACCCTGGCATCAGAATTATTCAGAACTGCCTTTTGGTCTCTGACACGACTCGCAGTTGAGTGATTGAATTTTAATTAACTAGTTTCATTTCACAAAATTTTCAGTAAAATTTAATTCAATCGAGCGTTATATGAAGTTTCTTAAGTGTGAGTAAACTTTAATCAGGGTTCAGTTAAATGTTAGCAAGTACACAAGTTTTTGCCATTTTGTGCACGTATTGACTTTGCCGTGCTTTCAAGTTTTACCCAGTGCTTTTGTTGAGCTCTGTGGGTTTGTATTGCAAACAGCTTCGGGATTTAGTTTTTTAAATGTGTGGGCAACATTAGGATTTAACTGCCTCTGTGATCCAATGTTTAAGGCGTTTGTCTCAAATCCAGAGGTCTTGGGTTCGATTAGTTGTTTCCAGTTGGTAAAGACATTGTAGGTTTTAATTATCTTGTGGTGCAGGGCAGAGAACCTCCTCGAGTGCCCGGTCCTTTGGAAGCTTTGCATTCTCACTTGATCCCAAGGATCCGGTGAGAACCGGGCTGACAAGGGATTCGGGACGGTGCACCCTGGGCGACAGTTAATAACTCCCTGGTAGTGGTAGCCGGGGTCTTGTTGACTGTCGGCCAATTTCTGCCAACAAGTTGGTGGGCTGTTGGCAGAAATTGGCCGACAGTCAACAAGACGGCGGCCATAGACGGCGGTGGAGTGCCACCGCCGTCTATGATGAGACGGTGAATGGATGTGGGTCTGGGGACAGGCGTGGTCCATTTATGGGCCACTGTCCGATTTGGGGGGGGGGGGGGGGGCGAAAGGCCAACAACAGGCACTCTGCCTGGGAGTCCCACACTCAGTGCGTAAATACATTTCCCCCCTCCGTTAACAAAAAAAAAAAGGTTTTAATCATCTTGCTGTCTGACAATATTGACGATGACGTTTTCCCGCTACTAATTGGTGGCCGTTAAATGAACCACGCCAGAGCTGAGGAGTGGTTTTTGCAACTGTATTAATTGATTCGAAGTTAACTTTATAACTAACATAAAGAATCATACCTTTTCCTAAGTGATTAATTTAAATCCAACACAAAACGCTCACGCGAACTTTTTTCGAATAAATTTTACTGTTCATAAAAATCCACTAAATAATAATTGCTGAAATAAGCACCTATTTGCCGTTGAAGTGTAAAAGGCACTTAAGCGTACGAGTTCCCTGCCACTTACAGAAATATTTTTATTGGAATGCCAATTTATAAACGTTTTCATTTTTATGTACATATAATGTTTTTATGTAAATGTAATGAAACTTTAAATACAGAAGAAACTTATATGTATTAAGTAAGGTTTGATTTCAGGATAATGATTTTTTTAACGATTACATGAAAGTTTGTTTAGAAAAAATCACTTTTAATTAACTAGCCTTAGTCGGCCATATTGTCTATGATTGCTACGTCATATTAATGAAACTCTTAAATCAAAAAGACATTTTGTAAGGAGTAGTCCGTCTGGGGAAGTACCTCCACCCTACAGAAGACCGCAGCCAAATAACACTGTGATGCAGTGTTGTGTTCCTGCTGGTGAGTAGGGTCGCCAGGCTCTAGAGGGGTCGCTTTGCTGATAGCGGACAGGTCGGCAACGCGCTCGTGACATCTCCGGTGCTGCAGGCGTTCATAGGCTACGGTAACCACTTACCATCAGGTGGGCCGTACGCCTGTTTGACTACTTAGTTGTATATAAAAAAAAAACACAAATAAAAATTTCAAAAACGCATCCTTGGCTGTTTGCTTCGGAGTCCTGGGTGCGCTTTCCTACTTTTTCCCTTCCATTTCGCCCGGTCGTCAGTATAGGAGCATACTTTTAATCTGATAAAATAAATTTGGATGAATAATTAACATTTTGCTTATTATCGATCTTTTCCCGGTACTTTCTTGACAGAGTTTTCACCTTTCGAATAACCAACCCTAATTAAATTATAAACGATCTCTTTAACCTTACTCATTAAATGAAAACATAAACAATTTATTAATCGAAATAACAATAACTCAAATATTTTTACTCCTTTCGTAATATTTTAACGAGCTACCGTCAACTTTTTCAATGGCCAACATAATAAAACCAAGTTTGATCGTAATTCATTTCTTATTGTTGGCAACACTGCACTGGGCTTAAATATAATTGTCTGACTGTTTTATCCCTTCACCTGCTTTGGGCCCCCGCTACCGCTACGCTACTGTGCTTACAACGCGCCCGCGCGCGCGCGCGTTACAAGCGTTTTAGTTAAAGCGTTGTTTACAACTCGAGTGTACGGTTACAATAACACGTAAAATTTATGTTTGTTCACAGATAATCGACCTTATCGACAAAACTGTTTGGTTAACGATATCATAAGTGGTTCTTTTGTAGTAACGGGTGGAAGGAAAATATTTCTTTTTTGTCCCCGTAATTTTGTACTATAATGATTTTTTAAATAAAAGTTGTACCATATATATGCCTTATTTTTTTATAATCTAACAGTATCTATCTAGTTCTGTAATTAAAACAAAGAATACTATCCTGCTACAGTAAACTTTTGAATGAAAAATAAATTACGATTTGGAAATTCGCGGGTTTTTGTACGAAAAAATGATATATTTTGCATCAAGACTTTGTTTTACAAATTTCGTTAAAAGCAATGAATACACATATTTTATTGAAGCCTAGCTATCTTAGAATAGATAACAAGCATTAATAAGTTCTCAGAATGTTCAAATTGTGAAAAAACTGACAAACAATGGACCTCCGTCGTTATTTGTGGTCGGCTCGACCGATCTTTACCCAAGGTCAGTATAAAAACTACTACACGAATCCAAAAAAAAATAATTCAGTATTGCTTGGAAAGGAACGTACTGTCGAAAAAAAATACAAACCAAAACTATAATAAATGTGGACTGCTCCCATAAACTCCGTTTGTGGCGCATTTTTTGCGCGCCCGCTGTCCCATACTAAGATGCTACGTTAGACAAGGACGCGGTCCTCCACTCGCGCGTTCTTTTTTTGAAATCATGAAAGATCGATTGAGTTAGCGTGGTTTCTTGTTATTTTTTATTGCTTATTAATAAATTAGTAATTTAAATAGAAAAAGTTGCACAGAAAATAATGAATTTTATAATTTATGAAAAAATGTTTTTTGCGTGGTCAGCCATTTTGTTCCCAACTTTTTCGATAAAAAGTGGAAATATCACATGAAAACATAAAGTGATCAATTATGTTTGTATTTTATATTAAAATAGACTTATTTAAGCATTTTCTCAAAAAATTTCATTAGTTATAATAAAGAATAACCTCCCTAGCCAGGCATTTTCCCGTACCGTGATCCTAGAAAAAAATGAGACCCGTCAAGCTCAACTTCAAATTCGTATTTAAAAATTTTTTCGGCCCTGGATGGCAATGGAATTATTTTTAATCGATAGTGGCAGGATCGTAGTTAGCCGAGAAAAAGCCATAGACACATAGAGTTACTCAGTGTTGTGTAACTAAAAAAAGATGCAAGCGAAAACAGTTGGGGCTGATCGAGCCCAGAAGCACAGTAGCGCAGCACGTTTTGGGCTCGATCGAGCCCGTAAGCAGGCTAGGGGTCCTTTGTTTGTAAGGATGATGTTTCCTGGTTCCAACAGGTACTTTTAATTGTAATGATTTATTAAACTTCTCCACTTTAAAACTTTATGTACTAATATTATAAAGAGGAAAGATTTGTATTTTTGTGTGTATGTTTGTAATGAATAAACTCAAAAACTGTGCCGATTTCAAAAATTATTTCACCATTGGAAACCTACATTCACCCTGAGTAACATAGGCTATATACCGCAGGTGGAGCTGCGGGAAACAGCTAGTATTTAATATTATAAGTGCAAAAGTCTGACTACCTGTCTGTGTGATTCGCTTGACGCAAATGAAGTTTGGTATGAATATAGTTGAAGACCGGGTCGAACATAGGCTACATTTTGACATAGGCGGAGTTGCCCGAAGCAGCTAGTCTATGATAAATTTATTAATTTCTTTACTAAGATTTAGATTCGCCTATGCATAACTTTTATTAAATACCAATAAATTCGTAAGTAACTTAGAGAACAAGATGTTATACTGATAGAATGATAAATAGATATATGAAAGGATGTAATAATAATTTTTAAAAGACGTAAACAAAAGTAATCTAGAAAATAAGAAATAGATATTAGCTAAATGTAACAAGAAAAAACTGAACAAATAAAACAAAGTATGTGTATTCTAGAACATAAGTAATAGACTTAAAGTAGATGTATACAAGCAACTGTAAACAAATAAAAGAAAAATGTGTTGGTCAATACCCCTGTGAAGAAGAAGAAATAAAGGAATAATATAAAGAAGCAGGATAGACGGAGTAGTAAATAGACGGAAGTCCGACCCGTAGACGAGAATGAATGATAGACGAATGCAAGGCAAGGATGAAGTTTGAAAGTACGAGCTAGTAGTAAAAGCGAGAACTGGTATGAAAGCAGGCGCAAGCTAACATAGGCACCAATCTTTTCATGGTGGTAGTAGAAAAAAAATAAAATAATAATAACACATTCGATAGGGCTACGAGAAAATAAACTTTTGGGCTTTACATAAAACCGCCATTTTGTTTTTTTTCTAATGCACAAAATAAACATATATTTAGAAAACTTAACAGGGTTTTACAGTGCTTTGAGGATTCAGTACATTATTAACACCTACAGGGCAATGTTGAGGCTAGCACGATTCTGTAGTGCATCGGGTATGTTTGCGGGTGCTGGCATTGATGATTTTTATGCCATCATGCGCAAAAAGTCTTCTTCTTTTGTACGAAGAATGCGTGGGAGCACCAACGGAAACTTGAAGGTGATAGATGAAAGAATAGATGCAGATGTGTATACGATATACAATAAGCTAAATATAGAATATACAAGCATAGTGCGGTGAGATAGTGATGAAAATTAAGTACAAGATATGGGCCTCGTTGCTTGAAATAAATGTTTTTTTTTAAATTTTATATTTATTATTTATATTTTTATTCTTCAGTCGCAGTCGGGTAAATAACTAGGCAGAATTCCTTAACATGAATCACAATGTTATTTCGTGTAACATCTACTGTATAACAGAAAGTCTGATACGTATACCCCGAGATATGATATACAACTTTATTGCAAAACTGCGAGATTGAACGATGTACAATTTGGGGAGAATTTTTAGACCTGGCAATATCAGAACTAGTCTTTTTTCCATATTTTATGAAAAAAAAAACTAGTTATTGCTATTTTGAAAAGTGTAACTCACGCAAAATTGGCGAGTCGAGTAATTTTTGTTTAATCGAAAGATATCGAACGAATTTCATTCGACATTACATATGTCATTCATTTCAAAAAGGTTCATGGCAATATATGTAAAATTGCACATTATTGAGCAAGTACTTTTCGCACATGAAATAAATATTACGGTTTTTTATTGTGGAACCACGTCAGAGGCCAAAAAGCGGTTACCAACAAACTCTGACACCAGGGTGTGCATTATTGACCAACACTATCAGATTTTTCAGGCTGGCTGAAAGCATTTTCTTTCAATCATTTATTTCATGTAGGTGACATTGTCAATCGACCATGTACACCCTGGTGTAAGAGTTGTGCGGAACCGCCTCTCGGTCTCTGACGTGGTTCCTTTAACGACCACCAGATAGCAGCCGGGACCAACGGCTTAACGTGCCTTCAGAAGCACGAAATCATCTTTATTATTAGACAATCACGACAATATACGCGACAATCTGCATTCTTATATTATAGATTAAATAATATATTAAATTTTTATTCTCACACAAAATACATATCTAAAGAAATGATTACTGTATATTTGAAATCCCTAAGTTACGATGAAATTGAAACCTTATGTGAATAGTCCCACTTAATTGACAGCACAGCACACACACGTTATGCTCACACACACAAACACGCGTTCTTTCATCTATACACATACACAAACATAAAATAGGTAGTTAAAAATAGATTAATGCAATAGTTTTTAGTTATATAAGTACCTTAATATGTACATACTGTTGTTATTGAAGAGCGGGATCTCCTAACACAGGTAATTACTTACTTAAATGGAGATCCCGATCACAAATAAGATAATGTAAATGGTACAAAATAAAGAAATTTATTATTATTATTATTCTTTTATTCATATTTAGTCTATTTTGTACATTTTTAAATATTACATGTAAAAAGAAAAAAAAAAGAAAAAAGGAATACAACATTTAAAAATATACAAAAACGGGGCACCCATCGGCAGCGGAGTTAGACCCAAGCTGCCGGTGGTCAGGGCTCCAGAGAAAGGAATCTCCTCACAATACGAGCCGTGTCCAAAAGCACTGCCTTCTGCATCTGTGCCTTGACCCAACTGCCAAGCGAGAGTCTTATTATTAAATCACATGATTCAAGCCTGCAATGTCCTAACCAAACTGGAAACAACTAAACAAAGTATGCTTCCCGTGGGAATCGAACCCACGAGCTCCGGGCCGATGGCGAACGCCTTAACCACTGGACCACGGAGGCAGTATAAATGAAGGAATTAGTTTAAAAAAGAAAATATTTCTTTAAAAAATACAGCCCACTTTTGTCACTCATTAAACAGTTAAATAAAATAAAACCGAGTCTACATTTAACTATTTAATGCACTTTAACTGGAACTACAGATCTTTCCTGGATAATGTTTTAAGTCCACAAAACTTTGTTCTGTAGATTAAAACTACCATTGCTTGCAGTTAAATTCTTAAGAAGGTTTACTTATTTAAGATACTCGTTATTTACTTAAATGTTCATTTTATGCAAATTTCTGAGTATTATAAAGGTTGACAAATTTTTACAGTGTAATAATAAGTGAAACTCGACTACTTTGTTCTTCTTCGATTCGAAATGGCTATTGACTGCGATGTGTTAAATAAATAATATCCCGCAATCGACGAGCGAGTATTGACGAGAGTGATGAGCGTAGAGGAAGCGAGGGAAGTCTGTAAGGATCGTGGCAAATGGAAATCCGTAGTCTCTGCCTACCCCTACGGGAAAAGGCGTGATGATATGTGATGATAGGTATATGTATGTATGTAATAATTTGCCACCTCTATTCCCCGATTTGCCATATTTCAGTCTTCGATAGTCACACCTGGAACACTCCATACAACAGCAGCGAGCTCGAAATCTATTACCACTACTAAGATTCGACCGTGTACGCATACACGTCAATTACTTGTGTGTTACTTTTTACTAGTGACTACAACATGAGGGCTTTCAAAACGGGTGTGAATAAATTTCTTTAGGGTTGTCCACGCGCCCGTGATCGCTTTCTATCAGGTAGGCCGAATGCCTGTTTTCCTACAAAATTGTAAGTGTCCTACTGGCAACCAAACCACATGCCTCATGCTGTGATGCACACACACATTTCGGGAAGTGTTTGACCGAATCGTTGGAATGATATGGACACGCCAAGAAGATAAAACGTATCCTGAAAGCCATGGATTGGCACAAGCCGCGCTAAATTACGTGGTCGACTTTTCATACTAACTGCGACCAATCTCAAACACTATTTTCATTATCGTTTTAGCGAATTAGAAAAATTCTGACTGATAATTTTTCTAACAGTTTGCGGGATATGCACCGAGTGCCTGTCGTCGAGCGTCAGAATTTTGCTGTTAGAAATTTCTAGTACATAGATTTACACTTAATCTAATCCTTTTAGTTTTTAGTGCTCAATAACTTTTCATAAGCAATTAATATTATAATAACCCAAACCTGGAATAAAAAAGGCAATTTCCCCAACGTCATAATAAAAATTTTCCATTCGCCTTCAGAAGTGATTTGTAAAACAGTAATTAAGGATTTTTACACTTTTATTGCCCAGTCAAAAGTTTATGCATTTAAGACGGAAGTTCAGACGTTACTCGAAGTAAACTTCATTAGGACTAATTACCTACACTGTTACAATTTAGTCTGAAATTTTGTAACTTAAGTCACACTTTTGCAGGTCGAAGGTTGCTCTTATAAAATTTGGAGGAATATGATGTAGCAAATGTTGAGAATAGCTAGTTAATTCCTGTGTGGGATAATTAAACTGAAAAATTTGACAGTTTTAGCCACTATCTAATGAATGAATGAAAAAGTGTAATTACAGCTGTCATGATTGTCTTGTATCAATTTTTTCATGAAAAGGGTTACAGAGGTCCGACGGTATACTCGTACAGTTAGTCATACAATAGTACTGCCAATGCTGCCATAAAACATGTAGAACCATGATTATGGACACGACTGAGCTTTAAGTAAATGCAGAAATGTAGAAGTCAATATAAATTATCTTCATCTTCTTCTAAGGATGCCTCTCTAACTAGTGAAGTTAGCGATTAGCTTGTCAACGTCCTTGATTTCACTTGCTATCCCTGGATTTTCCGCAGCCTTTTTCTTCCTCCACTTTTCTCTTTACTCATCATAATCGGTTTATTGTACACGTTAAAAATTCTCTGGGTTCTGTTCCCGAGTGAATCGAGTCGCCGATTTTAGCTATTTAATTATAGCGCTGCCGCTGGGGTCACTATTTGTTGGTATTTGATACTGTAATCTCGTTAACTACGTGAAAATGTACCGGGTATTTTGTACTCGCATTTGTAATGTGGTAGTCGTGAGTAAGTTTGCTTTGAATAAATAATAAAATCCATACTAATATTATAAATGCGAAAGTCTGTCTGTCTGCTTGTTTTTAATTTTGATGAAATTTGGTATGAATATAGTAGAAGACTCGGGGTCAAACATAGGCTACTTTTTGACGCAGGCTACTTTTTGGAGCTGCGGGAAACAGCTAGTGTGTAATAAACTAATAAACTAAAAATAAAGAAGTGTAATGCCAAATGTTGTCGTATATGGTTGCCCTATCTCTACATAGCGACCCTGCCAGGACGCCTTGCCTTGCGTCAGATTTCTTAAAAAAAGGATTTTACATGGGAGGTCATAACTTTTTCTCGTTTTTCCCCTTTTTTATTATAAGTGGATTAACCAAAATTTGGCCAATGGTTTCAAAATAACTCTGTATTTATAAATATTTTTTTTTGTAGATTTAAAGCACATCCATATTCATACTCCCATATCCATAGCCATACTAATAATATAAATGCGAAGTCTGTGTGTCTTTCTGTCTGTCTGTCTGTTACGCTTTCACGGCCAAACCGCTGAACGGATTTTGATGAAATTTAGTATATATAGTTGAAGACCCGGGGTCAAACATAGGCTACTTTTTGACGCAGGCGCAGCTGCGGGAAATAGCTAGTATTCTATATTAATGGAATAACAAAGTAAATTACTGTTTTAAAATTACTATATATATGGAGTTATGGATTAGAATTTTCGTAACAGACAATATTCTGAGAAAACGTAATTAGTTATTAATTAGCTATTGCGTTAATATTTAATACAGTGTTTTCTCTTTATTAATATCTCGATAACATTCGAGGTATTGTGGGCAGAGAATTCGCAAAACTCCTTTCGCTTTTTAATTTTTGCAATGCTATAGACAGTATCGATACTATCGGTGTAGATGTAAAAACTATCGATAACTATCAACCAATATCAAACTTATTACAAGCTATCGATAATATCGAAACTATCGTAAATTTTCAATAGTTTCGATAGCCCTAGCGATATGTCAACAGATTTTCGAGGTCACGATATTATCATGATACTTTGGATAGACTATCGCTATCGCGACAACATTACTGTACAGGCAAAGACAGTAAAATCTTCAGCCATTACGGTGGGTAGGTACGCTAAGGTACATTTACTGTCTTCGACAGTACATTATTTATGTAAAGAAAATCCACAACAAGACCTGTACACGAACAAAACAGGCACTACTATCCCAAACAATAGTTGTGCGGAGTCCATCGATTTCCCAAAGGCCCAAATAACTTCGGGGTCAGACATAGTACGTGCTTGGAATAACTGGAATATGTACAGTGTGTCAGCACACATCTGAAGTAAACAACAGCGTATGAATGTACGCAACGCATTGGAGAAACTGAATTGTCCATAGTTCAATGATGTTTATACTACAATGAGTTTATTAAATTTGTATCTAGGTAATTAGGTATAGTCTTCACTTTTCCTTTCTTTTCTGTACACGCTAATTATCCTTTTCTTGTCATTTCCTCTCTTGGGTCTGCTGGAAGGACTTGCTGGTTCGTAGTCGCCCTTCTAGAACCTTTCTACCTCATCGGTTCTCCGCTTCTTGTACGTATGAAACGAACCGGAGTCTCCAGTACAAGTCTTCTAAAATTTTCGCCTTTGAAACCAATAATAATTCCGGAAAGAATTTCCCAGACCGCAGATTATCATAATATCTCTTAAGAAATAAACAACACAGAAACTCAAATCTTTTTGGTAGGCCACATCAAAAGTCGAGAGAAAATTATGGTTTCGTAAATTTTATACAAGAATTTGTGTCTGCTATTTATTCCATTTGTATACTCAGACTTTGATCAACTTTCCCAAGTAATCAAACTTGAAGGATCTTTATAAGAAAATCGAGAAGTATGAAATAGTTTACTGTCTGTAAATCACCAATTTGAAATGACTTTTGCTAATAATTAATTTTACTTATGTGCTATCAAACAAGATATTTATAGGAAACTAGCTTTTTCCCGCAGCTCTGCCTGCGTCAAAAAGTAGCCTATATTTCACCCCGGGCCTTCAACTATATTCATACCAAATTTCATCAAAATCCTTTCAGCGTTTGGCCGTGAAAGCGCAGACAGAAAGACAGACAGACTTTCGCATTTATAATATTAGTATGGATGGATATGGATAGATGGATAATGATTACACTAAAAAGAAGCAGATTCCGAAAACAATAACAAAATTTGTTGATAATTATAGCTAAGTGATTATAGAATTTAAAATTTTCTGAAGATGAAAGGACATGAAGAAAAGTGGGAGCGTGGTGGGGACGTCTTGCTATCTCATTTGTACGCACGAAACCAAGTGGCAGTGACGTCACTTAAACCCTGTGCGTCTTTTTCTTGTTTTTTGTCAATTTTACCTTCTACCGAATTTCAAAGGCTTATAACTTATATACTCGTAGAAGGTGGGAAATTTTATTCCCATGGCAAGAATACTTTGATAAGTTATTTCCAGTGTGGTTCCAGTTTGTAGGTTTGAATCACCAGATTATCTGTGAATAAATAAATAAAAATAAATAATGGTGGTTGTTAAAGGAACCACCGAGGAAAATCTGTGCAGACGGTCTAGTCACCATGACTCGGAGAGAAAGAGAACAGGGTGCACAAGGTCAATTGACTACGTAACCCACTCGAAATGAATTATCGGTTTCAGAGTTCTGAAAACTATTTGAAATCTTCAAAAAAGCATATCAAAAGATATCTCAATTCAATAACACAATATTGAAAATTGGTTTCTCTCCCCGCGATAGAATCGTAAAGTGATGGAGCCGGAACTCAAATCTAGTTTTAGAAATTTTCAATTTCATACCGCAAACTCTGTCCAAGTATTTGTTCCTATAAAACTATAATACTGGGCGTTAACCGCGGTTTCACCTAAGTAAGTGTTTATATTTTTCTTTCCACCCTAAGAGACTGGAGAGATTGCTCTAGCGATAAATCCGGCTTTGTACCTCATTTTAATGTGTTGTGTTAAATTTTTGTTTTGGTACAATAAAGAGTTTATTGTATTGTAAGAGTTTGTTTTCATAATATATAGAAGTAAGTCTACAAGACTAGACACGAAGGAGAAACAGAGAATGTTTCATAGTGTTTTTTTTTTATTTTTATTTATTTAACATTTTCCAAAAATTGATACTAACAAATACACATAAGATGCATTTCAGGTTGCACCTTCAGCTTATAACGCAACTTTTCTTTTCATATCACATCGTTTATTTATTTACTAGCTGTGCCCGCGACTTCGTCCGCGTGGAATAGTTATTTTGGGAATCATGGGCGAGCGCTCATCATGCGGCGCGTGTGAATTTTGTTTCTGAGTTATTTTAAAATTGTATTATCTTATAAGATGTTTATTGAAATAAGGTGATGTCATAAGGTTTTGTTCACAGATATACTCAGAAATACTCTTAATCAATAACACATTTATTTGGATAAAGATTAATATTATTATGTTGATACAACTCTGACAAATAATTTGTAATAATGCATTAATTTCGACCAAATTTGATTATCATAAAAATGGTTATTGTGAGTTAATCTTAAAAGATAGACATATACTGTCGCGGACATTTTTTTAGATAATTTAAAGAGGAATTATTCTTTCATACATATTTTCTGGGTATCTCGAACGGTTTTCGCAGCGCACGCAACGGAAGCCTTCAAAGATCAATAATTTCCCCCGTTTTTTCCACATTTTCGACTGTTTTTTCGCTCTTATTAGTCACAACGTGATGTTATATAGCCTCAAGCCTTCCTCGATAAATTATCTATCCAACACAATAAGAATTTTTCAATTCGCACCAGTAGTTCCTGAGATTAGCGCGTTCAAACAAACAAACAAACTCTTCAGCTTTATAATATTAGTATAGATTTTATGTAACATTTTCATTTGAAAAACATTTCATCTTTCGAATTCCTCGTTTTTTTTCCGAATTGTTATTAACATCTATATCAATTTTAAAAATTCGATTTCATTTGTAATTTTTTAATACGGTCTTACTAGTGGTTGACTAATGTACTGTGAAAAACCTAAGAATATACAATACTTTAACTTATTTCATGTACACACTCATCATCGTCATCATCATTTCAGCCGCAGTCAGTCCACTGTTTGACATAGGCCTTTCCCAATGATTTCCAAAATGATCGGTTGGCAGCAGTCTGCATCCAGCGTTTGCCTGCGACCTTTTTCAGGTCATCTGATCATCTGGTAGGTGTATGCCAACGCTGCGTTTACCGATACGCGGTCGCCATTCAAGAACATTTCTGCCCCATCAGCCATCAGTTCTCCGCGCTATATGCCCCGCCCACTGCCACTTCAAAGAACTAATCCGCTGGGCTATGTAGGTACACACTATAAATATACATTGGAAACTTAACATTAGGAAAACTTGGTACAAATATGAAATAACTAAACAAAGTATTTTTCCCGTGGCAATCAACCCACAATCAACCCATGGATCTGCAGAAAATCACCTTGACCGTGCCACAAAGAAACCGAACTGCAACCGATATGTTGTTCCTAAAAACTCAGACAACAGGGTGACAACAGAGAATGCTTTTAGCATTAAGTCCGCCAATTGTAAACTAGTGGTACAAAAAAGATTTATAAATAAATAAACAGGGTATACAGGGTCAATTGACTATGTAATCCAATCGATATGATGTGAATGTAACGCAAATATGTGAAATGAAACTTCTTATATCAACAAAATAGTCGATCGGTATCATAAATCGCTTCGTTTTCATTACAGCAAACATAACAGGTACGAGTCCCAAATTAAAAAGTTAATAATTCAGTCGATGGAATAGACCATCAAGTCAATGTTTGAGTGTACAGATAGACTTTGTTCAAAGCACATCAATTACGAATGGAATCAATGGAATTTCGATCTGTTGGTCTTTGAGGGAAAGATTAGCTTGTCGTCCAGTAGCGTGGGTGGTATTAATCATTTTTAAGATCGTATATTACTTACCAATGGAGTGAGCAATGGAGCGTAGTTACTCGTATTACCGGTGTTATAGATCGTGTTAGGAATACTACTTTACGCTCCATCTCTAACGTCGTGGTGAAAGGTCGGCTAGGCTGAAACTGGATTGGGTTGGGCTGGTCAAGTCTGCCGCATGCATCCCGAAAGATGGGCCTTCATTTTAACGTCTTGGATCCCAACTGATATGTACAGCAAGCGAGGAAGACCAAGAATACAATGGACACACAAACTTCAAGCTTTTGATAAAAACTGGCAAGAGAATGCTATGTCCAGAGACTTATGGAAGGCGAGCGGTGAGGCAGCAGTGAGGTATAAATAGCTAATAAGAAAAAAAAATCTTACCATGTTTTTTCTAAGGTTTTGTTTTGAATTGTATTCTTCTTCGACCAAGCGTGTTTTGACTTAATCTGGATCGCCATACGACATCCAAAAGGAAGGAATGAAGGAAACTATTTTTCCTTTACTTACGCTACAGAATTATTAATCACTTACGCCTTAAGTTAGTGAGTTTGTTAGACATAACTAGCGTCAGTAAAACCACTGCAATGCGCTAGACTGCACTACAAACTTTATGTTTACTTACATTGAATTGTATAAAATTGTGCAGGGGGTTGAAGTATTTAAGCGTTTTACGCGATTTAAAGATAACAGCCCTATTTTTGAAAAGTATCATTCACGCAAAATCGGCAAGTCAATCAATTTTTGTACGTTAACGAATGATTTTATGAAAGCTAGTTGTCAGTTGAAAAATAAACTTTTTATATTCAGGTCTTAAGTCTAGATTCTAATGTATTTATTACTAAGTTTTCGCCCGGCTTTGCACGCAAACTTATAATAATATCTCTAATTAATATGATAGGAATTCAAGACGAAAGAGAGGGAATGATTTTGCCTAGCAGTGGGACACCTATAGCTAAGAAAAAAAAAGCTAGCAAAAATCTTAGCATACGAGCAATTTCTTAATTTCAATTTCAAATTCGACCCAGTGCAACCTGGTGTCAAAGTTTTCCGGAACCGCCTTTTGGTCTCTGACGTGGCATCTTTAACGTCCACCTAATGTCAGCCGGTACCAACGGCTACGGCACGTTATGCCTTCGGAAACACTCCTTAATTTGATTTGATAAATACATTTATTTAATGAGACAAAGTGGAAGCTCCTCGCAACTGATTAATATGTAAAAAATACCCGAAACCCAAGATAATAAAAGTTCCAGTCCAACGCACTCATCGTAAATAATGTCTGCCCCAATTCGGTTAACGTGAAATTATCTCATTCATAATGTACACGCACAGAATGAATAATATTAGCTACAGAAGATTATGTTCATACTAGCGTAGCGCGTCTTGTTGTCATGGCAAAATTCGCTGGTGGGCCTTTAAATAAGGGCTATAAGAAAGGCGCACGCTGTTTTTGTGAGCGCATCGTTCCCAGCATTGTATGAATGAGCACTTTATTGCACCATTGATATAAATTTAAAGATTTTGTATAATAAGTACAGAAACAAACAACATTTACAAAAACATTTAAAAGCCAAACTTCTTGAAGGCATACTAAATGCAATTAGTCTGCATTTTGATTTTAAAGTTAAGGCTTCATCTTCCGTCTCTTATTCCTTTATTTGGGTCGGCTCTCCTCGAACGTTTGCGCTAGAATAATCTGTTCTGGGTTGTCCGAAGCTTATCTTCTGCAGATAATCTTATTTATTCTGTGGCACACGCCTGGCTTTTATTGCACGAGGATGTACCTGCAATTCTGTTTTTGTTACTTATGGTCTGATGCTTGACAATAAGCATTAATTCACAAAAAGAGGATTGAAACGTCCAGCGAAATTATTTCGGTTTCATATATTTTTTTATTTACAGACTTCATGAGATCAATAGCTTTGCGAGGCATACATATTTATAATGAGTTAGCGTATTCATTAAAATAATAATGATTTACTGAGTGGCAGTTTTAATTCATCCAAACTTCATTACAAACCCATATAATAATTTTCATTCAATAGTTCCTCCTCCTGCCAAGACCTGTTCATGGAAATGTCATCTATAACCGAGGACGGGTTTGCGCAGGAGCACCACATGACATCAAGTTCTCCAAAGGGCCTCTACGCGTTGGATCAAAATCCCCGCGCAAGCCTCTCAAAGGACTGGGAGAACCCGCGCGAAATTAAGCGGAGATGTTGTTTGTATGTAATTGTCCATTAAACACAAATGTAGCAAACAGTCCGTCATAAGCCTCATAGATAAATAGATATGCAGTAAACCACAAATGTAAATAAATAAACATTTTCGCCTGATAAAAGATAAATTTTCAAATGATCCGATGCATTTCAAATCAACACTCGGCGTATAGTGTTAGGTGTAAATAACTTTCAAATTAATGGGTAAACCGACTGCAAAACACTTTAAGTATAATACACAAAAGTTTTTTTCGTTGGTAAGTAGCATACAAGTCTTGCAATGCAATACGTCATTATATGAATGAATGAATAATTTTTATTTTAACACTTTCACTGTCAGTCAAGAAAATAACAATGGCACTCAATTGTTATCTACGTCGAGAGACGTTACTGTCCGCGAAAGTGTTAAGAAAATGGTCTCACAATTTTGTTAGTAGATCTTAAATTCCATGTTAAAACTTACAGTTTTAGTTGGTGATCCATTCCTGCACCATCCCGCTAGAGATGGTACAGCAATGTCTCAATCTATGCAACTCGCGATCATTTGTAGGACCTGACTGACACCGGAGCAAAACTGTCATTGGTCAGATGAAATAAAAGTTTCACAATTTCAAAAAATCCATTAAAAAAAGCCTCAATAATGTGCGTCCTTGTTCCGTAAAGAGAAAATTATAATTTGCACAGATACCGGTGGAACGATGCAATCTGCGAGAGATGGGAGTCGACAACTGGCCCGAAGAATACGTCACTACGGCGCTCTCTCGTTTCGGAGGCCAATATTCACTTCGGGTCGCTGAGTCAGCGGAATAAGTTGGTCCAAATTAAACCAAATACGCTGTGAATAAGCAGGGAACTGGCGAGCTATCGCGTAGGATAGAACACTCAATTAATCAATAATCATTTATTCTTTTGAAGAACACTGGCACTCTATCGTTTCAGAGGCCAAATTATGTCGCTGGGCTATATAGTAAGTGAGATTTCGCCTCATTCTTTTTCAATAAATCTTCAGTGCCAGAGAGATCTTCACTTCGTTCTGTCCTGCGCCAATACTTGAAAATTAATTTCTCCAAAAATAATATCTATTCATGTTTTTTATTCAGTCTGTACAACCTCATAGAGTATTCTGTAGCAGAACCAGTACTAAAATGCAGCCTATTGAGTTTCTCGGAATATACCTAAACAATCTACATCAAAAAGCCACCATCTCGAAGTCAGATTTCAGAATTTTGCACACGGTATTAAAAGCATTACATAAATTAAAATATGCTTAGCGTGAATGTAGATTTGAGCTTAGAATTCAAATATTTTATTTGAAGCTAGCGCCCCGACTTGACTTTGCTTGTAAGTATATAAATTGCTGGTTTTCTGACTTTTTCCATTGAAATTATCATTCTTGTCGTAAAACTGTGTTTTCAAGTTGCTTCCTCAGCTTACGCTTCAGGGCCTAGGGTTCGTTGTTAATCATTGCCTTGAATGAATGAATGAATGAAACTTTATTTGCAATAAACATGGTATTGGTTGATTTGGCCATACTGGCTATTACAAAGGAGTGACTACCCTCTCACCTCCGTAACCCTTTTACAGGGAAATCAAACTAACCCGGCGGGAGTGTAGTGGGATGACATACCCCAACCACTGTTTACACGCGTATATCTTTTTATTTTTTTAAGCTAGATTTAAGCGATTTCGTGTAGCTGAAGGTAAAGGGATGCAGGAGGAGATAGTGATGTGGTCACAGTGTTGTGATGGCCGGCGTTCAGAATACATGCGTGCAAACGTCTGTGGGGTAAGTCACACCCCGCCACACAGTTCGTGTGCATATTCTGTGGATTTTTAGTGCTTATTTTGTTTTTTTTTTTTTTGCTGTTTCCATTGTGTAAATCAACGCTTATATACACAAAATAGACAAAAGATAACCGTATTTTGTGGTTCTTTTAGCTTATCTTGACTTTCTTTTGTAGTTATAAATAAAAATTTAAGTGGAAAGGGCAGAAGGACTCAGATCATTGCTGGAAGAAGTTCTAGAGCAATCTACCTACCAAACACACAAGCGTACAGAAGTACGTTGCATGCTCGATGTGTAGATTGTTCACGGAAGAGAGACCGTAAAACAAAATATGCTTGTGCAGACTGCGGAAAAGCGATATGCTTGGAACATGTTATTTTTTCATACAAAAATTGTACTGACTTTGATTCAAGTTCCTAATGTGTTCCAAAACTATTTTATAAGTTTTTATATTTTAATGTGATCTAAGATTTCATGTTCTTTAAGTTTCCAGAATATTTTTTTGTTTCTTTAATTTTTTATAATTTTAGTTATGGTTGAAAGTGAGGACAACTTTTTTGTTGGCAAAAACGAGTGTCTTAGATGTCATAAATATTATAAAAAAATTTACGCCATTTTATTTTAAATACATTTGCATAAAACCCATTTACAATATGAAGCAGTCATTTTATGTTATTTCAGTAAAAAACTTATTAAATATTCCTGTTTGTTTAGGGGCATGTCACACCGCGCCACATAGAAAACGTAACTTTTTGTCACTGCACTCCCGGCGGGTTAACAGGAACACGATCCGAGATGTGTTGATCGACAGTGTTTATTAGATGCCTTTCAGGCAACCTGAAAAACATTGTCAGATTTTTCTCGCGTTTCGAGACCGCTTGAAGCACGAAATCGGTAACTCTTCTCTTGAATAACAATTTAGTTGAGATCTCCATTGTTTCAGCAACTGCTACTTACTAATAAGTCCGCCCATGGAGTAATTATAAAGGGGAGATGCCGTTTGAAATGGCGCAGTGACGTACTCATTGGCGCCTCGCCGACACTGCAGTGGGCGGAGCTTGTCGTTGCTCGTGCTCTATGATTGGAGCCACGGCCGAAACCAAGCACCCCGCACGTCTGCCTTCCGCCCCGTGTAGCCTCACAAACGCTTTCTTACAAAACGCTTATTAAGGCATCTCCTCTTTATAATTACTCCATGAGTCCGCCTACTAGATTGCTTAGAAAGAAGTCCGTCTTTGCTTTAAAGGTTTAGGATAATGTTATACATTAAATTGGTTTCTTTATGTGGTCATATAAATTTATTGTATTATATTTTTCCCGTAGTCGACAAGCGTGTATGACGAGAGTGATGAGCGTAGAGGAAGCTAGGCAAACCTGTAAGAATCATAGCAAATGGAAATCTGTAGTCACTGCCTACCCCTACGGGAAACAGGCGTGATGATATACATGTACGTACATTTTTCCTTGAAATACTAAACTAAGTATCATCTTATATATAAAAATCAATTGTTGTTCGTTAGTCTCGCTAAAAGTCGAGAACGGCTGGACCGATTTGGCTTTTTTTGGTTTTAAATTATTTGTCAGCTAGTCATTTATGAAATTATTACGTCTACACATCATCATATTCACGACTTGTTCACATTTGGAGCTCATGTCTAGATTTGACATCGTATTTGCTCGTTAAATTTGATTTCATAATGAAGAAACCTCAAGTTGATTGGATACAAATACCAATTCGTGTCTCATTTGTATGCATGTATTTATATACCATGGATGCTATACACCTGCCTTATTTGAATATATTTTATTTATTTAAACTTTATTGTACAAAATACAATTGTATATAATCTTTCTGCTATCTGAATGATAAAAGAATTATCTAACAGCCAACCTTCGGGTGAAGCAGATATCTTTAATGTGGGTGTAGAATAACAGTTCCATACATATTTTTATATTTTTGTGCCTAATCACAGACAGAAAAGAAAGATGTTAGGAGTATCCTAATCGACAAGCGTGTATGACGAGGGTGATGAGCGTGGTGAAGCGAGGAAGGTCTGTAAGGATCGTAGCAAGTGGAAATTCTCAGTTTCTGACTGTTTCAGACTTTCAGGAGCCCTGCTATCGAATTGTATGTTTCACAATAAATAACGGCGGGTCGATTGATTGTCATTCGATATACGTAATTGATTTTGTGTGTTTCATACATTTTATAAATAAGGCAGCGCTCCAGTGAAAATATTCTGATTGCTAGAATCCAATATTATAAATGCGAAAGTGTGTATGTTCAATCTTCACAGCTAAACCGCTTAACCGATTGTGATGTAATTTGGTGTGGATATACTTGAATGCCCTAGGCCAAAGATAGGCTTTTTTCAGAAATCAACCCTCAAGGGGTTGTAATGGGAGGTGAAAGTTTGTATGAAAGCCACAAAATTTACATTTTGCCGCAGTCTATTTCTGTATCTGTACGAGTATAAGTATGTCATATAACACATCATTATAATTTTTTATCCACACGAGTGAAAGCAGTACTTAAGCAGCACGTCTCTGGAATGCTTTGCCTGAAGATATTCGCACTGCTCAGACTAGAACCGGTTGCAAGAGCCGCTTGAAAGAATACCTCTCACTTTGACTTGATACTGCTGTTATTTTCACTTAAGTTATTTATGTATGTTTATTTTACACGCAATATTTGTGTATGTTTATAATTTTCAACTATATCTGTTGATGTACCCACCCTAACTTAACTGTTTCTCTTTCACGTCGTAAGGGTTGACTGAAAGAGATTGCCTAGCAATAAGTCCGCCTTTGCTCATACTTTGTTGAAATCTTTGTAAATGTTAAATTATTTGTTACTGTATGTGGGCAATAAAAATATTTTGTATTGGTTGTTTATTATCTCGACCTCCGTGAGATCGGTTTTGAGCTGAAATCCCGCCCTGAAACATTCAGGGAGAGGGATTTTCAGCATTCCCGCTGATAAAGATTGAATCTCCTTTGCTAGGATATTTGTTGTATGTATTGCGGCTTGTTTCTGCACGACTGATATGTCTATTTGAGGATCCAGTAAATCACAATACCGTCGCAGACTTTTGGCGATTTCACCGGTAGCTCCTATTACCATTGGGACTATGATTGCTTTAGTGTTCCATAAACGGACTATTTTTAAAACGAAGCAAAAACATGGGCAACTATCCAGTTAGCAGCTAACGTATAATTATGCCAACATTTACCTGTAACATTGACTAATTACCTCATTACAGCTTGACTAGTTAGTTTGTTGCTTGGTACTCCGAGCCTCTAATAAAACAGACTATGTACTATGTAGTCATTATTAGCGGTCACACTGCTGTGGGAAACCAGGTAACTGTTTGAATGAATTAATGTTTATAAAAAATGCAGGTTCGGCTCTCGTGACATCTCCGGTGTTGCCGGCCTTCATGGGCTACGGTAACCACTTACCATCAGGTGGGCCGTACGTATGTTTGCCTACTTAGCTGTATAAAAAAAAAATACTTTTAAATAAAAAATACAACACTGAATACAATCCATACTAGTCCATAGTAATATTATAAATGCGAAAGTCCGTCTGTTACGCTTTCACGGCCGAACCGCTGAACAGATTTTGATGAAATTTGGTATGAATATAGTTGAAGACCCGGTGTCAAACATGGCTACTTTTTGACGCAGGCGGAGCTGCGAGAAACAGTTAGTAAATAATAAAAACAAAGGCGGACTTATGTCTAATGCAAATGTCTTAAAAAGGTATAGTAGATATCTTGAAGACCAGTTGATAAATTAGCTGTTGCCTTGGCTAAATCTATGATGTTCCTGAAGATATTTTGTAGATATACAATACAATACTCTTTATTGCACCAAAATACAAATTTTACAAAAACAATTTATGTAGGTAAACATAACAATTGAGGTACAAAGGCGAACTTATCGCTAGAACGATCTCTTCCAGTCATACCTTTGGGTTAGTCAGGAAAAAACGTTGAGCAAGGCGATGGTGCATATATATACCACATACATATAACATGTAGATACAAATCTACCCCAAGATACAGTTAAGAAGTGGGCACAAACTTTTAGAAATTCATAAGAAAGCGTTGAGACCACTTTTAAGACATACTTAAACCCTAGTTAAATGAGAAGGTTTGTAGAGCTCTAAACTTGGACTTCAAGTTATCTTGAAGGTTGACTTTAGACAAAGAAATAAACTTGAAGATATCTACAATGCTTACTCAAATCAAATCAAATCAAATCATTTATTGCTTCCTTAATGTATATATACAGATGTTGTCATAGGAATTAAGAACAATTAAGGGCCCTGACGGGCGCTGCAATGGGAGAGGGGCCATTTTGTACACTAATATAGGCAAGTAGTATATTTAATTTCGTCATATTTGTTAAATTAATTATTGTATTAGTCATATTTTTATTATTTAATTATCGAAATATAAGTATTATTACTGATTGGAATCTATGTAATGTCATTTATTTTATAATTTGTTTATGTAGGTAAATATTTTGGTAAATTAATTAACTTCTAGATTATATATTTCTCTTTGTCATCCAAGTATTCATTTACAGAGTAGTAACATCTACTAATCAGAAATTCCTTGATGTGTTTTAAAAATGTTTTATAATTTTCTATGTCTTTTATTGCTTCCGGTAGTTTATTATATAATTTAATGGACATGACTAGAGGACCAGACGAGTGTAATCGAAGGCGCGATGTGGGGAGTTGTAATCTATTTTGATGTCGAGATTTATATTTGGTTTCTATGTCTTTCCTTCTTGTGAAAAATTCCGGATATTTACGCACAAATTTACATGCTTCTAAAATATAAATGCATGGTAGGGGCAGTATTTTATATTTCTTAAAAAATGGTTTGCAACTGTCTATCTGTTTTATGTTAGTCATTATTCGAATCAGTCTTTTTTGCAATGTAAATGCACTATCCCAGTCAGTTCCACTTCCCCAGAGTACCGTGCCATAACTCAGCCACGAGTATGCGTAGGCATAGTAGGTAATTAGTGCCGTTTCAATGTCCGTATTTTTTTTTACTTCTCTAAGTGCATATGCAAATTTAGATAGTTTAGCGCATAGTTTTTGCATATGGGGCTTCCAATTGATGTGACTGTCTATTTCTACGCCCAGCAAGGTGAAAATGCTTACTACCTCCAACTCTATCCCATTAAAATTCACCTTTAGATTTAATGGTGGTTTTTGATGTGGGTGGAAGACCATTAGTTTGGTTTTAGAAAAGTTAACTTCCAGATTATGATCATTCAGCCAGTCTGCAGTTTTTGCAAGAATTTGTGTGACTTGTTCATTGAGGTTCACGGTATTTTTATTGGCTGATGTTAGGATAGAGACATCGTCAGCAAATAGGACTACTTAAGACTATCAACACAGAATTGCACAAATGTAATCATCAATTAACGCAGAAAGATTGTAAACTTTCTTTTACTTGCAATAATAGTATTTAAGAAAATGTGGTGAAGTTTTTTACTAAATAGACATGAACTTATTTATTTATTCAAATTTAAAATTAACTTAAGATGGATCAAGATGATTACATAACTAAATTATGTAACCATTTTTTACGCTTACAAAATACGGTTTTTTGTCACTATAAGCACGTAAAACTTTAAACGAATGACTGTTTGACGTGTAAAATAAATAAAAAGTGGTATAAAACAGACGGGCTAACAAAATGCCTTAAAAAGACAATATTTTTCAAATTTCAAAAAGGGCGTGGAAAAATCCTTCACGTTCAGCAACGCGCTCGTGGCATCTCCGGTGTTGCAAACGTTCATAGGCTACGGTAACCACTTACCATCAGATGGGCCGTACGTCCGTTTGCCTACTTACTTGTATAAAAAAAATGCATAATTCAAAATTTGCTGGCATACATACAGCACAGATATTTGACAAGTCATTGCAGTAATTTTTTTCGAATAATATGCAAAAAGTCTTTTTTTTCAGTGTGATTTAAGAAGATAATCAAGTATAAGTAAAAACTAATTGCCCTTGAAGTAGTACACGTTTAGACAAATTATACTTTATACTGAAAACGGCATTGGTGTAGTAGCAGTAGTAGTGTAATCATCATCATTTCGTATAGGTTACATTGTCTATCGACCATGTACACCCTGGTGTCAGAGTTGTTCGAAACCTCCTCTCTGCCTCTGATGTGGTTCCTTTAACGACTACCAAATGGCAGCCGAGACCAACAGCTAAACGTGCCTTCCGAAGGACGGAATCATCTTAAACCTAATGGGACTATAGTCTTAAGTTTGATTTAGCATATGCAAATTATTTTCAAATTTATTGTATTGTTAATGCAAGAACAAACCAATATTCATTCGAGGGTGATACATAGTCGAACACCATCAGATTTCGAATCACATAAATCTATAAACTCTTATTACTTGTATATATATACACCGCGAAATTTTAGTCGTTTTGGACCCATCGTCCAGTGACTCCATTCATGCAACCGAACAAATTTCCCCAAGACACATGGGTCGAAATAAGTGTGCGTGGCTAGGATCCTACACCTGCTATAATAAATGAAATACCGTTAGTCTTGAGCGACACGTTGTAGTGAAATCACGTGTATAACCTCTTTACTGTCAACGCCATTTATTTACATCGCTTTTTATCTTTTACAATATTTACGAATTTCCGTAATTTTGCAATAGTTTTAAATAAAACAGAATCACAACTGACCCGTGGAGTAGGCCTACTGGGGAAACCACGTTAAAAAAAACGCGCTAAGTATACTCATAGTTGGCGTGGAAACGTGTGCATATTATACCCATAACAACTTGAACAACTTTTTGAATCGTTATATCCCAGAAAGGGTGGGTCGTAGAAAAGAAAGCACTGATACATTTTTGATAGATAATATGATGACCTACAATTTTTGTCTAATATATTTTTATGATAAGACTTACCGTTTCGCTGAAAATCGCGAAAAACTCATTTTTTTGACCTTTGACCTCGAGTAAATTTTTTTCCATACACGGGAATGATGGGGAACTTTTAAGTTTTATTTATAATCACATTTTTAACAATTCTACCAATTTTCAGCTTGATGCGAATTTATGTACCTTCGAATGTCTAGATTGACCGGACTATTAACCATTTATATCTTTTATGTTCTACGTGAAAAAGAATCCTGACCAGGACCGCGGCGACCCCCGGCAGCGCCTGTGAGCGAAACCTGTAAAACGCCTTTTCTCTAGGAGTCTTCATGTTTCAGCGAATATATTTTGTACTAGCTGTGTCCGCGGCTTCGCCCGCGTGGAATTCCGTTTGTGTCACGGAAAAAAGTAGCCTATGTCGCTCTCCAGGTCTTAAACTATTACCAAACAAAAAATCACATCAATCCGTTGCTCCGTTTTAACGTGAAGGTAGGACAAACAAACAAACGCGTTCAGATTTATAATATTTATTTATTTATTAAAACTTTATTGTACCACAAGTAAAAATACAATTGGCGGACTTAATGCTAAAAGCATTCTCTCCCAGAGAAAATACAAAGCAAATAATATTACTATGGAATTGTGGATTATCTGTAATTATGTCTGAATTGTTCTCCAGATTTAAGCTCTATTTAAAATGAACGGATTCCCGCGTGACTGGCGGGACGTCCACAGAAATAAGAATATATGGAAGTGTCATTAGGAGGCCAGTTAACTGGCACACGCTACGGCACTTCTGCCGATTCTTATTTCTTTGGACGTCCCGCCAGTAGCGCGGGAATCGCGTCAGTTTGAGTGAACTTATCAAGCACAGGCACGGACGTAATTTCGGCGGCATCATCTTAAAGACAGACAAGAAATAATATTTCTTGCATGAGGCATCTATCTGTCTGAATAAACTGAATTATTAATCTCAAAATAATAATAAATAAATAAACTAGTAATTCTATGAACAGTAGACTTCGCGAAATAATTCTATATACGAGATTTTAATGAAAATTTCATAAAACGCTGCCATGTATTTCCCCCATTACTCTCAATAAAAATAATATTTTATGGTATACATGAACGCAGATTGTTTTCTGTATACCTATCTAATTACGAAACACTACTACTCGGATGAAAACGACTTAAGAGACGTAGTTACTTTTTAGAATTTTTCACTTATCATTCGTCCATTTTTTTCTTAGTTCTACTATCATCATCAACCTTTACTAAATTTAGACATAAAAGAATTAATATTCATCTGAAAATCAAATACTAGAATTAGTTTTACTATCATCTTAAGTTTATCTAGAAAAAGAACATTTAATCTTAGAAATTCTAAACTAAAACTTTGAATAAATCATTGAATCTTAAGCAAGCCTTTAAATAATATGAGTAACGTTAACAATATTTTTTAGGTTTAATTTTAAGCACACTTAATACTAAATGGTATTTAATATACTTGACCATAACCATGACTTAACCCGTCGAACATCCTAGTAACTATGTATGTATTGTATGTAAGTAAAAATCTTTATTGTACACAAAGAAAATTAACTGTATTTTGATTATTATTTCATCGTATATATGTAAGTATATTATGTAACCCATAAGTAAGTTTATTATCATTCCAACTTTTTGTATTTATAGCTATATATTTTTAATACCCACATGACGATATCTGTTTAACCAAAAGGTTGACTGTTAGATAATGCTTTTAGCATTAAGTTCGCCTATTGTGCTATACAATTGTATTATGTACAATAAAGTTTAAATAAATAAAAATAAATAAAGAACATAGTATCAGAATACAGGTTACAACAAATAGGGATCTCTTCCAGTCAACTAAACTAACATAGGACATAGACATATGGGCACAGAAGAGGGCACAACACGCAAAGAAATCTTAGGTGCATAGACTTACACCTAACAGACAAATTTAATTACACATAAAAATAGTAAGCTCAGGTCAAGTCCGATCATTCGTAGTAAACGAAAGCGCTTAGTCACACGGGTATGTTACTAGGATATTCGACGGGTTAACTCGGTTTTGGTAATTCTTAACTTGTTTAAGTGAGGGCACCCCAAAACTATTTAGTTTTAAAGATTAAAATGAAGTATTTATTATTTGAATTAGTAAACTCAAATTTAAGATAAAGTTAAGAGAAGTAAGATTTATCTTTATTCTTCATTGCTACTTGAAATCTATTCCAGGCAACCTTTTAGAAAAGAGAGACATGGCGAGAAGCTGAGAAGAATAGTTTCGGCGCTGTGTTTTATTTTACAAAAGTGTTTGTGGATAATAATGGTGGATTATTCGCAAAGTGATCGAAATCAAATGTGAGTGATACAGTGAACGATTTATGTAATTTCCTTACTTGGCCTTGTTGCCAAAATCTCCTAGAAATCGCTAAGTGCAGTTTTTCTACCAGTTTACTTAGCCTGATGCTTTTGACTACCGACTTGACTTTCAACTACTAAATTTACTTAGACTTACTTGACTAAACAACTTTGTTCTATACTTTTTACTCGTTACTGGCTAATTACGTCTAGTAAAAGCCTTCCTTAATGGAAAAAAAACGCTAACATGACAGAATTATTAAATACGCAAACAAAGATATTCTGCACCTGAAGCGTACATAGCACTAACTAAAACTAAAAAAGCTTGGCAGTTAGTGAATTTACACCAGTTAAGGAAACATGCATTATTTTCCTGCGCGCGGCAAGACCATAAATTACGGTTATCTCTGGCAATGACTGCACGAGTTCGCATATACAAACCTACCGCATTTGTTATTTTTTACGTTTAATGTGCCAGTGGAAAAAAAAAATTTAGGGAAAAGTATGACCGGATCGTTGGAATGACAATGACACGCCAAGAAGAAGACGTACTCCCAAGTGACTACACGACTCTCTCATCTCTCGGGATTTGTCCCCTGATACACCCGAAATCCTAATGCATCATAATCATCAATTCACCCGCAAATACAAATACCTATAAATATCTTTATTGTGAAACACAGTTAGTTTACAAGGATACAGTTTTCTTTTTGGTATCATTGTGTACAGTCTACTGCTGGACATAGGCGACCCCCAAAGATTTCCAAAATAACTGGTTAAAAGCAAACTGTATTCAGTATTGACTTTCTTCAGATCGCAAATTAAAATCCGTAAATTAAAACGTATTAAAATAGTTTTATTTAATAACTATGAATTCTCGGCAAATCAAAAGTTTTAGTTTTCGAATACGAATCGCAATGACATTGTTATTTTAAACTGGATTCCCAAAATGCAGTTTCAAAGTTACACGTCAAAATAGTTATTTTGACGTGTAACTTTGAAACTGCATTTTTGAGTTTTCCGAACAAATATTCGGTGAAAATCTAGTTTTTCACTTGGCTTTTAACTAAGCCGGAGCTTGCAACCATTTACGTCAGATTTTTCGATTTTGAGGAACAAATAGTAGTATTACATACCTGTGGTTGTAAAATTTGTGTGGGTGAACAAAAAGATACTTAGACACTGTGTCTAAAATTTAAGAGCAATCTGTTTATTCATATCGAGTAGGTTACATGGCCAGTCGACCCTAGGTGTCAGAGAACGAAAGGTGGTACCGAAAAACTGTTACAACAACACACTGGTGTCAGAGGCCGAAAGGCGGTTCCGAAAAACTCTTACACCATGGTGTGCAAGGCCGATGGCCGATGCAACCTCATTCGACATGAATAATTGAGGAAAAATATATTGAAGTTTGTATTACCTTAAGCGAAAAATTTATACATATCTCTTTTTTTTAATACACGACGACGTCTTTTTTTTAATACAGACCCGCTTCATCTAATGAAAATCTCTATGCCATAATAGGCTAGTTTCCAGGGTCAAAAGACTAACATTAAAATTAGTTCGTCATTTAGGGAATCAAAATATATTAGTGACGTATTTTTTCTTTTGTCAATTAAGCGATAAATTATTAAGATATAACGCATCAAATTTTAGCAGTTGGGGCTCGTGACATCACATATTGCGAAAAAGTGTAGCACACTGTGACGTCAAACGGAACTTTAACGCGCCATATCTTTATCATTCTGGGTTCAATTTCCAAAAGAAAAAATACGTCTTCAATATTTTTTATTATCTAACTGAAGGAATATTTTTTTTTTTTTAGGAACCTAGCCTATTTGACCATAACATGTATTCAACTGTGCAAATCTACAACTTAGTTATATTCAGTTTCGATATATATCGTAGACAGATTCTCGAGGTAATCATAATAGCATAAATCAAAGCAGACCGCAAACCAATTGTCACATATCTATTACCCTTCAAGGTAACAGGTGATATCGCATATCAAAATATCACCTCATGTGTACATATACATGGAGAACAAACATGGCGTTAATGAGCTAATAAGGACATGCCAGATTGGGTCGGGTTAAACTCCTACTTAGACCGAGAATGACCCTGTATCCTGTGTGATGAAAAACTGTAATGTAATATATGTAATCCACTCTGCATCCCTATCCATACTTAATATTGAAAGTCTATCTGTATCATATATATATCTGTCGTTCACGGCCAAACCGCTAAACGGATTTCGACGAAATTTTGCATGAATATAGCTGAAGACCTGGAGTCAAACATAAGTTACTTTTTGACGTTAGCGAAGCTGCGGCAAACAGCGTATACAAGTGTATTATAAATGTATGGTGACTAACATGTTAACAAAGAAAGAATATCGTATCTTGATCCTAAGTCGCCTATATCGTGACGTAGTTTTTTAGGAAGCTTGCAGGAGTGATTTCCGAGATCCTTCAAGCCCATAGACGTAGAATACAATTATATCTTTATAACGTATACAATAAATACAATGAATATTACATTAATCGTACGTACGTATTCTTATGTTTGTGATTATGCTGTGATATTATCTCAGTTTCGCTCTCGCCCCTCAAGAATGCAGATGCCACAACACGAGAATTTTGACGACATCCTACCACGCTAACTAATCACTATGCTAGTTTAGCATTCTATTTTCTGTAATGAAGCTCATTGTATTAAAAACTAGGATCAGATATACAAGTGCAATTCAAACATACATGTGGATATATGAAAATTGTCAGACGGCGCACTGCTAAATAGGAAAGTGATACCGTTAATAGTGTGTCGACTCCGCTCTCTGCCACCCGACCGCAAGCAACTTCTGAGTTACGTTCTCATGGAAAATTACACCTAATAATATCATTGGGGTATAATTAGAATCTTTTATACAGATATATTTGCAACCCAATGGAACAACGAGCAATGAGCAATGTTTCCTTTACATACTAGTTTTGAAGAAAAAACATAGGCCGATAAAAAATCGGGTGGAAAAGCAAATTTTTAGCCGTAAATGTAGACAGATTTATAGAGTTGAGTAGGGCCGTCGCCATAACTCATTAGCGCCAAAATGGCTTTTACGACTATTGCTGTCAAATGTATCGACATAATTATTGGCGTCGCTTCGCTTCTTTCAGTGCCATTCGTCTATTTTCCTAAATCCATGATTATCAGTACGGCGCCAATTTTATAGATTTTGAAAAAATATTCCATACCAACTGGCCTAGGTATTAACTTCACCGATATTCCACATAATAATGACAATTACTTTAATTAATTATCATGAAAAAATAAAAAGAATACCTAAATCGGTTCACTCACGCATTTTATGATAACTAGCTATATAAATGCTAGTTTTCATTACATGACTTATTGTCACGTAATGTGATTATAGCCTTGACGAACACGCGGTTTTACCGCCCATTATTTGTATGAAAAGTAAACTGCCTGTGTGGTGCTTTAAGCTCCATTCAAATTGACGCGCGGGACGCCCACAAACATAAGGAATACGTAGAAGTGGCATAAGCAGTTAACTTTGGCACACGCTATAGCACTTCTACCTTATCTTATTTCTGTCTGAAGGCGTCCCGCTTCCCGCGCAGTATTCGCGTAAGTTTGAGTGGAGCTTAAAGCGTTTGTCGCGAGTTCAATTCCTCGAAGCAAACTTTGTTTACTTTTTTTAGCCAGTTTGCAGTCAGTCTTGAATGAATGAATGAATGAAAGTTGATTACGTGCCCCGACTACCATCTGGTGGCCCGTTGGCATGTTTTGTAATTTGTCCTTTTGCTTTTAAAAAGGGTTACGGAAATCAGATGGCAGTCGCTCTATTATAATAACCAAGGTCTCCAAAAAAAGAACCATGATTAAAGCGTACCCTGGGCTTTCAAGAGCTGGCTCAGGATGCAATTAGCAAAACACGCTTAGACAAAGAATCTGTAGTTGGTAAGACTACAAAGATAAATTATTATTGAACCCTTAAGGAACCATGCCAGAGGCCGAAAGACGGTTGCGTAAAACTCTGACACCAGGGTGTACAGGGTCAATTAATCATGTAGCCTCTAAAAATCTTGGTGCCTGAATCTCTCGTGTTTAGAATGTCTTCTTCTTGGCCCAAGTTAACGAAAGATAGTCGGATTTTGTTTTGGAAAAATTTTTTTTTTAATGAACACTATGTAGCAGGTAGTGGGTAATTTATAGGGTTAAACTGTTAAATTAAATATGGATTATATTAAGTGTTCATTCATTCATTCATTCATTATACTTGTGAGAGATAGTGGTTAATTTATTGGGTTAATTTGTTAAATTTAACATGGGTTATACTTCTAGGATCCGGATAAGGTAACTCCAGAATCCATTATTGTGCATTAATATACTCGTACCTGTGTTGTATATTGACAGTAACTCCTAAAGTTTCAAGTTAGGGTCCCAGGGTTACCTGTTATACGCAATCAATGTTATGCTTAACTTAACTAAGCCTCTTTAGAAACTATTGACGTAAAAGAGGAGTGTTGTAAAATTTGGAGTTTAGATTTTTTTAACTATAGTCATTATGGAGGTTTTTCTTAGTCGGTTCTGTCACTATCTAATGACAAAATTACTTAAAAAAATTACTAATTTTGATGGTCCTAAAGTAATTTAGTCGCTCATTTAGTAATGTAGTCGCTCATCTAGTAATTTAGTCACTGAGTAGGGTTATTACGTCAGTAGTCAGCAATTCATTTCGGATTTTTTTTTACTGATCAATACAATACAATACAAATACTCTTTATTGCACTAAAACAAAAATTTGTCAATATTAGTCGTTGTAGTTAAGTAATTTAGTTTCTGACTGAAATTTATGCCGCTTAAGTCATTATACAGTATATCGTCAAGAGTCGCTAAATCATTTTATATTCTCCCGTTTAATTATTCCCCTTCTTTTTTATTGTATTTATACCCATAGAGCGTGACAATGCTGCCAGACTTCTGGCCACTTTCCCGGTAGACATCGATGTGGATAAATTCTACGACGTCTAAATTACCTAGGCTTTATTTTTTATTTTTCTATATATATATATATATATATATATATATAAATATATATATAGAATATATTTATATATATAAATATATATATATATATATATATATATATATGTATAATACGTTTTTTTTTTATTGTTTAAACCTAGAAGTTTTTAGTTTATTATTAATTTAGTGTTAATTTGTACCAATAATATTATATTTTAATTTCTTTGTGACTTATTATATAAATTTTTTAAACATATTTATACCCTATAGATTTGCCCTCGTTTGACTTACAGCTACTAAAATAAGGAGAAATAGTAAGGTCGGTTACACTATGCGCATAAATCTAATACAGAATATAGAACAGTTTCAAGAATAGAGTGTAGTATGACGTACTGTACGTAAGAAGCCTTCGCACCGACACCACGTGTAGTGTACTTAAAATGTTTAGTGATGTGACCATGTCGATATTTTGAAAAGTCCACCTTTGCTCCTATGTTTATGTTTTTGTAATTGTACAATTATTTGTTTCTGTATGTCATTTTATTGTCAAAAGCATTTCTTTTATTATCATAGCAATCAACAAAAACTAGTGAGGTCATTAAAATTACTAAAATACTGTACAAATAATTTAGTTTTTTAATATGAGAGTGACATCCGGTGGTTATTAATAAGGATTTTTGTACAAAATGCATAAAATGCTAAAGCTCAACGTATCGTGGTTGGGTTACAAAAATAATCTTAATCTGTGGTAGAGCACTGTACTGCATTGTCAGAGTCTGTGTCGACCCTAACACATCACAAGTAAAATGTTTAAAGATATGACGTAAGCATAAACTTAGCATTACAAGCTCAAGCAAAGAGCGCCATTTATTTTCAGAACAACAATTATTCGACTCACTGATTTTGCGTGGATCACACTTTTCAAAAATAGCACTCCTGATCTGTATTAACTACTACATACACTAAATATATTTAGTAAATACTTTTTTCACGAAAAAAAAAAAAAAAGACAACATCAAAACTAACAAATATTTTATCATACAAAAACAATTAGCTATTCAAAAATTATTGAAACGAAAATGCACGAAAAAATTAAGCTCTTTGGAAATACCAAGTAATATAAACTGAAACAACCAACTGAATGTTAAAGAAGCCTTTACAAAGTATTATTTCAAGTTCATTTGGCCATCAGACTACACCGAAGTTAACTGATTGGCATTAATATTCAATACTCTTGCATAAAGTTAGGGTTTAACAGAAGTGGTACGAGTAGATTCTGTATATACAAAGGTATATTTTTTTTCTTTTACATCAATATAAAATTTTAAAGGCTCCTTCTAAGTTAAGTATAAGTAGCTTTGAATTAGTTCTTTGTGTGGAAAGCATTTATTTAAATCGACTGGGTTGCATAGTCAAACGACCCGGTACATCCGGTACAGGTGTTTGAGGTGTTCATTAAGAGATGTTGAAGGATTGATACAAGTAGCAATGTCAATAATCTGCGATACTTAAGGTTATTTATTAGTTTCGCTGGCTTAGCAATCAAAACAAAATTGATCGTTTTGTAGCGACGAGAGCGTAAAAAACATTCAGAAAAAATCAAAACCTCCTCTTTTTTGAATTTTGTAAGTCGCTTGAAAATTTAAAATCTTTCAAAACCTGCAAATTTGATATTAAAGTTATTTAGACTCGACAAGAAGACCTACATATGACAAAAATAAATAATCTTAATATCAATAGAGTAGAGCCTAATTCGCTGTCATCGCTTGATAAATTATCCAAAAGGTAGGTAGTATATTTTTGTATTCTCGTTAATTTATAGATTTAGCCTTGTAACTTGTTACTAGAACATCTGGTGGAATATTCATGGATTCAAAGAGGAATAGACTAACTTCGAAAACAAAGTCCAGTAAATACTGCTTTGTACTTTGTTAGAAGAAATACTTTTTTTTCTTAAAGAATAAAGTGGAAGATTGGTTCGGATTGCATTTTGTTAGGATAATTGCATTTGTTTTTACAACATGCAATTATTATGACATAAACAGTAAACGGAAAAGGAAATAAAATAATAGAATACAAAATCATAGTTTCTGCTTATTATTTTGAAGAAATATCTTTCTGCGTTGGTTTACAATTTTCTGTTTAGTTATTTCTAGTAAATAAACAATGTACATTATGTAATAATAGTATCTTACTAAACATACAGATTCATCGTTAAAATTATTAATTAATAAATTAGTTAGAGCCCGACAAGGGAAATAAAAACTCTGCATTGACGTCTCTACTGATTGCCTTTAACTGGCAACATGTTGTATGTGTCATGATGGTCTCATGTCAACAACAAAATTGACAATGTCATTTAATGAAGTAGAAATCAATCCTCATTACTATACATTATTTTTACCATTTGGATAAATCTTTTTATTTGATAATCACAAAATACATAACGTCCACTCCTGTCTCTTTTTGTCAGGAATGTTACTTGAATACCTAGTTGCCAGTAAAAGAAATTAGTTCTAATATTTTTCCGCAATATAGCCAAGGCTGCTATTTTTGCCTTGCTTTCTGCTGGTCGGGCTATAATTCATCGTCATCAACATTTGAGCCGCAGTCAATCCACTGCTGGAAATAAATCTCTCCTAATGATTTCTAAAATGATCGGTTGGCAGCAGCCTGCATCTAGCGTTTGCCTACGACCTTTTTCCGGTCATCCACTCCAATGGTCAAATTAGGTAACAAAACCTTGTTTTTTTTCAAAAAATATCGACACTCGTCTCAACACTAGAAGCCAGACGTTAAACGTCACTCTATAATTATAGGTTATCGTCGCGCGTGATTTCACAGGCTTCTTTCAGCCTACATCGCACTAATTAGTTATTCACATCACCCTAAAATCAACCTTATCTTTGCATCACAAGATCGAAAATAGCAAAGCAAAAATTTACAGCCACTTTTCGATGACACTCCACATGAAGAAGTATTCTTGCCGACTTTTTTCCCATTTTTTTCACCAGTTTTTCGTTGGTACGTGACCAAAACTGGTGTTCCGATTTATTGGCAAGTTGACGAGTCTGTCATTTGGCGTTTTACACTAGTATTTTCAATTTTTCAGCTGTGAATATCGATAGAACGGCATTTTACAGCTTTGACTTTACATATTAAATTCTTTGCGTTTTGCACAACGTTTTTCGTTTTTTTCCATGAGGGTTTTCCTAGAATTGATTTTCATACGTTTTTGTCTATCGTTGATTTAACATTACAATTTCCAAAAAAAATATACAAAACATGCTTATTTTATAAATCGAAATGTTTTTGTATGATATGTAGGACTATGTCCATTAGTGGACGTATTGTGGTGGAAATTATGATTATTTATTGTTAAGTCAATGATTAAGAATAAAATTTCTAACATCTTTGAATTTTAAGCAGACAAGCGCGGTTAAAATTTTTAAAAATATTTTGAAGCTGCGTATTACAGAACCTACTTCGTATTGAAATAAGATTAGGTAGGATAGCCAATGTGCCAGTTAAGCCTCTGAGGCTGAACTGTGGTATGCAGGTCACGATCATATGGCACCTATTCTTATTTCTATGGTATCAACACGACCTGAAAATATCTTACGGTTGTAATATATAAAATTATACATGACATGATACACCGGTTGCATGATACAGGTCCAGTGTAAATCAGCCTTTAACCCAATTAGAAACAAAACAACTCCTTTCATTTCCCATTTCATTACGGCAGCTCACTGCCTCATATCATATGCCATGTAATTAGGTCGCATTGTTGTGTCATGGCCCTTTAATTAGTAAATGTCAGGAAACGATGATATTATTACCCACATCGGACGTGAGAGAAATAACAATTTTGTTTTTCTGTTTCAAAAATGAATTCAATACAAACAGTACAGACAAACTTACAACAAAAAAGAACAAATCCATAAATAGGTTGAATTTTTGATCCAGGACCACAGACTTAAAAATAAATACAGACGGATCGTCTCGAAACAATAAAGTTCGAAAATAGTTGTCTGTCTTATGTGCGAGTGTGGCCGCGACGCAGATCGGTGATTGGTAGTAGTTGTATCAGAGGGTTACCCTTTTGTCTATCACACAGTTTGAATGCTTCATTCGTGACGTGCAATTTTACAATCAATTCAGAAAAAAATGGTTATCTACTATACTATATTTACTGTCTCAAACAAATTTACTAACCTTAAATTTGTTGGTTACCACTGTATTTCACACGTGACCTGAAACAAAGTACACATTTAATAAATCGATATAACATAGATAATGTTTACATCCCTCTATTTCTGAAATCTTACAGCCACACTCAGTGTCGTTAATTACGACCATTAAAGCAATTTCTTTTAAACTCAAATAAAAAATTGTGCTTTGGAAGAGAATATTTAAATTTTGAGTGATTCAATGAAATAACGTTAGAACATTGTATGCTAAACGCCAAATTGATTTTTTAATCCGTCGACCCGGAAATTATTATGTTAACTAGCTCATTGCTAAAACAGTTCTAACCTGAATTTCAAATTTTTATTGTACACTTATTCATGTATTTTAATGATAGTATTGTACTTGATAGTGTGTAGGTTTGAAAAAAAAGTAAATACCTATTTGAGTTGATTAATTTTGTGACGCAGGCAAATTTTTACAGCGTGTTAAGTAGCTACTAGTACTAATAGTAAATTAAAGCTATTTTCAATAAAAATAAGGGAAACGCAAAAACAAAATCTGTCAACTGATCACTAGATTTGTAATTTTTTTTTGGGTTCAAATATATTTATTGAAAGTGTCTTAGTTTCACGTACTAAACAAAACACTTTGTAGTTTTGACTTTTCAAAAGTGCTGAAGTTAAGCCTAATTCAAATTTGAAATTTTTTAACACCAACAAAATTATTAATTCATTAGAAAAATTTTAATATAGAGCATCCAAGTTATTTCGAAACCGAACATCGAACTACAGTTCATAAAACCAAAAAAATCTTATGACGAGAGCAAATTAATTTAAAATAAATTTAATTTCGCATATCAGTGCGATTCGTTGCACAGTTGTAATTAAGTATTTGGACTACATTAAAATATTCGGTCCAGTGATCCGTGCTATGGTGGTAAGCTTATTACGCCTGTGATTTTACGCAGGCTTTTAAAATCTTTTAATACGACTAAAGGTCGATGAACTCGTGTAGTCTATTTTGAGGTCACACGCGCATTTTGTTTTGTAAGGAATTGTATGCACCGCGTCACATCGCTCGCGGGATACGCGTGAGCGTAGAACCACATATTTGTAATAAAATAATTATTTTTTCATATCGACATGGTCAGTCGACCCGGTACACCCTGATGTAAGAGTTTTTCTGAACGGCCTTTAGGCCTCTGACGTGGTTCCTTTAACGACCGCCAAACTTAATTCTGACTTTTTGACTGTCGCGTAAGAGTTTCACTCAAACACACCAACTTTGTGACACCGCCACCAATTGCTTTTGCATGTCGCGGTGATACACGCCTATTGGCTTCATTTTTGAGCATCGATTCGACGAAGTCTGTATTTTTTTTAAGTCTCGTCTTTATTATTTTAAGTCTCGTGTCTACTTTTTAAGTCTCGTCTTTATTTTTTAAGTCTCATCTGTACTTGTTTTAGTCTGTGATGTATACTGAAACACAATGTTATGACGAAAGAAAAAGCTTCATAGAATCAGAGCTAGAATAATTTATGTAGCTTTTTGAAAAGTTCTGCAATTATGTATAATCAATATCGAGTAAAAACATAGGTATTGTCGAGGGGTTAACACAAATAATGGAGAAAGTTTTTCTTAAAACAAATATCGTGGAACGATTTTATCACCTCCAATAATGACATAATAGGAAACAATAAGAATTAAACCGATAATTATCTAACAATAGGTATGTTGATTTTGAGAGAACACGCTAGCAAAAGGTAGTCATTATAACGATATTTTTTTTGTTAACCCATTTCGGGCCAAGGCATATAATTCTGCTTCGTCCGAGAGTGTTTTTCATTTACAACCTCAACTTACGATTCAGACTCTAGGGTACGCTTTAGGTTTAACGGTCCTAGTTGATTTTGCGATTAGCGTCTGACCTAAGCAATCCTTTTTATCTAGGTAGCTAGATACGGGTTTTTCAGTTGTTAAAAAGAAAAATTTAATGAACAATCCATACTTTTTTCAATATTTGATAAAATTATTCTTTGTCTCAGAAGGCATGTTAAGCCGTCGCTCCTGGCTGCCATTTGGTGGTCGTTAAAGGTCCACATCAGAGGCCGAACGGGTTCCAGAAAACTTTGATAAAATACCCAGCAGATAAGTTGACTTAGTGTGAGCGAGGCAAACCTGTACCAAATAATCACGTTTGTATATGTTTGTCTCGCTTATACTCCGTCAACTTACATGCCGCTCATTGTACCAAGGTGTAACATGCCGATTGACTATGTAACCCTCGATATGAATAAATACCAATGTAGGTGAGCGAAATACACTGAAGATTTACAGTAGAAGCCTAAAGAATGTTTTGAGATGAAAATATCTGTGAATCATTTATAATTTCTGTTACCCTAGTAAATTGTGATGATGTTAATAGTACATTATTGCAAAGGCAGCGAAATAGGCAATTGCAGGTCGAGTATGAGTTTGAAGGCCGAGCCGCAGGCGAGGACTTCAATAATACGAGACAGGCAATTGCCATTTCGGCCGGGCATATATAGTGCTTTTCTTAAAAAAGTGCAAGGAAATAAAGGGCCTTTTACATAATAAATTTAATTTATTTTACAGTTTGTGAAGAAAGGTAAACGCATCTGTGGCTATACAGCCACGAGAACGCAATGTGTACGATAGATAAAAGAGTTTTAAATTCAAACAGCACACCGTTTCATACAACATTGCCGGCGCGCTCTTCGTTCCAAATTCAAAGAACGCGCCGGGAAGTGATTTTGGTTTTTCAGATACAGCCATGAGAACGCAATGTGTACGATAGATGAAAAAGTTCTAAATTCAAACAGCACACCGTTTCATACAACATTGCCGGCGCGCTCTTCGTTCCAAGTGAATTTGATTTTCAGTCTACGTAAAGATTTCGCGTGTTCTTTATTCAAAAGTAATGACAATATTTCCGCGCATGTTTTAGAAAAACATATTTTCTTGAAAAACAGATAAACACCCGTTCGCTTTCAGTTCAGCAGTTTTTAGTTAGACAGTGGGGAATACCTGTAACCAATGACCGACTGCTCAACTTGTGCAACTGCGCAATCAGTTAGTTGGTCAGTGAGGAAAAAGGACTTATTGTTAATATTTTCCATTCTGTTATGGAATATATATATTATATATATTCCAAAGAGGCCTTTATTTGAGGCGCCCCCAAAAAAGGCTAGCCTTCACCTGGCACAGGGGGCTCTACTGGGTGCGACAGTTTTGTGTACCCCTACACTTGTGGGATTGCTATGTATGATTGTATGTATGTGTATATACTATTTTGGAATCTATAAATGCGGTTCGCAACTCATTACGTCTCACGTGTTACGTCTCATTTCTCGCGGGGGCGAAAAGGCGGGCTAGTAGTCTCTGCCTACGCCTACGGGGAAGAAGGCGTTATGGTATGTCTATGTCATGTCTGTTATGGAATTTTTTACAGTACAAATTATACACAGTTTTTAAATAGTTACAACCGAACCAACATGGCATCCTATACGTGTATGCACAAGTACTTAAGCGAAGACAATATAAACCAAGAAAACTACCTACACAATTAAATAATCCAATAAACATTTTACCAAATTGTGATTATACTTAACAAAATAAAGTACGTAAATTGTGTATTACTAGAACAAAAAGTGAAGTACCTACCCGAACTATATATTAGATGTAGTGCCAAGGATGTCGTGAATACATTTTTTGTATTGATTAAGTCTGTTATTAAAGATGTCAATTTCATTGCCAACAGAGATCTCATCATATTTCCGACACATTCTCGCTAAAGGAGCTAAGCTATGGAATTCTCTCGTGTTATGCTTAGAATTGTGTATTTTTGACAAAAAGTTTATCGTTTGAAATATTTTCTATTAATGAAACCATGAATGTACTCTATTTATGTAACATAATGAAGCTTGAAGCATCCTACCACCTGGTCTTCAAGGAGAGTTCATAAATTAATTCCCAGGGCATATTAGTAATTCATAATCCGTGTACGTCAAGAGTAATTAAGTATAATAACTTACATTTACTTGAGACATTTGAGAAATTTGCTTCTAATTTTAAAGAGAAAACATGATATTAATTTATTAAAGTACAGTTTAAATGAGAACTTAAATATTATTATTGGAACACACTAGTAGCTCTTTAAGCTGATGCGTGTGCATCGTTGTGCTTGGAGATATTATCATATCTGTTTTTCAAACTGTTTACTGTTACAACATTTGCAGGCAATTTGTTCCACTCCCCGACTACACGGTTGGAAAGGAAATGTTAAAATGCATTTCATATAACTGTGGGCGATTTTTAAACTTACTACTAAATTCAATAGTTATTCTCTATCATTGATTAGTTACAACATTTTTTTTTATTATAATTAAATCCATACTAATATAAATGCGAATGTTTGATAAAGTCAGGATGACGTAATCATTAAAAATAATAAACGATAAGTCCACGATATCAAAAATATGTTTCGTTTCGTTTTTTCGCGTGTAATATAGATAAACAAAAAGGAACTAAACTATTAGTTAATGTAGGCTTAATGAACGTTCGATATTTTTCATGAATAAGGGGTCAAAGATCCACAGAGGTTTGGAGATTATAAAATTTACAAAATAAGAGAAACATAAATTTGGGTCTTAAAAAAATCATCATTCCATCACGTATCATTTTTCACTGCTCAGCAAAACTGTCAACGGAAAAGACAAATTTTCTCGACCGTACTAACATACCAGAAGCTAACTTATAACATGTCACATCTACCCTCATTTCACACTGATTTCCCTCGACTGATGGACGCCATTATATCTTTTTGTAGACAAATGTCCGGCTTCGGGTCGCTAGCGACCCGGACAGTCCCGTTATCGACACATCGTGTAGTGTAACTTATAGGACACAGATATGTTATAGGAATATACGCATATTGCAATTTAATGGCAATACAAATAACAATTAAAATGTGTTTTTCTACACCAAACATTAAATTAAATAATGTTGATTTTTATATCATTCGAATATAATCAATCAAAAAATATTTAAAAAAATCTAAACTAAATTAAATATTAATCTCCTTATTCATAAATAATAACGAACGTTCGATAAGACCAAGTTAACTAAAATATATTTCGTCTCGTTCTTGCACGTCAAATATAGATAAGATATAAAGTTACCTAACATATTTTAGTTAATGTAGGTTTAACGAACGTTCGTTAATTTTTATGAATAAGGGGGTAATTGTTTATCCTAATTGACATAATAAGAACTCAGTTGATATTTGGTTTACGACTTAAAAAACAGTTTTATTTTTCTTTTCTTATTATGAGCCAAGCTAACAGGCTTATTTAATAAGAAGCGGTTATCATCTTTCTGACCTTAGTCACCTGTTACGACTGGACAAATGTCCGGCTGTGGGCCGCTAGCGACCCGGATAGTCCCGTTATCGATACATCCTGTAGTGTTACTAATAGGACACAGATATTTTAAAGTATAGACAGACAAATTCGAATGAATTAAGCATACTTAATTAATGAAATGTTCGGTTATGGGTCAATAGCGACCCGGACAGTCCCGTTATCGACACATCCTGTAGTGTAACTAATAGGACAAAGATGTGTGTAGAAATAGACACCGATTTCGTGCCTTTTTTCGAATAAAAAAGAAATCAAACAGATCATGCCGTATAGGATAGAGTCTAGACTAGAGACTGCCATTTAGCGATTACAGCTAAAACCAATGCGTCTTGTCCAGTCTTGATGCTAATTCCAAAGCACAAAGAAGCTAAATAGAAATGTCACTAGTGACATTATAAGCCAAGTTAGACATTGAAATGAAATAAAATCGTTGATTTTCGGCATAGGATATAAATATCACTTACTAACTGTGCCCGCGGCTTTGTCCGCGTGGAATCCCGTTTGTGTCACAGAAAAAAGTAGCCTATAATGTCACTCTCCAGGTCTCCAACTATCTCCACACAAAAAAATCACATCAATCTGTTGTTCCAATTTAACGTGAAAGAAGGACAAACAAACAAACACACTTTCACATTTATAATAATATTAGTATGATTGACGTCAATTTACATAATATTAAGTTTACCACCACTTCCAAAGCGCAAGTGCAGAAGAAGCGGAGCCACAAACTCCACTACAGCATTGTCTTCAAAACGTCAATTTACAAAAAAATCTTTCCTCTATTTACTAAATGAACTGAGAAAGAAATTCAAATGAATTGAGAAAGGAAACCAACCTTCTCTTGGCTCTTTTCTATACAAACTTATTTGCGTAATGGATTATCGTATGAAATAACATACCTATATCTTCTGATTTCAATATTATTTGAATTGTGTAGTAAAAAAGCCTCGTCATCTATTTTAATAGCTTGTGTATAAAATTCTGTTACTAATAAAGGAGCCATCGTTAACGCAATTTCCTAGCTCATAATACGAAAATACAATTAAACATTAAAGAGATTGAGAATATATTATTACTACTAGATAATATTGCTTTTATCCTACTCTGAAAATGGAGATAGGTTATCGATCGTCCTCAACTTTTGTAATATTGACAGAAATATATTTTTTGACGGAGCGAGTAAAGCGAGCGTCTCAATTTCGACAATTTCGCTTTTGGGTCGGAAAATGTATGTTCCGGGCTAGAAGTCACATTTCTGAACGGATTTTTACGAAACTTGGCTCATCATCATTTTTGATTGGGGCACACCTCGGACACTCCAGATTACAACTTCTACGATTCGGTCGCGTTCGCACGCGCGTAAATGTGAGAGATGTGTGTGTCGCTCGTAGGGTTTACCGTATCTGCGTCATAGTTATCCGTCGGAGCCGCGCGCCGAAATGTCATCCTTGCATTGTTTTGCTCTCGATTTTTACGCCTAATCTGCGCGATGAGGTGAGGTAATTGTTTCGGGTGGGAGGGTGTGAGTGTCCGTTCTGTACATTAGGACTATTAAGGCGATACATAGGCCATTTTCAACCGGTAATAACTCCTAAAGTATTTAGTTTATGTGTAAAAAAATTTTTATAATGATTTTTGATACTTTTAACTCTCATATTATTATAAGGAAAACACGATTGGAATGAAAAACCTCGATAGAAATAATTATACAAAATATGCAGTAAATTCGTCTATAAAACTCAAAAGATAACAATATAAAAAAGAAATTATATCCAAATTAAAGCTCATTAAAAATAATAAGTTTTTACCAAAGTAAAATTTTGATTGAGTTTTTTATTTAAAAGTAATTAATTTAAAACGTAAATTTTAATTGTGGTGATTACGTTGAAGCCACGTTTAAGCAGACCCATCTATGGCTGTCTCTTTCACACAGGCAAAATCGCCGAGCGCTATCCCTTTTTAATCCCGCTGCTCAGTCCGGGCGCGTCTCTGTTCGAGGTAGGGTTTGTGTCAGTCGTCTGCGTAAATTTAGACTTCGCGCGAGTTTTTGAAAATAGACATTTTTATTGTATCGTAATTTATAAAACGTGTAAACAATTTTATAAAAATTGGTTTTAGGTTTTATACATACCTAGATTATTTTTATAGTTAGAAAATTTTTTTTATTAAGTACATTATGGAAAAAAGGAAGATGTTATACCAAGATATTGCTCGCCGCATGATAGGAAAAATATGGTAAGTACTAATTGTATCTATATAACTATATAGTACTATTTGTGGTTTTTTATTTTTAGTTTTTAGTTAGTTTTTTACGTCTTATTTTAATAAATACTCTATATAACTAACGTTGTAACTAATTGATTTTTAAATGATTAGGTGATTGATTTTTTTTGGTAATGTACGTATATTTATAAATGCAAAAACTGTCTGTCTGTTATGCCTTTACGACTAAACCGTGAACCGATATTGATGAAAGGTGGATATTGTGGTGTTTGGTGGTACTTACCCGAGGTCAAATAGGCATTTCACATAAATACAAGTAGACAACTAAATAAGTATGCCCTCTTTATTTATAAAATAATAAAAAATAATTTTATTTTCAGGAAAAAAAACAATTCCCATATACTCGTCGGCGTCATAGAAATCGCTGTCGAACGAACGCGAACCAAGGAGTGCGATTATTATGGAGATGGCAGTAATTATGGACTAAGGTACTAAAAGTATTGTTCCGAAAACATCGCAAGATAGTGAACGGTATGTTGTTACTTTTTATACATATTTCAAAAAAATTATACACGAACTACCTTGTATCAAGATTTCGTTTGACTAAGTTGAAGTACATGTAAACATAAAATTTTAATTTTAAATATTTTTGTAATTTAATAAATAAACCTTTAACACTTCTCATGCTCCACTCGATAATTTTAAAATATTTTTTCATAAAGTTATGTGAAAGGCTGATTTTTCATACATTTTGTTGTTAGATCTGATTGTAACGTGTAGCAGATTTAAGTAAATATAAAGTTTTATATTATAATAAAGAATATTTTATATAAATTTGTTTATTATTTCCATCAAACAATATATTTGTTGCCAATAACGCAAATCATATACATCCTAACTATCCGAATCCTACTAATATTCTAAAAGTTAGTGTTTGTATATTTGGTTGTTTATGTTTTTGTTACCTCCATGCTCCATTCACTAAACCAATCGATCGAATACTTGAAATTTTACATACACATAGTTATTAGCATTGGGAAGAACGTTGGGTACTATTCCGGAACAATATTTTTTTACTAAAAACAAAAACCGACTTCCATTCGTTTACCGGGGCTATCTTATAGATATTTTATATCATAGGGGGACAACTGGAAAATACCTTAGGAATAAGAAGATACCAAGGCAAACAGAGTCAATTGACCAATCTGATACCAGGGTGTAAAAGATCGATTGACCATTGAAGTTAATCTCGTACTACATGGATTTTACCCAACTGAGACTGACCCCAAAAACACAATTTAAATGACCTTTAGGTGGTTTCTTAGTATATATATATATACCAGGGTATATGGGGTCGATTGGCCTTAGATAAAAAATTTAAAACAAGCAAACGACTTTAAATGAAATATAAAAGATAAAACATGTTGAGTTTCGTTTATTTGGATGACTTCAATATCATTCTTTTATTTTCTAGTCATATTGGTATTGGTTACACAATCATCATTTCGAGTAGGTTACATTATCAATCGGCCATGTACACCCTGGTTTCAGAGTTGTGCGGAACCGCCTCTGACGTGGTTCCTTTAACGACCACCAGATGTCAGCTGGGACCAACGGCTTAGCGTGCTTTCCGAAGCACGGAATCATCTTTTCTTAAACATGCGCGGAAATAGTGTTATTACTTTTGAATAAAGAACACGCGAAGTAACATATTTACGTAGACTGAAAATCAAATTCACTTCCCGGCGCGTTCTTTGGATTTGGAACGAAGAGCGCGCCGACAATGTTGTATGAAACGGTGTGCTGTTTGAATTTAGAACTTTTTCATCTATCGTACACATTGCGTTCTCATGGCTGTATCTGAAAAACCAAAATCACTTCCCGGCGCGTTCTTTGAATTTGGAACGAAGAGCGCGCCGGCAATGTTGTATGAAACGGTGTGCTGTTTGAATTTAGAACTCTTTTATCTATCGTACACATTGCATTCTCGTGGCTGTATAGCCACAGATGCGTTTACTTTTCGGCACAAACTGTAAAATAAATTAAATTTATTATGTTAAAGGCCCTTTTTTATTTCCTTGCATTTTTTTAAGAAAAGCACTATATATGCCTCGGCCGAAATGGCAATTGCCTGTCTCGTATCATTGAAGTCCTCGCCTGCGGCTCGGCCTTTAAACTCATACTCGACCTGCAATTGCCTATTTCGCTGCCTTTGCAATAATGTACTATTATTTTCAGACAATCAGGTGATTCAAGCCTGCAATGTCCTAACCAAACTGGAAACAACTGAATAAAGTGTGTTTCCCGTGGGAATCGAACCCGCAACCTCTGGGTCAAAGGCTGACGCCTTAACCACTGGACCACAGAGGTTACACAATAAAACTACTAAACCAATTTTAATAAAAAATTTATGGGTCTTGATTGAAAGAATTCCTATCAAACAAAAAAAAATCGTTTTAGAAATGACTGAGTTTCGCGATAACAAACATAAAACAAGATAATGGCAATAATAGAAAAATTAAACTTAAAGCCCACCTACAAAATGTCCTTTAGCAGATATAACAAGTAGCTCGAGAACCGAGTGCAGCGCGCGTATCCGAAGTGCGAGTAGCTAATGCGTGTGTCAAACGACGACGGCAAGAGGCGACTTGCGACCCGTATTAGGTCGGTCACCATTATTGGCATATTCTATTTAGACCTCCTCCGTGCTTCGAAAGGCAGGTTGGTGTCGATAGGTGACAATCATTAGGCTGTGTCAGAAGCCTTTAGGCAGTCTGACACTTTTAGACACATCGAGTCATGTTTCTGTTGATCTGGTTTTTGAGTAATGACCGCAAGGGCACACAGCAGTCGCTCCATTGTAGTAACCAACACCAAAATCAAGGTCCGTTTCGAGTAAAAAAAGGAAAAGTAGCCTTTGTTTGATTCCGGGTCTTCAACTATATTCATACCAAATTTCATCAAAATCCGTTCAGCAGTTTGGCCGTGAACGCGTAACAGATAAATAGACAGACTTTCGCACTTTTAATATTAGTATGGAAGTATGGATTTTCAAATGAATATTTAACTAAATATTCTGTGAACATTTCAAGCGTCTACCTGCTGCTGTTATCAATATTGAGTAAAAATGAGAAAAATATTTATTTCAATTAGGATATCGCCTCTGTTGCATTCTAAGCTCCGCTCTCGAGTATGAATGTCTGGCGGTGCGCGCTAGTAGCGCGTCGCCGCGATCTCGGCGAGCGGGGGCGCGGCTAGGCGGCTGCTTGCGGGGGGACATTACGCCCGATCCTAGGTACATAACATCTCGCGGTAGCGCCTTAATAATTCTGTAATTGGGGGAAAGATGAGGGGAAAAAGGGGAACTTGGCACATATGTTCCTTGATTTATTTAAAATTTTCGGTCAAAAGATGTTTTTTGATTGGGGGAAAAGTGTGGGAAAAAAAGAGAAACTTTGCTGTTGATAGTTTAAGTCAATAACATAAATGTTAGCGTAGTTGTTAAGCGCTCGGTCTCCTTTTCGAGAGTCCCCGGATTCTATCTCCGGTCAGTGAAAAAAGTTTTAGTTTTTTCAAAGAAGTATTTTTTTTGTTTTCTTTTTTTGCAACAGTTTTAAAAGTAATGTGTGAAAAAAAATTACTAAAAATCAAACGAAAAAATGTCCTTTTCAAACTGGACACAACTATAAAGTATGCTTTGCGTGGAAATCGAACCCACGACATTCCAGTCTAAAACATACGCCTAATTGAGTCCTATTTTTGAAATGTGTGACTCACGCAAAATCGGCGAGTCGAATGAATTTTGATCGAAATCGAATGATTTTCGTTTGAAATCGAAGGATTTTTATTTATTTATTTAAACTTTATTGTACAAAATACAATTGTATAGCAAAATAGGCGAACTTAATGCTAAAAGCATTATCTAACAGTCAGCTTTTGTGTTAATCAGAGAACGTCAAGTAGTTATTTACATTATATAAATACAATTAAAATAATAACAAATGAAATTGTTCGATATCGCGTTTATTATTTATTTAAACGTATTGTTTAAAAAAAAACGCCGTAAAACCACTATAAATACTTAGTTTAATTAAATGAATACATATTAATATTCTTTACCATACGAAAGGGGAGTTTTACAGTAAGGGTAATCGGGACCCTATTACTGTATATACGTGCGCGAGTCCGACTCGCACATGACCGGTTTAATTATATATGAATTTGTTGACGCAGTCGGTAGCGTCTACGTTATTACAATGTCATTGTAGTGACGCTGTTCGCGAGGTTTACTGTTCACAGAACTACTAGTTTAATATATTTCTAATCTAATCCAACGAAGGCACTTTTTACAGACCTTGATATCTTACCGCGGCATGTATGTTCGTAACCATTGCGCTTGTCAAGTGACGGCGAATACTAACTTGGATCGGTCGTCGATAACTTAAAATACATGCCAGAAATCAGTCTATATATTGGAATAAGCAGTGCCAAATCTAGGATCATGATTGAAACGTACCCTATGTCCTGAAGCAAAAGCTGACGCAATTAAGAAACTCACGCAGACAATGAAATATATAATTAGAGTTAAGTAAATATGTAAGTTTCATCAAAAGCAATTTTCTAGTTAGTGCCAGTTATAGAAGTAACATCGTGATTTGTTTGTATGCATTCCCACGACAGTTATCAGTATATTGCAGTAATCCGCCCGCGTGCCAGTCCGTTTGCCGGTCCGCTGGTCCGCCGGTCCGGTGCCGGACAACGATCGGATTAAGTTGCCTCTATGCAGATTACGTTCACGTCAGATGTTCTGCATCTATTGTGTTTCTTGGCTTGCTGGTTTAGCCCAGAGAAAGATGGACTTAGATCAGATAGCTTTATCTCTCATCCAAGAGGCAACTAAGTCCATTGGCAAGTCAACTTTTTAATGAAAATGTCTAATTCGTAAACCATTTCGAGGAATAGGCTTAGGGAACAGATTACATTAATCAGATCTTTAAATAAGCAAGTATTTTTAAATAAAATCGCAGAAAACCCAATGACCTTCATTTTTTAGCAAGGTTATCGTGTGACGTAGCCGGGCAACTTCCGCTACGCTATTATTATTTTTTAGGTTGGCAGCACAGTGTAGTGAATAAATATTTTTTGTTTAGTAACGCTAATTAGCGCTTCACGTACTTGTCATCCATGTCAAATGTCCTCTGTTCGAGTAAACATGATCCATACATAACCTGACTTACATCTTCATTACATTCATCCATACATTATTATGAAGAATTGGTGTCCAATTGTTGAAAAATCAGATGTCAACGGATGACGAGACGGTAGTGAAGTCCAATAAACAATATGCAATAGATTTATAGATACCGACAAATGGGGTACCTAGATATTTTGCGATTGTAAACAAATAGGAGATCAACTCGCGGCTCGCGGTCCATCCTGACTTTGACATTTTGACATACATATTTTTTTAATGCCTTAGTAATTTTTACTTTTTAACTTGCAGTTCGAGATGGCCATCAAAGCGACGTGACGTCATCACTATGAAATCTTTAAAATTAAATAAAAGATTAAATATAATTTTTTCGTTCAAATTGTGTCTCCTAAATAGTCTATTCTATCAACAAAATACACAATTATTTTTTAGTTGACTAGCTAATTTACAAAACAATGAAATTTTATTTACAGTTTTATACCTACACCATGGGTTTGCTGACCGATGTTGCTTAAAAGAGGAGTTTTTTTTAACTGCTATGAGGCCTACATATCAAAACTTATCCTTAATCACAGAATCATTATTAGTACTAACGCCTTAATAACAAGAATGTAATACAATAACAATCATAAAATTAAAATTATTATTGTTTCGGTAAAATGAAAATATGAAAAATAAAAATTAGGTGTATTAAATTTCGCACAAAAATGTTTTGCCGTATAAGTCCTCAGTTCATAGTGAATTTTCGCTTAACAATTATTCGACTTCCGGTTTAAATAATGACAAAAGACTAATAGGTCGGCTTAACCTTAATACCTCTGAACACTACCGGTATTAGCCGGTAAGAACCGGAATAATTCAGCCAATACCAGTTTTTGATGACAACTGCCGTATTCAGTTCATGGGTCGTCGGTTCAGAAAATTAATATTAAATTGATTACATTGCATTACTATAATAGTATGAGAGCCCACAGCTTTATTCCTCCTTTCACTTCATTTTTAGTACTTTTTTCAGTACTCTGTTTTAATTTTGAAGGCTTCGTTATAAGATGTCAAATAATTTGAAACGGATGGTTACACTAAAAACCAAGCGATAATCTCCTGTGTATGTATCCATACTTTCATACAAATATTATAAATTCAAAAGACTGTGTGTCTATCTGTCTGTTTGTTACATTTTCACGGCTTAATCCCTAGACCGATTTTGATGAAATTAGGTATGAATATAGTTGAAGACCCGAGTTTAAACATATGCTACTTCTTGACGTAGGCAGAACCGCGGGAACAGATATCTACAGCTAACAATTTATATGTAACTTACGGTAAGTGATAAAATATAACAAGACTTTAGCGCAGTCATCTGACAGATGTCTTTCTGACAATTTTATTAGAAAAAATGTAGGGTTTTTCTTAAATGTTTACTGATTATTTTCTAGTTTTGCAAGTGCGTTAAAAGATTAATAAAAAAAAATGATTTAGTAAAGTAACTTTCACAAAGATAGAGAAATACAGAGCTATCGTTTAAAAAAAAAAGTATGAATGTTAAAACCATTACGAATTGAAGGCTAGAATATGATACCTGAAATATCGTAATATCAGCAACGTAATTCTACAAGGAAAAATGTTATTAAAATTCCAAAAAGGCATTCTCTGAGTGGAAATTAAAAAATATCTACGTTATATCTTTTTACTCGGAGATCTTCAAAGAATTCAAGTTAATATTAATTTGAAAAGAAATCCTATGACTTCTCACGCGTATAAAAGTTACATACATTATTTTCGGTGAAATTCGAGGAATCATTATGTATTTTAAGTACTGAAAGGTTCTGTTCTGTTCCTGTTTCTACGAATTTGTATCGAATAAATGAATCAATCAATAAATGAATTTGTATGATTCAGTGATTCATTTAACGATGGAATGATAAATATTTCGTTAATTTTATTTTTTACTTGTTGATAATTTTCTTCTTCCGATCCCAGATAAACTGGGATAAGTGGTAGACAAAGAAAACAAAGTGATAATCTTCTTCGAGCATTTTCCCAGACAGTCTTTAGGTTGTGTCAGATATAGCCAGCCTAAAAAATTAGTTTTGACCACTTAATACACCTCGGGTTAACTTTCTGCAGATCTAGTCTTTCTGGAAGAAGGGTTAAGGGAGGCTTAATGGTAGTTTTTAATAGTAAAAGCCTTTACCGTTGTGGGACTATAATTTAAAGCTCACTCTAGGCTCTGGTGTGTAAGCTGATGTGACTGTGACTCACTAAGATGATGACAGACCAAACAAATTCTCATCGCAAGCACACAGACTTATAAAAAATACAGACAGATCGTCATCGAATCAAAAGCGCCACGATTCCGAGTTGGTACACTTGTGTAAGTGAAACCTGCATGTGATAGCCGATAGGTGATGTGGGCAGAGTTTGGGTGCTTCATAAATGTATGTGAAACGTCTGTAGTTCTTCTAAATCTGTGATCCCAGTTTATGTCCATGTACATGTCGGTATGTCTTCTATCCGAATTATTCTGACCGTCGTAAACCATGGAATGACTGAAAGCCTTAAACTTTAGTCAAGTTAAAGCTCCAACAGACATGCCATGCCATATGAATTTATGAATTTACAATACAATACAAAACTTTTTATTGCACAACAAGGATACATTGTCAAATAAAAGCAATTACAAGAAAAAACCTTGCGCAAATGGCGGCCTTATCGCAATAGCAATTTCTACCAGGCAAGATTTCGGAAAATTAAATATGGATAATATAGATTGTGCGCGGTAGGTGTCAAAAAAGAATTTAATTATTTTCTAGTTTTAATAGTGTTTTTATTCTCCCTGTTTAACATAACGATAAAAAAATTAACTTTGAAATTAGTTAATAATTTTTTTTAAAAATTAATATATTTTTTAATTAAATTATTCTGACCAGGATAATACCTATAATTTTTAAGACAAAATTTGAACAATAACTAAGCTACTTTAATTTCTCTCCCAAAGTTTCACTCAGAATTTTTTAACTTTCTTACGGAACTTCAAAACACGATCACTTTTTAAGAATTATTTAACAATAAATCTTCTCTTGGGACAGAGGAGATCTAAAGTTCGCTAAATACCGGGTAAAAATAACTTAAAAATTCTGTGAGAAACTAAAAAAAACCCCTCGGTCGCATAAATGGCCAAGCTGTCTTGACAAACCCCTCACAAAATTAAATAATGAAATTCTTATACCAAGATTTCTTAATTCAACATTAAAATCCAAGTATCCAATGTCTAAGAAGGTGTGTACAATAAAGAAATAGATTACTCTCAAAACTCTTCAAATCAAAAATAGAATGATTGTCTGTGATTAGGAATGTTGTCTGTAGGACCCTTAACAAGGAGCATTTAAAGTACAATTTTACAAACCCTTACATTTCCGAGAACAGTATAAAGTTGGCCATACACGTTCAGCATAAATGTTGCATTTATACGCGACTGCGTCAGAAGGAGAGTTATCTTTTTAGAGAATAGGTATGTAAGTATCTATCTCTGCTCCTTGCTACAGTATAAATGACTTAAAGGATTTTAACTTATACGGCATCGCCAGATTCGTCTTAATAACGACTACAGATTTTAGGGAAAATATTAAAAAAATGGCGAATTTGAGACAGCAAATTGTGACGTTCAAAAAATTGTTTCTCCTTGATACAAGACCAACAGGGTTATATGGTTTTTTAAAGGGCACAAGCCAATAACAATTATTTCATACGTGCTAGCGAGAGGCGACAACCAATCAAATAGTGCGTCCAAGCTTTAAAACAAAACTATGAATACACCGCTTTACAATCCTCAAATAGGACACTTTGCACCGCGACCTAATTTCGCCCGGGGCCGGTTGTGTGGACACATTAGTACCCTCGACGGTCAATCGTCATTGGTTAACCAATTACGTGGGCAAGTTACAGTGTGCGTGTTTACCCGCTTTCACTATTACAGAACTAAATAATGCTAGTGTTGAATAATTACATAACAGCGAAAGAAAACAAAGAGGTTTTAAATAAATATGTTAGAAAGTTTAATCAAATATTGAAAAGGATGGTAAAACGCCTGCCTCCTAACACAGTGTGAATCGGAAAGAAGAGAGGTACGACTTTTTTTTTGAACCGGACCTACATTTCTAGCTACAGAGAGCTTTGGAAATTACAGCGGGACACTTTTAGGCGAGGGCTTTTGGCTCAGCCTCTTCGGCAAAAGCGCAAGGGGCTCCCAGTTGGGACGAACCTCGGCCATGGGCTTTGCCTTTGAGCAATGCGAGCAATGCAAACTCGCGAGCGGTAGCAAACGCTCAATGCCATAAGGGCCGACACTATTGTGCCTGAGAGGTACGAGTGGCTGACCATTTTATTTATACTAAAGATTTAGTTTATGCCAGTAATATGAAACATTCATTTTTGCATGTTAAATTAAATAGAATTCAACAGCTAGTTCGGGTTTTTTAAATTGGAATTAGAGTGAATAGAATTTAAGAATCGATTTAGGCACTTCGTCATAGATTATTAGTACCAATGTAACTTCGTCCTGCATATGCTGTTTTTATTTTGTTTTAAAAAGGCTCTGTTATTTCAATGCGGAAACAGAATCTTATTTACGCAGCCTTTACTGTAAATCTATTCTGTTCGTTTCCTATTATCTATATATATAAAATCAATGCCACTTTTCGTTGTAATTTTATAACTCAAGAACGGGCTCACCTATCCAAACCAAATGTTTAGGCTTTGTTCGGACTATTTAGTAGATGGTTTATGTAAAGTTTGCACAAAATCGATCGAGCGGTTCTTCATTTAACACTTTATACGTAGCGAAGCACGTACCGGGCCGCTAGTAAGAATATATTTTACAATGTGGGCTGGATGGACATGTTTGCCGCATGCCGCCATGTGACCACGTAAGGGTAGCAGACCTATAGAGAAACCACGTAAAAGAAGTCAGGACATGAAGTGCTATTTTTGAAAATAGTGACTTGCGCTAAATACAACAACAAGTCGAATAATTTTGTTCGAAATCGAAGGATTTTTGTTCGACATCGCATCGACACATCTGTCGAACCACCAAACTACACTTGGCCGAGTTGCATCGAAAGCTAAAGGAGAGAACTTTGCCCAACAGTGGGACATCTAAGACGTTTACTATGCGTCATACATTTCTTAAGAAAATAGTTTTTTTTTCTATGAAACAACTAGTAGTTCCAAAGCAAAACCGGAGTGTCTTACTATTGAATCATGAACATACTACGGGTATGAAAAGAATACGCAAGTCATCTGATGTATTCCTCATAAGGATCCAAAAATATTATGAGAAATACCCTCTGCCCTTAACCTGCTCCCGTGGGAACACAAGGATGAAAAATTACATGATTTTTGGTTCCAACTAATATATACAGAACTAGCTGTTTCCCGCAGCTACGCCAGCGTCAAAAAGCAGCCTATGTTTGACCCTGGGTCTTCAACTATCAAATTTCATCAAAATCCGAAACAGACAGAAAGACAGACAGACAGACTTTTGCATTTATAATATTAGTATAGACCGAGGGAGGCCTGAAACGAAAACAGTAGGTTTTTGATAAAAAAAAGTTACCATCAGTCGGAAGAGATATAACACGTTGACATTTTACGATCTTCATATTTTTCCCTAGGTGTGGTAATGGCCAATACTGTCAGATTTTTTCAGGCTGTTTTTAAATAAACCTAACGCGAGCGGCCGACTGGTATTCTCCCATATATCTTTCGCAGGTAGGCTACTTTGACGCAACTATCCGCACCCATTTTCTCCAGATATCCGAGCTTGAGATATATTAATATAAAAATCTAATATCCATCTGTAAAAGCGAACAGCTCCATTAAGGAAACTTAAGGAACCATTCAGGTACCTAGTATACTTTTCAAGCATAGACTCAGTTTCCCTTGGAAAATGCTAAGAATAGAGACTTTACGGTGTTTCTTGTAGACCTGCAATTTTTTATGCATACATATAATATAATAAATACAGGTTTGTCTGTCGGTATGTCTGCTTGCGTTGCTATCACAGCTAACCCGCTGAACCTATTATAATGAAATTTTTGGAATATCCCGGGTCAAACATACGCATTCGAAATCAAATCTCTGCGGTTGTAATGAGGTGAAAGTTTGTGTAAAAGACAGATAATTTTGCTAGAGTTAAGACATGTAGTTTAGCTAGATGAACCAGAAAGCTCCATCATAGGCCATATTGTGGTCAATCGCTACGCATTTTAACATAAAATATACTTATGGCATAGGCGAAACCGCGCGAAACAGCTTGTAAGAACATAAATTTCATACAATTGACCGGACCGGACTTTTGAAGTGCAAAATATAATTCACATATTTGGCGTCAAACAACTGCTTTGTTCTATAATCAGCAAAAAACACGTGGCGCCGTTGTAAAAATGTACTTGGGTACGCAATTTGTTTTACTAATGTGTTTTACCATGGTTTCAACCTTTTTAATTTCTTTTCTGTCCTGCCACTGAAAGATAACAATACTGGCGAGTTTATGCAGTCGCGTATGTGCTTAAAATATTACGATATGTAACAAATGCAGTTGTTATAACTTTTGATATGTGAAATAAAAAAGTTTTGTCTACGTTTTATATTGTTAGAGATTTTACAAAAATTTTGTTTAAAACTAGTTTGGTTTCGAGTTTAAGAACCATCATTTCAGCCGCAGGTAGTCCACTGCTGGACAGAAGCCTGTCCTAAAGATTTTCAAATTTACCTGTTGGAAGCGGTTCTTCTTCTTCTGGTAAGTTCAACGCTATGCTTGCCGATGCGGGGTTGCCGAGAACCTTTTTGCCCCATCGGCCATCGGTTCTCCACGCTCTGTGTCCCGCTCATCGCCACATCAAAGAACTAATCCGTTGGGCTATGTGGATAACTTTTGTTCTCCTTCGGATCTCCTCATTTCTGATTCGGTCTCATAGGGAAACACCGAACATTGCTGTTTAGTGTTACATAGCTTATAAGGCGAACTTGAGCTTTCTTATGAATCCCATAGTCAGTGACCAGAATAAAACAAACTACGTCCTGAGAGTATCGTAAGTAGCGACTTTTCACCCCATGTTCAAAGCAAAAAGTTAATTTATTCATTCATTCAAGAGAAGAAAGATCTCAATAACTCTCTTAAACCTGTTGGGGATTTCAAAACAAAAGTCTGTCCAAAGAGAGTTGACGTGACACCCTGTGACAAAAATAATGCTGGATCTTAGTGGGACAGAAAATGGTTTTGTTTACTAATCCAGGTAATCCTAAAGAACCATATAATCAAACTTGTACAAAATCATAAGGACATATATAGATTCACATGTAATGGCAAGGCAGAAAAGCTAAGGAAGGCCAGACTCCGTTGGTATGGCTACTTCATGAGGCGAAACGTGGACCATACCGCCACGAAAGGCAGAGGATATACCGGAGAGCCTGAGAGGGAGCGGAAGGCTCGTGGTTACGTGGTAGACCAGTATAAATAGGGACGTCAAGAACCTTTCCGCAACAATTTAGAATAGACAATCCTGGTGCTAAATCATTAGGAGGCCCAACCCTATATGAACTTTTCCTTTGCATGTCGATAGTATTATATTATATTAGCCCAGAAACAAGCCACGCAAACACCAATTATTAATCATTCATGGTGCAGATGTTTGGGTACCTAGAACAAAACAGAAAATGCGCTATGAACTAGTAATGTGGTAGGAGACAGTAGTAGAAGACATTGTGATGGCAAGGTCAAGTTTGACAACCGGTAAGTTACTTAGGCAACAGTATATATGAGGGACAAACGAAAAACGAGCTGTCTAGACGATGCAGTTGAGGACAACCATGAAAGTCATGTTAAGGATGCAGCAGATTGGTGCGAAGTAGAAAAAAAAGAGAAGAAAAAAAGGCATATCCTTAGCTCAAAGAAATCAGCTGAAGTCATCAAACTATAGAGCAGGAAACAGAAACACATCATCGGTAAAAATTTCAACTGTCAATGACCGACGGACAGCGAAATAGCCCTAAAAAAAGCAAAAATCTCAATCTTTACTGAACAATTGCTAAAATAAATAGCAATAGAGATAAATGTCACTCATCTACAAAATAGCCTCCTTTCAAAACTGATCACCAAAGAAACCCTCTAACACTAGCAATTCTGTTCAACGTTAATAGTTAGGAGCAATCGCTAGGAAGTTCTTTAAGAGGAAATAAAAGCCATATGTGGACTGAACCAATAATGAGGTTAATAGCCACTTTGTCGATTCTCTTTGAAACGGCGCAAAGGCGGGAACGAATTGGGTGGTGGCTGAGTGATAAGCGAAAGCGGGTGAATTTTATTTTATTAGAGTTACGTTAGCCGGCGTGTATAGATCGCAATTGTAAATACATAGAATGTTATATAAAGTTGTATATTATTTTTAGACAAAACAATAAGTCGATTTTTTTAGGGTTTTAAGGCTTATCGTATATCTTTCGAAGAACGAAGGAACTTAATTGACAGATCATGACGACCAATGCCAGTCAGATTACGACCGCCGTCGCTTGATATGCCGATTGTTATGGACACCCATAATCAGTTTCACTATCGACCTCATCAAATAAAATTATGAGTAATGCTTATCTTTGCAGACCTATAATTGTTGTAATGTACTGTTTTTATGAAATGAAGAACTTTAATAATTATGTCTTAAGTTATACTGCAATGAGGAAAAAAATAGCGCGATTTAGATGTAACATAGTTACAAAAAAAAAAGTTTTAATCTGACCCGCTTGCGCTTGTCACAACACCCAAGCCTTCATAATAGGTACGCGAAATTAGGGATACGCGTTATATTTCTTCAAAGGAATACGAACCCACAATATCCGCTATCTTCACCGCTATCTCCGACACTAAAACCGCAATACACGTTAGAACGAAATTAGATATGTGTCTTGTATTTTGATTAGAGGAAATAAGTTTTCCTTTTATGTTACAATGTTATTTTAGTTTTTTTAAGAGCTTACCTACACTTCTCAAAACGTTTAAGGTTTGGATGTTATTTTACTGGCTGTTCATTTATCACCAATTGGAGTGTTTGTTTAGGACATTGCTTGCTTGAATCATCTGATTGTCTGATAATGATGAATTACGTGCTTCGGTAGGCACGTCAAGCCGTTGGTCTGCCATTTAGTAGTCTTTAAAGAAACCACGCCAGAGGCCGGTAGTGCTGTGCCGAAAAACTCTTACACCAGGGTTTTGCAAGGTTGATTGGTCACTTAACCCACTTGATATTTATTTATTTGTTCCGCAAACAACTTATTTTATTTTTATAGGTTTGTACCCAATACAATCGAAATGAATGAATGAATTTGGAGTGTAGTTTTACTCCTCAAATATTGGCGTCTTAGTTGTATCTAATGACTTACAAAGTACCGGTAACAGTGCTGCAGTTACAACTCACTGTTTGAATAATGGCATCAGACCTACCTATAACATTGAAGAGGAAAACAAAAAAGAAATATAAATAATAGATAAAATATAAGAAATTAATGAATTACCTGTGCCTATAATTGCAAAAAGCAATAACGCACGTAACAATAGAAAGTCGATGAGGGAATAATAGGAAAAGGGGGAGATCCCATCCCCTTCTCACCCGCTCTTAGCCGTTAATTGACTCGGAACAACGGACAGACCGATTAGTGAACTCTCGAATAGGCTTTCATTACAGGAGCAATGTCAGACTACTTTAAATCGAACTTTTTCATTGGGACCAATTCGATTTGATGCACCATGGAAATTAAAACTCGGGCTTACCAACAGATATGGCTGGCTATTTGCTTGCTTTTACAAATCAGTTTTTTTATATTATCCTCCCATATGCCTCCAAAATCAGGTGCTCGAGGCGTTATAATACGCCACTGAATGCGATGATTAGACAAATTATTTGGAAGAGTGTCAAAAGAAAGTGTATTCAAAAGAATCCAAAATTTCGTACATGTGTATTATAAAGTGTAAAATAAGACGTTTTGATAAAGCAGGCTCAGCTGTTACTCTTTCACGGCATTTTGATGAAATTTGTTATTTATATAGATAGATCATTTTGGTCTTACTCTTGTAAATTACCTAGACGTGACGGCACCGCTAGGTATCCATTGGTATTAAGTGTTTGGTATCGTCCAAAATGCAAGTGAGTTTAACTCGTCATATCTCAGTTAGTTTAAGATTTATCGAGGTCCTTTTTACCATTGCGCCTATTATAGTGAGGTCTTTCATTTAAATATGAAATCGAAAATTATTCGTGATGCCTATTCTAAAAAAAATATTGCTTTTTAATAAAGCAATATGTTCGAAAAATGAAATGAAAAAATAAACCAATTATATTGTATAATAGCAAAAAATTGAAAAATTTTGTTCAAAATGAAATATAATCTGCTTTTTACCAAACATAAGTATCAATTGAAAAGAGAAATGTAAAAAGTTCGGTATCTTAACAAAACTAAACAGAACACGTTTTATTTAACACGTTTTGAATTCGATGCAATGTTGTATGTAAATAATAATACATAACACTCGTTGGTAGGTACAATTCATTCATAATTAAATAAGAAATATGCGTAATTTAGTTCATTGTAGCTTTCATTAAAAAGGCTTTTCCAAAATCTTTATCAAAGGTAATGGGGTACCCTTATGTACATAATCAATACCACGTGTAAAGTTATTTATTTGTGGACTATTAATTGATGATATTCCCGAGCCAAATCTATACTTGAAAAGCACTCAAATAATAAACGGTATCCCATATACCGTTTACGGCGTTAACAAAACACGTCAAAAGGCTTTTTTATATTACAAATTGTGTTGATGAGCCTTTTTCAAAGGAAATATATTGGTCTATGAAGAGATCAATGATAAAGGAATGTTAATATTACATACTAGCTTTGCCCGAGACTTCGTCCGCGTAATATATTTAAAAGGTTCAGGATCTCTCTATGTAAGTAATATACGAGAACGGAATCCTGTTTCGCATGGGAGACAAAATCAAACAGTCGTGATTTGTAAATGAACATTTCCCACCTAGTGCTATTTTTTAAAAAGTATGACTCGATATCGAATGATTTTCGTTGGACACAAAGAAATTTTCCTTTCTCAATGGCCGGACATAATCAGTGAGTCGATGAGTAACGATTTTCATTCGACTCGCCTTCCTTAGACCACCATTTACGGTGAGTCATACTCATACTTCTCAAAAATAGCTTATATGAATAGTGCTCCTGATACAAACTGGTGGTCGCCAAAAACTTTTACACCCGGATCATTGATTCTATAGGTCTGTGTTCTATAGTGCTATTTATAAAAAGTATGAAACACGCAAAATCGTCAGGTCAAATAATTTTCGATCGATATCCAATGATTTTCATTTGTCATAATCGATGAGTCCAACGATTTTCATTCTACTCACCGATTTTGTGTGACTTTCCTGTAAAGAGCTTATGGATGGCAGACGGCAGTGGGTTACATGGTCAATCGACCCTGTACATCCTGGTGTCAGAATTTTTCGGAACCGTCTTTCGGCCTCTAATGTTGTTCCTTTAATTATCACCAAATGGCAGTCGGACACACGGCTTAATGTGCACTCCGAAGCGCGGAATGTCATTATTATCAAACAATCAGGTTATTCAAGCCTGCAATATCATAACCCAATCAAACCGGAGTGATATTTTTGAGAAGCGTGACTCACGCAAAATTGGTAATTCGAATTATATTCGTTCGGTTTCGAATGATTTTCATATGTCATAATCGGTGAGTAGATATTTTTCATTCGGCATATAAATAACACATTACAATAATAGGGTTCCTAGAAACAACAAAGTATTCTTCCCATGGGAATCGAACCCACGATTTCCGGGTCTAATAAACATTTTTTAACCACTGGACCACCACGGAGGCAGTGTCTGATAAATGACAGAAACGTCACAATAAAGCTCCATTCAAACTGACGTGAATTCTTCGCGGAAAGCGAGATACCCGCAGAAATAAGAATATGTACGCAGAAGTGGCTTAAGCAGGCCAGATAAATTTGGCACATTGCCATATGAATCTCTATTTCTGAGGCCGTCCAGCGTGGGATTCGCATCAGTTTGAATGGAGCTTAACATACCCACGTCATAGTCCATGAGTCGTCTTCTAAAAATCTCTGACACCAGGGTGTGCAGGGTCCATTGACCATGTAACTTGCTCGATATGAAAGACTGAAAAGTCATAATAAAGGCATATCAGAGGCCGTAAGGCGTTTCCGATAAAACTGACACCAGGGTATGCAGGGTCCATTGATCTTACCATGTAACTCACTCGATGTGAATTACTGAAAAGTCATAATAAAGGACCGACGTCAGAGGCCGCAAGGCATTTCCGAAATAAACTCTGACACCAGGGTGTGCAGGGTCGATTGACCAGTTACCTGTGACGTACTTTATAAATTTTAAGCCCTGACAAACTTCGGAATGAAGTAAAAAACTGATAAACTTATGATTTTAACAAGACCCCAAATCAATTGGCATGATTGCAAAAAATGTGTCATATTTAAAGAAGCATGTCATCTGCCTAAAATTTATTCAACCAAACCATCCCTCCGACAAAAACATGAAACTAACCAAAACCATTCTTTTCAGAGCAATATCAACGTGACCTCCTTAGCCCCAACAATATGCTCAAAGATATGGCACTTGTTACTATGTTTTTGCTGAAAAAAATAATGCAGTATTTGTGGCAAGTTATGCGCAGCTGTGGTTCAAAAAGTTTTTCCCGCTCGAGGCCCGGCGATGAGCGGAAACTTCAATGTACATACAAATTGTCTCTTTATTTTACACTGAAACAAAAAATAAGGTGTAAGGCTTCAGTTTTGTGCGTTTGCTAAAAATAAGACGAGAATGAATGACGAATACCGCTTTCGTGGAAATAAGGTAACATAGAAATGTTAAAGTGGAGCTCGTTAATCGAGCGCGACCCGCGTGTCCGTAGCGAATGCGCGTTACAAGCGACCACGTGACGCGACCACTATTGGATTGGTCGCCATTTAGTGACATTTTCTATCTTGAGCTCCTCCGTGCTTCGGAAGGCACGTTAAGTTGTTGGTCCTGGTTGTTATCGATAGATAGCAGTCGTGAGGTTGTGTCAGATGTCTTAGGGCACCCTGAAAAATTCTCTCAGTGTTGGTCACTAACACACCTCGGGTCATGTTCCTGTTGGTCTGGTTTCCCTGTAAAAAGGGATACGGAGGTCAGACGGCAGTCGCTCCAGTTCCGCCAAATCTAGGGCCATGACTTACAGCGTACCCTAGGCTCCGAAGCGTAGGCTGACGACGCAACTAGGAATACACGCTAGGATGATGATGATGATAAATGTTAAAGTGACCTGTTAAGTAGCTGCCTTCTTGCTGCCTGTCAAACATCTACATAGGTTACCTAAGTTTATGACATTTCTATTTTTGATTCTGTTTACAATTTGTGTAAAAAGGGGCTAGATTATATGGTTTATTTAGGAAAGTATTAATATTACTATGCCAAGCAGTGGACAAAACCTGGTGATGACATGACAACCGTATAGTAACTATATCACAAACATGGAACATAAAGGAAATAAGTAAGAGGGATTAATTATGACATCCTCGTTGACATTAAATTACAAATATATTCAATTTGTTACTTAATTCTTATCTCTTACTTCTCTTCTGCCTTACACCACAACAACGCCTATCATATGAAGCGTAACTTTGCCATATGTTTCACTCTTACAATTTTTATGCAAATGCAAGGCCGAAAACAGGAAAGTCCGAACTTCAGCGGTTTTTGTTCGGGTCATAATATCATTGTACAAGTACATTTATATAGCACGATCTGACAAAAACGTATACGTTTTACGTCCATGTTGCCTTTTGACATTATGCACATTTTGATATTAACACAAGCTATCATCAGCGTTGACATATATTATCTCGAGTAAAATTTATCTGGATTTTAGTCATACACAATCCGAACCTAGCTCTCCAGAAAACAAAAGATATTTATAAGACTATCAACATACCTTCTTGCGTTTTCCGAAATTGTCCAGTCAGTTCTTCATTTGGAAGGTTTTGCCTAGAACAAAATAAGCAATAAATAAATTATGTGAATTTGAGTATTTCTTGTATTAATTGAAGTAAAATCCATAGAGTCAAGTACTATTTGATTTAATTTCCTTTCCTATCTTTATCCCGATTGAAATGACAACTCATGTTTGCTACAGCAGCTCAGTAGATTTGCAAGCAACTTTTGTGTACATTAATTAAAAATGACAACACGTACATACGAGAAATTCATAGAAATCAAAGACAATGCAGACATAATCTCAAATACGAAACCACTCAAGCGAGATAATCCAAACACAAAATCACAAAACCCTACACGCCATCTCAGGAGATATAATTGGAGGAAATGTAATGTGTATATGAATTATACTATGCGACAATCCGCCTATTTACGTATTTTATGCCTCACATGAGACAATGTTATTGTTCTTGTAAACCTTTTGTGTTGTTGGTTGAGTCGCATCTGGCAAAATAAGCAAAACGGCAGTTGTGTCTTAATTTACCCATTAACTGCTATGTTTCAAAACTGACAATTTATTGAAATAATATGACTTAACAAAATTAAAAAAAAACTGCTGTACACCTCTGGTATCCTTTATAGGTATGTTGCTTTTGCTTTCACCTTTCAAGTAAAATTCATTTAAGGTGATGCATATTTTTCCGGTAAAAAAGGGTTTATCAAATGACCTTAAATGAAACAGGGTAAATTTGAAAGTTGAACAATATATATTTGCTGTACACCTTTGGTGTACATGGTCGAACCCCCCTTCGGCCTCTGATGTGGTTTCTTTATTAACCAGATGCAGATGGCAGTGGAGACCTATGTCTTATCATATCATTAATAACAAACAATCAGGTGATCCAAGCCTGCAATGTCCTTACAAGACTGGAAACAACTAAACAAAGTATGCTTCCCTTGGGAATTGAACCCACGACCTCTGGGTCTAATGCAAACGCTACCACGTAGACAGCAACAGAATATATTGATTTTTTATCACGACTCAGAAATTCGATTAGCTAATTACAATCCGAGACATAACCTTGGTCGCCCACGTATGAAGGTTAAAAGCAAATAATGTCTATTCCCTAAGATTTCGTCGGATTTTGGATCGTAAATTGTTTGATTATTTATGGCTAAATGTAGGTTTTAAATTATGTGCTTCATTTTGAAGAATATTGTTCAATTTTTAAATTTACCCTGTTTCATATATTTGATAAACCCTTTTTTACCGGAAAAATATGCATTACCTTAAATGAATTTTACTTGAAAGGTGAAAGCAACAAACCTATAAAGGATGCCATATTTTTATTTTTAATATTTAATGCATTTTTGTGTAGTCAAACGCTGGTAAAGAAATTCAGAAGTTTAAAAAGTACGATTACCCTTACTTTTAACCAAAAAAATTATAATTGGATAATAGTCTATTCTATGAAAAATTAAATAATCATTTAAAGATAAACGGTAAAAAAAATTGCCATTCATCGTTTGACTACCGAACGTCTAATTACACTTTTTATTTCGCGCCCTAAGAGCATTTCCGTGAAAGCTATAAAAAAAGAAATTCGAGGTAACATCCTTAGCAATCTCACTGAATCTTTTAACGTGCTCTCTGTTGCCACAGATTCATAAGAAAAGAGAATAGACAAGACAATCGAATGGTAAATAATTTAAAATCAATCCAGCTTGAGAGACGTTCGTGTGAGGAATTTACCTGAATATTTTATGTACACCCAGCTTCTTTTAAAAATAGAATCGATTTTAGATGTTGTAGCTTTTAGAAATGGAATCGCTTCCTAGGAACATACAGGGATTGGTTTGTTCATAGATGATGGCGGCGGGCAGAGTAAACCTTTTCTTTTTTTTTATTGATTATATTTCCAGTCAAGTATAAGTACGGCTGGGAAAAGATGGGCACGCGGTCAACGTAAAATATTTACGATTGTGATACATTTTAGTGCACTACCTATATAGTGCCTACCGCTGCCTCCATTGTTCGATGTAAATAAAATCATAAATTTTGAATTGGAAATACTAATCGAGCCAGGATAATGTTGCTGTAAAATATAAAGGCAGAAAATTTTTTTTAACCAGATTTTTGATCTCTGAACCATAGCCTCTGAAAAAAATAATTATAAAGGCATTGCAGCGCCATCTAGTAAATAGAAGAACTAATTATTTTGTTAGGTAATGGAATACCGACAATAATAACATAGTATAGTACGCGCAAAAAAAACTTGGCGGATCTGATATTCGTACAGAACGCTGCCCAGTAGACAACTTGTATGAAAACGTGAATGCGCGCAGCGTGAAATGACACTGACAGCGAACTTCCGAGCCACCAAGTTATTTTGCGCGATCTGTATATCGACTTGAGAAGATTCGAGGCTAGGTGGTCAGCGGTGGCGGAACAGAGAGAGGTTTGGAAGTAGGTGGGGGAGACCTTTGCCCAGCAGTGGAACAATATAAGTTAAATAAAAAAGCGACTGCGACAGAATGACAGACAAACGACATCATTTATTTTATTTCATTCAATATATAAGGGCTTGTTATTCACCTTTTAAGGAACGGAACCCTAAAAATAGACTACAGAGAATACAAATTCCCAACAGAATCTTACCAAACGACAATCCATACTTCCATACTAATATTATAAATGCGAAAGGCTGTCTGTCTTTCTGTCTGTCTGTTACGCTGAGCGGATTTTGATGAAATTTGGTATGAATATAGTTGAAGACCCGGGGTCAAACATAGGCTACTTTTTAAGCTTAAGCGGAGCTGCGGGAAACAGCTAGTATCAATATAAGTTCTTGATTCGGGAAGCAAAGTTAATTAGAAAACTTTCACGCCAGTTAATTATTAATTACAGTTCCAAAATGGGAAAGGCTATGGCAAACCAGTCCAATAAACAATGTCTGTAAAAGTTTGTCGTAGATACCTATCTATATCCGGTATTGTGAATTTTTAATTATCCACTAAACTATACACTGCCTAGTACCTACACATACATGCTCACTAAGCCAAAGTGTATTTAGAACATGACCTAGATAGACCCTTACCAGCCAAAAATTTTGTAAAAACCAAGAAAATTTATTTGACAAGATTTTTACATGCAAACATACATACGTGGCTGACTAGAAGAGAATACTTTAGCATTAAGTCCGCTTATAGTCAAAGTATATTTTTGTTGTGGTACAATAAAGATTTATAATTAAATTTAAGTCTAGGGATCAGCTGATAGGAATTTGTATGAGATATTTCTCGGTTTTTACGATTAAAAGTCGTGTAGATTCAATTTACCCAATTCCCTTGGGATTTGTTCATATAGTAGGTATACATTGACCTTGGGGGTCAATGAGCCGTCACACCTTGGTGCCAGAATGGTCAATCATTTATTTTTGCTCTAGTGTCATTATTTTAAAAATGGAGACATCACACAGATTAATTTAGCCCCAAACTAAGTTCGAGACGTATGTTATGAGATACTCACTCAACGATACTATATTTTATAACAAATACAAAAGTAGATAAACATCATTTTCCATCTTGACCTGACCGGGGTTCGAAACCGGGACCTCTGAATAGCAGGCAGGCGTGTTACCCATTACGCAACAGAGGTCGTCAAAAAAGAAGACGACTTCTATTTTTTTTTTATATTTCTTTTTTATTTCGAATGTTGAATTTTAACTTCTATAAGTTCTCTTAAAAAAACCTTTCAATCCTTCGCCTAAAACACCTTCGTTGTTTACTGCAAACATTGTAAAGTTTACGTTTTCGTATAAAAGCACATTTATCTCAATTCCATTCTCCCGTAAAACAAATTAATGTAATTACAGATGTTGCCACTAAGATTTATAATAGTAAATTATTGGCTGCTTAGTTAAATTGGGATTGGGCAGGTCATGTTTGTCGCATGCACCCTGAAAGATGGTCAATTGCTGCGACTGCTTGTATGCCCGAAGATGGATGTAGAAAACGAGGCCGGCCACGGATGCGCTGGAGCGACGACCTGAAGGGCTTTCAACAGCGGTGGTTAGAGTTTGCCTTGGACAGAAATGTTTGGAGAGAGATGGGGGAGACCTTTGCCCAGCAGTGGGACGAAATAGGTTAATAAATAAAATTTAATAACTAACCTCCCAGGTTCACACACTTCTGCCACTGGTCCACTGGATTTCTTTTATAATAAGTTGCACCCTTGTACTAAATTTATTGTTTAGTGTTCATTAGGTTAACATGAGTAAAGAAATAAGATGGCGCAACGACCACAACTGGATCTCGGCCTTCAAAATGTAAGGTGAGAGTAAAGCTTGAAAAATACGCTGGCGTGTGCCATTGGAGCTAGCAAAGTCGAGGGGACAGCGTCCGGTCAGCCGTCTCAGATATTGCTGGATAGACGAGCCGCGACCTCCGGTCAGGTCGCAAGTTAGCCCTAACCACTGGGCTAAACCTGGCCAATTCTAAGCAAAAGAATTAGTTCTTCTATCTGTTACCAGATGGCCTTTGGCATTTCGCCATTTTATTTACCGCTGCCTGAATGACCTATAGACTATGTTACTTCTGTTCCCTCTTTATTCTGTACCCTTATAGGGTATACCCATAGTTGCTTTTTACATTTTTAAACACGAATCAGGGGCCATTTCTATTTAAATGGAGAGGTCGTACTTACTTATTATAGCGCTTTTCTTTTATCACTCACTACAGTAGTATAAACATGTTTTCTCGATTTTCACTATTTTTTTTCAATGAATGTAGTTTATTTTCCACGAAGACGAATAAGAATTTATTATTTAATGTAATAATTAGTTAGATTATTTTTCCCTAATAATTCGGCAGGTGCTTAGTTATCTGTATTTCTGTATGCATTTTGACACACAAATTTTTCTTAGCCAATCGAAATATTTGGAGTTTCCGTTGTATGACAGCCCGTCCCGTCCCGATCCCGTCTGTATTCATACTAATATTATAAATGCGAAAGTCTGTCTGTCTGTCTGTCTTTCTGTCTGTCTTTCTGTCTGTCAGTCTGTTACGCTTTCAGGGCCAAACCGTTGAACGGATTTTGATGAAATTTGGTATGAATATAGTTGAAGACCCGGGGTCGAACATAGGCTACTTTTTGACGCAGGCGGAGCTGCGGGAAACAGCTAGTTTTATATACGTACTTATATATATATATATATATGTATATATATATAAAGAAACATTCGGATAAAAATACAGCCTCTATTTATGTGCGTAACGCCTCGAGCTTTAATCTGCGGTACTGAAAATAAAAGCTTCCTTGAGACGCACTCTGTTTTTCATTTCGTTGTAATTTGTACATTTTTGTACATTCTCGCCAGTCTTCGGCCACTCTTTAAATTGCTATATTTTTTTTTATTTTAGAACTTTCATCTCTTCAGATTGCAATCTTGGATACTTTTTGAAAGCGAAGATTAATAATTAAACAGTTTTTGCGTATTGTGTATGCAGTTTTTTTTTTTTTATTTATGCGTCAACCCTTTGAAATGATTAATACAGTACTACGGTACTACAGTAATTTGATATTTTTGAATGGCACACAGTAACAGTTGGAAGTCACTTCAACATTTGGATATTTTTCCGGCACAAATTTTAAAGTTACTGCTGGATATAAACCTCCCTCTGTTTACCCTTTGTTAACTTTATTTATCCTGAGCCTTCAAACTGGAACCACAATATAACAGAGATGATGAAAAAATGCAACCAAATTGATAACCTAATTCTTTTTAAAGTTGGCTGAAGATGTGCATACTTATATATAAATTAAAAATCTGTTTTCAGCGAAAATCTAATCTTTGAATAAAAGAAAATTCTCCTTTTCTAAAATACAGAGTAAAATCCACTTAACCAAATCAACATTATATTTAAAACGTTCACATTTTTAATTCCGCTTGGTCTAAAACACGAAATTCCATTTGGATACAAATCTCTGCCTATTACTTGAGTACATTGACATACTAGCATAAGGATGTGGCTAACGTTGCTACGAAATTACGGCCCTAAAATGTATGTATTAGGGCCGTAGCGCCGTAGTTGTCTAACAGTGAAGCTGAATGGTTGTGTATTTTTTTGTATCCTAAAAATAACTAGTTGTGTCATCATCATCATCAACCTTTCTGCCCCATCGGCCATCGGTTCTCCGCGCTATGTGCCCCGCCCACTGCCACTTCAAAGAACTAATCCGCTTGTTCTCCTACGGATCTCTTCATTTCTGATTCGATCTCGTAGGGAAACACCGAGCATCGCCCTCTCCATAGCTCTCTGGGCGACCTTGAGCTTTCTTATGAGGCCCATAGTCAAAGACCACGTTTCGGACCCGTATGTCATCACTGGTAACACACACTGGTCGAAGACCTTAGTTTTAAGGGACTGAGGTATTTTGGACGAGAAGACGCTACGTAGCTTCCCGAACGCCGCCCAGCCGAGTCGGATTCGACGAATGACCTTGTCCTCGAAGCTGGAGTTGTGTAGTAAAATACAAAAAAAAATTGACATCAACGTTACAAATACTTCATAGGATATCACAGATCATAATTTTTTGCTCGAATGGAGAAGGTTCTTGAATGGACCATTCAAGAACCTTCTCCATTCGAGCAAAAAATCCATTCAGAAACGTAGTCACCATTCAGAATGGTGACTACGTACTGGCAAGTACAGCGTTGGACATTTACTGACCAGATGCTCTGACGAACTGAAGAGGATCGGAGGAAAGCGCCCAGTCTTTATTCATTTATTAATTTCGAGTGGGTGAAATGGTCAATAGACCGTGCGCACCCTGGTGTCGGGATGATCCACTTCTAGACATAGACGTACTATAATCTATGAAATGGAATATCTCCAGCTGAAATGATGATGGACAAATTTTAGGTAAAATGTACAGACTGGCTTATTCTAACTTTGTAATCATTGCTCAAGTATCATTTTTATTATTGCTGGGAAGTAGGTCACTTGCTTAGTGGAATTACCGCAGCACCGCTCGCGAAATGAAATTGATATTTAAAAACTGGGTGTCGAATTTTGAATTATGAAAGTCGTGTTCGGATCTTTGAATTTCATTGTGTTCGAATTTACGCGTACAAAATATATTTAAAACGAGTTCATTTATTCATATAAAACTATAATCATTGTGTCTAAAAATAATAATAATTTAATTGATTATTAGTGTTCGAAATCTCAATTCAAAGAATCATCATCATTTCGTGTAGGTTACCCATGTACACCCTGGAGTCAGAGTTGTTCGGAACCGCCTTTCGGCCTCTGACGTAGTTCCTTTAATGAATGAAGTGAATTTAATGTAATTATTTTGAGAATAAACAACCTAACACGTGTTGACGACACTGTTCTAGCAGTATCATAACCACGGAGCATTTACTAAGAGGAGATGCCGTTTGAAATGGCGCAGTGATGTGATCATTGGCGCCTAGCCGCTAACAAAAGTGGGCGGATCTTGTCACTACTCGTTCAAAAGCGTACCGAGAAACAGATCGCGAGCTCCTAAGTACATCACGACTTTCCAAGCCGTGATGTACTTACAAATTTAGCATTGAATAATTGGTTTCTGTTAATGATATATTTACGGCTCTAAAAGTTATACCTAATATTTAAAACGTTCATAATTTATGAAATATCGCCATTTATTAGATTGGAACTTCGACGTACTAGTGACATCTATTGACAAGTACTTGATAATTTTTAAATAACTGCTACCTTCCTTAAGATGGATATCATTATGGTTGGAGCCACGACCGAAACCAAGCACCGCGCACGTCCGCATTCCGCCCCGTGTAGCCTCACAAATATGTTCTTACAAAAAGCTTATTACGGCATCTCCTCTTTGTAATTGCTCCGTGATCAAAACCGTGTTAAAAATATATTTATTTACTACTAGTCTACTACTCCGCTGGCTCGTCGACCCAAAGTGGATCTTGGCCTCTGAAACGAGAGAGGGTGTTCTGAATGAATGACATATATGTCGAATGAATGTCGAACAATAATCTTTCAATGTCGAACGAAAATATTTCGATATCAAACAGAAATTATTCGACTCGCCGATTTTGCGTGAATCATACATTTCAGAAATAGCACCCCCAGATATCAGGCGAGACATTGCGCAGACTAGAACTTAGTATTAGTATTTAAATTTTTTTTTGTTATTAAAATTAATCAGCAAAGATTGATCTGATCATGGCTTTACTGTAAAATATTGCAGCAAAAATGGTAATTTTATCCGACCAATGAAGCCTTTTGTTCTTATGAAGCTTACAAAAATTCCCTTAAGGCTCATCTATTTCACAATCTTTCATTCTTTCAGCGTCAGTATAAAAAGTAAAATTCAACACTATTTGACGCGAAAATAATGAAAATGAAGCGATAGGTTTTTAAATAAAATTTAAAAGTGCCCCGATATGTAGGTACGTAACAAATAGCACGTTTTCCTTATGGATATACAGAACTGATATATAGATAACTAGCTGTTTTCCGCAGCTCCGCCTGCGTCAAAAAGTAGCCTATGTTTGACCCCTGGTCTTCAACTATATTCATATCAAATTTCATCAAAATTCGTTCAGCGGTTAGGCCGTGAAAGCGTCACAGACAGACTTTCGCACTTATAATATTACTAGCGGTTTCCCGCAGCTCCACCTGCATTAAAAAGTAGCCTATATTTGACCCCGGGTCTTCAACTATATTCATACCAAATTTCATCAAAATCCGTTCAGCGGTTTGGCCGTGAAAGCGTAACAGACAGACAGACAGGCGGACAGACAGACAGACTTTCGCATTTATAATATTAGTATGGATAGTATGATAGTGTGGCCTCAGTAAGTGGCATTATCTGTTGTACACATGTTGTACACATAAAACTGTTTTTATCAACATTTGCTATAAGAATCTGAGAAGTTGAGTATCCCACAGAAATTTACTTGCTGCATCATTTGTATGAATATCATAGAAATACCACTGAAGTAACTACATTATATAAACTTTCCGTCAATCAATAAGTGATATTTAAGTATATCCTAAATTGAAAATAAACTATTTAATTTCAAAGTATTTACTTTACTTATATCTTATCAAAAAAGTTTACTACTATTTTGTCTATAGTGTCTATCTTTTTCTTTCTTATCGACATTTAACCCTACTAGTAAGCAAAATAATAGGCTAGTTTCTTGGGTCAAAAGAATAACAATAAAGTTAGTCCGTCATTTAGGGAATCGAAATATATTAGTGACGTATTTCTTTTCTTTTGTCAATTGAGCGATAAATTATAAAGATATAACGCTTCAAAATTTAGGAGCGGGGGCTTGTGATGTTGCGAAAAAGTGTTCGTGCGTGCACACTGTGACGTCACACGGAACTTTAACGCGCCATATCTTTACCATTCTTTGTTGAATTTTGAAAAGAAAAAATACGTCTCCAATATTTTTTCTTAATCTAACTGACGGACTAATTATATTTTTTTAGGAAACTAGCCTATTAAAAATCTTTCACTCCATTATTCCTTATTTCAAAGACACTGTATAACACAAAGAAAAACAGGAACAACACTATAAGTCAGATTTACGAAAAGGTGTGACGATATATAGATACCACACTACACTCTCTACAAAACCAATGTAAAACAAAAATCAACAACACCAACATAAGTCAGATTCACGAAAAGGTGCGAACTGAAATATCGAACACAACACATTTTACACTACCGAAATGATTCCAAATCTTTTACATCATGTTTCCTCTTTACAAAAACACTGTAAAACAAAAACAACAACAAAACAAATTAGTCAGATTTACAGAAAGGTGCGAATTGAAAACAAAAATCCAACAAAAAATGTTGGGATTTTTCGGTGGCACGACAAAACAGTAAAAGAGACGAAAAACCGAAGCACTCTTGTTCCCTATTTATTTATTTATTTACTTTATTAATTTACACAATAAATATGCAATGGATTATACATAAGAGGAAAAGAAGTACAAGGGAGCTGCTTATTTCTAAATAAATTTCTTTCAGCAGACCCAAGAGAGGAAATGGCAAGAAAAGGGTAATTAGCATGTGAAGACTATACCTAATTACCTAGGTACTTAATACACAAATAGCATTACAAATAATACATACTTAATAAACTTACATATAAAATACATACATAAATATCTATTGTGCTAAGGACAGATACTCCTTAACAAGTTTCTTAAAAACTGAGATAGTTTTCGAGTCTCGTATATCAGCTGGCAATGAATTCCACAATCTTACCGCTTGTTGTTGTTGTTGTTGTTCCTCTTGTTAGTTTTCGGTTTACAAAGCCTATTAATTACTTAAATACTTGCTTTCGGGCGTTTGCCATAGACAAACTAGTTTGATTCACACTGGAAGCATAATTTGTTTAGTTGTTTCCAATAATTGCAATTTTGTAGGACATTGTAGACCTGATTGTCTGATAGTAAAGATGATTCCGTGCTTCGGAAGGCACGTCAAGTCGTTGGTTCCGGCTCCCATTTGGTGGTCGTTAAAGGAACCACGTCAAAGGCTGAAAGGCGGTACCGAATAACTGTGACACCAGGGTGTACACTGTACAGAGTTGATTGACCATGTAACCCAGTAGAAATGAATGAATGACTACAAATATATGGCTTGTCTGCAGCGGTTGCCTGCGACCTTTTTCAGGTTATCTGACCCTCCTTTCTGCCCCATAGGTCATCGATTCTACACGCTATGTAAAAAAAATATCTATCGACAAGAATCCTCAAAACCACCACGCCATCACCGTTTATAAAAAAAAATATCAATTTAGAAAGCTACACAAAGAATAGCTTTAACAAAAAGCTTTGTTCGTTTCGTGTAAAACAGCACTCTAAGTGGAGCCTTCGTGATTCCGCCTATGATCGGAAATGGCCACTTTTTCAGCCACCGAAAGCCTTTTCTGGTAAAATGTTTGTATTTTTCATTGAGACAAAGTTAAACAAACAAGATTTGATCGAGAAATATTGAACGATATAAATGTCTGTTTGAGTTTGATTTGGATGTTGTGTTTTTTTTAACCCGTCGAATGTCCTAGTGACATACCGAGCTAATTTCAATTTCTTAAATATGTCAACAGAATCTAGATGTACGGTAGTCCTCCAGCCAAGTCTAAAAGAAAACAAAACAAAGCGAATGATCTTTTTGAACACCTCTTACTCTTTTCATGAACTTTTTCCTTCATTTTTCAAGTTTGTTTCTCTGTAACATTTCCGCTCTTTAGAGCTTAGTATTTTCATTTTCAATGACGTAACATTGGAGAGACTGCCGCATGCCATCAGGTCAGGGAAACCAGACGAACAATGCAGTCATGATCTGGGTGTACCCAAATATATTTGTCATCATCATCATAATTTCGTGTAGGTTATATTGTCTATCGACCATGTACACCCTGGTGTCAGAGTTGTTCGGAATCGCCTCTCGGCCTCTGACGTGGTTCCTTTAACGACTACCAAATGACAGCCGGGACCAACAACTTAACGTGCCTTTCGAAGCACGGAAACATTTTTATTATCAGACAATCAGGTGATTCAAGAATCAAGACTGCAAAGTCCTAGCCAAACTGAAAACAGTTAAACAAAGTATGCTTCCGGCGGGAATCGAACCCACCACTCCCGGGTCGTAGGCGAACGCCTTAACCACTGGACCACGGAAGCAGTTGTATATAATATAATATATTTGTGACCAACCATTATCCAATTTTTCTGTCAAAACCTACTTTCATTCATACATATCGAATGGGTAACGTCAATCTAATTAACTCTGGATAGAAGAGAAAACACCATCTGTATCTTGACGCTGTTTTTCTTAATCATTGAATATTTTAAAGGGGTTTTCACCGTTATTTCTTAAAAAAGAATTGTTAGTTAAATTCTAAACCATGCAAAGCCGGCGCCGGGTCGCTAGTCGCCAGTAAAATGATGTCAAAAAATCAACAAAGAAAGCCGTACCTTCGTCCATTCTCGCATTTACATATTACCACAAAAAGATCGTACTAAAAAAAAACAAGATATGCCGACCCGTCGACTAACAAATCTGCAAAAGGATCTAAGGGGAATTCATTGTCACGAAAGACTGATCTTATTCAAATGTCATATCTTTGAAGAGACAAGGGGTTTTTTGATGAAGAATAATAACGTTACCTATGTATTTGTACTGAGTGACTGTGATTAGCGTATTTTTTTGTGTAAGAATTTTTTCGTGTCTTGGCTTAATTGTATTTGACATTGTGACTTTTTTATCATATCATCGTTTTCTCGCTTGTAAAACGATCCATCATTGTCCTTCTTTCATTGCTAATCATGCACATAACCAATAATACTCAGAAAGACAATTTTAAAATCCATATTTAAAGTTGTGTAAATCTAATACATCTACACTACACTACAATACTAATTTAAAAATTCTGCCTTGAACGAAGAATTTGTTTTTATCAGTTTGAACACTTTTCTTTGATGGTTAGCAACGACCATACGACATAACGACGTAAATGTATTTTTGTTTATCATGTGTCTAATCCTTTTTCTATTTCCAGATCAAAAATAATCTCTATGACGTCCCAAAGCAACAAAATGGCGACCAAATTCCTGTTCATTCTTTGGTCTATTTACCCTATCAGGAGTGTTATTTTTCAAGAGTTTGACCCACGCAAAATCGGCGTCGAATGATTTTTGTTCGATATCGAGCTTTTATGAGACATATGACCCATACATTTTAAAAATAGCACCCCAGTTGTCGATTCCTCGGTCTTTACACTCGGGCACGTGGGTAATTTAATAATCTTTCATAAAAGATCAAGTTTATTGGGTTCCAGTGACCGGTTATATGGAAAAATTGCGAATCAAAAGGCCTTAGCTTATTTTGAGAATACGTATAGGAAAAATGTATTTGATTTGAAATTTTTAGCGACTGATAAAAGTATTGGACCTTTTCGGAATTGGTCAATATTTGTTCGCTTTGAAGTTGTATTAACGCGACAATAGGTTTGTAAAGGTATCATATCACAATTTTGAAAAGGATTCATACATTTATTGTTCAGCGTCTAATTTTGTTAATCTTGTACTTTGTCCTGTAAAAAATCTATCAGGTATTTTTATTTTATTAACTTCCACAACGACTTTAATATTATTGTTTTCTTTCTTTCTTTTTGTTTTTTTTTTTTCATGTTTTATTTCAATAAAATACTTCGACGCCTTTTACTACATCTGCAGAAAGAAAGGGTCAAAAGGGAAAACTCGCCAGCATCTCCTGGCAGGGTCGCCATGTAGAACTGATTGAGACAACGACGGTTGTCAATAGACTCCTTAGTTATTGTTCTTACAACGTCTACTACCATACTACACCTCGGATACTCCATACAACAACAGCTAGTTCGATACCCATTACGACTACTACGATTCGATGTATACGCACACGCGTCATATGTATCAATGTGTAGATTTGGTTATTTCCCGTATCTGCGCCACAGTTGTCGCAGCAGCCGGGCGGCCGAAGCATCATCCTAGCATTGATATTTACCCTAAAGCTGCGCAGTGCGTTCTGTGCTTTAGTACTTACTATTAATAATTATATGGCTACACTACGAAAGTCTTTATAAATATGTTATCAATATTTATGACTCAGTTCTGCAACATAAGAGTATAGTATATATTTTACAGCGAACATTAGTTATCTCTGAGCAAGAAGACGGGGAAGTGCTATAAAAGTGAGCGATAGCCTATTACTGTAGTTTAACACAACGGGCAGTCTTTAAACTTTTATATATACTCCCTGCCATGGTTTTCCCTAGTGACTATAACATGGTAGCCTTCAAAAAGGGCGTGAAAAAATTCCTTCAGGCTCGTGACATCTCCGGTGTTGCAGTCACGTGGGCCGTACGCCTGTTTACCTACTTAATTGTATAGAATATATATATATATATATACAATAAAGCGTATTTGTATTTATTATTGTTTTTTTTTACCTTATTTTAACATCGTAATATTATATAATATTTATTAAATCAATTTTACACTCAATTTAACATAAACTAAAATTAAATTAAAACTAAAAACTTAAAAATCTAAAAACTGGTGTCCCTGTGGCATGGTTCCAAGAACGCCAGCTGCATTCCCGCGCTGAATAGCAATTGCTATTCTTTGCGCGAGATATGAGCCGGCCCTCTTGTCACCAGCGACGTCGACCAGTCGTGGGGCCAAAGTTTTATATATATATATATATATATATACACCTTGATATTTTAGTCGTTTTGGACCCATCGTCCAGTGACTCCATTTATGCAACTGAACAACGTTCCCCAAGAGACATGGGTCGAAATTAGGAATACATTTTTGGACCTCCCATACAAAATGTCTCATCACGTGACCTAACTTACTATGGGAAGTCCAAATTTGTTTTTCATGTTTCGAGCAATTAGGGATGGTACTTTTTAACTAACGTACAAATGACAGTTTTAAGTGCTTATTATGCCTTTATTTAAGTTCATCCAACATTTCACCCGTATTACAACGGCTATGTTCACGGTACGACTGGATCAGCATTTCTACAGCTATGTACTTTTTAGTTGAACAAGTCGGATTTGACAAAAAAAAGGATTGAAACGTCTAGAAGAAATCAAAATTGATAGGTAAATAAACTTCATATGTAAACAAAGAGTAACAACGTCATGAAAACGTGAATTCTAAGTAATGGATCTGTTTATATTTACAATGCCGGTATCATATGGGTATTTGAAAACCATATTTCACTTAACCCAACCCTATTCTCACATAAGTAGGTGAAGTTAGTATGTTGAGTATGGATTTGGTGATGAGCGGAGCGGATTTAATAATTGTAAAGTTCTAAATAAATAAAAAAAAATATAAAATTAAAATCGTTTATTGTCAGCCCATAGAAATTAAATTAAATAATGATACAGTGAAAACAGAAAAAGTTATCCCAAGTAGACCAAATAGCAGCCGGGACCAACTGCTTAACGTGACTTTAGAAGCACGGAATCATCTTTATTATCAGACAATCAGGTGATTCAAGCCTGCAAACTAACCAAACTGGAAACAACTTATCAAAGTATGCTTCCGGTGGGAATCGAACCCACAACCCCCGAAACGAGGTGAACGCCTTAACCACTGGACCACGGAGGCAGTTATGGAAAATATTCTGTAAGTCCTTGGTTGACGGCGACTGCTATCTGTACCTCCGTAACGCTGGGAAACCAGACTAACAGGAACATCATCCGAGGTGTGTTATTGGCTAACACTGTCAGAATTTTTCAGACTGCTTAAAGGCATCTGACACAGCCTGACGACTGTCATCTATAGATAACAAGATGAAGCAACGGCTTGGCGTGCCTTTCGAAACGCGTTACACAAACAAAAGTTATTACCAGGAAAATATTGATCAGATATATATATATTTAAAGAGATGGGCAGCGGGAAGAAAATTAAGAGGGGAAAAATGAAATGCAAAGGGAAGAAAAGGGGGAAAAATAATTAACTCCCATTTATTCCCGGCAATTTTTTAAGTAAATGGGAATTTTTCGTGAAGGCGCCCATCTCTAGATATAAATAATCCGGGATTTTTATACGAAACTGAAGTAATTTTTTAAAAAATCAATCAACATACAGAAGATCGCAGCCAAATAACACTGTGATGTAGTGTTGTGTCTACTAGTGATTAGGATCGCCAGGCTCCAGAGGGGTCGCTGTGCTGAGCGAACAGGTCAGCAACGCGCTCGTGACATCTCCGATGTTGCAGGCGTTCATAGGCTACAGTAACCACTTACCGTCAGGTAAACCTGTTTGCCTAATTAATTGTATTAAAAAAAACATAGCACTATGACACCAGCCGAAGGTTCTCAAGGAGCATTAAGTAAATCTACGGCTTGAAGCAGGGTTTGATTCGTTCCTCTCAATGGAAAATTTATTCTTTAACCTGACTCATGGGTCATGGGCGTAAATGGATTTTCACAAGATTATTTCGGTCTTAATAAGATTTTACTATTATAGGCGATAAAGCACTTTTTGCACTTAAACTTAAAGATCAAGCGTAATACTTAGTCTTAGACGCATATGTCATATGGAATGGGTTACATGGCCAGTTGACCCTAAATGCCCTGGTGTTACAGTTTTTAGAACCACCTTTTAACCTCTGACGCGGTCCCATAAACCAATTAACAGTTTGCTCAACGGTTTAATGTGCAAGAAGCGCAACGCAATCATCGTTATTTTTAGACAATACAATACAATACAATACAAAATATCTTTATTGCCCACATACAGTAACAAATAATATAACATTAATAAACATAAATAATAAAATATTAATAGAAAATAAGATCCAAATTCCATCAACAAATGAATTTAGTCTTTTTAGTTTCCGTAAGAGGGAGACCCGACGGCGACTTTTAGTATATAACATTTACAAAGACTTCAACATAATATGAGCAAAGGCGGACTTATTGCTAGGCAATCTCTTCCAGTCAACCCTTACGAGGTGAAAGAGAAACAGTTAAGTTAGAGCGGGTACAGCAACAGATATAGTTGAAAATTATAAACATACACAAATATTGCATAAAAAATAATCATACATAAATAACTTACATAATGTAACATTCATACGTACCTTACTGTGTGTGTGTGTACCTATTGGTATTTGGAGGAGACAAGAATGAGGTCGAGAATAGACGGTGTACATCAATCAATCAACAACACATCGGTGACAATCAGGTGATTCACGCCTGCAATGTCTTTACTTAACTAGAAACGACTAAACAAAGTATACAATACTTCCAGTGGCAATCGAAATCACGATCTTCAGGTCAATTGTCGAGACTCAAAACATCTCAACTCGATGTTTGCGTTGATAAAGAAAATGACCATTCAAACAAATATGAACTTAGTTAACCGTGAACGCTGCGAGGTGTTTGATAATAAATAAATACGTTATTAACGCGATAAAAATAAATAAATAACTCTTTATTGCACCAAATTGTAGAAAGTACATGAATATTTTTATTATCTATGGTACAAAGGCTTATATCGCTATCGCTATCGCTTCAAACCGTAATAAATAATATTCTGTTAAGCATATCTTCACCTGTCACTCGCTGGTTGACTGTAAGAGAGAGAAGTCCGCCATTGTACTTATTGTTTTTCCATGCTTGTGTATGTAAATTATTTGTTTTTTTTTTGTACAACAAAGATATTTATTTATTTAAACTTTATTGCACAATACAAAAATTTGTACAAATGGTGGACTTAATGCCAAGTGGCATTCTCTACCAGTCAACCATGGGACCAAACAGAGAAAGAAAAGTTGGCGATAAAGATGAAATCACGAACACACAAGAAAGATAAAATATATACAAAAGAAAAGTAATAATACATAAGATTACATATTATACATAAATACATAAAATAAGTATATAAAATATATACATACAATACATAAAATACAATAGATATTACAAACAAACAAAATAATTAAACTTAATAAATATTACTTCGATACACAAAACACCTTTAAGACCATAACAATGCCTACGTCTTCATTACATTTAAAGGAAAAAAAATTTAACGTCTAACTAAAATTAATTTTAGAAATAGTCGCAAGCGGAAAATTGAACTCTATCACAAGGGAATAGAGGCTTAGCTTTACCCCTTGCCGAGCTTCGGAAAGCCAGTCAAGCATTGAATGTGTCTCCCGAGACAGCTTCTGAAAGCTTTCAGAGTTTGATACAGAATTCAGGATTGCTATCACACCGTGAGGAATTTTCTAGATTTTTTCCATGGGTTTTTTTAGATGATTATTAACCGTTATCACCGTTGTGGGTTCGATTCTAGTGCGAAGCTTTCATAAGAAGCACTTAGCAAGTTTTTTTGAGTGCATTAATTAGTTAGTGATGTAATTATTTGATGATATTAACGATTGGCGGACTTAATACTAAGAGCATTTTCTACCAGTCAACCATTGGGAGAAACGGAAAGATATTTCGGCGCGAAAGAGGAATAATTCTATAAACTATCCATACTTCCATACTAATATTATAAATCCGAAAGTCTGTCTGTCTGTCTGTTACGCTTTCACAGCCAAACCGCCATACGGATTTTGATGAAATTTAGTATGAATATAGTTGAACACCCAAGGTCAAACATAGGCTACTTTTTGACGCGAGCGGAGCTGCGGGAAAAAGCTAGTGTTATATATGTTACAAATTCAATATTTTAATTAATATTATTAACCTTCATAGAAATTCAATTCCCAACCCTTTAGATTCACTCAACAATTTGTTAAAGGCAGGCAAAAATAATTTCGAACCTGAAAGGTGTCAGGTGTTTGGGACCAGTTTTTTTGTTAAATTACTTAGTCTAAGAGCGATTTGAAAAGCAATTTACACTTATAAAAATGCTGAAACTTATTGGATATTAAATAATTTTTATCATTGTCTGAATAACACAGACAGGACACCTTGAAGTTTAAATAAATAATATATACTACTAGCTGTTTCCCGCAGCTCCGCCTGCGTCAAAAAGTAGCCTATGTTTGACCCCGGGTCATCAACTATATTCATACCAAATTTCATTAAAATCCGTTCATCGGTTTGGCCGTGAGAGCGTAACAGACGGGCAGACAGACAGACAGACGGATGGACGGATAGACGGACAGACGGGCAGAGGGACAGACGGACAGACGGACAGACGGACAGACGGACAGACGGACAGACGGACAGACGGACAGACGGACAGACGGACAGACGGACAGACGGACAGACGGACAGACGGACAGACGGACAGACGGACAGACGGACAGACGGACAGACGGACAGACGGACAGGCGGACAGGCGGACAGACGGACAGACGGACAGACGGACAGACGGACAGACGGACAGACGGACAGACGGACAGACGGACAGACGGACAGACAGACAGACGGACGATAGACAGACAGAGAGACTTTCGCATTTTTTATGTTACTAGCTGTTTCTCGCAACTCCGCCTGCGTCAAAAAGAAGCCTATGTTTTTTAATTATTTTGCGTGCTTCCGCCACCAGTCAGTTCATGGAAACTATTGCCGGATGGCACCCACCCACTACAGTTACGCGTAGTTTTAACATGCCCGCTACTATTATCAATCCATCTAAGTAACTTTTTTTATTGGCCTACTTTATTCACTCATTCATTCATTCTCGACTAGAAAAAGAATTAATAAATTTTATTGCTTAAAATGTAGTACATACAAAGTTGTTAAATGTTAGTTATGTTAGATGTTGTATAAACTGTTTTCTTTTATGTACAATAAATAATTTTAAAACCATTTCATTTGAATTGAGGGCATCATGTAGTAATGCAACTAGATAAATGAATTCGGTCTGAAGATTAATATCAAGACTTTTATAGGTAATCAATTAATGTTTTATGAATTCGAAGACGGATTGCGGTCAACTTACTAAACGTTTTTCAAATTGTTTTTCAATTTAGGTTAGGATTTCATAAATATCCGCCTGCGTCAAAAAGTAGCCTATGTTTGACTCCGGCTCTTCAACTATACTCACCAAATTTCATTAAAATCCGTTCAGCGGTTTGGCCGTGAAAGCGTATCAGACAGACAGACTTTCGCATTTATAATTTTAGTATGGATACTAGAATTTCGGATCCAACATCAGCACGCTAGATTTTGTTTACAGGGTAACATCAGCATAACATCGTTCATTAATTTATTCATTTCTAATGTGAACCTCTACCATGAGATTTTACTGACGCAGACAAATCTGTAGGCAGGCCGGATAGGAAGGTAACGAAATAATAAAAATTCTTAACGCGGTAGCTAACATCTGCGTTCCTTTGACCTGTTTCCGGGGCTGATCATGCCCAAAATTTTTTGCGCTACTGTGTTTCCAGGGCTGATCAGCCCACACTTTTTTCGCCTTAAAAAATTGCTATTTACACGAAACTGATTAACTCTATGTGACTTACGTTACGTACCCTTTGAAGCACGGAATCACTATTATTATCAGACAATCAGTTGATTCAAACCTGCATTGTAGGAAAATTGGAAAGAACTAAACAAGGTATGTTTTTAGTTGATTAAGAACTTAACACAGAATACTGTAACCGTCAGTTTATGGATTGTCAAACTATTGTTTGACTTTCGAAAATCGGAGAATAATTAATTAACTTAAACATCAAATATTGATATCACACAAAATTTAATTTTGAAAACTTAAGTAATTTCGTGTACAAATACTGTGTAATAGGCAGTCTTAACTCATTGGCATTGTGATTTTAATTAAATATCTTATTAATTAATTATATTTAAGGCTTCTTGCCTAATAAAGTATGTTTAAAACGGGAATCTTAGCAAGCATTTAGCAAATATATAGACATATTTTTACCTTTTTTTTACATGTATTCTGACAGAAAAAAAAAATTATCATATTACTTAAAATGAGGTACAAAACCGGACTTATGGCTATAGCAATCAACAGTCTTCGTAATCTTTGATCTACGCAAGTGAAGCCGCGGGCAATAGCGAGTACAGTCGAAGACAGATAAACATAACCCCCTTACCATTCCCATCGGAATAGCTGAGGGGTCAGGTTTATCTGCCTTCGACTGTACAAAGGCCCTGTCGTTCCCGACATTAGCATCAACTCGTTTCCCAAAACCGCTCTGTAAGTGACAGGGATCGCTAATGGATGGATTGAATGGGAGCAATTGGGTATTTGAATACAGCGAAATTCGTCAAATACAGGCTAAACCATCCCTTTCTTAAATATCTGTATACTAGTATCCACGTCCTGAATAGGTACTTTTTACGAGATGAAAGATATTTCGTGTCCTCAGTACTTCTACCTATGTGTATATGAAATTCCAGGAAGATTGGTTCAGTACATGAAGCATGAAGAGGTAATAAAAAACAAATATGCCAAAAAACTCACTTTCGCTTTTATAAGCGTTCCACTTCGCTTCGTGAGCGAAGCAAGCGAGCTAGAGGTCATATTTCTGTAAAAATCCTTACGGAACTTGTCACACTTTGATTTATTTGAAGTTTTTGTTGAGAATTTAGCGGACCCTGGGCTCCGAAGCAAACAGCTGAGGATGCTACCGGGAAAGCGAATTTTTTGTCGAAAGCTTTTTTGATTAGGGAGAAACTTAGGACAAAACAGAAGAAAGTTTGCTGTTACGTTCTTAGCGAAAATATTGTAAAAAATAAAAGAACAATCGTAGCAAATGGAAATCCGTAGTAGGGTACGCAGAGACTACGGACGGGAAAAAGGCGTGATGGTATGTATGTATGTTTGTATGTAAAAGAATAATAAATCATTAATAATGAAAATTCAGCCCTTTCATAGCAACCTTGCGATTTTAAGTTAAAATACATACATAGTACCTTCTCCTTTTTGATATTGGTAAAATTTAACTTAACGTAAGTACATACAAAAAAGCTTTTCCCAAAAGCGATGGATTTTTAAAGATTTTACATAAAATACCGATGTGACGTGCCTGATATTCCATCATGCATATTTATGAATTCCATGTCAATTTAATTTGAATCGTGCGTGATAGCCGTAGGGGTCATAATTCATTGCGGTTGAATGTAGATTTTTTTACGTGAAAACGAATATATGAAACGTTAGCATATTTTAACGGTATCAATTCTCGTTATTTGCGATTCATTTTGGCTTTGTTAAATTGAGTTTAGCTCAATTTAGGCTAGAAGGTTACCATTTAAATAAAGCAAATATACAACGCGGACAAAAAGTTAAAGGATCTATTTTAATTTGAAAGTTTTTCATACAACTTAGCTTCATATTTCTTCTCTTATACTTTCCTGTCGATGAGAGCTATTATGTCGATATAACTTTTAAACCACCAACCATCGCAACCATCGCCATCGATTTGGAAATTCATCTGACATTGCAGTCTGTACGCTACGGTAACCGCTTACCATCAGAATGCCAAATCTCGTTTACCAACTAAATAGTTCTTGTAATGAAGTCGGTTAAAAATAAAACTGTTTTCATTTCCTTTGCAATTTCAACACAGTACAGAATAGACACCTATCTAGTGTACCATATTCAAACAATATTAACGATTGTAATACTTTGGAATAATAAATTCAAATTGACGGAGTCATGAATTAATTGTAGCAAACTAAATACATCCGAATTAAGAACCTAACCATACAATTTAGAAAGTCGGATGAAATATTTCTAATTCATTTATAAACACAGAGTTTGACAACAATACATATTTATTAATCAGTTTAAATTCTTATAACCTTCGCACTTCTCGTCATCGACAGGGAATTCATCCTCATTGTATATCATCCTAATACAAAGAAATGCGTACATTAATGTACTCCATAACACTGTTTCCCCGAGAGACTACAATATCGGGAAGTGTTGGTTATCAATGCCAAATGTCAAATTTGACATTTAAAACCAAAGGAATAGTTTCTAAGGGAAAGCGAAATTGTTGATTTTTAATATATACCAAGCATTTTGTTCATATTTACTCACCTTTTAAACCTTCCCTGGACTTGCACAAATAATTCAAAACCAAAAATAGCCAAAATCGGTCCAGCCGTTCTCGCGTTTTAACGAGACTAACGAACAGCAATAGATTTTTATATTATAGACTTTGTGGGGAAAAATTTGATCGTTTTGGTCGCGGCATGGCTTTCTTTGATTATCTCAGCACAATAAGCTAATAGAAACTCGAAACAAACACATCCACCGGTCAACTTTAAAATTATACTATAATTAACCATAGACTAAGTACATTACGTTTAGCTGTCTGTTGCGTTTTGTTTTGTTATACCATTTTTAATAAATGAACGGCTAGACTGTTTTTTTTTACTGAGAAATTGCTTTCAGTTACGTTTTGTTATGCCACGTTTTATGTCACGTCCCACGGGACAAAAAGTATGTAACGTCCCACGGGATAAAAAGTATCCTATGCCCTTCTCCTGGTTCTAATCTACTTCCCCACCAATTTTCAGCCAAATCAGTTCAGCCGTTTTTGAGTTATAAATAGTGTAACTAACACGACTTTCTTTTATATATATATATAGATGGGCAATAAATATATATTGTCATCATCCTAGCGTGTATTCCTAGTTGCGGCGTCAGCTTACGCTTCGGAGCCTAGGGTACGCTGTAAGTCATGGTCCTAGATTTCGCGGAACTGGTTATTACAATGGAGCGACTGCCGTCTGACTTCCGTAACTCTTTTTACAGGGAAACCAGACCAACAGGAACATGACCCGATGTGGTTTAGTGGCCAATACTGTCAGAATTTTTCAGGCTGCCCTAAAGCATCTGACACAGCCTCACGACTTCTATCTATCGATAACAACCGGGACCAACGGCTTAACGTATCGTTCGAAGCACAGAGGAGCTCAAGATAGAAAATGCCACTATATATTGTATTGTATTTTATTTCGCTAGAATAAGAGACGATAGCTTGAGTCTGAAACTCAACGAAAACTGACGTCATCATTATCTGCCCCTTTTCTTAATTGTGTGCTACTTAATGCTCCTTTTTAAAGCAAATATTTATGGTTGATACATATTACTTTCCTTTATAAATATTGCCACAGAGTCTCACATCCGTATTCTCAAACATTACCTTATGGACGTCCTTCACTCAAACTCATTGGAGGAAGCCTTATGGAAGTCCTCGAACTTTCCTTGAAAACGATATTCTTAGTTAATTGCTTGAGCAAACTCCAATGAGGAACGTCACAGGTTATAATAACAATTCTTAGCACAAAAAAAGGGAATTACAAAAGAATAGATTAAAAAATAAAATAAAGTAATGGAAACCTAGGCAAAAAAACTGATTTATAACTACTTTGTTTCATTTCAAGAATGCCTCAAGGTACTTCTCGACCAACCTTATATTTACAGTTCAATACTCACCTCCAATGAGGAATCTCCTTAAGTCAAGAAAGCTAGTGACGACTAATCATACCAATGAGTTAGAGTAAGGTTGAGTCGAGTTTAAGCAAACGTTTGAGAATATGGGGTCAATCTCAAAAAATTTTTTTTGGCTCATCTTATTTTATTATTTGTGACCACTGTAGTAAGCGATGATACGATACCTAACACGCACTCTCAGAAAAAATAATATTAGTGAGTTAAGAGTCTTAACTTAATATGGTGAGGCTTAACTGTGGCACACAGGTAATGAGCTCATGGCACATCTACCTAATATTATTTATGTGGCAACACTGGCATGTCACGCAGATTAATTTTAAGCGATCGAACAATAATTCAAGATGGTCGCATTCGATTGGTATTTGGTATTTATAGGATTATCAGGTTTAATCACGTGTGGCAATTAGTGACATGTCGATGCTTGTTACCAAGTTAACGTCATTGGCTAACAAACTACAAGATATTGTTAATTCTTGATTGCAAGGAAATCACATAATTCCATAAGTGTTTTGATAGCAATTCGATAGATATTTCTTTTGTAATAAACAATTGTATACATATACTAATGCTCGTGACTGTACACCCTGGTGTCAGAGTTTTTCGGAACAGCCATTTGGCCTCTGACGAGATTCCTTTAACGACCACCTAGTGGCTAGTGGCTGGGACCAATGGTTTAACGTGCCTTCCGAAGCTCAGAATCATCATTATTATCAAACAATCAGGTGATCAAACTAAAAACAACTAAACAAAGTAAGCTTTCCGTGGGAATCTAAGACAAACCGCTTAACCACGGAGGCATCTAGGACCTGGAGTTAAAAGCTAAGTATCCAGGAAACACGCTAGGATAAAGGATAAAGTACAATAATATCTTTTTAAAAATTAAAGTAGTAAGTGATCACTGTAACCCTTGCTTAAACAAATTACGCGTGTTTGAATCATTTCGGCTCCCGAGGGTATAAGAGGGTTTATCTACCCTATAAATTACCTTTAATATTCCCAAAACAGAGGTCCATACGAAATATACATTAAATAATATCTGTATTGTGGCATGTTTACACATCTTGTTCAGGAATGCTTGGAAATCGGAATATTTTGGGTCGGGTTTTAAGATAATTAATTGTGTAACAATATGTTATAATTGTAAGAAATCAAAGGATGTTACATCGCTTTGTAAAATGCATACCGTCTTACTACAAAGCCTTAGATATCTGTTTAACACGTGTCTAAAAAAATGATATCGTAAAATTATGTGTATCTTTAACCTGAAGTATTAGACTACTGTTTAACAAAGTTTAAACCATGTCTATACTCTGTTTAACTTTAGACTATAGAAAAACGTAGATTAATGGTGGCAGTTTTATTAAACACATGTTTAACAGTTGTCTACATTTTTTGTAGTAAAGGTTCTATGTAGATCCTCCACTACTTATTACATCTAACATAAAATTACTGCTACCATGTTTTAGCAAAATAAATATTTCATTTCATTTCTCCCACATAGCAGTTATATAATGTTAGAGAATGTTGCATAACTTTGTTGTCTAACATTTTATAATAAATTGTCTTCATTGTTACAGAATTTTGTCGTGTTACACAATGTTTTATAACGTTAAATAACTGCTGTGTGTGAGCACCTTTAGAAGGATAAGGTTTACACCGGAAAAAAATGTTATTTAGATAATTAGTAAGTAATAGTTGTTATATCCCATTGCTGGACCAAGGCCCTCTCCTCTCTGTTTCCATTTGTCACTATTCAGATTAATAAGTGTCTAATCCTGTTAAAATTGGCCGAGATAACTATCCCGTGAACAAAGAGTTGGATATTTTCTCGCACAGTTCGCATTGACATTTTAGGCACATTGCCTCGATATAACGATTTGAAGTGTTTTTTTAATTTATAATTATCACAATATAACATAGACATAATAATGTACTTAATCTAAAAAAATATTGTAAACCACTGAGGTTAGTCTACAGCGCTGATGATTAGCGTCAGTTCAACAATATACCAAAAAATATGATTGTAGTACACACAGGAACCACGTACGTACGTAAGTATTGTTACGAAATCGAAAATAAATAAAAATAAAATGCGGCCCGCGGAAGTTTGAGTAGCCAATTCAAGGACCTGCTGGAGGCACTGGAGTCGCGATACGGGGAACGGCATTTGGAGCACGTCTTCCGCGCTCAACTCCGCGACAGAGTCCAGCGCTCAGGAGAGGGTCTGCAGCAATGGGCGCTTGAAATAGAAAAACTCGTCCGCAAGGCGTATCCAGGGGCCGATTTGAAGATGCTTGAGTCCAACACCGTGCAGGCGTTCGTCGACGGCATCAAGGATTCGGAAGTCAGAGCTGCAGTAAGGCTAAACCATCATGCCTCATTGAAAGATGCACTGGCCCACGCTTTGGAGGTGGAAGCCGTCAGACATGACATTCGTCATTCCGCGACTCACAAAGTGCGCGAAGTAGTGGAGGAAGTTAGAGAAGTAAAAGCTCCGCTAAGGAAGAGACCTGGATCCATGTGCTATAGGTGCGGCGAACGAGGGCACCTACAAATGAACTGCCCAAAGATCAAGAAGCTTGAAGACGACGTGAAGGAACTGAAGATGAAGCAGGAGGCTTCATTATCGGAGAAACGAGTAAGAGCCAGGACTAGGGAGCGAGTACTGGCTGGCGCGGAGGAAGCCTCGACAACTATTATCTCTCAGGCATGCAACGGAAACAGTCTCGTAATATCTGGAACTGTAAATGGGGTCAACTGCAAGATGACGCTGGATACCGGAGCATCAAGAACAATAGTCCGACCTCACTTAGTAAGGACCATAATGAGAAGCATGAGGAAACTGGACTGTCGGCTTCTTTCTGCCTCCGGCCAGCCAATACCCGTCCTGGGAGAAGTGTCTGTAAAAATGTCTATGGGAGAAACCACATATACCCACAACGTCATCGTGGCTGAAATTATGGACGATTGTGTATTGGGATTAGATTTCATAAAAAAGTACAACTATAGAATAGACGTTGCTAGTGGTGCATTCAAGTGTGGTGAAGAAGAGATCATCATCCTAGGAGGCATTAACGGGAGAGTGACATGTTTAAAGCAAACGGTCATACCTGGGAATGCAGAAGCCCAAGTACTAGTAAAGTTACCAATAACAAGGAACAAGAAATCTACCGGATGCGTGTTGATTGAGGAGATAGCTAATAATCCTGCGGCTCGAGGACTTATGACCGCGAGGACTCTCGTGAAAGGAAGAAACACCGCAGTAGTAAGAGTACTTAATCTAGGCGTACAAGAGAGGACCTTAAACAAAGGCGACATCATTGGAAAATGTGAGGAAGTTGTCTGGCTGAAAAAGTGCAGTACAACACAAAGCTCAGATACAACGAGTACCAGTGATTCTACAGTCAAGGAGCTTCTAAGTAACTGCAAAAGCAATCTAACGTACTCGCAGAGCATTAAAGCTAAGAAGTTTCTACTGCGCTACGCCGACATCTTCACCAGCCAAGAAGGAGACTTAGGAAGAACGTCGCTAGTACAACACAGGATTGACACCGGAAATGAGAGACCCATCCGACAGCGAGCGAGAAGAATCCCTATAGCCAAAGAAATAGAAGTCAAAGAGCTGCTGGCGGATATGGAAAGGAATAAAATTATTGAACCATCAGCAAGTCCATGGTGTTCACCAGTCGTGCTAGTAAAGAAGAAGGACGGAAGCACGCGGTTCTGTGTTGACTACAGACGACTTAATGACATCACCAAGAAGGACAGTTGCCTCGGATTGATGACACCTTGGATACCCTTAGTGGTATGAAATGGTTTTCAACATTGGACTTAAAACCTGGGTACTGGCAAGTGGAAATCCATCCGAAGGATAAGGAGAAGACTGCATTCTCGACTGGCAAGGGATTATGGCAGTTCAACGTCATGCCATTCGGATTATGTAACGCGCCAGCTACCTTCGAGCGACTGATGGAATGTGTACTAGCAGGATTGGTAGGAGAAGCCTGTCTAGTATATTTGGATGACGTTATCATCGTTGGCCGAGACTTTGAGGACCACTTGCGGAACTTGGAGCAAGTCTTCGAGAAAATTCATGGGGCCAACCTAAAATTGAATCCGAAAAAGTGCCACTTATTCAGGAACGAAGTGAGCTATCTAGGCCATGTCATTACCAGTGAAGGAATCCTGACTGACCCGGAGAAAGTGGAAGCCGTTCAGAAGTGGCCTTCCCCCAAGGACAAGACAGAAGTACGGGCATTCCTTGGCATTTGCTCGTACTATAGACGTTTCGTGAAAGGATTCTCGGAGATTGCAAAGCCATTACACCGACTAACTGAAGACAGACGTCAATTTAGTTGGGATGAAGCTTGCGAAATTGCCTTCGAAAAACTGAAGAAACATCTGTGCGAAACACCAGTCTTGAGATACCCTCAACCAGAAGGTCAATTTATAGTGGATACGGATGCAAGTAATACCGCAATCGGTGGGGTACTGTCTCAAAAGCAGGAAGACAGGGAAGTTGTTATAGCGTACTTCAGTAAGTCGCTGTCTAAACCGGAAAGGAACTATTGTGTGACAAGAAGGGAGCTCCTGGCAGTAGTGAAGACGCTACAATACTTCAGCAAATACCTCATCGGTAGGCAGTTTTTACTTCGCACGGATCATGCAGCGTTAAAATGGCTGTTGCAATTCAAGAACCCAGAAGGTCAAGTTGCTCGATGGATTGAACAACTTCAGGAATATGACTTCATTATTGAACACCGTCGAGGACAGGCCCATGGAAACGCGGATGCGCTGTCACGCAGACCCTGCCCAGAAGATTGTAAGCACTGTATCAGGCAGGAGTTAAAAGAAATGACAGTAAAGCTAACTCGGACAGAACCATTAGAGACCTGGGAGAACGATGCGATGAGAAAGGAGCAAGAGAATGATGATGACCTACGGCACATCATCAGGTGGAAGGCACAAAGTAATGATAAGCCAAAGTGGAGTGAAGTTGCACCGACAGGCACTGTTTCCAAGGCGTACTGGGCGCAATGGGATAGCCTCGTTGTACAAAACGGAATACTCTACCGGAAATGGGATAAACCTAACGGCAGAGAGTTTCAACTGCAAATTGTGGTTCCAAGAACAAAAATACGTGATGTTCTTCGGGAAGTACACGATGGCGTGTCCGGTGGACATTTGGGAGTTAAGAGGACGCTAACAAAAATCCGCGAAAGGTTCTACTGGCTCCATTATCGGGAGGATGTGGAGGACTGGTGCCGCAAGTGTACAACTTGTGCTGCCGTAAAAGGGCCACATACCAGGAGCCGAGGGAATCTACGACTGTACAACGTCGGTGCACCTTGGGAACGCATTGCAGTCGACGTAGCTGGACCATTTCCTGTCACTGACTCAGGAAACAAGTATTTCATGGTTGTCATGGACTACTTCACTAAGTGGCCGGAAGTGTTCGCCATTCCAAATCAAGAAGCTACGACAGTTGCAACCAAGATAGTGGAAGAAGTGATTTGTCGCTTTGGCGTGCCCTTGGAAATCCATTCCGACCAAGGCAGGAATTTTGAGTCACAGGTTTTTCAAGAAGTTTGCAGGATTATGGGAATGAACAAAACCCGAACCACGGCTTACCATCCTCAATCAGACGGGATGGTCGAACGGTTTAATCAGACAATCGAGAGACATCTGGCAAAAATAGTGGAAAGCCATCAAAGGGACTGGGACAAGTACATTTCACTGTTCCTGCTAGCATACAGAACAGCAGAACATGAAAGCATAAAGGCAACTCCGGTCATATGTCAACTACGGTCGTGAGCTGCGGTTGCCAGTGAACCACCTAACAGGAGGCTCACCAGATGAACCTCAAAGTGTTCAAGACTACGTTTCTGATCTGCGTGACCGAATGCGAGAAATACACGCCGCAGTTCGAGAAAACGGGGTGCAGTCGAGTCAGAACATGAATACCAGATACGACAGAATGTCGAATACAAATGGCTTCGAGGAAGGCGCTCTAGTCTGGCTTCACAACCCGACTCGCCGGAAAGGGAAATCGCCAAAGTTACAAACCAAGTGGGAGGGCCCATACAAGGTGGTAACGCGACTAAATGATGTGACGTATCGGATACAGCGTCAACCAAGAGGAGCAATGAAGATTGTTCACATCGACCGCTTGGCGAAATATCACGGAAGTAATGATGATGCTCGGGACGAGCATCTCTAAGAAGGGGGCAGTGTTACGAAATCGAAAATAAATAAAAATAAAATGCGGCCCGCGGAAGTTTGAGTAGCGCTGTCCGCGGAAAATTCTCGTACAATCGTCGCGTGTTTCCATACGGGAATAATATCGCGAACGATCTAGTACATCGATTATCTCGTTCTGACATATTGCTTTGTCTCGCTCTCACACTTCTAGTATGTACTAAGGGAACGAGACAGAGAGTTCTGACTCTCTCTCTGTTCCGGAGTAGTTGTGATCTTTCTAGAAACTTATGGAGCGGGTTTCCCGGGCCATATAAATATCGGAAGGTGCCTCAGGAGGGCAGTTCTAATTTAACTGAGCTACAAGTGCGATCAAGAAGCGATATCCGGAGCGAATAGCAAGTGATACAAGCGACCTCGGCAAGTTATAGTGACTGTGATTAGCAAGTGTTTTGGACATTGTAAGTGATAAGTGAAGGGAAGTGACGTCGGCGGCCATCCTTGTGGGAATAAACGTTTTTAAAAGTCATCAGGTGTTTTTCTCCAAATTGCGAACCCCGAGCTCGTAACAGTATTGATAACTGTATAACGAGTCTTAAATTATAAGTAATATTTAAGTTTCCTTTTAATACAGCTTGGCGTTAAGACACCTTTTAACGAAGTGCGTTAATTAACCGCGGGAGGAGATAGCACGCTGTCCGCCCCCCGTACGCGTTGTTGGCTATTGACGTGCCCAGATGTGATGTAGCCATTGCACGAGTGAATATAGGATGATTTATTTTTTTGAATAATTCATCATTAAAAAAGTATTCGTTGAGAAGATTAAATATAATTAAAGTGGACTGTGTTGTTTGAAAAAATAGATTTATCAAAAAGGGAAAAAGTATTTTATCCTCGCGATTCACAGGAGTGAAGCAGCGAGTAAAAGCTAGTAGAAGCAAATGTATTTTAAACCCAGTTAAATTACCTTAGATTACATAAATAGGGTCTTCTCACATAACGTCACGTTAACGTACACCGATTCTATTAATAAAATAACCCGATATCATCGGTCAAGCTCAGGTTACGAAGTTGCGAGTTACGAAGGTTGAATGGTGGTAACTTGACGTGGTAACTTAGTTTGTTTTTACTTAGATATTACCTATTTTTTGAAATAAAATAAAATAAAAATGTTTCAAAGTTTCTTTAACATTTTTAGAATACTTTGTTTAGTTACTTCCAGTTTGGTTAGAACATTGCGGGCTTGAATCACCTGATTGTCTGAATGATAATGATGATTCCGGGCTCTAGAAGGCACGTTTAGCTGTTTGTTTCGGCTGTGGTTGTTAAAGAAACTGAGAAGCCGAAAGGTGGTTCCGTTAAACTCGGAAACCCTGCACAGGGTCGATAGACCTTGTAACCCACTCGATATAAATCAATGAGTAATTTCTGTCATTATTTGTAAAAGGGAGGGTCTGAATCCACTCTGTCACTTCACACAATCCGCCTTCGATGGGAAAAAGTGATCACAAATCGGTGGTGTTTACTGCTTTGTATTTCTCCACAGGGTCATTGCGAACTCGAGATGTGATACTTGCATAAGACTTCCGTACACCTTTCCTGTTAAATTCTTCTTCTTTTACTTTGTACTCCTCTCCCATCGGAGGTTAGACGAGATCATAGCTATCTTTGCGTTTGATGCCGTGCGGCCAAACCAGTCGCGGAGGTTATTCAGCCAGGAATGGCGCCTTTGAATCCACATTGTTTCATATAAATCATTACCTCGATATCAGCTCTAAAAGCAAGCTATAAACAAAAATGATCTATAAACACGAAACAACTGAAATACCTTCAATTTCGCTATGAAGACGTAAATAGTACTTCAGCGAAGAACTACAATTTGACCTCGTCTTTACTCCCCAATTTAGGGAGGGTCGATCATGGGATATGTCATAAAATTTGATACAGCCCAAAGGGTGGGTTCTCTTTGAGGCTGTTGTTATGATTCCGAGTATATAAGTCTTCAGAATTAATATTAAACTGCCTCCGTTGTCCAGTGGTTTCTTTAGGCGTTTGCTATACAAATATTTATTTATTTATTATTTACTAGCGGTTTCTCGCAGCCCCGCCTGCTTTAAAAAGTAGCCTATGTTTGACCCGGATCTTCAATTATATTCATGCCAAATTTCATCAAAATCAGTTTAACGGTTTAGCCGTGAAAGCATAACAGACAGACAGACGGACAGACAGACTTTCGCACTTATAATATTATAGTATGGATTTATTTCACGTACACGCTGTTAAAATACATTAGAAACTTAACATTAGGAAAACTGTGTACAAGGGTTCTACTTATTTCCAAAGAAATTTCTTCCAGCAGACCCGCGACAGGAACTACGAAAGAAAGAGGAAAAGTGGCATATAAGCAAAAAAAAAAAAACAAGAATAATAGGCTCAATCTTAACCTATTTTATAATACTATACATATATAAACTAAATAATAAATATAATATTATACCCGAAATATAAAAAATATACTTGAAAGAAGTTTTTCTATCGCAGTTTGGTATTTTAAAATAAACAATTCTTTGATATACTCGTAGACATTTTTTCGAACTCGTCGCAATCTACCAAAAAACAGTTGTTTAATAAGCTTTTGTTACAAAATTGATAATAGTACTTTTTCCTATTTACATTTACATAAATTGATGCATATGGTAGCTAATGCTCACTTGGATATACATATATAGCTGTTTAATTTTGGGGGTATTATGAAAGTAATTGTAAAGGAGAAATAAACTCCTTGTGTCAAGACGCAGCAGTTTTATTTTCTAAATAAAATAATTAATAAATTCTAAATATTAATAAAAATAACATCTGGTCATCCTCTGGTTGTTTTATCATTACATTCAATCATTATGTGAACTCCGATTTGTTATGTCTTGTAGATTGTTTATAGATAAGATGTCTTGTAGATTGTTTGTGTTTTGTAGATTGTTTATAGATTTAAATTAGTATTATGTTCAAAATCATTATGTCGAATTTAGTTTATATTTTTTACTCTTCTTTCGATTTTTGTTTACGGCAACGGTATACCTACCATTTTTATTGACAACTAGCTTTTTCTCGCAACTCCGCCTGCATCAAAAAGTAGCCTACGTTTGACCCCGGGTCTTGAACTACATTTATACCAAATTTCATTTAAATCCGTTCAGCGCTTTATCCGTGAAAGCATAACAGACAGACAGATACTTTCGCATTTATAATATTATATTAGTTTGGATTTTAATTACTAAATACAAGAGACACGTGTGTAATAATAGACCAAAATTGTTGATATCATGAATATTGTCCGTCTGAATCAGATTTAACAACCTTATATTATCCATTGCTAGAAGTTGAAATTGCGTTTCCGCACAGAACAACTTTTACTGATGGTTTCAGAAAGAAAAAAACATGATAGATTACTGGCTGATTGAAATACAGTTTTCTCAGCAAGTTGGTGTTGAGGCGTAGGATGGATAAGTTAAAGAAATTGTTTACATTAAATCGCGACATGGCTCTCAACATAGACACATCTCTACTCTACGCCCAACGAACCTAAACTCGCAAAATAATTCATAAAGGTATCATCCTTAATTAATTTTACATCCCAAAAAGAAAAAAAAAATATTCCAAATTCAAAACCTTCGATAAACAAAAACCACACCATTTTTTACAAAAAACAAACATCGTCTATCCTTAGCCATCCGTCGAAAGCAAAAGAGAGCACACCAAATTGATGCAGCCCCTGCTGAATGGTTTTATTCCGTTCATTTCGTTCTCCCGGTCAATTGAATGACGCTTTTGTTCTTATTGATTGGGTGTTTCATTATGTTTTTTAAAGTAACAAGCCTACCAATGGCCACGGGATGGCAATTCACTAATGAACTGATTTTTTCTATTTAAGTTATAGTAGTTTGATATTGAAGAGCTCGTTAGTTAGAATGTGCGTGTCCAGCGACGGCGTGACGCGACCACTATTGGATTGGTCGCCATTTAGTAGCATTTTCTATCTTGAGCTCCTACGTGCTTTGGAAGGCACGTTAAGCCGTTGGTCCCGGCTCCCATTTAGTGGGCACAGCCTAACGACTGCTATCTATCGGTTACAATCGGGACCAACGGCTTAACGTGCCTTCCAAAGCACGTAGGAGCTCGAGATATAAAATGCTACTAAATGGCGACCAATCCAATACGGGTCGCGCCTTGCCGTTGCTTGACATGCATATTCACTATGAATCACAGAAAGGGTTCAGACGTAACAATTTCCTAAATTTATTAATGCTAGCATTAAGTTCGCCTTTTGTACTGTAGTTTAGTTTATAAATAAATAATTTCTGGTGAATTGGTGGTGGTATAAGGAGGGCGTCAAGAACCTTTCCCCACCACCCAGGACAGACAATCCTGGCGCCCAGTAACGAGGAGGCCCGACCCCACATAAACTGGGAAGGTAGCAGGAGAAAGAAGAAAAGTTTTCTTGTGACTACCCGCAGTCGGTTTCTTGGTGGGGAGAGTGTAATCATGTTACTTTATCCTAAAACAGAATTTTAACAATTCCAGATAAAATTCCCTGTAAAGTTTTATTTCATTTTGTTCAAAGAGCCGTGCGATGCCCAATTCAATTTCAACTGGCTACAAATGTTCAAAGAAATCGCCAATATCGGCGTTCGGGCCTGTTGACTGCACTGGAAACCGTATAGCCAGTGCATCAGTGGGCATGTTTTGGTCAGACTTGTAAAAAGCAATACGTGGTTTAAACAAATAAATTTGCTAATATTACTTACTTGCTACTGGCTCAGCGATCGAAAAGGATTTTGATAGAAAGAGATCTCCACTATTCCCTGTTGCTAATCTTGATTCATTCAAATATTTTAATCGTAATCATCAATCCCAAACCACGACCACCAGGGTTGTTTTAGAGTATGTAGACCTATGAGTAAATTGAATATAGTTCGACTCACGAATAGGTTACTTAACTGAATTTATACTTGGGCAATATTTGCATACGAAACAATATATAATATGTAACCGATTCCGAAAACTACAACAAAATTGGTTGTTATTGAGAGTATTTTAAAGTTTTCTCGAGAAGAAAAGTGGGAGCGTGGTGGGGACTATAGATGCTGGCGGAAAAAATTCCGAATCATTCCCGTCGAATACTTCGGAAGTATTCCGAATTATTCCGAAACTTTGGGAATATTTCAACAGTCAAATATAACGAGGAATATCGACCTAACTACCTATTTCGCGCTTGGAAGTTGGGAATTATTATACTACGCGAATAATCGCGAATACTCACGATGCGTACAGAGCTACATACAAACTAACCAAAAACATAGAAAACCTTTTGTTCAAAAAACAAATATGCTAGGCATGTTTTTTTTTTATTGCACAACTAATATTTATAAAAATAGCATTCGATTTCGAAATAGGTTGGTACCTACCTAAAACAAAAGAATAAAAATCCTGTTAATCGCAGGCTAACGTATCTATTTATAAAAATATCAACATATAATCAATCCCATTTAAGTATAATAACATAAACATTTATATTTTACTTACTTATATGCTACTGAACATTAATTAACTCACCATAGCATAAACAAACACGTTTATTCCCATTGAATTATTCTGGCGAAATATTCGGAAACATTCAATTGCGGGGTACGAATCTTTCTTGCGCGGGGGAAAACTTCTCCGGGGAGCATCTCCCTTCTTACCGCACCCCGCACCGCCTGCACGCACGCTACACAGAGCTTCATACAAACTAACCAAAAACATAGGCAACCTTTTTTCAAAAAAACAAATATGCTAGGCCTGGTTTTTTTTTATTGCACAACTGAAATTTATAGCATTCGATTTCGAAATAAGTAGGTACCTACCTAAAACAAAAGAATAAAAATCCTGTTAATCGCAGGCTAACGTATCTATTTATAAAAATATCAACATATAATCAATCCCATTTAAGTATAATAAAATAAACATTTATATTTTACTTACTTAAATGCTACTGAACAATAATTAACTCGCCATAGCACAAGCAAACACGTTTATTACTATTGAATTATTCTGGCGAAATATTCGGAAACATTCAATTGCGGGGTACGAATCTTTCTTGCGCGGGGGAAAACTTCTCCGGGGAGCATCTCCCTTCTTACCGCACTCCGCACCGCCTGCACGCACGACTCGGCGGCGATCGACGATCGATACAAAATATGATTTTTCAACAAAATAAATAAAAAACTTGATTAAATTTATTTTGAATAATTCTGATGTAAAGAAACTTTCCCAGAAGTATTCCGGAATTATTCCGAATTTTTCAGAAGTTTTGCAACTATAGTGGGGACGTCTTGCTATCTTTTTTGTACGCACGAAACCAAGTGGCAGTGACGTCACTGCACACACAGTGCATCCTTTTCTTGTTTTTTGACAGTTTTCCCTTGCACCGAATTTCAAAAGCTTATAAAGTATTTATTTAAAAACGGATTTTAAAATATCTTTCTGTTTTCAGTTTCTAGTACATAGTGAAATGTTTTACATGAATGATAAAAATATTTTGAGTAGGTATACCCAATTACGTCGAATGAAATTCATTCAATAATAATAATAATAAAAGGCGTAGGGATGTGACGACCCCATCGCCCACTGGGTTCCCTTCCCAGTGCAGTCAGTCTCCGCAGGGCAGCTTGTGGCGAGCTGTTGGTGAGTGGCGACACCGCGGACCTGAGTGCTCCCAGGGGAGACATCCGTCCCTCACCTTCGGCCTTCCTTCGCCAAGGTCAGAGTGGACGCCGATGAGGGACAGGACCCCTACCTCTGGCTTGCCTTAGCCGGCCGACCAGAGTGGACTCGCAAGAGCTATATGCTCGAGGGTGGAAGTGTATTGCACGTAATGGCGTAATAACGGGGAACCCCGCTCACGAGGTAACTCGCGATGGCGAAACCGGAGCCGCACCTCTTGGCACCCTTAGCCGCTCATTCCAATGTTGCCCCTCTGTTGCCAAATGCGGCGACTATTTGGGGGGCCCATTCACTGAGTGGCGAGTCACCGCCTGCCACTAATAGTCAGTAATCATGATTTTGGCAGGTGTCCGAATTCCTATATAATAACCCAGATTTAAACCACCCAGACTTCAATACCATAACCCATTTATTCTTTTCACTCATTAGAAATAGTTCCTCCTCCTGCCGAGACCTGTTCATGGAAATGTCAACTATTGATATGGCCGAGAACGGGTTTTGGCAAGAGCACCACATAACATCAACTTCTCCAAAGGGCCTCTACGTGTTGGATCCATATCCCCGCGCAAGCCTCTCAAAGGACCGGGGTAACCCGTGAAATCCAAAAGGAGATATAATAATAATAAAATACCCCTAGCGGTCATGGTTTGTTTTTGGTAATTTCTATTTGCGCGATTACCCGGTACTTCCTAGGTCAAGTGTGTTTACCAATTGTGTCCTTAGCTAACGTTTTAGAGCCTAGGATGTACCCTAGTCTTTTAAACATGTTCCTAGATCTGGGCGGTACTGGTCTGACTCCGTAAGACTTTTAACAAGGACCAGACAACGGAACCATAGATCGCGATAACACTAACATGGTGTAGTGCAATCCACTCTTCCATCCATACTATACATATCCATGCTATCCATACTAAGTCTGTCTGTCTGTCCGTCAGCCTGTCTGTTACGCTTTCACGGCCAAACCGCTAAACGAATTTTGATGAAATTTGGTATGAAAATAGTTAAAGAGCTGGGGTCAAACATAGGCTACTTTTAGACGCAGTCGGAGTTGCGGGAAATAGCTAGTAAATAATAAATGGCATCCATTTATGTATAATTAGAAAGACATTAACAGTCCAGCACTTTATTCAAGCCACGACACGATGCTGACGACAAAACGGGAACCACTTTCCACGAAAAATTTCCATTACAAGTGTGTAAATATTTATGTTGGCAATGATTACAACCTTTTGGATGAGTCCATGAATATATTTTGCCCACAAATCCATACTTCCATGTTCATGCATTCATGCTTTCATGCTAATATTATAAGTGCCAAAGTCTGTCTATCTGACTGTCTGTTACGCTTTCAAGGCCAAACCACTTAACGAATTTTGATGAAATTTGATATGAATATAGTTGAAGACTAGGGGTCAAACATATGCTACTTGTTGATGCAGGCGAAGCTGCGGGAAACAACTAGTTATCTATAAATATATAGGGACAAATCACACAGATTGAGTTAGCTCCAAAGTTCGAGACTTCTGTTGTGGGATAGCTCAACGATACTAGATTTTATAACAAATACATATAGATAAACATCTAACATCCATGCCAATCAGAAAATGATCATTTTCCATCCTGGCCGGGGATCGTACCCAAGACCTTCTGAGTTAACGATTTTGTTATGGAGGTCATAAAAACGTCTTTTGAAGTCGTCAATACAAGCAGACAATTATCATCTGTAAATATGACTTTCAACTATTGCAAACTTAATGTCAGATATCTAGAAAGAATCGTTGAATCACAAAAAACACACAACCATTCAGCTCCGCGGACACAAAACGACTGTGGCACTATGGCCCTAATACATTCATTAGGGCCGTAAAACCGGTTCCATTTCGTCGTACCGCTAAAAACGTCCTAGTATTTTAAGTCAATGGATGTTGGTAATTAATTTTGTCCCGACGTGTATCGTAATATCATTATTTATTTATTAACCGAATTTGTACTTCGACGTCAAATTGGTTGCGTTTTTCGATTACACGGGTTTATTTTTGTCATTTTGTTAACATTTAATAGCAATTTGGGTTTTAAAATGAATTGTGCGATATGAAATGTTTAAATAAGGGAAACGTCAAATTTTTTGGTAAATAGTACACTTCAACATGTCATTCAGAACTAAAAATAAAATAATTTCAAATTGAATATTTTATTATAATTGTCATGACTGTTCTTAGTAATATTAAATTAAATTGAAACGGAACATTAAGTAATCATGACAAATAAATATTTTTCTACCAAAAAAAAAAAACAGCTACATAAAGGCGTTGCCGTTGAATAATAAATGTGAGGTCTACAGTCTTGAATACCACGAAATTTTGTTCCCACACATAAATCTATTATAAAAAATTCATGCGAAATGAAATGAAATCGTTTATTTTCTATATAGGATATAAATATCACTTATTTACGTCAATTTACTTAAATTAAGTTTACCACCACTTCCAAAGCGCAAGTTGAGAAGAAGCGGCGCCACAAACTCCACTGCAGCATTTTCTTCAAAACGTCAATTTACAATAAAGAAAAAACTTTTCTTAATTAAATTCCAAATATAAGGTTGGTCGTGAGGTACCTTGAGGCGGCCTCGAAAGTGATTAAAAATAAGTTTTTTGTCAATTTTTGCCTAGTTACGAGTAACTACTTAATTTCTTTATTTTGAACTTTATTTTTTTGTATTTTTCAATTTTTGTGCTTTGGATTGTTATTATAACCTGTGTCTTTCCTCATTGGAGTTTGCTCAAGCAACCAATTAAGAATGTAATTTTCAAGGAAAGTTTGAGGACTTCCTTAAGGCCAATGAGTTTGAGTTAAGGATGTCCTTAAGGTTATGTTTAAGAATACGGGTGTTAATCTTGACTTGAAGTGTACAATTTCTTCGATTCGTTGAAAAACAATTTACGAAAAAGAACATCGAAATCAAATACATAGTCATTATCATCATTACAGCCGCAAGAAGTCCACTGCTGGACATAGGCCTTCTCCAAGAACTCCCCTTATTTGGGGGGTTTTGCCATACACACCACGCTTGTCAACGGGTTGATGAGCGTAGTTTATTCGGCTTGTTTCATTACCGACGCTGCTGTTCTTCGAAACCATTTTTAAGCGAGGTAAGAGTTTTTTGGACTGGGGGAACGGGTTAAAGGTATTTGGGGTGCTACTTGCTCGGATGGATTAGGATTAAGAAAGTAGCAGCTCGGGAGCCATCGTACCCAATGCCATACCTGCAACCACCGGACGCTCATTGTTGAAATTTTCACTTTGCACAGGCGCTTGTATATAACAATTTAAAAATCGATGGGAAAGTCCATTTTGTAAATATAAAATTACTAAAAAATTATATTATAATCGATGAACACATAAAAAATAAAGAAACTTTTATTTAGGAACTATTTACATAAACGCAATATTTGAGGTAGTTGTCGAACAAATTTTAGTCTCACCCTTGTAAATTACCTAGGTGTGACGTCACCGCTAGGTATCAATTAGTATGGAGCGTTTGGTATCGCCCAAAATGCACGTGAGTTTAACTTCGTCATATCTCAGTTAATTTAAGTTTTATCGACGTGATTTTTACCATTTCTGCCTATTATAGTGAGGTCTTTCATTTAAACATGAAATCGGAAATTATTCGTTATGCCTATTGAGGCACTAATGCAAAAGTCTGTCTGTCTGCATTACGCTTTCACAGTTAAACCTAGGGACTAATTTTGATGAAATTTGTTAAGGATGTAGTTGAAAACCCTGGGTTAAACTTGGACGCGGGCAGAACGGCAACACGCGCGGAAAACCGCTAGTTTGTTAAAAAATATAGTTCAAAGAAAAATTTGATTGTCAATTTAAAATTTCAAGCGATTACAGCAACTTTAGGGTCGGCGAACTCTGGTAAAATGTAAAAGAAATCCCGTACAACTAGGTTGCATGCAACCAATTTAATTACCACTCAAAATACTTAATTAAGACCGACGGCTGTAACGAATCGTGTAAAAATGAGGTGAAAATAACGAAAGCTAAGGTTTTTAGTTTTATTACTGTTCGCGGGGTTTGCGCGAAATGGCGGCAGGGCGCCATCTTGTTTAAAATTGTTTACTCAATCAAAACTATCAGGTTGATTAATTGTTTTCTATTTATTTTCGTAGTTGCAGGAAGCGTACATTTTCCCTTTAGTCCACGTTCGTAACGAAACTTTGATAACCATCTGGTTACAACGTATCTACGTACATGGAATTTTTTTCTTGCTCCGGTAAAGAAAGTTACAGTTCTCCGCTGAAAAATAAGTGTGACTGCTAAATAAGTCTAGTAAAAAATAGAAAAACAAAGAAAATATATTTTTATCGTTAACTTTGTTGGCCGCATCTTTGTTGCAACGGTATCGCGCTATTTATTGACAAAAGGAACGTACGAGTCACTACCAAATTAACGTTTGGAAAAAAGTTACTGTCGAAGAACTTTTTGGCATAACGTACGAGACATTCGTGAGATAGTCGGACAAATATGCTTGAATTTCATTAATTTTGATTAGTTTTTTTATTTAATTTATTTTTATTCTGTAAAATTCGTTAAAATTCATTTTTATTCCTTAAAGTTCATTTTAATTCAATTTAAAACATTTTAATTCATTTCGATTCAAAAAAACATTATTTACCCATCTCTATTTTGCAAACGACCAGGATAGTATCGTTTTAAAATAGTTCGACTCGCCTGTTATGTCGAACGAGAATCATTTGACTCACCAATATTACATACTCGAAAATAGTCCTAACGACCGGAACTTGCTTTTACGTTATTTAGTTACCGCGATTCGGGCCCTGATCTAAGGATACTACTAATTTTCACGAAAATAAGTTCAGTAGATAAAGCAGAAGTACAAACAAACAAATATACAAACTAACTTTCGGCTTAATAATAAATAAGGATTATATGACGACTAAACATTTCTGTATACGGTAATGAAATTTTATAACTCCCGCCATGGATGTAGTAAAAGTAGACGAATGATGAGACTCTCTCTGGAATCTTGCTCTCAGCATAGTAAAGGTTCCGTAGTCAGTTAAGTTATTATATATTTTCCATTTAACCCACGATTTATTTTTGTCTTTAAAAATATGTATCAATGCAGGCGAGAGTTTGGTTTCTTTAAAGGAATATGTTTTTTTAATGATATAGTACATTTTGTCATAAAAATCGAACACTGCATTTTTAGCATTTTTATTGGTAAACAATCTCTCCCAATCTATATCCGATAACTCTTTATTAATTGCAACTTAATTGGCTTTATGGAATTCAATTTCGGTTTATGGTGTTTTTTATTGGTATATAATTTGTAGTGGTCTGTCAAAGGCTAAAAAAACCGGCGTTTTTTTATTGTTTGGGGCCATTGTAGCCGTTGTAAGAGAAGCTAATTTAATGTTTTTATATTAGTTATAAATAAATCGAGTATCCTACTTTTTACGTTAAAAAACCTATTCAAAAAAGTTTTCAGATGTTTATTAGATTGACAGTAATTGCTGTGAACAATGTGTTCAGTATGAGTTACGCTGTCTTGCCATTGTAGTGTAAGCAAATTTTAGTCACCGGCTATGATAAATTCATCAACGTTTGTAATCTGCAGTACACATGAGAGATAGTTGAAGTGGGTATCGTAAATATCTGAGCCTAGAGCGGGTCCTTAAGCTCAGATATGCATTCATTGCAGTCACTGACTAGGCAAGAATTGGTACGCGACGCGATCGCTCGATTACAACATGCTCGACATGCGGAATTAAGGGAAATGCATACCATCTGGGGCAGGTACAGTGGACGCCGTGAGCGGTAGGTCTCTGTGCACACCAATCAGTACACCGCTGCCGTCCTGTTTTCCGCTTGCTATGCGGTCAATAAATTCACTATCCGAAATGTCATTAATCAACCATGTTTCCGACAATATAACAAGGTCATAATTATGGGAAAGTATGTTCTTGTATGCCGCATGTAGTTTGGTTCGGAAACCTTGACCATTTTGATAATAAACTGATAAGGTGTGTTTATCCATAAGAAGTAAAGTAGTATTGCGGAATGGGTAATGAAGTTATTGACAATGTACTGTAGTGGTAGGCAACATACCAGTTAAAAGTAAAAATAAAATGATTGTATGTGTGTTACGTATGAAATATAAATAGTGCACATACAAAATTCTGTTTTTAGTGAGTTCGTTATAATTTTAGGTTAGATTCCTTCCATAAATTAAATAATTATATACATTTTGGTAGTATATAAATCGTCTGTTATCATTAAATAAAATTTGTGTACATTTGTATGTATAAAATATGTATTTAGTGAAATATTATGGTAGTATTAACGGGAATAATAATGCTGCGAGATAATAAACGGAAATGTTGCAACATGATTGCATGTGTATGTATGTATGTATGTGAATTGGATGTATGGAGTTGTTGAGAAAACTAGGATAGAGGCTATATTTAATAAACAAAGAAAATTTGGTCATACGAATACGGTTTTATGTGACTTGTATAGTTTATTATAGATAAGTACAATATTATAAGTTGCACCCATGTGGGAAAACAAGAAACATTTGCATTTAATAAGTGTACTAGGTTCAATTAAAATAAAACAAATGCTACGATTAAAAAGACGAATATTGTTTTGCCGTGAGAGGTAGATACAGGAAAAAACAATTGATGCAATTTTAGCGCCTCACACGTACAAACGTATCACATTGAAATACTATCACGGAACTCGCACAAAAAAGTGAGGTATTAAAATTAATAAAATAATATTTATTTTATTAATTTTATTATATTATTTTATTTTAACCTTAGTGAAGCCATAAACATAATGACAGTATCCTTCACATAACATGGACTCGTTTGAGCTTGCAATGATTTATAGAATTACCCTTGAACGATATAACTGTACATAGAAATCACTGTTCACCGTTCATCGATATAAAGATTTTTTTTTAAGCCTCTGCCTTTTCTGACCGACAGCTCCGTTCGCCGAAAGAATGTTAAAAATAAAATATGCTCCACTGGGCGGACCAATATTTTTTCTATAGAAAGCATCGCAGAAAGCACTTTAGTATAGATAAGACTCATTTTATCGTACTAGCAGGTTTCCATTTTCCTTGGACTGAATAAGAGCACTTGAAGCCGTTCAGCAGTGCAATCACTGCATTAAAACACACATTAACACACGTCTGCCATTTACTCTGTGGCTAACGTTGCTGGTTACACATATGCCCTTTCATTTTGTAATAATTTAAGTTAAGATGATTGTGTAATCGTTTGTTAACCCAAATAAATAAATAAATAGAACAATAACATAAGGCCGTGTCCATAAGCAGCTGTAGGTATCATATAAAATGGAAAATAAAAAATTAGGTAAAAACTAAAACCGGACTGTTACTCATAACGCTTTAAAAAGAACACACATACTCTCATTTGAAGTTATTATGTACAAACTATTCAATATTTATCGTAGAGACATTCAGAGGATAGCCGTCGTCATATTCCACTTTGGCCTAAAGAGAAATAGCCGCAAAAATATACTAAGAAACATATATAAAACGAGTAAACGTACCCTTACTAACGTCATCCGTCTATATTCCTACATCCATGTCTACCTTAGTTACTCGCAATACCCTACGGCACGTATATTACATATTTTGGTATTTGTTTATTTAATAAAGTCAGTGACCTGTGCTTTGTTTAGCGGGTTTTACCGACTGTTCAGTACATTGGCCCCATTTTTGTTTGCCGGAACCCACGAGAGAGCCGTTTAGCGTTGAATATCGGACATAAGCCTTTCCCTTTAAAACTGTCCATATTGGTCAATATGTATTTGTACGAGTTCATTTATTTATTGAACAAAAACACCATTTTATTTTACCTAAAGCATGAGGAATTGAGGACTTTCGTGCATGTCAAGCGGATTGATAACCATTATAACACGCACAACTATATAAAGTGTTCCTAAACTAAACATAGAGTTCAACTTATTTTTTGCTCTATTACTACCATGGAGTAATTACAAAGAGGAGATGCCGTAATAAGCGTTTTGTAAGAAAGCGTTTGTGAGGCTACACGGAGCGGAAGGCAGACGTGCGTGGTGCTTGGTTTCGGCCGTGGCTCCAATCATGTAGCACGAGCAATGACAAGCTCCGCCCACTTTTGTGTCGGCGAGGCGCCAATGATTACATCACTGCGCCATTTTAAATGGCATCTCCTCTTTGTAATTACTCCATGATTACTACCAAAACTTTATTATTATCAAATTTCACTTAAAAAATACGTTTTCAATAAACCTATTTAGGCGTCTATCAAAATGTTCAGCGACTTTGAATTTTAAATTAAAATTAATTACTGTCTTAATTATTATCTGAATTATAGAAGGAATTTGCAGAAGCATTCATTTTAATAATGTAAAAAAAGATAATGAAAAAAAAAAAGAAAAAGGATTGTAACATAACAATTTCAGGAATAAAAATTTATAAAAATATTTTAAGGTGAAATTTTTTAATGAATAAGTTAATCATATTTTTTTATTTAAAATCTTACTTACCAATTATGATTGTGAAGACAAATTGTATCTGAAAAGAAAAAAAATACAAATATTATGTGTAGTAGGAAACAAACAATGGACTACTTGACTGTGTTAAGATTTGGAAAATATTTTTGAACGAGACCACTGAAAAGTAATCGATTCCGATGATAAAATAAATAGCATTAATAAGAATTTAAAGTTTACTAATGAAGAAAAGTGGGAGCCTGGTGGGGTCGTGCTATCTCTTTTGTGCGCACGAAACCAAGTGGCAGTGACGTCACTACTCCCTAAGTTCGTCCTTTTCTTGTTTCTTAACAGTTTGCCCTGCCACAAGATTTCAAAGACTTGTTTTTTTTAACAGATTAAAAAATCTACCTGTTTTTGAAATCTGGTACACAACTTTCAGATATGAATAATGAAAATAATTGAGAAGTCTATTCCAGTTGGGATTACCTAGTACCTAAAAATGAGATAATACCTTGTCCAGAAAATATGTACTATTCCCACGGGCAACAGTTAGTTAGAGAGTAAATGTCCTTTTCAATGAAACGCCACATTATCAGCATAATATCAGTTTAACTGTGGGTTTAACCGCTGAAAATGCAAATGTCTTCTAACTGTTTGAAGCTGTCATGTTGAACCGGGTTTATCGTCTGAAGTTAAACAATTCAAATTCAATCTGTGTAGTTGACTATCGTTTGCAAGTATTACCATTTGCGAAAAGTAAGGGTCGGCAACGCGCTCGTGACATCTCCTGTGTTGCAGGCGTTCATAGGCATAACCACTTACCATCAGGTGGGCCGTACGCCTGTTTGCCTACTTAGTTGTATAAAAAAAATTGGTTGTCTGTAAAGTCAGTTTACGGACGGTAGTTTGACGTGACAACGTCAAACATTACAGTAGTATAATACACATGATCATGCCTCTCTCTTGTTCGTGCCGCGCTCTCGCTTGCGGAACGCGACAATGAGCGTAACGGGACAATGACGTCATCTTTTTCGTGCATGCAGCCCGTAGTATAGAGTTATTAGACGTTGTCACGTCAAAAAGTAAAAGATAATTGATAAAATGTAGTTGTGGATATGTCATACTCGTACCATACAATACAATACATATTTACAATAATAATGTTTTTCTAAAATAGGTATTGCAGATGTAGGATGTAAAGCTGGATTGGGCGGGTCATGTTTGTCCCATGCACCCTCAAAGATGACTCAATTGTTGCGACCGCTTGTATACCCGAAGATGGTCGCAGAAAACGAAGCCACGGAAGCGCTGAAGCGACGACCTGAAGGGTTTTCAACACCGGTGGGTAGAGTTGGCCTTGGACAGAGATGTTTGGAGAGAAATAGGGAAGACCTTTGCCCAGCAGTGGGATGAAACAGGTTAAGAAAAAAAATGTTTTATAGTATTGAAGTTTTTGTTTAGTATCAATAGTTAGTTGTGTTGTACAAGTACAAGTTTAAATGGATTTTTGTTTTTATTTTTCAAATATTGTACAATGTGACATTGAATACTTTACGTTTTTAATAATAGCGACATATTTTTGAATTTTATTTTAACTATTTTGTCATTTCATTTTATTTAGAAATTTTAGAATAAATTTTATGTATTTTAATTGATAATTTGTGGATTCATTATTCAAACTATTAATTTGTTGTACGCCTGAATAGGTAGAATTTGGCGAACTAATACATTTGTATATTTGACCGTCATCTAAATTCATGCAATAAAAGCCTTTATTACCTAAGAAAAATAACATATAACGCATTAATTTTTAAATTAATGCGCAAAAGGCGGCCTTAACGCTAATAGCAATTTCTTCAAGGCAACATTGAGAAATTTTAAAATTAAAATATCTAGGAGATAGTACATTATCATCATAAATTTAAGGTAGTATGTAAGCTGGGTTCTTGACAGTGGAGCTTCTTCCATTTCTCTCGATTATAAGTTAGAATCCTTTAGTTTTTAATACGACATGACATTTACTTTCATATATTAGATAGTGCAGGTAGTATAATTACTAAAAGCTATTAATAATAATAATTAAAGGCTTAGGGATGTGAGGACCCCATCGCCCACTTGGTTCCCTTCCCAGTGCAGTCAGTCCCCGCAGGGCAGTTTGTGGCGAGCTGTTGGTGAGTGGCGACATCGCGGACTTGAGAGCTCCCAAGGGAGGCCGCCGTCCCTTGCCCCCGGCCTTCCTTCACCAAGGTCGGAGTGGACACCGATGAGGGACAGGATCCCTAACTAGAGTCTAGAGTGGAGTTGCAAGAACTATATGCTCGAGGGTGGAATTGTATTGCACGTAATGACGTAATAACGGGGAAACCTGCTCACGAGGCAGCTCGTGATGGCGAAACCGGAACCTCTCGGCACCCTTAGTCGCTCATTCCAATGTTGCCCCTCTGTTGCTAAACGCGGAGAATATTTGGGGAGGGCCATTCCCTAAGTGGCGAGTCAACGCCTGCCACAAATAATCAGGAATCATGATTGTGGTAGGTGTCCGATTTCTACTGCAATAGCTCAGTTTAAATCCATCCAAACTTCAAAAGCATAACCCATTTTATTGTTTTCACTCATTAGCAATAGTTCCTCCTCCTACCCAGAGCTGTTCATGGAAATTTCATCTATTGATATATCCGAGGACGGGTTTGGGCAGGAGCACCACATGACATCAACTTCTCCAAAGAGCCTCTACGCGTTGGATCCATATCCCCGCGCAAGCCTCTCAAAGGACCGAAGCAACCTGTGAATCCCCAGCGGAGATACATAATAATAAACACTTTATTGCACCAAGAAAATACATTGTAAAACACGGACATATAAATATATGGACGTGCAAAGGCGGCCTTATCGCCATAGCACTCTCTTACATGCAACTATTTTTGTAAGAAAATTCGAGAAAAAAAAATTAGGTTAGGCGCAGAAAGATAAGCTTAATACAATACTTCTAAACATTAAAACGAATTCATAAAGTTTCTGTATTGTATTGTACTAGATAATGACGAAACTAATTTTTATTTTAATAGTTCTAACAACGCACAGGAAAGATCTTATAACCCGCTTTTTTGGAAGGCGTTAACAATATTAATTTTCACGTCTCATTCTCGTAAGTAATATCCGGCACTACATTAAATACCAAAGAGGTTACCATGAGCTAATTTATTTAGATTGAGATTGATATAGTTTAGGCGTAAAAGCGGAACAAACGCTTAGAAAATCACAATAAAGACCCTATTTTTGTGCCAAGGTTAAGAGACCGTATAACCTTTGTATTAACATTGCATTTTATGAGGTGAAAAATCGTGTTCGCGTGACTTGCCAGGATTTACAACATACGAACCTACACGCTCGTTTTTAGGGCACTAAATTTCAAAAGTAAATGCGGAACCCTTTCTTGGGGGACTTTCAAAGAGCTGATTTCTTCTCTTGTTAGAAAGAGTGAGGAGCAATCTCTGCCACTCACGTAAGAAATTATGAGTGGCTTCCTACAGGTCCTTGAATGTGCAGACCGGGCACTAAGAGCAAGACAGGAATCAGTTCCCCTATTCGATGTATGGAGGCGCTTCGAAAAGAAAGCTTATTTAAATTTGATAAAATTAAACTGAATTTTTAAGACACAACATTTTACGCACCCAAATTCTATCACAAGTATTTAAAAATGTTGTATAACAATACCTTTGTATGAGAGTAGTCAGGCGTAACCTTGGCTAAAAAGAAAGTTGGCGCGTTTCAATGTATGTCGGTTGAATATTTGTATAGCATATATTCTGTAACCTATAGTAGAGGGCTCTGGTATCGGAAGCTATGACCCAAAAATCTCTAGTCGGTGCTGATCGAACCAAGTTAGGGATACTAAATTTAAGGCCAATCAAAAAGTCACAAATCGGCCGCTTAAACATCATCATCATGACCACCACCACCACATAATAGTAATGTACAATTTGATTGATACGTGGGGTGGGCAGCGGTACCATGCGGGAGCAAATCGTCGAGTGCCTGAGGATGCCTCGTGTAGATACGAAACACGTGTTGCATGTGAAAACTATTGGTGGCGGGCATGTTGAGACTAACATTAGTCGGCGAGTGATCGCGGAAGCATTCAAAATAAGGTAACTCCCTCAAAACTCGGCCTCAAAAATGCGAAGAAGTAAAATCTGGGAAGAAAATCTTTATACAGAACCCTCAAAAGTTGTGTATATTACACAAAAAATATACCGATTTCATAAGTATATCGTCAATAACCCTGTATTTTCGACACGCAAATTCTAAGTTTGTTTCCTTGTGGTTTAAGAAATTCCGGTACGAGTGAGCAATGTCGTTTTACATGCCATGTGTTATATAGTTTATTTTACCCACCTCCACGTATGCGTGTCTAAAAGTAGCTTATGTTTGACCCCGTGTGTTCAACTATATTTATACCAAATTTCATAAAAATCCGTTCAGCGGTTTGGCCGTGAAAGCGTAACAGACAGACTTTCGAACTTATAATATTATTAGCTGTTTCCCGTAGCTTCGCTTGCGACAAAAGAAGCCTATGTTTGACCCCGGGTCTTCAACTATATTCAAACCGAATTTTATCAAAATCCGTTCAGCGGTTTGGCCGTGAAAGCGAAACAGACAGACAGACTTTCGCATTTATAATATTAGTATGGATTATAAAAGGAAGTTCCGTCCTCGACTTAAGCTGAGCGAAGCCAGTTTTGGTACTATTTGTTATCATTGTTTTTTGGACCAAATAAAATTGTTCCTGTTGGTCAGGTTTCCCTGTAAAAAGGATTACAGGTGACAGACGGCAGTCGTTCCGTTGTAAAAATCAATACTGCCAAATCTAGGACCATGACTTGCGTACCCTACGCTCCAAAACGTAAGCAGTGGACGCAAACATGTTTCATGTCTAGTAGTGAACTTACTGCTGCTAAAATGATGATGAATCTACACTTAAGTACCTTAACTAGGCCCTGTGCACATTAGCGAGCGCATTGATACTGCTTGTCGGTGTGTACATAGCCTAGTTAATATCTAGAGCGGACGCACTTTGAATACGCTCTGATTTCCTGGCGTTTGAATATATTTGGTAAATTAACTTCGAAATGACGTACGTGAATGAAATAATGTGATATTTGTCATGAATTTTACAGTATTAGTTTGAAGGCAGTATTAGTCCTTAGAAATATAATTAGCTAGAGCCGACTTGCTAAGAAGAAATTCGAAAACAGTTGCTTCGCCCGTGTGGAAATAGTAAAGGAATATGTATTTGTCGAAATGACGAAAAGGGTAGGCTGTCATCAAGTGACAGGACAGGATGGCGGTAATGAAAGCTCTCTTTAATGAGAGAGATATGATTAGGTTAACAATCAGTTATCATTAAGATCTTAATAAATTGGACAGAGGGCCTGTCCGTCCCGATAGAGGGACGGTATCCCAAATCATGGTCAAAGTAGACGCACACGACTCCCCGCGTCATGCGATGATCCACAATCAATAGTCTACCTGCTAACATTTAGGAGACAACTCATCAAGAGTCAAGAGTTAAACAATGATAGTGCATCGAAGTGCACCTCACCGAGTCAGAGCCATGACTGGCCAAGACTCAGACTGACGATTCAGTAATCACTGTGCGATCGATTTATACCCGCTGCAAAAGAAGGGGCAACAGTATGGATAATGGTAGAGGCACGTATTGTTCACAACGACGCACCATACCACTCTCATCAGGTTAGTCATATGCCGACATATTCTTTCCGAAATTTCATTTATTTATTTTATGCATACACTTAATATACTTGATACAAGGGTCCTACTTATTTCAAAAGAAATTTCTTCCAGCAGAACCACGACAGGAACTTGTAATCAGACCCAGACAATGCCCACGGGAATCATATTTTGTTTAGTTGTTTCCAGTTTTATTGCAGGCTTTAATCACCTGATTGTCTGTTAATAATGATGATTCGGTGCTTTGCAAGACACGTTAAGCCGTTGATCCCGGCTGCCATTTGGTGGTCCTTAAAGGAACCGCGTCACAGGCTGAAGTGGTGGTTCTGAAAACTCTTGACACCAGAGTTAACAGGGTTGAGTGACCATGTAACCCTCGATATGAATGAATGAATTGTAAGGGGGTCAGTTGTATTTTTAAGACATTTAAAAATCAACTTTAAAACTATCTTTAAAGTGCGCGAGGAGCTACCCGCGTATCCTCGAAAACGCTCGAGTATTTTTTCTCTTGTTCAAGCATAAATGCACTTTACAGTAATAGTTCCAGAGTTGAATTTCGAGTGCCTTAAAAAATTATCTCCGCTGCGCTCCTCTTGGTCTGAACTGACCCTAAGTCAGTCATATTTTTTTTGTTTCTTGATATTATGATGAAGTTGGTATCTAGTTTTACATTTGAACGCTTTTTCTCTTGTGATGGCCAGGAGTTGATAGCGCGAGAGAACATATTATATTTTCTCAATAAGTTAACAGAATATATACCTACTGAGGTTCAAAGTCCATATATTCTGCTAATAAGGTCCAAAATAAACCCAATTCTAACACTAATATAAAAAATCCTTTACTAACGTTTAGTTCCGTACAATCTGTTATTTCAACAGCAAGTTTATAGCCTCCAGCAAGCTTTCATTAAATCCACAAGACTTTAAATGCTGCTTGAGATTTAAAGCTGATTATAAAAGGAGTATTTTATCCATTGTTTAAAAGTATCATCACCTCCTTACAAGAGCATTATTCGATTTTAGAATTAAAAAAAAATACGTTGTAATCAAATGTTTTATAAAAACAACTTGTGCGCACAATAGTTGTCCTGATCTCAATTTTTTTTTATATAAATAACTAAGTAGGCAAACAGGCGTACGGCCCACCTGATGGTAAGTGGTTACCGTAGCCTATAAACGCCTGCAACACCGGATGTGTCACGAGCGCGTTGCCGACCTGTCCGCTATCAGCACAGCGACCCCTCTGGAGCCTGGCGACCCTACTCACCAGCAGGAACACAACACAGTGTTATTTGGCTGCGGTCATCTGTAGGGTGGAGGTACTTTCCCAGACGGACTACTCCTTACAAAATGTCCTACCTCTCTTTATCTTAATCATTGCGGTAAGTAATATATTACATAAATTCAAAATATCTATATTTTAAGATACCACCAACGAAACATATATTTTGTTTCACTATAATTTTCAAATTTGTTAAAAATTGGAAGAATTTCAGAAACTTTTCATAATTAAAAATCTCAGAGTACAAGCTTCGAAGCGTCGCATCTCAGAAACTACAATAGCAAGGCTACTCTTTATCTTAACTTCGACTCTCAAAGAGCTTGAACATTTGTGGTGACGACAGTAGAGGCTTTGAGCAAGATTCCTAGTTGGCAAGTGGCGCAACTATTTGTTGAACATGCCCCCGGCACTGCTTCGAATGCCAGAACTATCTCTTGGCTTGATTTGTAATCAAATTATAATTTCACAAGTATTGGCTTATAATGGCCCTAGTCGAAGAGAGCTCGAATGGCGACCATCAAATGAAGAACTATCACAGCAACAGATACACGACCGTAAAAGTCCAAGATCAACTGAGTGCGACGACCTTGACCTACAAAGGCACGGCACAAGGCTCCATAGTCGGGCCGACTGAGTACCTCATGTATGTAAATGATATGTGTAATGTCATAGGGTCGGGATCGGTGTACCAGTTCGCTGATGACACGTGTCCCCTGGTGGCCAGTAGGAACTCAACCCAAGCCGAATATATTTTGCAACAAAACTTTTCCAGCATGTGTAAATGGGCACACGATCACGGCCTTGTGATAAACGCTCAGAAAACTAAAATAGTTCATATACGCTCATCACATAATAAAATAAAAACCGCACCAGCTGTCAAGGCCCTGATTGTCAATGTCCCATACTAGAAATAGTAGATAAACATAAATACGTTGGTGTCTGGATTGATAGCCGTTTTTGCTGGGGACCACATAAAGATAATGTTTGCAACAAGCTGAGGTCAGTAATTAGCAAGCTTTACATACTCAAATATAAATTACCTTTTAAGATCTTGAGATTGTTATATTTGGCCTTGGCGGACTCTGTTGTCAATTATGGCCTAAGTAGTTATGGAAGAACGTATTCGACATACATTGAATCTATTTATAAATTACAACTAAAAATGTTGAAAATAATTGCTCCAAATAAAATCTTAAAAAAGCTAGCTAAGGATGATGCGGAGTTATTTAAATATTGCAATATAATGAGTGTCTATGATAAAATTCAATATCAAATTTTAACTGAATCATGTCAAAAAAATTGTTTAATGGAAAAAATGCGACCTAAGAACACTTTGTTATTTAAATAAATATAGTCTTCCAAAATTTTATAATCTGTATGGGACAAGAATTCCTGATTATATGATACTAAACCAGTAGTTCCCAAACTTATTTTTCTCGTGGACCACTTTCAAAATTTTACTGGTTTCGGTGGACCCCCTGCTGCTACATTTCTACCACATTCTTAAAGTCGCCAAAAAATAAAAATTGTGTCACTTCTGAGTTCTGTCCCTATATTTCGATATGTAAAATAAAAACGAAAAATGGTACATTTTATATCACTTTATTTATTAAAAGAATAGAATTACAAGAAAAAAATATTAAGGTAATATAGGTTCAGGTCATAATTTTAATTAATGGGAAGGATGTATCTGATGGAGTGTCAGCAAACGATCAATGTTTGGCTTTATTTTTGTGAGCAATAACCGCAAATCCCCCCGCTCTGTGATGTTTAATTTGCTCCTTTTTTTTGTTAAGAGGTTTGTAACGGCACTAAAACTCCTTTCGACAAGATATGACGAGGGAAAAGCTATTAAAAAATTCCTTGCGATTTCCCACAGTCCAGGATATTTTTCGGGTATTTCTGCTTGCAGCCAAAATGTTGGGTAGCCTTTTCTAAATTTCACCTTCAGCTCCTCATTAGTGCTTAGCTCGAGCAGCTCCTCTTGTAATACAACATTGGCCACTTCCGTTTCATCAAATGGATTTATTATCCATGGTGGTATATCCATCGTCAGTATATCTTCAAACCTGGTTTTGAAGTCATCATGCAGGGCACTTAAATGTTGACTGTAGGTATGGATATCCTCATCAATACATTCTACCTGCGACAAGTTTGGAAATTGAGAGAATTCGCGCCGACTAATGTTTTGCTTCATAAATTTCAATTTCCCAAGAAAAGCCGAAATTATCCCCTTTGTTTTTATTAAATTCAGGCTGTCCCCTTGTAACTGCAAGTTAATATCATTAAATTTTTTAAACAAATCTGTCAAATACGCAATGTCTGCTTTGAATTTGATCAAGTTTTCTTTTAAATCTGGATCTCTACCCTCTAAGAACTCTAATATGGAATCGAAAACAGAGTAAAATCTCGTTAAGCATGCACCTTTCGACAACCAGCGTACTTCAGTATGTAAGAGCAGTCGTTGGAAGTCTTCATCATTTTCGTCGCACAATTGAGCAAATAAACGTGTATTCAATGCATTGCTTCTGATTTTGTTGACAGCTTTTATTACAAAATGAAGAGATTGGTTCAACCTGTCACTTAAATGTTTTGCCACAAGATGTTGTCGGTGGATTACGCAATGAATAGCTGTAAGTCCTGGTATAATTCTTTTGAGATGACTTATAAACCCACGATATCGCCCGACCATTGCAGGAGCTCCGTCTGTTGCCACTGAAATAATGTTTGTAAATGGGATCGATTTTTCCGTAAAAAAATTACTCAGGACATTAAATATTGATTCGCCTTTAGTGTCAGTCTCCAAAGTTCTGGCAAATAGCAATTCTTCGTGAATTTCTTCCTCAACAATAAATCGGACATATGCCAATAGTAATGCTTCATTACTGGGTAACGTTGACTCGTCCAGTTGTATAGAAAAATGAGTTTTTTGCAGATGATTGCACAAAAAGCTTTCGATATCAGAGCTCATTTCATCAATGCGTCTTTGTACAGTATTGTTACTTAATGGAATTCTTTTTAGTACGTCAAATGGAGATTTGTGCAAAACAGTTTTTAAAACCTCTTCAACAGCGGGTAAAATTAATTGTTCTCCGATAGTGTGCGGTTTTCCAGATTTTGCTATAAGTAATGAGATATTGTAAGATGCCCGCAAGCCATCATCGTTACTTTGAGATGTTGAAGCGAACATACTGTGCATGGTGGGTCTCTTTCCATATTTTTCTTTCAATGTTTGAAAATATTTTAAATCTTTACCTATTTTATCAGTATGACACCTTTTTAGATGATTTTCGAGCTTTGATGGTTTCATAGAGTCATTGCTCAAAACTTTGTTGCATAATAGGCACATGGGCAATTGTTTGTCTGCCTCTGATGGAACAAAACCATATTTCAAATAATCGACACTATATTGTCGACATTTTTTCTTTGCTGTAGCCATGTTTCGTGTCAGTTACCTTACCTGTAAAAAAAATGTTTTAGTAACCAAGTTTTTTTCTGAATATAGGTATCACACCGCAGCCTTTGTCAGCACGCGGAAATAGAATTACGGCTTGTAAAGGGACCAACTAATAAACCGCTGAGACAAATACAAACGTTTTCACAAAACGGTATCAATTTTAAAGTACATAATTTACCACTAATTTTTAATAGTATAAATAAAAATTAGTGTACTCAGTATCGAATACTGATCATATTTGTGTAGGAAAAAATAAACGTCGAAATCCCAAAATTGTCCATAAAAACGATAACTAACATTTTATTAAATCAATGAGTTCACGCGCTCCGTGTATTTGCGTATTTTTTGTCTGCGGCTTCATTGTTAAAACGTGACAAACAGGCATCGAAGTTCAAGCCCCGCCCTTTTCCCGTCGCCCGCGCACCGCTCGCTCTTTCCGAAAAGGAATAGTTTTGATAAAATAGTTACTTCAAAATCAATTTAACATGATTATGAAATTACTGTTTTATAAAATTAGTAGTTATTTGCAAGAAAAATTACAAAATTAATTGCTCTGCAATATTGCTTATTCGGCCTTTTTAGAGAGGCAGTGCTTCTCTCGTGAAAAAACAATTGAATAAAACGTGCTGTGTTTGTCTTCAAATCGAAAGAGGACAATTAAAATATCTGTAAGTTACTAAGTTACCTATCTATACAGGCCGTTGTGATCAACCGACTAGTACACGTAAACAAAATACTTAAGTACTATAACAAAAAAAGGTAGGTTACTTACTTTTCTCCGGCACTAGCAAACACAGATATAAATTTTCTCACAACTTTTTTCCAAATTCCGCCTTGTTTTCGAAATTCCGGAAACAAATGAATGCGTTTGGTTGCCTTTGGCATCAAGTATTTATAGTGTTGATCAAGTTCATGTCTGAACAAGCATTAAGCATTGTCGGGCGGATAGCGCTTTGCAAGTCTGTACACGAAATTGTACGTAATATCGAATACACAAGTTTGGACAAGTAACAGTCGCTTGCCTTATTAAAATATTATCTGCTTAGATAGGTACTTAAAACAATGTAGGTAGGCCCTTATAAAAACTATGCTTACATTTTTGCTCTTTACTATCAAAAGCAGATAAATTTTCGTGGACCCCCATTAACATCTTATGGACCCCCATTTTTTGTTCACGCCTACGTAGACCCCCAGCAAGTCTCCCGTGGACCCCTGGGGGTCCACCTGGACCACTTTGGGAATCACTGTACTAAACTATCTAAATAAGCTTCCTTCAGAACTTCAGGAGTCGAGGTTTCCGCGGTTCGGTAACTGTTGTATGTGTACATTTGATATTTACTGAATAAATGATTTTTTTTAAAAAAGGGCAGCGTTCAACATCCACCAATCAGATGACCTGAAAAAGGTCGCAGGCCGCTTCCAACCGGTCGTTTTGGAAATCATTGGGAGAGGTCTATGTCTGTGGACAGACTGCGGCTGAAATGATGATGATAATGAATTCTCAAATTCACAAGGGCAAGTTGTTGTAATGATTTTATCTTTGTAATACTATAAAAGTATGGAAAAACTATAACAACAGTGACTGTATTAAGAGATTTTTAACGCAGACATAATGTTGTATGTGTACATTTGATATTTACTGAATAAATGATTTTTTTAAAAAAAGGGCAGCGTTCAACATCTACCAATCAGATGACCTGAAAAAGGTCGCAGGCCGCTTCCAACCGGTCGTTTTGGAAATCATTGGGAGAGGTCTATGTCTGTGGACTGACTGCGGCTGAAATGATGATGATGAATGCTAAGAGCATTCTCTTCCAGTCAACCATCTATCAACAACGAAACAGAAAGATAGTGTTTCCTAGTTGCGTCCTCAGCATATCCTTTGGAGCGTCATAGTCCTAGATTTGGTGGCAGTGATTATTACTGCGACTGCTGTCTGATCTCCGTTACCCTTTTTACAGGGAAACCAGACCAACTGGAACATGACCCGAGGTGTGTAAGTGGCACACCCGGGACACTCCATACAACAGCGGCAAGCGCGATACCTATTACGATTCGGTCCGTGTGTGGTACAGTAGGTTACTTACCGTAACTGCGTCATAGCAGTCGCATCGGCCGGGCGGCTGAAGCGACAACCGGGATCAGCGGCTTAAAGTGCCATTCGTGGCAAGGAGGAGCTCGACATAGAAAACTCCACTTATGACGACCAATCCTATACGGGTTGCGCCTTGTCGTCGTTTAACACGTGCCAGATGTCTCCGTGACTATCTGAACAGCAACCTCACGGGCATTACCACTTGGAAATTCGCCGCGACAAATTATCGCGCGAAAAAACCGACGACTAAACCAAATACATAAAAATGCATTTGTTTTAGTGTAGTAACAGTTACTACTCGTAATTCGCCCCGCCATCCAGTCTCGCGCGCGTGGCTTGTTTAGTGCATAGCTTCGCGTGAAATTTCGCCGCGGCGCGGATTCCCCCGTGGCCAGACTGTTAGATTGCTGACTGACAGTTAATGCACTCGAACAATTTGCATTGCACATAGGGCTAATTAATGCTGTTAATCCATACTATAATATTATAAATGCGAAAGTCTGTCTGTCTGTTACGCTTTCACGGCCAAACCGCTGAACGGATTTTAATGAAATTTGGTATGAATATAGTTGAAGACCCGGGGTCAAACATAGGATACTTTTTGACGCAGGCGGAGCTGCCGGAAACAGCTAGTGTATTATAATTATTATGAATTTATTAGAGGGGAAAGGAAATCTCAATCTCATGCTGCTAAGAGCCACAAAAGATATTAACAATTTGTGTTTTAGGTCATTGTGATACCAATTGCAAGTCCACACCTCCTAGCGGTGCCCCTGACTAAAGTAATAAAGCGATTTGAATAACGTAATATACACATTATGTCTGCGTTAAAAATCTCTTAATACAGTCACTGTTGTTATAGTTTTTCCATACTTTTATAGTATTACAAAGATAAAATCATTACAACAACTTGCCCTTGTGAATTTGAGAATTCATTATCATCATCATTTCAACCGCAGTCAGTCCACTGCTGGACATAGGTCTCTCCCAATGATTTCCAAAATGATCGGTTGGCAGCAATCTGCATCCAGCGTTTGCCTGCGACCTTTTTCAGGTCATCTGCCCATCTGGTCGGTGAATGTGAGAACCTTTCGAGAACCTTTCTGCCCCATCGGTCATCGGTTCTCCGCGCTATGTGCCCCACACACTGCCACTTCAGTTCACTTCAGCAGTCGGTGACTTTTGTTCTCCTACGGATCTCTTCATTTCTGATTCGATCTCGTAGGGAAACACCGAGCATCGCCCTTTCCATAGCTCTCTGGGCGACCTTGAGCTTTCTTATGAGGCCCATAGTCAAAGACCACGTTTCGGACCCATATGTCATCACTAGTAACAAACACTGGTCGAAGACGAATGAATTTGAGAATTAAGACAATGCTTTTATTCTTAATTAAAAATCAGACTTTTTGCATCACAAAAAAAAAAAAAAAAGCAAGTGTATTTCCGCCTTAACTACCGGCTGCCTAAGAATTCGGTGTCAAGTACCTTAAGTTGAAAACTTAGCGAGTAAGCTTAAAAGCCTTTGACATGAACTATGAGCATGATTAAAAATTTTGCTTGCTCTAACGAACATTGCACGTTAAGTGCATAAGTTTTAGTTTTTCACAACTTTGTAAGCTGATTGATATGTTTTAACCTTTTTTATGAGATTACTAGCTGTGCCCGCGGCTTCGCCCGCGTGGAATTCCGTTTGTGTCACGGAAAAAAGTAGCCTATGTCGTCGTCGACGCGTATATGGAAACCCTTCCAGTATTCAGAATCTCAGTACTTCTGAGCTGCGGGAGGGCTTCCTAGCATTAATTCAAAAAAAATAGCCTTAAACCATTCCGCTATTCAGAGTTGCGAACGAGCTGGATTCGGGTATTGTCTCCGGTGTAGTATTCGAGACTTCATAATAAAAACGCTTCCCTTATTCAGATCCCTTTTTTTTTTCTTTTTTTTTTGTTAACGGAGGGGAAATGCATTTACGCACAAAGTGTGGGACTCGCCGGGCTGCTAGTCAGCCCGGAATACCCACTAAAACCCCTCCGGCGTTTCCGCACCGGCTGTTGAGGGCGCCATGGGGTCGCGTAAGCATTCTACCACGACGCCCTCCATCCATGGCCTTTCGGCCCCCTCATTGTGGCCTTTCGGCCCCCTCCCCAAATCGGACGTGGCCCATAAATGGACCACGCCCGTCCCCCAGACCCACATCCATTCGCCGTCTCATCATAGACGGCGGTGGAGTGGGCAGTTGGCAGAAATTGGCCGACAGCCAATAAGACCCCGACTACCAGGGAGTTATTAACTGTCGCCCAGGGTGCACCGTCCCGAGTCCCTTGTCAGCCCACCCTCTCACCGGATCCTTGGGATCAAGTGAGAATGCAAAGCTTTCAAAGGACCGGGCACTCGAGGACACTTTTATTTTGTGATAGTAGGTATGATATTCATCCTTTCTTTAATTTTCGCTCGTTTCCATAGAAGTCCTTACTGAGCGTATTCTGTTAAATTAAACCTATAAGCCAAATTTTATACTGAGTAGCGGTAGGAATTCATATCAATAATTCTGCTATTGCGTTTGTAAAGCCTCCCTCATTACAGAATTAAAAGCAGGGTAGCATTGAAACAGTCAAAGTGCATGTTCAATCATTTAAAGGCTCCCGCAGCGTTGGTTCTGAGTACTGGAAGGGTTTCCATATACGCGTCGTCGACTCACCAGGTCTTCAACTATCTCCACACAAAAAATCACATCAATCCGTTGCTCCGTTTTTACGTGAAAGAAGGACAAACAAACACACTTTCACATTTATAATATTAGTATGATTATAGTAGGATTAGTAAAATTAGTAAATTAGTATTAGTATATTAGTATTAGTATGGATGCTGGCTGTCAAACATAGCGCACGCGATTATGCGTGGGGTCACCTTGATACCTTGAATATCAAGAATCCACACTAATCCTAACTAAATTCATTCATTCATATCGAGTGGGTTTCATCCATACTTCTATACTTCTAAAGTCTGTCTGTCTATCTTTCTGTCTGTTATGCTTTCACGGCCAAACCGCTGAACGGATTTTGATGAAATTTGGTATGAATATTGTTGAAGACCCGGGGCTACTTTTTGACGCAGGCGGAGCTGCGGGGAAAAAGCAAGTATACCATACATTAGTGTCTGAGTTGTTTGGATCTGCCTCTCCTCTCACCCTCTGACATGGTTCCTTTAACGACCAACTAACCAACAGCTTAACATAGCTTCCGAAGCACGGAATCAATAACCTAACTGATAATTATTATATAAATGATAATTAGTTATGTCTTCGTTACCTATGCACGCTAAAGCTAGATAAACCAATCTTAAAATTTAGCAAAAACTAAGACGGACAATACACCTTTCATCCTGAAAAAGCACTGTCATTTAAAGGCAACATGCATGCGGAGCCATGGGTAAAAGCTAGTTTCTCATACGATTTCCAATATTTTCTGATATCAACAGTACCGTCTTTATTTTGATGACACGTTGAGCCTCCTACTTTGACAGTAAGTCGCCTGTGGGCAGTTCACAAAAATAATGATTACTTGTCACTAAATATAAGTTTTGATATAAAAATAACTATGTTATGTTGGACTAAAAATATTTACCCATTTTTACTCGCGATTTCGAAGAAGTGGGATAATAAATAAAATTTAAGTATGTATTATAACAACTTACAAGTATTGTGTAGAGTAGCTTGTAAGTAAAAGCCTTTATCTTATCAGCCATCCTTTGTTATTGAGTGGGGTTCAGGGTTAATCGGCCTTCGACACCATGGTGTCAATGTTTAAAGAAAACGCTTCTTATATGCAAACGCTTATCTTGCGTTTTGAAATGTTTTCCTTTTCATAGCGTTTTCCCAGTCGCTTGTACGAAGCCCAGGGTTGACTTTCCTACTTTTGATCTCCTTTCCATGGCACGCATGTCCTGCACGGTGACGTCAGCCAGGGTTCGACCCTTCTACCAGTCCCCTTTACCGTCAATCCATACTAATATCATAAATGCGAAAGTCTGTCTGTCTGTTACGCTTTCACAGCTAAACCGCTGAAAGGATTTTGATGAAATTTGGTATGAATATAGTTGTAAACCCGGGGTCAAACATAGGCTACTTTTTGACGCAGGCGGTGCTGCGGGAAACAGCTAGTCATTTATAAATGCTATCAAAAACCGCACAACTAGAGATCTCAGGATCCGCGTGGCTGTTGAATAATTTGCGAGTTCGTTTCTCCTAATGACTTTTTCCCGAACTGCATAAAGTCCTAACTAAATTGTAAAACTCTAATAAATTCATGCCCTGAATAAAACATAGAATTTATTGGCAACTTTGGACGGTTGCCAGCGTCTTGTGCTGCAATTTACCGGTCGCCCGGAATCGAACCTACGACCTAACTGTTGGTATTTAAATGAATTCCGATTTCTTCTCGGTCTGTAAACGGAGAATGTATTTTTCTACACTTTTATTTTTCTTATTGTAGAGTCAATATAACTAATGCATTATTTCAAATTTGCACAATATCCACCATGTTTATGGCACATATAGTTTCATTTATTCATTTATTATAATACATTCATATTCTAATTCAAATTCAAGCCCCCTGTATGCAGGTTTCTTCAATTTTGATCTTCTTATTGTCTGCATATATATGAAATTTGCCTGATACTTGGCCATTTCTTTTCCCGGTAATTAAATTCCCCATATACTCTTGAATTTTGCCTGAAGACACAAGGTCGAAGGTTCAATTCATAAACCAAAAACAACACAGCGGAATTACGCACCCCGTATATAGCTCAGTTTCAGCGATAAATCTTAATAAAACAGCATATTTATTTCTTTTCAGGTAAATCCAGCGTCACGTTCTGTCACGTATACTGCGTGTCGGACGTGTCATGACGACGTGACGGTACAGTCAACGTGTAAATTTGCAGATTTAGTACTCTCTCTGCAACACGTACAGTGAACAACATAAATAACAGGTACTAATGTTGGTGATAATGTTTTGTGTGAAGTGAAAAGGATGTGCGACCTTTTCTGGTGACTGTCCGGCTAAGAAAGTAATTTATATTTCCTAACAATGTAGAGATATCATAGAGTTTTATACGTCTATAATCTAACAGCCGCAATCAGAGTCAATAATAGTGATGAATGAATGAATGTATAAATAATGATGATTACGTGCTTGAGAAGGATGTTAAGCCGCTGGTGCCGGTTGCCATTTTGTTGCTCTAAAAAGGGATTAAGGGCGGTGCCGAAAAATTTTGAAACCAGTGTTTACAGGGTATATTGACCATGTAATTCAATCGATACAATATTTATCACAAATAAATATGATAAACATCCAAGACCCAAGTCAATCAGAAAAAGATCATTTTCTATCTAGACCTAACCGGAAATCAAACCTGGGACCCCCTGCGTAGCGTAAGGTATGCCATGCCACCCACAGAGGTCGTCATAGCTCATTTCTAAACTCCACCAATTCTTTTTGGGCCATTCTGGTACTTTCTATAAATAATAATAATAATAACAGATATAAATTCAATTTCTTACATAAAGGATATACAATTCTGCACCTTGATTAAAAACTTAAATTTCTATACAAACATATCTAATAGATTGGTTTAGAATTTCATAAATATTGAAAGATGTACATTCTATTTAAATAAATTTTATTTTTGACTAGCTGTACCCGCGACATCGTCCGCGTACATGACGTTCCCGTATTAGGTGTAATATAAAGTTGAAACCAACAGCCAGTATAATTTGACTTTGCACATCATATACTTTAGCGGTCAATTTAAGTTGGTCTTGTGTCCTTCGGGACCTGGCCAAAAATACATTGTAGCCTAATTTCTAAGTTGGACATCTAGCAATAGATCGCTGAAAATCTCATTCAATTCTATGCAGTAGTTTTCGCGTGATGCGATTACCAACATACAGACAGACAGACAGACCAGACAAACAGACAAAAATTCTAAAAAATATTGTTTTGGCTTCTGTTGGTCTAATAAAGGTCCCTCATATTATTTTTTCTAAGAAATATTAAATATACAGACACCGTCCTGTTACAATTTTATTTAACGTAATCCATACTAATATACTAATAATATTTAAATGTGAAAGTGTGTTTGTCCTTCTTTCACGTTAAAACGGAGCAACAGATTGATGTGATTTTTGGTGTGGAGATAGTTGGAGACCTGGAGAGTGGCATAGGCTACTTTTTTCCGTGACAAACGAAATTCCACTTGGGCGAAGCCGCGAACACAGCTAGTAGATAATAGATGAGAAAGCAATACCATTGTATGAAAATGTGAAAATATTTTCTTAATCAGAATTTTGTATTTTGCTTGACAATTATTTAGGCAGCCATACTATATTGGGGGAAAAGTTTCTTCGCATTTTTTAAGAAAATTCAAACATTTCGATAGTAAGAAAAACAAATGAAAACATTTTCCTATTAAAATTTAAACTTTGAATGATACCAAAACCAGCCAGATATAAATAGTATAGCCAAAGAGATTTTATTACAAGTTCATACATACTATATGCGAAAAGACTTTTTCCCCAACCTAATAATATGAGTGATAATGAATTAGTTGAATGATAGGCGCAAGATGTTTGACTTGCTGTTTCTTTTCATAATTATTAACAACTTTTTTGACTCCTCGGAGCTTTTAAGTAAGATTTCTTTTTTTTACTCCTACACGCCTACACGCTCCTGATGAAAAAAGCCACCTTTTTCTCCACCATGCCTAAATAAGAATTATACACCGCTCCACCAGCGTATACAATAAAGAATTCACGAATTCAATGTATCACTCACTAAATTAAAAAATCAAATTACAAACTAAACTGTCCAATTCAAATGATTCACTAACTGTTATCAAAGATTTCATAGAATGTAATTCCTGCAATGGATGTAATCTTCAATTTTATATAAGTTGTTTATAACTTTATAAACAACTTATATAAAAACTAACATACCAAATAGTGCATTTGGTCTGTTAGTTTTATATTATCAATTCATATTGTACTTTTAAGTATAAATGACTGTTTGTTGCTTGGCGATGGCGCACAAACCCAAAGTTAACTTTGGGCCAAGATCTGTGGATCTGTTTTTTTATTTTATTTATTTGGAATAACAAACAGATACAAAAATGTGTTGACAGTGAATAAAAAAACAATATGTAAATGTAACAATTCTGTGACCAACCACGTTATCGACAGATTAAAGAAAAAAGTATTAATGAAATAATTACTAGAGGGAAGCATGGAGCAATTACAAAGAGGAGATGCCGTTTGAAATGGCGCAGTGATGTGATTATTGTTAGTGGACCGGTGGGACTCCCCGTTACTGGGACGTTGGATTCGCTTACACACATTGTTGTGCCGAGTGTAGTCTGATGTCTTGGTGTGGTGGGGTCCTACTACTTTGTATTTGACGTGTGTAAAAGTTGACATTTAAAATTTTATATTTTTGTGATAATTTGTAATTTTTTGGAAATCAATTTAATTATTATTTAGTTCCTGTCTCGTTAAATGGATTTTTAATCTGAAAATAAATGATTTATTATTATTATTTTATTATGGGTATATAAACTTTATTGTACAAAATATACAATTTTTTTTTTTTGATTTAATCCACAAAATAACAATTAAACATATAAAAATAAAAACTAACTATCCTATCTAAAAATAATACTAAATGTAATCTAAATTGGGACCCCTGGGCAGAGTTCCCATCACGCAGGCAGCATTCCCGCGTTGAATAGCTATGGCTATTCGCTGAGCGAGAAAGCTGCCCGCGCGAGGGTCACCCGTTGCCTCTTTTAGGCGTCTACTGATTTCCCTGTGAAGACCCCGCGCACCGGCGCCCCATGGGCCTAGTGTCTCGACACCAAAGGCTGTGAACTCGTACTGAGTGCCGAGACAACTATATTTATTGGCCTTAAACCGTTCGCGGGCGTCCGCCGCCGCACCGGCCTGTTTGCTGGTGGCTGGGAGGTACGTAGCTGCCATAGTATCGGAGCACGTGGCGTCCCAGACAAGAGCTCGACCCATCCTCCAAGGTATCAATGACATCCCGTCAGGGCGCTTGCCATCGTCCCGCACAATTTGAGGCTCCAGAACTGCGGGTACTTTGGCACTAACGAGCGCCCTTCGTAGGATGTCATTGATGGCTGCATGGCGGGTTTGGCGACCGGCGCCCGACGAACAAGCGAGTCCATGGTGACCGAACCGATCCACGGGGGCTCCACAAGCAGCGCAGCTGTGATCCACGCACACTTCGGCTCCGAGCCGGAGACCTACAGCTATGCGGAATGTAAGCGGGTCAATAAACGTCCCTAGTGTAGGAGACGGATACGCATGTAGCCAGTGGCCGGATTCAGATCTCGACACAGCCAAAATTCTGGCCTTATCTTTACCTGAAGTCGAGTCTAATAATGACTGTAACACGGATTGGGAAGAAATGATGTCCCAGGCCCTCTGTTTTTTGGGCGTAGGGGGTAAATTTGGGCTCGGTCCAGCAAGCCAAGCATTCGTGGCCTCAGTCAAGCACGCGATGTCGCAGTTTACAGCTGTAGAAGCTTTTAAAATATTACTTACGAGATCTGACGTACTGTGGATTGAGGAAAGGAATGCCGGCAGAGAAATACTGTTAATTTTGCGAGTACCCAAGCCTCCAAGCCTTATCGGTAGAGAAGCTTGAGTCCAGGCCTGCTCACTGAAACGAATGTTTAAAATTTGTTCAATTTTTGATTTCAAAAGAATATCGATTGTACTAACCAGATGGGGGAATTTCCAAATAGGGCAACAACGGAGCAGGTAGTTAAATTTTGGGATGAGTAAACAATATTTCAAAATAAACAGAGCAGAGTGACTGCTAATTTTGTCAAGGCGGTCTGAATGATCATTAAATTTTGATTTTGATTTACTCAAGACGGAAGGTATGGCCTCTTCAAATATTGGTGAACCTAGTAGGTGAAAACTCTCTTTTAAAATTATTTTAATGTTTGGAGCAACATTGTTAAAATTTTGAATAATTTGAGACGATAAAGAAGCAGTGTCAGATACGTACAGTTCACATTTATCAAAATTTAAATCCAAACCAATAGTATTAAAATGTTTAATAATCTCTAATAAATCCGTCAATACAGTTTGAGAGTCCCCACCTAAGGTACCATCATCAAGGTACCATACATTTAGTTTGGAATTTAGTTTGTTAATTACTGAATTAATTGCCAAACTAAATATGGCCGGACCGAGGGGATCACCCTGCTGACAACCTACGGCCGAAATGATTTCACTACTTCTATAGACTAATTTTGATGGGCTATGATAGCACTGGAGCAAAAAGTTGTATAGTTCAGGTATGTGCAATTTAATTTCATTCAGCAGAGTATCCCTATTAACCGAATTGAAGGCATTTTTCACATCTAATTTTAATATTACTTCACACATATCGCTTTGGGCAAATGTGCGTACAGCGTGTACCGCTGCTTCGCAGCCTCCGCGAGTCCCAAAGCCGACCTGTACTGGTTCAAAAATATTTTGGAGTTTTTTCCGAGTAAGCCGAACACAAATTTTGGCAGCTAAACGTCTAAATGTGGACCCTACTGCGATCGGCCGCACACCCCCATCCTTTTTAGAAAGGGCAATCAGATTCGCCCCGTAGATTATCGGCGTCAAGTCTTGGCAGACATCTCCCAAAAGCATGAGATTCACCAGTCTAGTGATGCTGGTGGTTAGATGTTCACCAGCAATCCCTGTGCAATGACTGGTGAGATCTATAAGGTGCTGCGGGGAGATACCGTCCAAGCCCGACGCCGATCCCTTTGGAAAAGAGGCAAGGGCCGCAAGTACGTCTTTATTTGTGGCTTGGAGGCATGCGGAAGGATCCAAAGGAGGGTCTACAAAATGTGGAACAGAAGGGCCTGGTGGGTGTTTGGATTTTAAGGCTGCTACGGTCTCCGGAGTGTCTGGGGCAACGGAGTCATTAGAGAAAAGAAGTCGGCTGGCTCCTTTAAGGTCCCCATCGTGTATTTTCTCCTCGACCTTCCCAAACAAGTCGAAATTCCTTTTCCGTAACTCAGGTTTTTGAGTGGTGATAAAGGGAATTGACGGAGAAAGCGTGTTATTTTTTATTTTTTGTGTCAAAGAAATAGTTCTATGGTTTTGATCGGGTATATAAAATGTCTTATAAGAAAAAGTTAGAAGATTGTGCCATGAGACGTGGTCGTTGTGTACAACACATTTGGTGATCACGTCTGTGAGAGCTTCTGCTACAGTGGACCTAGCTCCTCGCGGCACACGTTTTAACAAAGGAGTTGACTGTTTGAGCTGGCCGAGGAGAGTCTGTAGTGGAAGTGATGTATTGGGTGAAGATGAATGATTATTAGTTTGTTGGCTACAGTCAGATCTTGTGGGTTGATAAGAAGTGAGGATACGGACCTGATGTGTTTTTGCTTGATGTATTCGCAGACCTCGAAGTGTGGTGAAAGATTTGCTACACACACAGCACTGCATAAAAGAGGCAACACACGTTGACCAAGGGTTATATTAGGTAACCGCTTATTTAAATAATTAAGTGATATTTTAAGTATAATCTAAATTTATAAAAATATTCTAAGTGTCATTCAGACGTTGTAAACAAATACAGGTGAGGTAGCGCTCGTTACTGTAGCAACGCCTTTTCTCGGCCAATGACGCTTCTTAAAACTTTAGTTTCTGTCGTTGCCGTTGGATACGTCTTGCGAATATTCATTTATGAAATTCTTGTCATTTTAGTATCACTTGCCAAATGAATTAGTTATTTAAATATCAGCTGACTGGGGGCTTCTTAGGGGCTCCCCACATACAATGAGGGAGAAATTACTGTGAAGGTGTCCGCCAAGCAGACAATAGCGCTTTTTATTATTGTACACAATTTTTAATAAATTTATATGTAGCAATGATATATGAATGACATGTTTACTCTGTCAATTTTTATTTTAATTGTCGATTTAATTTTATTATTATTATTGGCGCCTCGCCGACACATAAGTGGGCGGAGCTTGTCATTGCTCGTGCTCCATGGTTGGAGCCACGGCCGAAACCAAGCACCCCGCACGTCTGCCTTCCGCTCCATGTAGCCTCACAAATACTTTCTTACAAAACGCTTATTATGGCATCTCCTCTTTTTAGTTGCTCTATGGAGGGAAGTTATAAAGAAAATGTGTAAGAGTAAGTACAAAATAACTCAGCAAGCATACAAGGTGAATAACAACATACAGGTCGCATAATCTACCTTGACAGTGAGTCTTGTTCAGAGAGACAATAAAAGTTTTTTTATACGTAAAAGGAGAACAGTTAAATATGTCAATGCTTTCAAATAATGTATTTATCTTGGGACTGGAACTCAGCAAAGTATGCTTCCTGTGGAAATTACCCCAGGCAGACAAACACCTCGACATGTACGAATTTGTACCGCCATTTATTGAAAACATTAGCCATCAACACACTTTGGGTTATGTTCCTGTTGGTCTGGTTTCCCTGTAAAAAGGGTCACGGAGATCAGACGACAGTCGCTCCATTGTAATAACCAGTGCCATCAAATCTAGTACCATGGCGTACAGTGGCTCCAAAGCGTAACCTGAGGACGCTACTAGGAAAACACACTCGGGTAAAGAGTTATTGAAAACATTGCGAATATTGAATTCCCATACACGTCGACAAGTCAGAATTGTGTTTCCGACTGTCACTTTCTGTTCACTCGGTATCCACTCAGATTCCTTTAGTTAAAGTGTTTCTAAAAACACATTTAGTTTATAATAGGATGCATACTTAGTTTGAGAAATGTATTTTATGTGATTGTTTGTATCTATTTCTGTAAATCCATACTTCCATATCCATACTAATATTAAAATGCGAAAGTCTGTCTGTCTGTCTGTCTGTTACGCTTTCACGGCCAAACCGGTGAACGGATTTGGATGAAATTTGGTATGAATATAATTGAAGACCCGGGGTCAAACATAGGCTACTTTTTGACGTAGGCGGAGCTGCGGGGAAAAGCTAGTGTTAAATAAGTTTTAAATGCTAAAGTAGATTTGTTATTACCACATCATTATCATTTCGTGTAGGTTACATTGTCAATCGACCAGGTACACCCTGGTATCAGAGTTATTCGAAACCACCTCTCGGCCTCTGACGTGGTTACTACCACAGGCTTCTTACATTTTTTTAAACTTTTCTTCTGTGCAAATTACAAAACTTCTGAAACCAGGTAATACAAGGTCTATTGGCCAACCCACTCGATATGAATCAACGAAAAATAACATATATTACGATAATTTAAATACCAATTTCAAAATACGCAACATGTCATGAGAACCCGCTTCACGTTTCCACAATAATGTCAAACAAATTCCACAGGGGGACGGAATTCCTTTCGAGATTGCGGAAAAACATTGTTTATTTGTTTAGGAAAAATGTTACATTTAGGAGGACGATCGCGCGCGAAAGTAAATGAGGTTAATGTATTTATCAAAAAAAAATGAAGACCACGTACGAGGGCTATTTTTGATTATTTTCGAAAGAATGCCTGGAAGAAACTGCTATTGCGATAAAGCCGCCTGTGCGCAAGGTTATTTTTCTTGTAATTGTTTGTATTTAACAATGTATCCTTGTTGTGCGATAAAGAGTTTTTGTATTGTATTGTATATCGGTGAGTCGATCGTAACCCATTTTAAAAGGAAACTAGACCAACAGGAACATGATGTGTGTTAGTGGCCAACACTGTCAATTTTTTTCAGGCCGCATTTATAGCAATCAGGACCGATATAACGAGTGTGTGAAACACACTCGTTATAAGTTCATCCCTTCACGTAACATCATACAATACAGTGCATTCGCTACGGATACGCGCGCCTTCAATTACACTGTTTTTTTCTTTTTTTTGAATTGTAATCTTCTTTCTTTATTTATTTTTTTCAACATCTTAGTTAAGAATGGGAGTGGTCTAGACGGAAACTAGACTATTCACTAGTATCCTTAATAAGAGCTTGTTATAAAATAAAATGTACATTTTCATTGCATTCTCCTACCTAGAAATACGACGTAAATTGCAACAATATATTTTAAGTGAAACAGTGCCATACCGTGTAATAGATACAGGGAAGAACCAGAATTAAATGGCCAAGCGCGACCCTGTTTTTATGGAAAAGGATTCCGTGCCAACAGTTTCTTAGAATTTTCACTAAAGTGCTTATTGTGTGAAAATCCCCGCATTGTACGTTCATCTGTATAATTTTCACGAGAATGATAGAAGTAAGTATGCATTTTTTTTTTCTAATTTTAATGCACCTAGTTTAACTAAAACCCTAAATAAACGCCGCAATTATGCCGAAGAGACGTCGCGTCGTCGTGAAAACGGGTACTTTCTCGTATTACCATTTGTTCACGGAACCCTAAAAATTACGCGAAATGCATTGCAGGGTACCCAATATGACAAGTACAATATGTACTGCACGGTAATATCATTGAGAAATGAAGATAATTTCTTTTGTTTCGCTCCAAAGTTAAAAAAAAAATATATATTTTTAAAAACTGCCAGTATTTTAGGTGAAGATTAATCAATGCTAATATTATAAGTGGGAAAGTCTGTCTGTCTGTTACGCTTTAGCTTCCAAAACGCTGAACGGATTTTGATGAAATGTGATATGAATATAATTGAAGACCCGGGGTAAACATGAGCTACTTTTTGACGCAGGCGGAGCGGCGGTAACAGCTAGTAATCTATAAAAGGGCTTAAGGCTTTTTTTGTTTATGAAACTTGGGAAAGGTTCTTATAACGAAATAATCAATCAATCAATCAATCAATCACGTTTATTTCATTGTGGATCATATGTTGTACAAGGTGGAAATAGTAAATATATAAGATCGATATGTCCTACCGCTAGGGTTTACAATATAAAATAATTAAAGGTCAAAAGTTACATTTCATTACATGCATTCATTACAAAATATTATAGTCAAATTCAGGAATTGTTTCAAATAGACGCATCACAAACTTAAGCTACGATTGAGCTTGATAATAAATCAGACTTTCCAAATCATCACTAAAGTAGTCTTTTAAGCTATAATAGCATTTATCAATAAGCAAATTATAAAGAGCTATCTTGAATAGCTTTATATCATCCAGTGTACGCAGGTATTTTGGAAGTTTATTGTAAATCTGTGGTGCTTTTGCAAAGACAGATTCTCTCATTAACTTTGTCTTATATGTAGTTACACATAGTTTGTCAGAGCTGCGAGCACGCTCACGATGTTTGAATTGATTTATGTTATTCTTAGCAAACAAAGCACATTCAAAAATATACATGCAAGGTAAGGTAAGTATACATAAACTTTTAAAGTGTGGAACACATGAATCAGTTTGTTTGAGTTTGCATATTGCACGAATGCATCGTTTCTGAGCTTTGAAAGCCATTTCCTTGTTAGTGGAATTACCCCAAAATATGACACCATATCTTAGAGTAGAAGCCACATATGCATGATATGCAGTCAGTACAGTATCTCTATTAACTATCATTTGCAGTCTATATAGGGCGTAAGAAAATTGATTTAGTTTTTTGCATACATGTTCAACGTGCGATTTCCAATTCATGTTCCTGTCAATATATAATCCTAAAAATTTTGTAACTCTGGTTTCTCCGATTTCGTTATTAAGATAGTTGACATGTATTGTATTAAGGTCATTGCCTCTTTGTATGAATGTCATGGTTTTAGTTTTATTTATATTTAATGTCAGGTTATTTTGATTAAGCCAGTTTATTACCTTTGTTAATGTGCTGTTAACGCTAGATTATAGGTCAGATTTTGAATTTTTTTCGAAGAATATTGTACAATCGTCTGCAAAGAGGGTCATTTTATATTCTGTAACATTAATAATATCGTTTATATAAATAATGAACAGAAGGGGTGCCAAGACTGTGCTTTGTGGAACACCACATTCGACTATTTTTGTTTCAGAGTTATATTTTTGTTCCGTATTTGTTTTAGTGCAGTGTTTTACAATTTGAGTTACCTGTGTTCGGCCTTTTAGGTAGGAGTTTATCAATGAGTAGGCATTACCACGTATTCCGTAGCTGTACAGTTTGTCCAGAAGTTTATCATGATCAACATTATCGAATGCTTGCGTCATATCCATGAAAAGTGCGGCGTTTGGAATTCTTTTATCCATGTACCCTATCACGTTACCCAAGAATTCGTATATAGCCGTATTTATTGTTTTTTTTTTTGTCTAAAACCGTATTGGTTTGGAGTGAATGCATTGTTACCTTCGAGAAAAGAATACATTAATTTATGTATAACTTTTCCAAACATTTTGTCAAAAATGGAAACAAGTGCAATAGGCCTAAAACAGTTTACGCTAAGTTTATCACCTTTTTTAAATATAGGTTTGATAATTGATATTTTTAATTTTTCAGGAAATATGCCTTGTACCATGCACAAGTTTATGATGTAACTTAGAACAGGTGATATTTTATCTGTTACATCTTTAATAATTTTTGTAATAATACCATCATGTCCAGAACTATTAGTATTTTTTAAGGATTTAATAATGTTTGCAATGTCAAATATAGTTGTCGGTGTCATAAAAATTGTATTCAGAGAATTGTTAGGGTAATTGTATGATTTAGCGTCATTTTTCTTACTTTTATTTAAAAAAAAGTTATTGAAGGCCTCCGCTATATCTTTCGGATCTGTGATAATGTTACCGTCATCTTTTATTGTAGATACATTTTCTCTAGGCTCATTGGCTTTGGTTTGATTTATTATCTTCCACGTTGCTTTACTTTTATTAGTAGAGTTTTCAAGATAATAATTATTTTGAGATTTCTGTGTTAATTTGATTATGTTTTTAAAACGTTTCGAATAATCCTTGAACCTTAGTTTATTAGCATTATTAGGAATATGTCTGTATTTCCACAACAGTACTCTCTTACGTTTGCTACATTTTTTAATTCCTTTAGAGATCTGAAGATTTCATTGACTTTATTATTAGGCGATCGCGCGACCACTCGGTCAGCGTCCATACGTTCAACCACACGACCAGTGATACCTTTGACAGACTGACGAAATATGCAGTCTAAAGAAAGTGTCCTCTGTGTGTTTACAATCTATTTTATTGAAGAAAATGTAGATGGCGTTAGTTGACTTATGTGCTTCTGCTTTATACTACGAGCATGCTTTTACACTTGTTTTACACCTTACGTAGTTGTAGTGAATCAAAGTGCTTTTTGTTAATCGATCACTTAAAATTTGAATTTTATAACGAAATATTTTATCGCATTTTTACAATTTAGAACACATTTAATAGTATAGGTTCTTATAAAGTGTATTTATTTAGTTATTTATGTTTTATGGCATCGGATGCAATGTTGATATCACAGCATTACATAAGTTTTATTAATAAATGTCTTTGTTTTAAGGCACTACAAGATCCAGTTATGTATGTTGCACTTTTTTTACACTTTTCTTCGAGAAAACACCTTCACAATATAATCACAGCTTATTTCATCAATTTATTTTACACGTATATACTTTTATTTATGTAGTATTTTAGCAAGAGTATTTTTATTTATTTAATTAGCGCGGAGCCGATGTTACCGGTGCTCAGTGGCGCCACTTGTTGGCGCCACTTGTTGACTAATCTTCACGTTTTTTGAAGTAATGTAGGTTAAATAGGAAAAACAGCTTCTCATTTCAAGGTTGTTTAAAAAAAAACACTTGCCTCTCTTTGTTTAAGTATTATATAATAGTAACATTTAGTGCTTTCTATTTGTATAAAGAAATCTCAGACGACCCTCTTCAGTGACCCTTTATTTGAATATCCTTTGGTAAAAACAGATATTCTGTTTCCAAAATTTTGTCTGAATATCAATAGCAACAATGTCATCAATCTAAGAATAGTTTCGTTCACACGTAACAACTAAAAATTTCGTCGCTGCCAACATGCAAGCAACTTTTTGTAACGCTATTTGATACGCGTCTTCATGTGTTCGGGTGAAAAATTTGATTTTTTTTTTTTACTGGTTTAAATGAGCTTTCAACTGTCTAATATATATTTATGAACCTTTGTGAATCATCTAAATACTTTAGGTATATGTCACTAGCACCTGTATTCAAGTAAGTGATTACATTAGTAAGTGTTAACCTATAAGTTCCCATACGTCTTATTTTAGTATTATTTTAGGTTAATACACTTTTTATGGGCATAACCGATGAAAGCTCAAAATAATGTCATTATATTTTCTTTTGCGCTTGCTTTCTACTAGTTTCTACTTATACTATACTAGAAAAATGCAGTGAAATGCCTTTTACCTTTCCCTTAGCTTTCAATCCGAAACAAAAAATGCAACAATTTATTCAAACTTTATCTTTATTCCAAGGCAGAAGGATGCCTGGAAGAAAGAGAATTTCATGGATAAAAACTCCGCGCCAACGGTACAACAGGAGCACGCGATCCCTGTTCCGAGCGGCTGTCTCAAGGCTACAGATTGCATTTTTGGTTGCCGATCTTCGTTGAAGATGGCACCGAAAGAAATAGAAGAAGAAACTTTATAGTACAAATACATAATTTATATCACAATAAGCGGACTTGATGCTAAAAGCAAGTCGCCTGCGATGGTACGGTCACGCCTTGAGGAAACCGGCAACACAAGTTGGGAACAAGTGTCTGGCTATGCCGCCTCCGCCGAGGACTGATAGAAGGCGCACCTAAAGAGTTGGCTTGACGTAGTAAAGCAGGATATGCGTGCCAATGGTCTCTCTATAAAGGATGCCGAACACCAGGCGAAGTGGAGACGTAATAGCAGGAAAGCGGACCTTGGGCTCCGAAGCAAACCGCTGAGGATGCAACCGGGAAAGCGCTAGGATGATGATGCTAAAAGCAAGTAAGTATTGTTGTTTGGCTGCCAAAATGAATGAGGTGCTCGAGCAGTACAAAGGATTAAAGCCCAAAGCGAGTTGCCGCCAACTCAGATTCCTCCGTGTGAGTTGTCCTTTAGGACATGCCAATAGTTTGACATGTTCCCGAGATTTCTCACAGGACCCGGCCAAATGGAGTGTCTTCAATCCCAAAGGGAATCATCTGAACACGTTCTGTGTATATGCCATATAATTTGTTTTACGTTAAGACTAACTTTGTTCTGTTGAGTCGACACACTATTACTTCGTCACTTCGCTACTACAGTGCGCCATCCGTCTATTTTCCTATATCCATGCTCGAATAGTTGTAATTTTATCGCATTTTATGTCCCCGTAATAATACGTTAGCTGTTGACATAAAGTAAAACATAAAACCAGACATATCCTAATATTATTCAATACCCCTAAGTGTCGTAGGAAACATGTGCGTTCCGTTATACTAAGATATGGGACCGTAAAACGCTTACAAAGCCATACACACACATACATACATACTTATAGGACTTGAGCGATGGCCCTGTCATAAAACGAATTGTAACTTAGTTATGGTAGTAGTAGTTTATTTATACGATTATGGTATGGACATGTTATGAGGCGGGCAATAACATTAATATGCCATTAAATATCCATACTTTCATATCCTTGGTACTTATCCATCCATACTTCCATACTAATATTATAAATGCGAAAGTCTGTCTGTTTTTCTGTCTGTCTGGCTGTTACGCTTTCACGGCCTACCCGGTGAACGGATTTTGATGAAATTCGGTATGAATATAGTTGAAGACCCGGGGTCAAACATAGGCTACTTTTTGACGCAGGCGGAGCTGCGGGAAACAGCTAGTACTATATAATGCGAAAGTCTGCTGTCTTTCTGTCTGTCTGTCTGTTACGCTTTCACGGCCAAACCGCTGAACGGATTTTGATGAAATTTGGTATGAATATTGTTAAAAAGCCGACGTCAAACATAGGCTACTTTTTGGCGCAGGCGGAGCTGCGGGAAACAGCTAGTAATAACATATAATACTCTGGAAGCATCCTTGGGAACATACTAACGAATTTTCTAATACTTGCAAACTAAAACAATAATTGACTATGATAATTTGTATCCTTACTATCTATGTTTGGCCCTTTCTGATTTGTTAATTTTTCCATCACGATTCAAAAAAAATAACCTACTAATCATATAACTAGATTTGACACAGCAAATACTACAGAATTTCAAAATAGACACATAACATGTGAACTTTACTCATTAGTTGAGAAACTTTCTTGACATCTGAAAGCTATAAAATAACAGAAAAAATCATCTCGACAATGCATGGCTTAGACTAATAAGTAAACAATTAACATTACCCATCAGATTCACCCGTTAATGTGAAACTGAATAAAACAAAACTCTAGAAAACTTGAACAGTGAAAATCCTCAAAACAGTGCATGACTTAGACGATTAAGTAAGCTAGAACTGAAAATTGCATGTACACAAAGAAGCTATACTAATATGGAATGAAACCTAGTCCATCAGACAATATGAGAGCATTAGCGAAACTAATAATAATAAATCATAATTCAATGGAGGGCATCCAGCCACGTTCATTTGAACTTCTTGAAATTGAAACCGCATCGAGTCGGAAGCTGGAATCGAGCCAAACTCTAAACTACAAAATAAAAATGGTCTAGAATGGGTTTATGCCATAACTTGCTGTTTTCAGCAGCTCGAATATTCATGTCACTCGGAGCGCGTGGTATGGACCGAGCGCGAGGCGCGTATCTCTAGTGTATGTGCGTGTCAAGCGAAGACGACACGCGACCCTTATTTGTTACTATTCACTGACATTTTCTATCTCGAGCTTCTCCGTGCTTAGGAAGCTACGTGCAGCCGTTGGTCCCGGTTGTTATCGATAGATGGCACGATTCAATGACAAACTTTGCCAGAGTCGACTCGATGGCAGTCATTAGGCTGTGTTAGATGCCTTTAGGCAGCCTGAGAAAATCTGACAATGTTGGCCACTAACACACTTTCCTCATATTCCTGTTGATCTGGTTTCCCCAGGCTCCAAAGCGTATAAACTAAGGACGCGGCTAGGAAAAATGCGCTTGGACGAAGAAGGGTTTACGTCATAATATCCCCTCGATGGTCGTTGTGTCGCTAGCCTTGCAAGCCCACGCTGACAAAAGTCTGTGCGATTTTGGCGAGGTGCAGTCAATGGCTCATCTTCTGTCGTGCCCAAGTTGTCCCATCTCATGCACGGTAGAGGATCTTAGAGAGGCTGACCAAACGGTAGAGGTGGCCTAGTATAGGTTAGAATTAAAAGCCTGGAAAGTCTGTGATGTTACCATTATTGGTGCATTATAGAGTATTTGTATCGTATTATAAGAAGAACGGTAATATTTTCTTTTTTAAGAATACACGATTTGTGTATAATATTTTAAAAAAAAGTGAAAGTAGTTGACGCTTTAAAAACCAACAAAGAGTTGAACGGAAAAACATACTCTATGCATCGTGACTCGTGCCTTCCTTTACATTCTAAGACCCATTCTGTACCCGTAATGTCTTCTTTTGCTATTTTCATCCGTCTTAGACATGTTACGGTAATCATTCCTCAAAACATTACTCTTCTATACCACTTATATTTCGCATCACAGTTCAGAATTCGAAACAAATTACCAGCGCAGGCACGTATCTGAACTTGTACTACCTACTAATAGATATATCTGTTAGTCGTACTAGGCTAGGAAAAAGTTTCTTCATCTCTCTTCTTCCTCGTCTAAGCGTGTTTTTCAGCCGCAAACAGCTCACTGCAGGAGGAGCTCGTTATTCGAGCGCGACCCGCGTATCCGTAGCGAATGCGCGTGTCAAGCGACGGCGTGACGTGACCACTATGAGCTTGGTCGCCATTAAGTGGCATTTTCTATTTTTAATTCCTTCGTGCTTCGGAAGGCACGTTAAGCCGTTGGTCACGGTATTTATCGATAGATAGCAGTCTTGAGGCTGTGTCAGGTGCCTCAGGGCAGTCTGAAATATTCTGACAGTGTTGGCCACTAACACACCTCGGGTCATGTTCCAGTTGGTCTGGTTTCCCTGTAAAAAGGGTTACGGAGGTCAGACGGCAGTCGCTCCATTGTAATAACCAGTTCCACCAAATCTAGGAGCATGATTTATAGCGTACCCTAGGCTCCGAAGCGTAAGCTGACAACGCAACTAGGAATACACGCTAGGATGATGATGATGGCCTCCCTACGATTTCCATTGGAAGCGGCTTGGATCCAAAACCTTTTTCAGGTTATCTGAACATCCATTCGGTAGGTGGTGGCCATTCCAGAACAAGTCCTAAGACCGTAATAATGTAGGACTTTGAAATACTGAAATTTAATTTGAGTACTGTAAAACCTAGGGTGAATAGACAAGTCTTTTGTATATTTTATTACTAGCTTTTTCCCGCAGCTCGGCCTGCGTCAAAAAGTAGCCTATGTTTGACCCCGGGTCTTCAGCTATATTTATACCAAATTTCGTCAAAATCCGTTCAGCGGTTTGGCCGTGAGAGCGTAACAGACAGACAGACAGACTTTCGCATTTATAATATTAGTATGGATGTATCAAAATAATGAAGACCATCTCAAAACATATTATTTATAGTCTCGTAGATATTTCCAGGAAATGTTAACAATATTGCGACGAGGACATAGTTTTAAAGTGGAATTCATTTTGGCTACAACAATGTGGTTGTTCAAGCAATTTTGTTAAGTATGCGACTGCGAAAACTTAAAGTGGATTGAAGTAAAGTAAATAAGGAAATTGGAGGTTATTCAGTAATGTCAATCTATCTGGTAAGTTGCGTCGTAAGCTTACTATTCGGAGCCCAGGGTACGCTTTAATCATGGTCCCAGATTTAGCAGTACTGGTTATTTACAGGTACATTAGAACGACTGCCGTCTGACCCCCTTAATCCTTTTTTTAGTAGGAAAACCAGACCAATAGGATCATGATGTTCTTTAACGAACACTAAATGGCAGTCGGGATCATGCAATGGCTTAACGTGCCTTCCGAAGCACGGAATTACCTTTATTATCAGGCAATTAGTTCAGTAGTTTAGAAATAATTTTTAAAAAATCTTTAAATATTTTCAATGGCAGTGATGATGTCGTCTAAGTAATCTTTTATCCAAAAAAAAAAAACAAAAATAATTCTGTCATCATAACTATATTTTGAACTCTTAGTATTAATCTACAAGAGGAGTAGAAATATTAAGGGACCTTATAGTCTAAAGGAGTAAAAATTTAGCATTACAGAAGGACGTGCTTTTAAAAAAATATGCCAGGGCAAATAGACTACGTGAATCCTTCAAATACACATCAGGTGGGCGCCTATTTGCCTACTTAATTGTATAAAAAAAAAAACATTACTAGTAGGAACGAATCCCAACTTTTTAAGACATTAACATTTTTCTACCGACGGAAGACGAAACGGAGGAGGTTCTCAAAATTCTCAATTCAAGTGAATGTTTGACAGCATAACTCCTTAACTCCATCTTTCTGAACCGATTAATTTATTTTGTTCGAAAGGATATACTTTTATTGAGCTACCATAAAAAAAAAAGTTTTAATAAAATCGTCGACTGGAAAATTTGAGAATAATAATAATGAAGTCATCTAGATAAACTCAATCCAACCTTTTTGATCTTTCATATTTTTTAAGTTACTAGCTTGATCTTAAAATATTTATGTTTATTTTCTAAAGCTAATGGGGTCGCCATATGCCGTGGTGTCAGTACTGGACATTCTACAAATTAAACATTTTGCGAATTGGGCATTCTGCGAACTGGACATTTTGCGACCGGTGGACATTTTGCGAATTGGACATTCTGCGACTAAACGTACCACCTCATTGTCTTAGGTACTTATTAAAATCCATGTAGCATGAAAATTTGTTTATTTTCAACGATCCATCGTTCACACCCTGGCATTAGAGGGGTTAATCGACTTTGTTTGCTTTGGTATCTTCTTCGTTCAAGCGTGTTTCCCAACCACATCCTGAGCTTACATTTCAGAACGTATGGTATAATCGTGTTCGTAGATTTGGCACTATTGGTTATTCCAATGGAACGACTGCCTGGGGTGAACAAAAATCTTATCTATGACCTGAGTTGTTTTTGTGGCTAACACTATTAGACACTTATGCCCAGCAGTGGGTTATGGAAAGCTGATGATGAATCTGACACAGGATAACGATGAATCTGTGATGTGTAAGTCTTTGGAGCCACAAGCCACATGTTTTTTTATACAATTAAGTAGGCAAACAAGCGTACGGCCCCACTACTTTTTTATATATACATTTAAGTAGGCAAACAGGCGTACGGCCCACCTGATGGTAAGTGGTTACCGTAGCCTATGAACGCCTGCAACACCGGAGATGTCACGAGCGCGTTGCCAACCTCTCCGCTATCAGCACAGCGAACCCTCTGGAGCCTGGCGACCCTACTCACCAGCAGGAACACAACACTGTATCACAGTGTTATTTGGCTGCGGTATTCTGTAGGGTGGAGGTACTTCCCCAGACGGACTACTCCTTACAAAATGTCCGACTCTTTTAGACTACTGTAGGACAATACGCAAGAAATTAGATCCGCGCAAAGCCCTCGGCTTGAAGCCCTAGTTCAAAGTATACGATTTTGCTGTCAAAACCAGATTTAACCGCATACCGCTGGCTCGGACAGCCTGGACATAATTTCCGGACATGTCCAGACGAGTCCGGCTGTTTAGTCCTGTCGTTAATTCCTTGCTTCACTAAGCGTTGTTGTTTGAATAAACTGTCAGGTCAAACAGGAATTATCATCATCATTTCAGCCGCAGGCAGTCCACTACTTACAAAAAGCCTCCTCCAATGAGTACAAAATAACCTAGTTGGAAGCGTCCTGCATACTTACAAGCATACAGCGCTTGCCTGTGACCTTTGCGGTTGTAGTTTGGTTTTGTTAAATACGTTAACGTCATTTGCAACCGCGATCGGCCTCCTGATCATCCGGTCGGCGTATGACGAAGGCACTCATAAAAACTTAAATTTCAAGACAGAATTGACACATAAATGAACTGGTTTATTATTTAACCCGGTTCCAAACTCTTCCCTTTCTCCCATCAAGAGATGTTTATAATTAACTAGCTGTTTCCCGCAGCTCCGCCTTAGCCTATGTTTGACCCCGGGTCTTCAACTATATTCATACCAAATTTCATCAAAATCCGTTCAGCGGTTTGGCCGTGAAAGCGTAACAGACAGACAGACTTTCGCATTTATAATATTAGTATGGATTAACATTAACAACATACATTAAAATCCTCACACATAGTTCGCTAAGGTCGTAAGCATGACGTTTCTAATAACGTAGGCATTCGGGAATTCACAAACATAATATGAAGGCAAATAATCGAAACTTCGGAACATTACCCATCTTAGCACAGTCGAGCAATTAACTGCTGCCCAGATTCACTCGGTACCTCTTGGGGCTTTTGAATAGATCCACAATATTGTTCATTCACTCATACTCATGCCTATATCGCTCCGGTCACAAGGTCAGAGTATGATACCATTTCATTAGGCACTTGTTTGCAGTCCGGCTGACACGACATCTAAATGTTATTTTGCGAATATTTTTTTTAATAAAAACCCAGTAACGCACCTTCACAATTATACGTAAAAGGGGGCTGCTACTACTATCTCTATCCATCCAAATATGAGTGAGTTAGTGTCGCTTTACACACCATTTTATAACGAAAAATCAATATTAAGTAGATATATTTGATGTCTGAGTTTTACGGAAGGGGATTATGCAATACTTAAAGATTTCCAGTAATAATTATACTTTCATTTGCTATTTCAACATAATTCGTATAGTAGTTTATACGCTAGTTATCTTAAGGATCACTAGGATTAGTGTTCTGGTTAACCAGAACCCGAAAGGGTTCTGTTCTGGTTCTTTCGCAAATATTTTTCTAAACAACGGACAAACTTATCAATTAAGGTCAACAGTAACTCACATAATATACAAACTCACGAGAGGCGGTTCCGCACAACTCTGACACCAGGGTGTACATGGTCGATTGACAATGTAACCTACACGGAATGATGATGATGAAGGTCAACTCAAAGGACCCAAATGGATCAAACCTTTAAACCCGACATTCCTGTAGGATCCTAATGACAGCTGAGCTAAGCGGCCCGTCTGCCCCGGAAATTACTGTGAATGTTCCGTGTCAGCCGTCAAAAGATACGGTTGGATGTCTACGGGTCCGGTTTTGACAGGTTTAAAGTTAATTTGACTAGTTTCTAAGGTTCCATACCTTGGAAGACAAAATATGGAACCAAGAACTTACCAAACAATTTTGCGTGCACCGCGAGAAGATACCTAGGTGTCGTATAGATTGTGTGTGCAAACTAATAGAGGTGAGCAGGAAAGATTTTGGAATTTCTACTTTCGACAATCTACAGTTGTAGTTTAAAATAGACATTACAAAGCTAAAACTACAACTTTTTAAAGCTCTTGTATGTAATAGTTGATTTTATGCAACTATGCTAGAAAAACACATTATTTTACGATTCGCATGTATGTTTCTTGGGTTGTCGAAATCAGGATTTTTATTGAAGGCAGAATCTGAATGTTGGTTCCGAAAATCTCTGATACCAGGGTGTTTTAGGTCGCTTGACCATGCAACTTACATGAATGAACGCTATCTATCTTCAGCTCGAAAGCTGTTTGACAACAAAACTGTGGCTTAAATTGGGTAGTCTACTCAATTTATTTTTATCGTTCATATGAAACATTTCACTACCAGAAATTGAAAACAGAAAGATTTTTTAAGTCCGTTCTTAAATAAGCAAGTTATAAGCCTTTGAAATTCGATGGAAGAGCAAACTGTCAAAAAACAAGACAAGGATGCATTGTGTGTGCAGTGACGTCACTGCCACTTGGTTCGTGCGTACAAAAGAGATAGCAAGACGTCCCCACCACGCTTCCATTTTTTTTCTTGAAAAAACTTTAAAATTCAATTACTGCCTTAATTATGAACCAATGTTGTTGTTGTTTTCAGATTCGGTTACATTTTAGTGTACATATTGTTTCGTATGCAAATATTGACCAAATATGAATACAGTCAAGTAGCCTATTACATAATCCTTAATTGTCAATAGGCTTATTGATAATGCCTAATTAAAGAGGATTAATACCCGTAAATATTGTTATTTTGTGTTTGAATAATTTGTCGGTATAAAATTTATATTATAATATTAAATTTTGATTTCACAGTACTTTATTCTCTCTCACTGAGCTTCCCTATTCAGCACAAACACACCCACACCCCGAACACTCTATACAACAGTGGCGAGTAATATAATGTGTTTTCATTTAAACTCGTACTACTGTTCAAAAATGGTGTAAAAATTTCTTCAAATCCCTATGTTTAGATTAGAAAATGGAATACTTTGCTGATCCTGATTGCGCAGTAGTGTATGAAACTGCACTTGATTTGATCTTTCAATACTCGTGTAATGCTATAAACAGTATTTTAACTTGCACTCGTATTGCAAGAACCCTTATTATGCAACAGTTTCATAAACTACTATTCTTGCACAGTTGCGTAAAATTTACTTTTACTTATATGTACTTTTTAAAGCGGTTAATAACGGACATTGTCGAAAGTAGCTTAGCCTGAAATGCAAATGTGTTTGCTCACTTTTTTATGAATAATGTTTGAAATTCCCCACCGTGTATGGTAATACAGTTTTAACTGCGAGCATAATTAATGGTCTGAACCGAAAATTTAAACTGTTGGAAAATTGCACGTAATGTAATTTCCCGTGTAAGTTTTGTTTGTTAGCTTTGAAGTTGGTTGCAAGTTTCTGTTTTGGTAGGAAAAACTTCATATTCATCGTTTGGAATATTATACCTACGATTTCAATTCATATAATACTAGCTACATATTAGCACAACACTTTCAAAGACATCTCTTCCCGATTCTGCTGCTAATGACAGAAAGGCTGGCTGCTATTTCGCCCAACGGATAAGCATTGCTATCCAACGGGGAAATGCGGCCAGCGTTCTTGCTAGCATGCCAAACGGGCTGGTTTCTAGTTTTTTGTGATTTATGTTTTAGGTGATTTAAGACATATACCTTAATAAATAATTTAGATTTCTCAGTTTCTTATCACTTAAGTTTTAACTGAAATCTTCCTTTCTAGGTATTATTTTCTGTTTAACACAAAGTAGATACTTTTTACAATACAATACAATACAAAATATCTTTATTGCCCACATACAGTAACAAATAATATAACATTTACAAAGACTTCAACATAATATGAGCAAAGGCGGACTTATTGCTAGGCAATCTCTTCCAGTCAACCCTTACGAGGTGAAAGAGAAACAGTTAAGTCTATGTGCTTATCATACAAACTGACACCCCTAATTTTGCAAACATAAGTAGATAATTGTTTTTTAAAATTTGATGACCCGGTTTATCAAATACACGCATATACCAAACTTTATTGATTTGAATAATATCCTAGCATTCCTAGCTTCTATAGATTCCTAGCCTAAATTACCAGGGTATATTGCTACGTAGCGAGGAACAAATAAAATTATATGCTGAGTTTTGTGACGAGCGATTTAGGCACATTAGCTTTCCACAAAAATTAAGCGAATGTTGTGATTATATGTATGAAAATACGAGTAAAGAGCGTTTGAACATTATTGATAATTTATATAATGAGATTGTAAATACAATGCAAGAGGCGGCTTCAAAGACTTACATTAGTCGTAAAACAGGGCAGTACAATAAAAGTAACCGTTGTATCATGGGTTGGAATAGGTATGTTCGAGATGCTCACCGGGATGCCAGACAAAAATTTCTTAATTGGGTTTGGCATGGACGACCTGCGCTTGGTCGTTTATATGAAGAGATGTGTAACTCAAGGAGGATCTTTAAACAAAAGCTCAAAATTTGTCAAAATAATCAAGAAATAATTAAAATGAGTAACTTAGCGACAAAGCATAAAAATAGAGATTTTAAGGGATTTTGGAAAGAGGCAAAAAAGTTAAGTTCTACGTCGAGTGTTCCGGTGAGCATTGACGGTGTCAGCGAGCCTAAAGAAATAGCAGACATATTTAAGTCGCTTTTTCAGATACAATCTGACACACCTCTGTCGTCTTCAAATAGTTTTGTTGAGGGGGTCGACGTGTCCAGTGTGCCTGATCGTATTACAGCAAAGGATGTCGAAGAGATAATTAATAAAATGACTAGGGGAAAGTCACCTGGACACGATGGCCTAAGTATTGAGCATTTTCAACATGCTGGTAAACATCTTTGCAGACTCTTGGGGATGTTATATACTTTTTGTATAAGACACTGTAACACTTTTCCTTTTCAGTTTAGACAAAAGTCTTTAAAAGTCTTTAGTCGTGACAAAAAGTCTTTTGTTATGTAAAGTAAGAAAAACTACAATGATTTCATAAGGAACAATATGTATATTAGAAATAGGGCGTGGATTCTTCACAACTACTTTTTATACAAATCTAGGACGACTGAGTTATTTAATCAACCTCACATTCCTCACTACTGCCCTGGTAGATCCCGTTATGGCGAAGTGCAGATCCGTCCAATTATGTGTTGCAGTATAGATATGCTCGGCGTGGTGATCGTCGTGTACGGAATCGTATTGCAATGATTCCGTACCCAAGAGGTGAACCCCGAGTATCTGGGGTTATTTCACTATAGTTTCAACAGCAGATATAGAAAAATATGTTACACGTGTACGTAACTTGAAGTTTAATAAGATGGCGACAAGGCTAGTTAGTCGTATGAAGAAAATTGATCAAGGTGACAGCGTCTATACGTAGCAGTGGCTATCGGAGGATTGTCAGTTCCATTCAATGCGCAAGGGCCGCAGGCGCGGCGCGGGACGTAGGTACCGTAGTATCGTGCGCAGCTGGTATCTAAGTAACAGGACCACGGTTCATATAATAACATAGTACGTGCCTGTGATTTACTAAAATAAGATATTGTTTGATAACTATATAACGACTGTTCTATTTGATTAATGTTTTAACTTATTTAATATATTTTGGTATAAATTATATTTACTTATAGTTTAGCTGCAGAAACTTTTAGTCAAAAGTAAATAAAACGTTACATACCCCCCTTTTTAGGTTAGGATTTTACCTGATAAAATCCGCTTAAGAAATAATCAATCAAATTAAAGTTTAAAATCTTTGACATGCCATGTCCCTAATTTGTTACCAGACATATCCTCTAAGTCATAGACTAGATTGGACTTTTTATTTAAAATGCGACATTTAATAAATTTTGGTGCAAGCTTTTTTGTGAATTTATTGTCTTTATCACTTTGGTAGTAGGTTCGTTTCCAGATAATATCTCCAACCTTAAAGTCTATATTTTTGCGGCGAAGGTTGTAAGAAGTACAGTTCCGAGAATGAGCTTTAATAAGAGAGGACTGGACTTTATCAAAAATCTTGTGTAAACAGCCAATGTTTTCCGCGTAAGCATCACGAGGTGAAAATATTATATGTTGTTCAACATCAGCATCAACATAGTGTGAACCGCAATTGACCAATTCGCGACCATAAACTAAAAATGCTGGTGTATAACCAGTTACTTCGCCTACCGCGCTGTTTAAAGCAAACTGTATTTTAGAAATGTTGACATCCCAAGATCTGTGGTCATTTTCAATGAAGCATGATACAGCCGTGATTATTGTTTTATTGTAACGTTCTACTGTATTCACTTATGGTGTATAAAAGGGTGTGTAGAAAACATTAGGTATATTATAGGTAGCAAATAGGTTTTTAACTGTATTGCTAATAAACTGCCTTCCATTGTCCATCAAAACAGTGCTAGGTATTCCGTACACAAGAAAAACATTGTCTTCTAATATTTTAGCGATAGTTTCGGCTGTAGCACGTCGTATTGGGAATAGAAGACAATACTTAGAAAAGCAGCAGGTTACCACTAATAAGAACGTGTTTTGTTTTCGAGATACAGGCAGAGGGCCTACTAAGTCGATACTTAGCATCTGAAAGGGTCTACAACAATCTTTGGGTCTCCCCATAGTACCCAGAGTAGCGAGATTTGAATGCTTATAAGAGAGGCAAACGTCACAATTAGTGACGAAATTAGTTACGTCGCGATGCATTCCAGGCCAGAAGTAACGCAACGACAATCTCTTATATGTTTTTAGGATACCTAGGTGTCCTGACGAAGGATCACTATGGTTTTGAATGATGACATTTTGACGTTTTTCAAATGGTATGACTTCCTTCCACTCAAATTCCCTAGTAAGAGGATTAAGCGTTTTCATATACCGGTAAAGTTTACCATCAGAGATGCGATAGTTAATAAAAGAGGTTGGGGAATTTAGACATCCTTCAAATATATTTAAATACCAAGAGTCGGTAGTGTCATGGGGAGTCATTGTTAGTCTGTCAGTCGGTTTGTCTATAGTAGATATAGGAATTATACGAGATAAACTATCTGGAACGACATTATCAGTACCCTTGCGATGTCTAATTTCGAAATTGTATGCTGAAAGTCTTACACCCCATCGGGCTAGTCTGCCTGTTGGGTTATTTAGGTTCAAAAACCACTTTAGAGAGGAATGGTCAGTATAAACTACGAATTTAATCCCGTTTTCTAAATAACAGCGCCAGTGCTCAATGGCAGCTAGAACGGCTAAAGCTTCACGTTCTGTGGCACTGTAGTTGCGTTCCTGTTTAGTTAAGGACTTACTCATATAGGCGATTACCTTATCAACGCCATTTTGATTCTGTGTGAGCATCGCGCCGATTCCATAGTCGCTAGCGTCAGTATGGACCATAAATTGCTTGGAATAGTCGGGGCAACTAAGAATAGGAGCCGATGTTAAATTAACTTTAAGTTTATTAAAAGCGTCATTTGCTTCTTGAGTCCAGCAGAAGGGAGGGGCATTTTTACCTTGTGATGTAAGTCTATTTAAGGGGGTAGCTAAACTACTGAAATTAGGGATAAACCTACGATACCATGAAGCGGTTCCAATAAAACGTCGAACCTCCCTACGATTAGAAGGGGTAGGGTAATTTGAAATGGATTCGACCTTTTCAGGATCAGCTTGTAGACCGTTAGAATCAACAATGTAGCCAAGATATTTCAGTTGATTTCTAAAAAATTGACTCTTTTTTAAATTTATAGTTAAGTTAGCAGTCTTTAGTTTTTCTAAAACTCTCGTTAGGAGAGATATATGTTGTTCAAAACTATCAGAAATAATAATAATATCGTCAATGTAGACAAAAACCTTATGTTCAAATTCTGGCCCATAAAATAAAATATCTACCAATCTTTGTTGTGTAGCTGGTGCATTAGTGAGACCAAAAGGCATAGATTTAAACTGAAAGGTGCCGCGAGATGGTATATAGAAAGCTGTCTTACATCTATCTTCTTCTCGAATCAAAATCTGCCAGAAACTTTTAGAAAGGTCAATGCTACTCAGATATTTTGCATCACGCAAATTATCTAAAATTTCTGTAATGTAGGGTAGGCTGTAAGCATCTTTTCTCGTAACCGCATTGAGTTTTCTGCTGTCTAGACAAAATCTAAGTTCGCCGGTTTTTTTTGGTGTTAATAGGACTGGAGAAGACCAAGGGCTTTCACATGGTTCAACAACATCGTCCTTCAACATTTCGTCGAGCTGTTCCACCAAAATCCTTTGTTTCTCCGGTGACATTCGATAATAACGCTGACGTATGGGGGCAGCATCCCCAGTATCAATTGGGTGCGTAATTAACGATGTCCGACCTAAACCATGCTCTTCGTATGAAATATTACGGAATTTCAACATTATATTGTCTGCTGTACGCCTCTGTTCATCAGACAAAAGATTGTATGGGCATATGGTAGTGTTAGAAGTATTCATGCCAATAGTGGACAGCGTATGTCTCTCTGAATCTTTATGAAATGTAATAGCATCTAGATGCTTAGGGAATAGACCGAATATTCTCCAAAAGTCCATGCCCAGTATTAGATCATTCTTGATTTGAGGAACAACATAAGCCATAATTACGTGGTTCTGATTTTGGAATTTAATTGAAAGATGAACGCAACCAATAGAATTCAATTTTTCTCCACCGGCACCAACAAACTGCATAATGTTAGTGTCCTGTAATATGAGTCCCATAGTAAGTAGTTTTACATGAGAATTATTTCCAAGTATTGTAAAGCAGGAACCTGTATCTAATAAGCCAGTTAGTGGTTCTCCTACCACCACAACATTAACATATGGTCTTAATCTGTCAACTTCGGGATTATATTTGTTATTGATTGAAGCAACCGAATTAAATGTTGAAAATTTTTTAATAAATGTCAACCAGTCCCTCCATTCTTTATTTCGGTTATTCCAATCAGGCCTATTTAGTTTTTTGTCGGTTCATCAACTTGAGGCTTTTGATTGCATTTAGGACAATCTGGGTAACGTACGCCTTTCATTCCGCATTTAAAACAAATAAGAAATCGTTCTTTAGTACAATTTCCCAGAGAATGACTATCAGATCTACACCTAGGACAGTAAACACTTCTTGATGTTTCTTTCAATAGGAGAGCAACTTCATTTTGTTTTGTAGTGTTATTTTTATTATTATAAGTTGTAGTAGAATTTTGTTTATAAGAATTATTGTAACTATTATAAGAATTTTTATTATAAGAGTATGTAGGGTTAGGTTTGTATGCAAATTCCGGAGCGATTGTATCGCTAGAAGCTCTAGGTGGTTCATGAAATTGTGCAAATCGGGATGTTATTGTCTCATAATTGCGACAAATGGATTTTAGTTCGTCTATTGACTTGATACAAGGAGAAGCAGCTAGTGTGTTTGCGTAGCATGGTCGAATGTTATGTGTGAGTATTTCGAGTTTATCATTCTCAGTTAATGGTTTACTAAGACGTGAAAACATTCCATGCATAATAGACAAGTAAATTGTAATGTTTTCGTGTTCACCCTGTGTTCAAGTTCTAATTTCAGCAGTAAGCCTATAATCGTAATCGCTATTACTGAAATCCTGTTTCAAAAGTGCACACAGCTCACTCCATGAACTAACTTTGTCTTTATTATAACGGTACCAATGCAACGCGTCATCAACAAATATTTCATAGGATAGCATTAGAATTTTTTCAAAGGAGATACCTCTAGCTTGTACGAATTCTTCAACTCTTTGTATGAAAGAGTGTACACAAGTTTTACCAGAATATTTAAGTTTACTTATTTCAGTAAATAAACTTCGTTCACACGTTACTAGGCTTGAGGAATGGTCAGAGATATTGTCTGTATTAGAAGAGAGACTTTTAGATTGGGGTTTAAGTGTAGATAATTCTTTAAATTGAGCATTAAAACTCGATGTACATATTTTGTAAATATCGCCTAACTCCGGTTTCGCAACAATTCTATTGAGGCGATGATACAGATGGTGCAATAAGTTTTCCGTTCTATCCAGTAGGTTTTTATCTATTTTAATTTTAAGATTATTTATATTATTTTGTGACTTTAACAAAGATTCTTTTGCCGCTTTTAAGTCATCCGCGGGATCCAAGTGTGATTCAAGGATGTCATCAGCTGGTAACTTATCTGTTAATTTGACTATTTGTTTCCTAAGCTCTTGCACCGTATCCCCGGAGGCACCGCGAAGCTCGACTTCATATTCTAATTCTGATTTTTGTAAAGAAAGATACTTAATAGGGTATACCGCCATTATTGATTCTTTGGGTGTGTGTTACAAGTTTGAAAATTACAAAACAGTGACAACCAAAAATATTAGCAAAGCGTGATACAAGCAGTCTCGATGATTATTGCGTTTAAAAGAAAACAAAGATTAAGTCGGAAACTATTGTGAAGAAAACAATAATAATATAGTAAGTAGATGATAGACAATTGTATTTTACGACAATTTAAGTCAGTAAACGAACAACCAGCATGGAGCGATGATAATGAAGGAAAGAAAATATAAAATCTAATCGATGATGATTTAGTTGACAAGATGATTTTTATTTTTAAGTTTTAGTACAAAATCAACTCAAACTACAATGTTACCAAAGCCATCACCAAAGAAAACTATGAAATGCGTTATGAACCTAATTAAACAGCTCGGTCGTCAATGTACCCTTGCTAGGCGCCAATGTAACACTTTTCCTTTTCAGTTTAGACAAAAGTCTTTAAAAGTCTTTAGTCGTGACAAAAAGTCTTTTGTTATGTAAAGTAAGAAAAACTACAATGATTTCATAAGGAACAATATGTATATTAGAAATAGGGCGTGGATTCTTCACAACTACTTTTTATACAAATCTAGGACGACCGAGTTATTTAATCAACCTCACATTCCTCGCTACTGCCCTGGTAGATCCCGTTATGGCGAAGTGCAGATCCGTCCAATTATGTGTTGCAGTATAGATATGCTCGGCGTGGTGATCGTCGTGTACGGAATCGTATTGCAATGATTCCGTACCCAAGAGGTGAACCCCGAGTATCTGGGGTTATTTCACTATAGTTTCAACAGCAGATATAGAAAAATATGTTACACGTGTACGTAACTTGAAGTTTAATAAGATGGCGACAAGGCTAGTTAGTCGTATGAAGAAAATTGATCAAGGTGACAGCGTCTATACGTAGCAGTGGCTATCGGAGGATTGTCAGTTCCATTCAATGCGCAAGGGCCGCAGGCGCGGCGCGGGACGTAGGTACCGTAGTGTCGTGCGCAGCTGGTATCTAAGTAACAGGACCACGGTTCATATAATAACATAGTACGTGCCTGTGATTTACTAAAATAAGATATTGTTTGATAACTATATAACGACTGTTCTATTTGATTAATGTTTTAACTTATTTAATATATTTTGGTATAAATTATATTTACTTATAGTTTAGCTGCAGAAACTTTTAGTCAAAAGTAAATAAAACGTTACAACACGGATATTTGCCTATTCAGCTGATGAAAACGGTAATCGTGCCAATAATTAAAAATAGAACCGGAGATGTGTCTGATAAGGCAAATTACAGACCAATCTCTCTGGCGACTATCACTGCCAAGGTGCTTGACGGTCTGCTGCAGAGACAACTAGATAGCTTTGTGAAACTGCATGATGCACAGTTCGGTTTCAGACCGGGACTATCTACCGAATATGCTATCTTGTCACTTAAGCATACCGTTGGGTATTACACGCAAAGAAACACCCCTGTATATGCCGCCTTTCTCGATTACTCGAAGGCATTTGACTTGGTTAGTTATGACACGCTATGGCACAAATTACGCGAAGCTGGGGCACCAGCAGACCTGATACGTATTTTTAAATATTGGTATAGTCATCAAACTAACCAAGTCAGATGGCTCGGAACTTTCTCTGAGGAGTATAGGTTGAATTGCGGGGTGAGGCAAGGCGGACTGACCTCGCCCACGCTTTTCAATTTATATATAAACGGGTTGATTGGGGAGCTTGGCGGAACCAACGTCGGCTGCTCTATTGATGGCAAAATTATAAACAGCATTTGCTACGCAGATGATATGGTTCTGCTAAGTCCGTCAATAAGAGCCCTAAGGCAGCTAATTACTGTGTGTGAAAAATATGCTGTGGCGCATGGCCTGAGGTATAACGTGCAAAAAAGTGAGCTGTTAGTCTTTAGAGCGGGCAATAAAAAGTTAACAGACATCCCGCCTGTCAAGTTAAACGGTGAGCCACTGAAAAGGGCAAATAGCTTTAAATATCTCGGCCATGTGGTAACAGATAATTTAAAAGACGATGAGGACATGGAGAGGGAAAGGAGAGCGCTGGCAGTCCGATGCAATATGTTGGCCCGCAGATTTGCGAGGTGCAGTACTGAGGTAAAAATAACCCTTTTAAAGGCTTTTTGCCAAAATCTGTACACGTGCAGTTTGTGGGTCAATTATACGCAAAGGGCTTTCAACGCTCTCCGAGTACAATACAATAATGCCTTCAGGGTATTGTTGGGGCTTCCTCGATTTTGCAGCGCGTCAGCCATGTTCGCGGAAGCACACACAAGCGACTTCTTTGGTGCATTGCGTGGGCGGGTCGCTTCGATTATGCGCAGAGTTCGAGAAAGCACCAACAGTGTCCTGATGGTCGTTAGGGAGAAGCCGGACTGTCGCATATGGAAGCACTGGGTGTTCACCCATGTGGTGGTGTCAGGAGGCCCCAGTGGGCAGGGCGGCTACTTCCTTAGTTAAAATTATTAATTATATAAATATACTAACATAGTTTATAAGTTTTTTTTTTTTTTTTTTTTTTTTTCGACTTGTACTAACAAAAATATGGATGAAAATCTGAAATAAATGTATTTTTTTTTTTTTTTTTATATTCTTGACTTTTCCTCTTGGGATTTGTATACCTATAAGGAATCTAAATGCTCAACGGTAGCAACAAAAAGTGTGAATTATCATCGTCATTGGTGCAAAAAAAATTCAACTGTTCTGTCTTAAAAGAAATACCCAAAAAAGATAAATGTTGCAAATGACCTGGAAGCCCGTTATTGCTGTTCTGTGCTGTCCCTTAGCGGCCATAGCTTACAATAACTCAGAAAATACGGCAAAACAAATAACAATTTATATTTCGGACATTTAGGCTGGTAACATTGATTTTTGCTTCAATGTAATTATCGGTTTTGAACAACAGGTTATTAGCTGACACGCTTAAAAATAAGTATGTATATTTATTAACGTTGTGTGATGCATGCGTATCCGTGCACCACATATATTTACATTGGTATATTCTTTTGTATGTTCTGCATAGGTACGTTATGCTTTCATCTTTCACTTTTTCCACTGCTAATTTGCGCCTACCTTCCTGTTTCATATCATCAAGTCCTACCTGTTGGTTGCCTGGAAGAAATTGCTCTAGCTATAAGGCCGCCTTTGTACCATAGACAATAATAATATTCATGTACTTTCTACAATTTGGTGCAATAAAGAGTTTGTTATTATTATCAACTGCTACTACACACATACCATCACGCCTTTTTCCCGTAGGGGTAGACAGAGACTACGGATTTCCATTTGCTACGATCCTTACAGACTTCCCTCAACTCCACTACTACTACTCACTCATTTAATTAAAATATTTTCATACAGTTTTCAATAAAATTAAAGGCGATAGTTTTGTATTCTTATGACATCACAGACATGTAACTAAGTCTACCTGAGACCATGAACACTGCAAAGTGTTTGAAACGTAAGGTGATAAATCCATACTATATAAATACGAAAGTCTGTCTGTCAGTTACGCTTTCAGAGCCAAACCGCTGAACGGATTTTTATAAAATTTGGTATGAATACAGTTGAAGACATGGGGTCAAACACTGGCTACTTTTTGGCGCAAGCGGGGCTGCGGAAAATAGATAGAAAGACAGACAGACAGACTTTCGCATTTATAATATTAGTATGGATGTGCAGGCTTCACTACATAATTGTCAGTCAAAGGCAAGAGCTACGCTCTATAGTTTAAAGTCCCTTTACCTGCGCGGAAACCATCTTTGGTCCGTAACAATGGAATTTTTATTGTTATCTAGTTTTCATTAAGCGCAGAGATAAAAATGGGACGAATTATGGAATCTTATATGTAAAAATAATCTATTCTGTGATTAGAACGTGTGCGAAGCCGTGGACAAAGGCTAGTCTTAAATTACCTCTGTAATTAATTATCATGTAGTAACAACAAGAAGGCTCTCATCGCTTTTATAAATAAACATTAGTTTCCCCTAACGCTATGAGATGTCAGTCATTTGTCCTTCCACGAATTACGCTTCCATATAACTATGATTAATGTAAGAAAATCCTGAAGTTTATTCGCCACAGCCATTTTCATTAACCCACTAATACAAATTCAGTTTAAATTAAACACTGAACAAAGACATGGAATAAGAGTTGTATAGAAGTGTAACTTCATGTTTTATATACCTTGGTTGGCTATGGAAAATTGCATGTGACATGACAGCGCTTTCTTGCATATAACACAGCGACAGGCAGTTTCTATTTTGTTTGTTACCTTTTCACTCTTCATCTACTGAACCAATATTACTGAAATTTTCGTAATTCTGTATGGTCTTTCCATTTCTTGCTTGAGCTATTATCGTCATACTTATCATTAGTTACACTTTTGGCTTAGGTACTCAAAATGGATCTTGGCTTCCGTCGTGTCATCTTAACTTAAATATCGTGTTTTGACAAATCTTTATCCAGAATTTCTATCAAAAATCTCTGTTGATAAATAAGCTTATTCTCAGAAAAATGCCGTTATTAGTGGGGCATTTCAATTTCTATTTTAATGACTGTCAAATTCGATTAAAATATTGTACGCAGTTTGAGGTTCCTAACATGACGCTAAGATCGTGCATTAGAACATATTTACTGTACTGACCATAGAGTTGATGTAGAAGATACTGATATTTTCATGTCGACCAAAAGACCATGCATTGCATCTCGCACGCGTGAAATAGTCAACACATCAAATGACGATGTATATGGTTTTCTGTAGTTAGCCGCCATGTTTATTAGAGATATCTCGTATTCTACTCAAGGAGAAAGGAACGTTTGCGATTTCGATGCTCTTTGATTCTACTTTATCTCTATATGCTTGCCTTTAGCCTCCTTGGGGCCGAATCTCTCTCAAAGTCGAATTATAACTGACATCTCGAAGAATAAACGTTGACACGTTATACTTCTGCATTATATTTATTTTTCTACAAAGCTCATCAAGGCTCTAATTTAGCCTGGGACCGAAACAGGTCACATAAATACTGAATCGCGCCCGTTCCGCTGCAGAAATAACATTCCGAAATTACACGCATTCGTCATTTCACTAATAATTTTTACATTTTAAAACGATACAAAATAGGCCAGGTGTTATTATTGATTAATGACGGTTTTCGTCACCGCTATCTATTAATAAATTTACTAATTATTCAGTTGAGTAATAATACAGTATTCATTGTGATTCTTGGTGGAAGGTTAGGAAGCAGTCGCTTCATTATGTAGAGGATGTACGTGAAAAACAGTCTGCAATGATAAGCGCAGCGTTGGACATCCACCAACCAGATGGTCGGATGACCTGAAAAAGGTCGCTGGATACAAGACGCTTCCAACTGGTCATTATAGAAATCAGAAGGAGAGGCCTATATCCAGCAGGGGACTGACTGCGGCTAAAGTGATGATCATAAAGGTGCAATAAATTTTTGGAAACAAAAAAGCGGGTCTTTTCATTTACGACAGAATTTTAGCTAAGTTTTGTAATTGGAGTAATTGATGGTGGTGTTCATAATGTGAGTTATTTTTAAATGTATGTCATTACGTAGTTACTTAAATGTTTTTCATTCATTCCCATCGAGCGGGTGGGACCGCCAGATGGCAGCCGGGCGGGACCAACGACTTAACGTGCTTTCCCGAAGCACGGAATCATTATAACTCTTTTAAATTAGCACGTGTTTCAGAATTAGGCCATAAAATACTGGGGGGCAATCGCGCTAGATGGAATGACGTTGACGTAACCAAAACCTCGCCTCTGATGTAGGTTCTTTATTAGGACTTTTCAGCCATTCTTAGAGAGTGCATTTTTTTTCTCTTTAAATCAATACAGAAACAGAAAGACGGGTTACGTAGTCAATCTACCCTCCACAACCTGGTGTCAAAGTTTTTTGGGAGACGCCTCGCGGCCTCCTACGTTGGATGACACTTCAGTCATTCTTATCGAGTGGGTTACATAGTCAATCGGCCCTGCACACCCTGGTGTCATAGTTTTTTCGGAGACGCCTTTCGGCCTCTGACGTGGGTTCTTTATTTTATTTTTCAGTCATTCTTATCGAATAAGTTACATGGTAAATCGACCCTGCACATTCTGTTGTCAGAGTTTTTTCGAAAACACCATGAAATATACCTATTTTTGAGTAGTATGACTCACCATATATGGTAGTCTAAGGTAGGTGAGTCAAATGAATACTTCTCAAAAATAGGTATAAGTATTTGAAAATTAGCATTCCTGCTAGGTACCAACTGGTGGTTGACAATTAAACTTTCGCACCCGAATCATGATTTTATACGTCTGGAAAGAGTTATTCGGTGGATAATGTACATATACAAATCACGATTGTTTGACTTTTTCTTTCATGCCAAACAGTATTTCGTTGCATTCATAGCGACATCCTGAATCTTTAAATAATAATAGCATCAAAGATTGTCTGTCAAACTCTGCAATGACTGATATATAATATACTAGCTGTTTCCCGCAGCTCCGCCTGCGTCATAAAGTAGCCTATGTTTGACCCCGGGTCTTCAACTATATTCATACCAAATTTCATCAAAATCCGTTCAGCGGTTTGGCCGTGAAAGCGTAACCGACAGACAGACAGACAGAAAGACAGACAGACAGACTTTCGCATTTATAATATTAGTATTAGTATGGATGTGTAAGGAAATAAGTATGCAATCGAACGGTACGCGGACGAAGTCGCGGGCTCAGCTAGTAAATAAATAAAAATGGTTTGTTTCAGAAACTCAGACACCGAGGTGTGCGGGATGAAGTGACTTTGTGGAACGTGACTTCAAGATTTATGTAAATACATGAATGACATTACAAATAATGTCAAAAATAACTATCATATTCATAAACTTTTATCATAAAATAGTGTCCACTTTTAGAAAATTCTCAACAACATATGGCCATAAAAGTCTGAAATTACACGTAGCTATTTTGATAAGGTTTTATGAAGTTCTAACGTCATAAATATATATCGATAAAATGCATTTTCTATGCCCGCCATAAAGTGTGTTGTAAGCTTATAAACTCATTACTTCGATAACACAGGTGTGGATCTTTTAAGCATTTTATTTTCCTGATACTTTGCACGGAATTCTTTATTAACCCCAAACAAAAAAGGGTATTCTTATGTATTTGATAAAAATGACGCGATATTATAATTGTTTGAATGATGTTTGATTGATCATCGTCATCAAGGCGCTGTAACCCTGTATGGGCAAGGGCCTGGTCAAATAAATTTCTCCAGAATGTGCGATTTTGAGCTTTCTGTTTCCAGCTCCTTACTCAGATATTACTCAGATCATTTTCCACTCCATCTATTCATCTCAACCTGGGTCTGCCTCGACTTCTGCAACCATCTGGTTTACTTTCCAGCAAACTCTTGGTAGTTTTCTCTTCGTACATTCTTTATGCAGGGAGTTGTCCATACTTCCATACTAATCCATACTAATATTATAAATGCGAAAGTCTGTCTGTCTGTTACGCTTTCACGGCCAAACCGCTAGACGGATTTTGATGAAATTAGGTATGAATATAGTTGAAGACCCGGGGTCAAACATAGGCTACTTTTTGACGTAGGCGGAGCTGCGGGAAACAGCTAATAATATTATAAGAGCGAAAGTCTATTTGTCTGTCTGTCTGTAAAGCTTTCACGGCCAAACCGCTAAACGGATTTTAATGAAATTTGGTATGAATACAGTTGAAGATCCGTTGTCAAACATAGGCTACTTTTGACGCAGGCGCAGCTACGGGAAACAGCTAGTATCTCATTATTTGTAGGTAGACTAGCCAATTAATTATTCCAAAATAAATAACATTCAAAAGTTACCGTTCGGTCGGCCCCTGTAATTTATACAGAGAATTAGGAACAACCCTAAAAGTGATCGTAAATTGGAGACCAAAGTTAATAGCGATTTATTAGTACTCGTATAAGTAAGTTAGTATACCTACATAAAGATATATTTTTTATACAACTAAGTAGGCAAACAGGCGTACGACCCACCTGATGGTAAGTGGTTACCGACTTTGAACGCCTGCAACACCGGAGATGTCACGAGCACGTTGCCGACCTGTCCGCTGTCAGCACAGCGACCCCTCTGGAGCCTAGCGACCCTACTCACCAGCAGGAACTCAACACTGCATCACAGTGTTATTTGGCTGTGGTCTTCTGTACTGTGGAGGTACTTTCCCAGACAGACTACTCCTTACAGAATGTCCTACCTCTCTTATACCATACCTGAACCTCCTCATAATTTCTGTAATCCCAGTACTTTGGGTGATAGTTAAAAGAAACAGACCATGTTCTTCCAAAATAATGTAGACCCAGCCAGACCCCAAACCCAACACTAATACTAATCCATAGATGCCATTTGTGGAATAGCTTAAGTGCCATTTACTCTATATATTTTTTTTTTTGTTTTCTTTTTACTGGTGGAATAATTTCGCCAATGGTCAAATTTTTACTTCCGACTCCTCCGTGCTTGTTTTTATACAATTAAGTAGGCAAAAATACAAACGTGGGCCATTTGCCTGGTTGTTGGTAAGTGTTTACCGTAGCCCATGGATGCCCGCAACGCCAGAAGCAGCACGTGTTGCCGAATAGGAGTGCAACCTAATGGTCGTTATTTTCACAAATGACGAAAACAGGGCATTGCAGGGTCAATTGGCCTTCTAAACCACATGAACTCTATGCCACTTCTATATCAAAAATAATCTCATTATTCATTTATTTCAGAAAATATTTCAAATAGAATCCTTAAAAAAGAAAAGTCCATTTAAATCAAAGCCTCCACTCAGCCCGTGGTTTTCTTAATCACCATTACTTATCGGTTAATGCAATTATCTCCACTGAATTCCCCCAGTGGGTGATTCCCTTTAGCTCTTAATTTAGAACTAATTAGGGCTTGCTTTCTTCTAACGAGACATAGTTTTCACCTTTTACTTTTTAGTCGACTTTTCGATAGGAGGTTATAAATTTTCTCAGCTATTATTATTCCATTGCGCGTGTCAAGCGACTGTAAAACCTGGGTATTGGATTGGTTGCCACTTTCCTTTACTGTTTCGAGTTCCTACGTGCTTCGGAAGGCACGTTAAGCCGTTGGTCCCGTTGGAATGTGTGGTTGATGGACTCGGTTAATATTAATAGATAGCCACTAACATACCTTGTATCATGTTCCTGTTGGTCTGATTTCCCTACAAAAAGGTATACAATCTAAGTTAAACTTTAGTCTCTCAATTGTTCTTACCTGTCAGGGTAAGCGTACCCTACGCTCTATATGGCTCTGAAGCGTAAGCTGAGGATGCAACTGGGAAACACGATCGGATTAAGGTGCCACTTTCTATCAAGCTCTACCAAAGAATGTAAGTAGGTAAATATACTAGGAATAGGGTTCAGAAATAGTATATTTTTTATGAGACGCTCCGAAATAATCCCTTTCTTACATTTTTACTTACGTTTTAGTATCTAAAAGGCCGCCTCTTTTTACGTAACTTAGGTCGCGGACAAGTTGTCGCGCTGAAGCGAGCAGCGGAAAGCGAGTGTGTTAGTGGTTTCAACGGTTTCGTCGCTGAGCTTTATGCAAGTAAGCGAAAAGTATTCGCGATCCAGCGAGCAGCAGGAAGCCAGTGTAAATTTGAAATAGTTTTGCCGCTGGGCTATAAGCGAGTGAGCGAGGGCGACGAGCGATTACACGCGCTACTAAATATATAATAAAAATAATCACTAGGGTCTTACTAGATCTCTAGGCTTATAAAGCTGTAGCTAGGATTATAGTTGAGCAGTGAGCGATTTGTTAACACGGAATATTTATCTTATATTAGTTTCAATAGCGATCACCACCCAGCAAAAAATGATTTAATCGCTGGGTGGCGATCGAACACTTGCCTATACAAGAAGCCAGAGGCGGTGGCGAGGGCGGTTTTCCTCGAAATCGCATCGCTGCCCCGCTCCCGCTTATTTCAAGTCCGAAGCCTTAAAATGAGCTTGTACGAAAATTGCAGCTAGGGAATCGTAAAAGCGAAAAAATGTTTACCACGGCTTACTTCATGCATAAGTTATACGTGTGTAATTGAATGTAAAATGTTTTTTTTTAACATTTTGAAGCCTCGTTGTTATGTAACTTAATTCCTTCCGCCGTTTATATGGAAATACATTCTATCTTAAATTTAGGAGATACGCTCTTGTCAACGGAGTTCCTTCGAAATACTTCTCTAACCCTACAAATAAGTGATGTAACTTTGTTGCTATACTCCCTTAAATTGTTAACACTTTTTTGTAGTGGCAATGAAATAAATAAATAAAAAATGGTTACTTATGATTTATATATTTTTTAGGATTATTTGCAATATTGTCATATTTTGAAATTGCGATTTGCTTTATTCATTCCTTCCTTCACTTACAGTTAAACTAATAATAAAATCTTTTTGCTTAGCCGCATTCGGGTTATAAAAATACAAGAACCAAGAAGAAATAAGCAATTCGAACTGATATTATATTTACATTTAAGGACTATTTTTGTTTAAATATAATAAAAACTAAACTAATATAAAACAAACTAAAAATTAAAAAGAAATTAAACCATTCCATCACCTAAAAATAATAATAATAACTCAATACAAAAATGGTATCTGCGGAGTCGTGCCGAAGATGCTGGCAGCATTTCCTCATTGGATGGCCAAACTAATTCGTTGGCCGACGAAGACGCCAGCTCCTCGGTCTCGAACCTTTTAGATATTATCTCTGAAGAGGCCTAATTGCTGCCGGCCTACAGGCCTAGTGTATCGAATTTTGTTTATCTATACTAATACTAATCTAATATTATAAAGCTGAAGAGTTTGTTTGTTTGAACGCGCTAATTTCAGAAACCACTGGTCCGATTTGGAAAATTCTTTCAGAGTTGGATAGCCTATTTATTGAGGAAGGCTATAGGCTAGGACGAAGTCGAGACGGGCTGCTAGTCTACATCTACACTTCTAAACTAATATTATAAATATGAAAGATTATAAAGAGGAAAGATTTGTATTTTTGTTTTTATGTTTGAAATGAATAAACTCAAAAACTACTGTGCCGATTTCAAAAATTCTTTCACCATTGGAAAGCTACATTCACCCTGAGTAACACAGGCTATATACCGCAGCTGGTGCTGCGGGAAACAGCTAGTTATCAATAAAGAATTACGACACTATTAAGTAAGCAGTATTGTAAGTGAATTCTAAAAACCCATTCAATGAGACGTCCCCGAGAAGTTGTAGACGACAGTAATAGTGATAAAATCTGCATTTTCCTGCATTCGAAATATACCGTCTTGGGATGTCAAGATTATTTGCGGCGAACGTTCATTTCAAAGGGAACAGTGATCAAGCGCGAGCTGTGTTACGTTTCAGGAGTTCCGTTTGGATGTTCAGAGTTGCGGTTAAGTTGATTTTGAGCAGGAACATTTGTGAATTTTATTAGCTAATGTGAACTGTGGCCGTGGCTGAGTGTTTAAATGTGGTTTTAACAATAACTAGCCAAATTGTACGTGTCCAGTAGTGTACAAATCCTTAAAAGGTATCGATCGGAAAGATTTCGGAATTTAAATTGGAAGATGGAAATTGGTTGTGATCGTGTCAAAATGTACTTTTTGGTGAACAATATAAAACCGGAATTGCAGTTACCCACATTAATCGCAACCGTTGGTGATTAGACGTATGAACTTATTGTTATTTTAACAAGTCCACGAGCACCGTCGACTCTTACTTTTGACGATATTTTGAGAATAGTAGAGATACAAGTTTCGCCAGAGGGTAAGCGAGACTGTTGCGAACTACATGGCGGAGCTGAAGTGCTTATCGCGATTCTGCGGATTTGGTACAACTTTAAAAGAAAACATGGAAGACCAAATGGTTTGTGGTAATGATATAATTCGGCAGAGGCTGTTCGCGGAAACGGAGTAAGCGTATACGAAGGCAGTTGCGTTATCCATGGCCTTAGAAACGGCATAAAAAGATGCGGTACCTGTAGAAATACCATCGGAAATTAAGACAAGTGAAGAGCTAAATAGCGTGTCCTTGATCGACCATCGTGACCAGAGAAAGGGCGGAACGTCGAAACTGTTCATCATGTGGATCACAATTTCATAATACAAGCGAATGTTTCTGTTGAAGTTAGGGCACCTACAACGTTTGTGCCAAAGCAAAGGAACAGTAATTGAGTCGTGAAACAAAAATCTGCCAGAATTTTGCGGAGCCTGATGAGGATACCAGCCATGGTGAAGGCTCGTCTGATGATGAGGCGATATATCAGATGTCGTTGAGAAACTATCCTGCGGTAAGCGTTCCAGTACTCAAAGGAAATAGGAAGTTACTAATGGAAGTAAATACAGGTAGTGCTTTATCCTAAAATAAAGTAACATACGATATTTTTTTCAAATATTATCCGCTAGAAAAAAAAACGATTTTATAATGATAGTAAAGTCCGGCCAGTAGGCATAATGAAGCCCATTGTAATATATGGTAATTGTAAGAAAATTTTAGATCTACATATATCTTTGATTAATAATTGGTCTCGCGCGTGCTCGACTAGATACCGCGCTATGAACAAAAATCAGTTTCTAGAATGCGGCAACTTTATATTGTAGTGTGTGTAAAACAATGGGCAAAGACGAAACGTGAAAGAGTTATTTCTTGTACTATTATTCTTACATAGTTTGAATACGCAAACTGACATTTTGCTTCTGTTTTTAAACTAAAATTATAAATTTATCTCGACGTCCAACTCACTTATCGGTTGCGGCGTGACTGACGCGGGTATGCCGCAAGTACGCCGAATTAGCGTAGTTTTAGTTGCCGCATTTGTCTAGTACGCCGACGGTATCTAGTCGAGCGAGCGCGAGAACAATTATTAATCTATGGTCTATATATTATTGACGGGGGGACGGGACGGTGACAACATCACTATTAGGCTGGCAGTGGTTATCGGAGCTATCAATTAAAATACCTAATATATTTTCACAACAACAATAATATAAAAAAAAATAAGCCTAATGGTGTGTTTTGTTCTTATTTATCGTAAAAATGTATTAAAACACTCAATTCATAAATTACATAAATAATTTAGATTTATAAATTCCTATGTTATACACTTTTTTCTTCTCTAAATTCAGACTTAACATTAGTAATTAAATTGAAAACTTTTGTTCCTTAATTTTTATTTCTGCCAACATACCTATTATAAGTTTTAGGTAATTCTTATAAGTATTATTAATTAAGTGGTAAGGTGTATATATGGAGCATTTACAAAGACAACATGCCGTTTGAAATGGCGCAGTGATGTGATCATTGGCGCCTCGCCGACACAATAGTGGGCGGAGCGTGTCATTGCTCGTGCTCCATGGTTGGAGCCACGGCCGAAACCAAGCACCCCGCACGTCTGCCTTCCGCCCCGTGTAGCCTCACAAATACTTTCTTACAAAACGCTTATTACGGCATCTCCTCTTTATAATTGCTCCATGGGTGTGTATTATGTAAGTATCACATACAAAACATGTGGGTGGGCAGGTCGGGGTGCAGGAACCGTAGTCTCGCAATAAATGTGGTTCAAAGCAGACATCGTTTCATTCCGTGCCCAATACATATCAGTTTTATTAATTTTTATACGGTTTTAATTACATTGATATTTCTCCATTTAATGAGAAATATTTAATATTTTATTTAAAAAGAAAACAAAGAAAGAGGAAACCTTACATTTTAAGACCTACGCGGATCTCTAAAAAATGTCCAATCATGACAAATCGATATTTTTTTTCTTTCGATCGCTCAGTCAGTTGAACTTTTTACAAAGCATGTAAATGTCTTTCTTACCAGCCAAACAAAAGTTGATGTTGAGATTATCTTAAACAATCTTTTAAAATTTTCAAGAGAGGTACGACATTTTGTAAGGAGTAGTCCGTCTGGGGAAGTACCCTACAGAAGACCGCAGCCAAATAACACTGTGATGCAGTGTTGTGTTCCTGCTGGTGAGTATGGTCGCCAGGCTCCAGAGGGGTCGCTGTGCTGATAGCGGACAGGTCAACAACGCGCTCGTCACATCTCCGGTGTTGCAGGCGTTCATAGACTACGGTAACCACTTACCATCAGGTGGACCGAACGCCTGTATGGCTACTTAGTTGTATAAAAAAAAAATGTAAATAAAACGCTTGACCACGATAATATCAGTTGTAATACCAAATCAAAAGAGATCAAAAAAGACGTTATAGTTCATAACTAGTTCCTTGTCCGAAAAGATTTACAGAGTCAATATTAACTTTTTTGCCCGAAAGTTTAGGATATTCGGAAGCAAAATTTAATAAACAAGTTGTAGCAGTGGGAATATCTATCATAACTACAAATACTTTCATGTATGTCTACTTCTACTGTCTGACATTTGATGTATTTCTATGACAAAGAGAATGTTTTCTACTAAAGGTATGTGTGAGAAGAAAAGGTAAATCCAGGATCCAGTACAATATTTATTTATTTAAACTTTATTGTACATAATACAATTGTATAGCACAATAGGCGAACTTAATGCTAAAAGCATTATCTAACAGTCAACCTTTGGGTTAAACAGATATCGTCATGTGGGTATTAAAAATATATAGCTATAAATACAAAAAGTTGGAATGATAATAAACTTACTTATGGTACTTACATAATATACTTACATATATACGATGAAATAATAATCAAAATACAGTTAATTTTAAGAGTTATATCAACGAAATAATAGCAGCAACTCAAAATTTACTCATGTTTAACTGCCTAAATTTGCTCCCGTAACCGCGAGAGTAGGAGATCGTAGACAAGCCTTTTTAAGTTGGCACGGCTGGAGACTGTTCTAATGGACTCAGGAAGATTATTCCAGAGTCTAACACAAGGCCGTCACAGCGAAGGAATTGGAGAAAAACCCGGTATGGTGAGAAGGAGTAGCGAGGGTCATGTTGTTGGAGGAACGTAGGATTCTTTCATGAGTGGAACTCAATAGTTTGAAATCAGTTTTGAGGTAATCAGGGGACAGTGGATTGTAAAGAAAATTATTAAAAATATTTGTTATTTTTATTTTACACATTTAGGTAAATTTAGACTCTAAGGATACACGTTAATCCATACTTCCATACTAATATTAAAAATGCGAAAGTCTGTCTGTCTGTCTGTTTGTCTGTTACCCTTTCACGGCCAAACCACTGACCGGATTTTGATGAAATTTGGTGTGAATATAGTTGAAGACCCGGGGTCAAACATAGGCTTCTTTTTGACGCAGGCGGAGCTGCGGGAAACAGCTAGTAAGAAATAAAGACATGGGTCGTGAGATCGAAGGAGACACGAGATCCAATCACGTAGCCGCAATGAAATAGCCAGCCACTTATCTTGGAGATGACGAGATAATCCGAGAGAGACCTCTGGTGGACGCGCGCAGGTTTCTATATGGCCCTCGGGGTGATGCGGTGAGGTGGAGGGCGGCCGTTGTCGAAGGCACGTCGTCACAATTCTTAGTGGCCTTCAAATTGTATTAGGTTTTTACTTGTCGTACAACTAGCTGTTGCCTATGTTTGACCCCGGGTCTTTAACTATATTCATACCTAATTTAAATAAAATCCGTTCAGCGGTTTAGCAGTGAAAGCGTAACAGACATAGACAGGCAGACTTTCACACTTAAGGACGGTTCGAATTCCTGCGCAACTGGCAGGACGTCCATAGAAATAAGAACATATAGAAGCCATTTAACATTAGCATACGCTACGGCACTTCTACTGATTCTTATTTCTGTCGCCACTCGCGCGGAATTCGCGTCAGTTTGAACGGTCCTTTATACTTTAGGTAATCTTATTGTACACCCACATTTAAGATCTCTCCCTGACCCAAAGGTTATGGTGCTCCCAAACTTTTAATAGAAAATGTTTACCAATGTTAGCAAACATTTGTTTACAAACATTTGACATTTTTTTTTATTAGCTATATGTGTTCCATTGCTGGGCGAAAGCCTCCCCTCTCTTCCTCCACGAATCCCTATCCCTCGCCATTATCTCCAACTTTTAAACATAATTTTACCTCCCTGTTGATGGGTATCGAAAGAGATGAAGGCCAAGAGTGTATTTGACATACATTATAATTAATGTTAGTAAATGTTGTAAACAGTTTGTAACGACAGTTTTGGGTGCAAGCACCATTCGATAATGCTTTAAGCGTTTGTGTTATACAATTGTATATCCATATCCATACTAACATTATAAATGCGAAAGTCTGTCTGTCTGTCTGTTACGCTTTTACGGCCAAACCGCTAAACGGATTTTGATGAAATTTGGTATGAATATAGTTGAGGGGGTCAAACATAGGCTACTTTTTAACGTAGGCGGAGCTGCGGGAAACAGCTAGTATACAATAAAGTTTAAATAAATAGCTTTAACCCGTACGTTCGCAACAGTATTTTTTTAGGGTTATAAGGTACTCTATGTCTTTCTCAGTAGTCCTAATGTGCATGCGAAATTTCAGGAACATTGGTTAAGTACACAAAGCATAAAAACAAGAAAAGGGGAACGAAAGTGATTTTACACTTACTTTAACTTAAACTAAACTAAACTTAAACCCTTCTTTTCCACAATCCCATTGGTTGGTGAAACCTTTCTTTTCCTCAATCCCATTGGTTCAATGCCCGAAATGCGGTTCCTAAACTGATACAAGGGTGTACACGATAGATTGACCATGAACCCGCTCGACATTAAATCTTCGTAGACTTCTTAGCGAGTTGACTCTGGCTAATTTTAGACCTTTTGGTTGCCTTGGCGGAGACAAGGTAACTTTGCTTGCGGACTTTGCTCCCCAAGACGGGGGTGACAAGACGCCATTTGATTTTTATAGTGTACTTGATTTTCAATATTAGATTGTCCCTTTGATGGGATAATGAAAAACCTCAATCCCTAGTTGAATTTCAAGTGATAATATAAATTTCTGACCATGGATCTCGTTTATAGATCTCAAGGTGTTAGAACATATTTCGTTTCGAGCCGAAACCCACCCAACCGAATTTTATGTAAAAAAAAAAAAACTAATATAAAGTAAAGGACAGCCCTGCAAATGTCAAAGAGGCTGACTTTTCCACGGGAATGAAATGGGTTCCTTGCATGAAAAATATAAAATGTACAGAAAACAAGCACAGTTCAATGTGGAAGTTTTTTGAGTAAAAAAATGATACTTCTAAAATGTATGTACACCCTGGTGTCAAAGTTGTTCGGAACCGCATCTCGGCCTCCGACCAATGGCTTAATGTGCCTTCCGGAGCACGGAATCATCTTTATTATCATACAATCAGGTGACTCAAGCGTGCAATATATAACCAAACTGGAAACAACTAAACAAAGTATGCTTCCCATGGAAATCGAACCCACAACCCCCGGGTCGAAGGCGATCGCCTTAACCACAACCACAGAGGCAGTTCTTAATGCAGACACATTTCTTATTCAAATTATATTTTCAACTTAACTAATTATATATTCAAACATACGGCTGATAGGCTCAAATATATGCAAAAATATGTAAATTTTACACTCAAATATACAAATTAGATAAAGGTATCGTGTACATTATAAAATTCAAAATAAAAATAAAGGTACAATTCTATGCTCACTTTATTTTGCGAATCAATGTCGTTACGAAGGCAAAGTATCCTTTTACCCCTTTTGCGAAAAAAAATTACATACCCTACCGTTTGATCGAAAATGAATGTGATCACTTCGAAAACAAACAGGGGACGTGAATATAAGATTAAGCCTTTTAAAGTGAATTATTATTGACTTTTTGATAATGTATGTCTAATGTTTTCTTATGTTTTCGCGATTGTTATTCATTAAATTAAACTATTTTATCGTTTTCCTGCCATCTTACCATACATAAAGGGAGTCACGGACAAGATTGGTAACATACTTAGGCGAGCTTCAATCAAGACCTATTACAAGCCGCATAAGAAAATAAACCAATTTTTAAGACCTGTAAAATCCAATATCCCATTGCAAGATGCTGGAGTTTATAAAATTGACTGTGACTGTGGTTTATCATACATTGGGCAAACAAAGAGAAGCATTAATACTCGTATAAAAGAACATATTGCTGACATGAAAAATAGACGCTCAACCAAGTCTGCAGTCTGTGAACATGCTCTAGACAAACCCAACCACTATATGCGTTTTGATAATCCTCAAGTCCTTGCAAAGGAAAACAGATTCATTCCAAGGATGTTATGTGAAGCTATTGAAATTAAAAAACATCCTAATTTCAATAGAGAGGATGGATGGCAGGTACCGCCAGCTTGGGACCCAGTCATTAACTTAATAAAATCGCAAACTCGGAAGCAGACTGCAAGACCCTTAGATACTGTGAGCCAATACTGCGTGAATCGGAATAGTTCCCAATAAAAATTTCAGGCGGTAGTTTTGTAATCTTATGACATCAAAGACAAATGTTAACTTAGTCTGCCTGCGACCATGAACGCTGTAAAGTGTTTGAAACGTCAGGTGTAAATAAATAAGTAATAAACGCGATAAAACCGTATTAAAATAGTTTAATTTAATGTATGTCTAATTCGATGTTGCGTCTCTCAATAATACTAATGGATTAAATTTTATCTAATAGAAGTGCCGTGCATTCGCTTTAATATAATTATTTTTCAGATTGGAAAGTTCACTGAAGAAAAGTATTACATTTTGCAGACATACGTGTATTGAACTATACTATATGTATAACTATTTAAGATAAGATAGATAATTTATTTATTTGCAAGAATACAGTGCATAGATCTTTGGTTAATTATAATTTCGTGTATTCCACTCTCAGAAGAGTATGCAAAAAATAAAAATAAAAACAGAGAAAAAATTTTAATATGTCCCATTATGTCAAAAAAATTATAAAATAAAATAATTAAAAAAAAATTCAAATACTAAAGATAGATACAAAATGTCAAGATTATTTTAATTAAGTACAATTATCGTTCATAAATTCATCAACACTATAATAACATTTAGCCATTAGAAATTCGAACAAATTTCTCCCAAATACATCTAATGGGTATATGGTCGTATATCTTAATTGCCATACAATATGAGTTCCTATGTGACATAGTCAGTGTTCTCATTGGCAAACATAATCTATCTTTGTGTCTTGTTCTCGATCCCTCATTATCTTCATGTTTAGTAAACAAATATTCGTGTTTACGTACAAAAAGACACATTTTTAAGATATATAGACAGGGCAGAGGAAGAAAAGAATGCTTTTTAAAGTTTGCAACTTTCTAGTGGGCATTGGACATTGCTCTTACACATTTTTTCTGTGTTATGAATGCTCTTTTAACCTCTACTGAATTTCCCCACAATATCAAACCATATTTAAGAACAGACGACACATAACCATGATATGCAGTCAGAGCTGCTTCCATTGATGCAACATTCTTAACCCTTCTCAACACATATACAAATCTATATGTGATTTCCAGTTGCACATACTGTCAAAATACCTAAAAAAACTGTTTACTCTATTCCTTCTAACTTTACGTCATTATATGTAATGTTAAGCTGTGTTTTAAATTTGTCAATATTATGTGTCCCAAAATTAATAAGTTTAGTTTTTGTTAAATTTTATTATTATCATTAAGATCCTCACGATCTTTGGCTTAGTACCTTTACCTAGAAACATGAAACTATGTACAGTCGAAGACAGATAAACCTGACCCCTCAGCTAACACGGTGGGTACAGTAAGGGGGTCTAAAATATAGTATCGTTGCGCTAGTATCTCATAACATAAGTCTGAAACTTACTTTAGGGCTTTATCTGTGTGATCAATCTCAATATGCATATAAGACGTCTGACAATGCCTAACGACTGACATCTAGCGATAATAGGACAAACGACAAAACAGATGTACAGAAGCAAGAAGGATATCAAGATAGAAATACTACTAGTTGCGACCAATGCAAGACAGGTCGCTTGACATGCGTGATTGTTATAAACACGCCACCCATATGACAATCGAATTTTTATCAATTTTGTACGTAAATTAATAATGACAAAATAACACAATTCATCGGAAAACTTATGGAAACATAAACAAAACCTATTATACTAATGTAGATGAATGGAAACATGAGGAAAATTCTTTAAATGCAGTAGCAAATAACTCATATGGCTAAACTGCTGGTAGTCACGCCATTATCACGCCGTAGTACAGAGATAAAGGCGGATGTATTGCACAAAAAATTAGGTAATGCTTGACGGCTGTTCATGACGTCCAAAGACGCAAAATACTAATATCACTGACAAGACAATAAAACAATCAAATTTCTCTTTACAACAGACCGTAGACCCGTTACGTTTTAAAATTACCGACCCGAGATTGGCTACATTAGCCACATGAGAGCTCACGATATAGTCTTAAATTGTTAAAGTGGTCGTCATGACCGAAATTCGTCGGTCGTCATCATCTTTATACAGCGATCATGGAAAGGGTATATCAACATGAATTGCAGGATATTGTCAAGGATTGCGAAATGAATAGTGCCATATTTAACCCTCTAATTTAAAGAATTTAGTTGTAGGTAATATTTTTTCAAAGATCCATATCCATCCATTCTTTCAACTTTTGTCGGTCTCGGCTGTCATTAGGTGGTCGTTAAAAAAACCATGTCAGAGATTGGTTCCGAAAAACTCTGACACCAGAATTCACAAAGTCGATTGACCATGGAACCCACTGGATATGAATAAATGAATTACAAAGAACTTAACCTCTGTATTTCGATGTTTTGCGCATCTAGCGAGCATTGTAAAACGAATTTATATGTAAATTATCGGCAATTGCTACATTCATAACATTTTCAATTACAATTATGTGTATTTTAACAAAGGCGACAAATCAGCATACGGTCCACTCAAAGGTAAAAAGGTAAGATGTCCTAAAAACGACCTGAGAAAAGTGTAATTTTGTCATCACCAGATGACAGACAGCCTTTTTTAACCAATAAGTGATAAGGAGATTCTAACTAAATTTCATTTATTTCAATATGGTTTTTACCGCATTTATTACTAGGTGTAAATAAATTTACACCTAATGTTTCAAACACTTTACAGTCTCTCAAGGGAGTCAATAGTCATTTCATCACTTTCATATTCATATCTCTTCTCTACTGTACAAATGAATAATTCAATAACTTTAATTTATGACATTTTCGACTCATGACAAAATATACCTTGGGCCATTCGCACCGCTCCAACCACTGCGGTGCGAAAGAATCCCTTAAATAAGGAAAACGGGACGATTACGGTCCGAAAAGACTATTGTGGGTCAATATTAGTTCATGGTCGCATGCAGACAATTAAATTAATTTAATTTGCAACAATCGCGAAAACATAAGAAATCATAAATGTCATTTTATTTATTTTCCAACATTTACATTATTTTCGAGACACTTCGTGCGGGAGTACGACACGCACATGGCCGGTTTTTCATAATTCAAGAGAGGTAGGACATTTTGTAAGGAAAAGTCCGTCTGGGGAAGTACCTCCACCCTACAGAAGACAGCAGTCAAATAACACTGTGATGCAGTGTTGTGTTCCTGCTGGTGAGTAGGGTCGCCAGGCTCCAGAGGAGTCGCTGTGCTGATAGCGGACAGGTCGGCGATGCGCTCGTGACTTCTCCGGTGTTGCACGCTTTCATAGGCTACGATAACCGCTTACCATCAGATGGGCCGTACGCCTGTTTGCTTACTTAGTTGTATAAAAAAAAATCTATTAAAATTAAGTGTCGGATTCATTCAATACAAGTAAGCGTCATTCATATCGTTTCATTACCAAATCAATTCGTGATATAGTAATGCATAAGATGAGTAAAGAAGGAAAGATGCAACCGGGAAGGCTCGAAAATGAGTTGTTATGCCTAAAAGAACCACATTTTCTTCAAAATTTTAAATTCAAGTTAAACAAGCTGCAACATCCGCAACAAGCTTCGTCAAAGGTTACGTATTAGGTGCAGTCTACGACAGACAACATGACCCCCTTACCGTACCCACCGTAATGGCTGAGTAGTCAGGATTATCTCACGGCAACTGTACCTTTATTTTTCATAACAGGTTAAAATAATAGTAGATAATATATAATTTACAAAAACAACTCAAACATAATTTATTCAGAGAAATTGCGTGGCGTGAGTAAAACCATAAATTTGATTGCATACGATTTGTATAATGATAGGAATGGGAAGTATAATATGAACTATTTGCTGTCTGAAAGTTATTTACATGGCAATTTTTAATACACGAAGCACGACGTGATCATAATACCATGGGGTCAAGACCTAAGAAAAATAATTAGTTTCCCCATCTGATGATATACGGTGCTTCAAAAAAGAAAATATTTAAATAATGTACTGTTCTCGCTCTCTCGAGATTGAAATACGAAAGGCTAAAACAATTTCACCTTTAAAAAATCAAGTGAGAAAACATTATCTCTCTGCAATTGCAGCTGATCTTGCTCATCGTTAGTCATTTTCTTCTCTTCTTTTATTTTTTTATTACTGTATGTTGTATGTAGGTATATGATATGTATATATTCAATAAAGGTATAGTATGTATTAATTGATTGTAGGTTTATTTATTGATTGTTGTACAAGGATGATAGTTTTAGTATTTTATTACTGTACCGCCTTTGTTTGTTTTCACTTTTCCTATCTACCCTAAGGTTGGCTGGAAGAAATTGCAATAGCGATAAGTCCGCCTTTGTACTCAATATTCTAAATGTATTACTTTCAATTTTAATTTTGTGATTGGTACAATAAAGTGTATATCTATCTATCTATCTATCACAAGTAGATTTAAAAAAGAAAAAACTTTTCGAAAAAGTTTTCGATAGATGGCGTTACGATGATTTTATATGAGCGTGTCCAAGGAGTAACCAAGAAAGTTTGCGCGTTAATGTATGACATGACGGTTTAATATCTGTATAGCATATATTCTGTAATGTGCGGCTATTTCTTTAAATAATTAGGTCAACTTACAAATGGTGCTAGAATAATATGTTACCTACGGACGAACGAAATTGTGACCAAATGTGACTCCGTCCTTGTACTTGTTCTGTTACCTATTTTTCTCAAGTTAATTAGTACACACTCAGTCGTTAATCAAATTATTCTAAGCAAAACAAAGAAATCTCCATTAGTAACTTTTTAGACTATGTTTAACTGCTATGCAATGAGTGGAAAAGTATTTAATGCGCTACCTGAAGCAATGAAAACACTTCCAGATGATGAATTCTATACGTGTTTAAAAGATTGGCTTAAGAATAAATGCTTCTATTCAGTGACTGAATTTCTAAATAGGACAAATGACAAATAACTTATGTAATTGATTCTTTTATTGACATTATAAATGTAATTTTAATTTTTCAATAATTCAAAAATTTTGACATCAATAATTATATTATTTTGCATGCCATGTATGGTGCAATATGTAGATCCATATTAAACTGTAACATGTAACATCCCTGTAACCATATTTTATGCAAATAAAATTATTCTATTCTAATTATTCTATTCTAGATTAGATTTATTAAAAAAAATCTAAGGTGCATTAGTCATCATTAGTTAACAACTCTGAGTGCAGCGGTTGTTATAATTTACCGACAAAATAATAAAGTCGTCTGAGTAAACAAAGGTAGCTTATGACTTACTAACTTGAATTACTGTCGGTCGATATGTCGTGGCCAAATCGTAGAATTTATCATTCTTTGATAGAAATGCGACCATTTCATCATATGATCAAAACAGAATCAACCATATCATTAAAACGTCAGCGTTCAATGATATGGTCATCTACGTATGGCCAGATCATTTCAATAATAATAAACTCTTAAATTCTGTCAGTTTTGCTTTAGGTTTATTAAATACTAGCTGTTTCCCGTGGCTCAACCTGCGTCAAAAAGTAGCCTATGTTTGACCCCGGGTCTTCAACTATATTCATACCAAATTTCATCTAAATCCGTTCAGCGGTTTGGCCTTGAAAGCGTAACAGACAGACAGACAGAAAGACAGACAGACTTTCGCATTTATAATATTAGTATGGATTACTCAGTGCTTTACTATAATCAATTTATCCTATAACTTTTATTTTCACAACATTATTCTTTGAATGTTAACAGCTGATAGCCGGCCGCCATTATAATGCTCAAAAAAATTTGCAACATCAGCGCCTCTACTGGTTAAAAATGTAACAGTTTTACGATATGATCACTTGGTACTTGACCAGATCATGATGTAGCCGTGCGTCAGTTGATAATATCATGAAATGTTGGAAGCTCAATGATCTGGTCGATCCTGTTTAGCCACATCATGAACTGGTCGCATTTCATGATAAGATCGACCACATCATGAAATAATCAACTTTACGACCTGGCCACGAGAGAAATACAACGCTGAGCAATACTAAAACAAGCAGTACCTGAAAAAATAAATAGTTTTTAAATATTTCACAATGCTGCTTTGGTATGTATTTGTTTTAATAAGCATATATTGCTGCAACTTCTTTTGTTTAATAATTGCAAGTATGTAAACGTGTCACTTTTAAAATAAAAAAGTTAATACACGCTTGTGTAACATTTCGAGTGGGTTACTTGGTCAATCGACACTGCACGCCTTGGGGTTAGTTTTTCGGAACCGCCCCTCGGCATTTGACATGGTTCCTTTGACGACCAGCGAATGGCAGCGGGACCAACGCTCTAACGTACCTTCCGAAGCACGGAATCGTTTTTATTGTACTGCTTACATGCGTGTTCCAACCTGGAGGCTCGATAGAGTGGGTTCGATTCCCATCACACGGGAAGCATGTTTTGTTAAGTGGTTACCTGTTTGGTTCCCACATTGCTGGTTTGAATCACCTGATTGTCTGATAATAATGATGATTCCGTGCTTCGATAGGCACGATAATCCGTTGGTCCTGACTGCTATTATGCGGTCGATAAAAGTAACTACGGCGGCCTAAGGCGGTTTCGCGAAATTTCAATACAATTTGCACCAAAACATAAATTTTACAAAACAAATATACATGAAAATGAGGTACAAAGGCAGACTGATCGCTAGAGCCAAACCTTAGGGTGGAAGAAAGAACCAGATACCAGGGTGTACAGGGTCGATTGACCGAGTAACCCACTTGATATGTTTGAATCGCCTAACCTTTCCCGCCCGTGCGTATCGAATTTTGACAAGCAACTCATAACTATTCACTTTGAAGAGTTTTACTTCTGCGATTGAATTCCACATAACCTCGTTAGTACTACACTTCAGTAAGTAATAAATTGTGTAGTACTGAATCACCTGCCGTGTCAAAATAGCTCATAAATATTCCAATTCGAAGAAAGTCTTTCGACTATTTTACTACTGCAGTGTGACCTGGTTGTAAATCTAAAATGAGTTACAACTTTTATTAAAATGTCTTTTGGTACTTTCATACGTTGTCTGGAAGACAGTAAATAAATTCCAAACTGTTAACAAAAAAGACTTTTCCATCTTCTTATTCCATGCCGTTATGTAGCCTAAAACCTCTGACAGTATTGTCCACTAAAACACCTTAAATCGTTCCTTTTGCTCGGGTTTCCCGTAAAAAGGGTTACGGAGGTCAGATGGCAGTCGCTTCATTAATAATTAGATGATCATGATTAAATTTATTGTATCCTACGCTCCGAAGCGTAAGTTGACGACACAACTAGGAAACACTTGGATGAAGAAGAACACGTATAATACTTAGCAAAATATTGTTTCTTGTAATAAACTTACATGAACTATACAAATATTATTCTTCAGCCAATACGGCTCAATGCATAAAATGAGATTTCAATCTAATTCAAGCTAAGGATATAGCTAGTCCAGCTTGCTATCTTTCTGAATATGCGCGTCAAAGAAGTCGATATTCCAAAACCTGGAATGAAGTATAGAGTAAATATTTGTAGAGCCTCAGTGACAATATTGACTTATATTATAATGAAAACAGTCTAGCATTAATAAAGAAGATATTAGAAAACTCTGATAGCTTTTATTTATAAAAGAGAAAGCGTAAAATATTTTCAAGTTTTCGACAGAAACTGGCAAGGGAATGCTACGAGTATGTCTAGAGATTTAAGGAAAGCGAGCGGAGAGGTTTTTGCCCAGCAGTAAGACATACACAGCCATGAAAAACAATTAGCTGGCAACAATTGCTTAGAAAAGGTTGAGATAGACAGAAGGTAACCAGCAGCTATAGAAATCCTGTAATGATGTGTAATTAAGATGGGCGTCTGTCGTCAGGCAAAATATAATTAACATTTTAAATATAAAATATCACTACAGCTGAACAGGGGGCAACTGCTGAAGCTAATATGTATCACATACTCGAAGCCTTAATTAGTATGGAAATGATTTAGTAACATTAGTGTAACTTCAATGTACTTAACTAAGTGAAACAGAGGATTTTTTTGAGGCATGCCATATTGGGCACCCGAATTAATGGCACCTACAGATAACCACGTACTAGTGATGTGATATATTTAGGTAGTCGACATATTTAACATATTTCTTTTTTTTATTTCTCCAGATAGCTTATGCAATTTTTGTACCTGAAAATTCCACTCATACTGCAGAGACTAACAGTGTTTTTCTCTGTGAATCTCCTCATAATTTCTGAAATCCTAGTACTTCGGCTGACTGATCATAAAACAGGAACAAACCATGTTCTCTTTAGAAGTAAACCTTCTAAAAATGTCTCAACACGTGCGTAATTATACTTAACCGTAGGTGCCATTTATGGCATAGCTTAGGTGCCATCCAGGTGCTAACCTGGCATGTTTCAACTTTTGGCATGACATTATTCAGTTATGTAACTCTAAATATAATCTACTCTGAGCTTGAAGCCTGCCAGAATTTCCTCATCTATTGAATAATATAAGAGATTTGGTCAGTCGAGGCGCGCTATAGCGCTGAAATATAGTGAAAAATTTAATTTTGAAATGAAAGATATAAGACGAGAGAGAGACTGGTGACCAGAGAATCATCATTGCAAAAAATATATTCTAATCCACCTTATATAGTTTTGAGAGTTTCCCGGACTTGATAGCCAAAGTTAATTTGAATGTAACTGAGAAAACGCTAGGACGATTCCTTAATCACTTTAGTCATCAGCTCATGACTCGGTGATTAAGTGTTACCTTAAGATCTGGAGGTCATAGATTCGATTCCTAAGGGAAGCATACTTGTTTTCAGTTTTACAGACTTGAATAAATCAATTCATCCATTCATATAGAGTGAGATATTGTCAAGCGACCCTCTGCACCCTGGTGTAGAGAGTTTTATCAGAACCACCTTTCGGCTTCCGAATAAACAAATAAAGATAATTACGTCGAATCCGGACTGCCATCTGGTGGATGTTAAAGCACATTATGATTTTGTTGGTCTGGTTTCTCTATAAAAGGGTAACGGAGGTCAGATAGCAGAAGATGCAACAGGGTAACACGCTCAGATGAACAAGACGTCATCACCTCAACGAGCCTACTTAATTCTAAAGTCCTGAACACACCGCATCAACCCAAGAAACAATATTTATTTTTAATCAACAACGAAATACGCGCGAAGTAGGCATGGGTTTAGGGTTGCCATCCTCCCGGGTTTTTCCGTTTTTGTCCTAGTTTTGACGACATTTGGACGGTGTTTCATTTGTATGTCTGGGTATAAAATTGTAACGTGGTATGGACCTCAAAAAGAAAGTTGCCCACGACACAGCACGTCGAGATTAACCGATCTTTTGTTCCAGATCATTCCGGACCATAGCTACAGATAGCTTTTAAAATTACTGCCGGACAGTTTGAGGCGAGGGCTTTCGCCACTCAGAATCAACCGATGAACCCCAACTCTCTAAAATTCGGGGTCATTACGCGTCTTGTACAGGTACAGCCCTACATGAGTTACACAATTTTATCAACATTTCTCATTCGCATTTGATCTCATTCAGCAGTGTACGCGCCGAGCATTATTTCAGCCGTGCCTCATTTAACGAGAATGTGTACTCAGCTTCTATTTACCAAACTACAACGAATTTTCAACCTTATAGTATTAACTTAAGGGCGACTTGAAAAATCAGCTTACCTCTTAGTGTTCTATATGTACAAGTTAAATTTTAGGATCTCACTTACAAATGCAAATGGAATGTAAAATGCGTAAGCTTGTGGAAATATGTTTTTTTTTTATGCATGAAACAATTTTTTTATTAATAATCGTCGATTTGGCAGTGTATGGGAGACAGCCGCTATGGAGCTAGATGGGTGGAAGAGACTGTGGGAGACCTATGCCCAATTATGGTACAGTACAAATTAATTTAAAAAAAAGTCGATATTATTTCTGAAAGATCTATTCAGGAGTGCTATTTTTAAAAATGCAACTCCCACAAATTAGGCGAATTGAATGATTTTTCCTCGATATCGAATAATTTTCGTTCGATTACGATTGTGATGATTTTTGCACGAAATTGAACAATTTTCGTTTGACATGACATATATGTCACACATTTAAAATCCCGCGGTCTTAGCTTGTTTTTGTTGCTACTTCAGAGCTCATGCAGGGTACGCTTTTAATCATAATACTAATTAAGGGCTGGTTATTACAATATAGAGAAATACCTGTCTACCAGGATTTTTTTAAGTAATGGGTTTTACGGCCATGGATACAAGTCCTTTATAGCCCTTGTTAATTGTTCTTTCTTCTTCAGTCCTACAGTGTGTTTTCGTCAAGTCTAAAAGTCTAGTCGGTAGTCAAGACTAGTCAGAAGAATCAGGCTAATTGAAGTGGTAGAAAAACTGCACTTAGCGATTACTAGGAGCTCTTGGCAACAAGCAAGATTCGAAGATCACATAAATCGAACACTGTATCACTTCCCAACACTCACGCTTCTTATCGAATACTTTGCGAATAATAATCCACGATTATTATGCACAAAACACTAAAAAAATACAAGTTTTGGAAAATAAAATACAGCACCGATACTGCTCTTCACAGCTTCCCGCCAAAAGTCCCCTGTCTACCAGGTAAATAGTGTAAAATAAATAAACTACATAGTGTGCCAGATTTAACTACTATAAAGTGGTAATTTGATATTTATCTACTAATGTTAAGTTACAATATCAAAACTCAAACATTAAAACATAATTTTAAATTTATTTTAATGTTTTTTTTTTATCACTGAACTAAATTAAAAACCACAATCGTCTTCTACTTTTATTTAGTCGCAAACTTTTACTGCGAGTCAGCGATCAAAATAATTAATGACTATTTTTAGATGTTACAAATATAGGTTGGTAACTAAAATTATATACGTTAACCTATAATAGAAAATACCTGAAGTAACATTATCAAGGTTACTTCCTATTTATAGATTGGAAAGGGGAATATTAGGAATTGAGAAAAGTAAACGTAAACACAAGAAGGTTATGACACACATTAGACATATGCTCAAAAATAAAAGCCCTTTATAACAGACTTACTGCGGATGCAGTTTCAATCATTATTCTCGTCTCAAAAGGTTTTTCAAAATGAACCCGGATAAAGCAAATTCGGGTCCACTAATGTAGAAATAATTTTCTACCCTCCCCAAATCCTCTTTGCGTTACCCATTTTTTAAGGTTAATCTTGAGAAAACCACCCTTCTTCCGTGTAAGTAGGCACTCCGTAACATTTCAACACACCTCATTTAGCAGTCCGCATGGGATGTTGAATTTTAGTATGTCTTAAGTCGTATGTGAAAAGGGTTGTTGTAAATTCAGACCAAGTATAAAAAAAAAGAAAATAAAATAAGAAGGTATTCATCGTGCTGGTGCCAATTATCTGATATAGTGTTTTCATATTTTGTGGTCGATTGACCATGACGCCCAGTCGATATGAATTAATTAATCTCAGTCAATTTCGCTATTACTTTATTAAGGACTAGTAAAATATATGTTTGACCCCGTGTCTTCATCTATATTCATACCAAATTTCATTAAAATCGTTTCAGCGGTTTGGCCGTGAAAGCGTAACAGACAGCAAGGCAAACTTTCCCACGTATAATATTAGTACGGATAGTATGAATTCTTAAAGAGAATTTTTTAAACTGTAAAAAAAAATCTAATTCTAGATTTTTTTCATTAGAATCCTGATATTCATTTTCTATTCATAAATCTCAAAAATAACCAGGAAAATTAAAATGATTGAGACTGAAAGAAGGAATATTAAAGGACATTATTCGAGGATGGATTCGTAATAAACGTAATTGAAGGAAAGATAAAGGGAAAAGGGTTGAAGGGAAACTAAGGCATCATTATGTGGACAAAATGAAGGAAAAATTGAACATCGTCGGAATAATAGGATCCTACCGAAAACATTTTTTTTAAGACGAGGCCTTATTATAACGGATCTTAGTGCTATTTTTGAAATGTAATGAATATACGTCGAATGAAAATTGTTAAATCCTTCGATATCGAACGAATTTTTTTTTTATACAACTAAGTAGGCAAACATGCGTACGGCCCACCTGATGATAAGTGGTTACCGTAGCCTATGAACGCCTGCAACACCGGAGATGTCACGACCGCGTTACCGATCTGTCCGCTATCAGCACAGCGATCCCTCTGTAGCCTGGCGACCCTACTCACCAGCAGGAACACAACACAGCATCACAGTGTTATTTGGCTGCGGTCTTCTGTGGGGTGGAGGTACTTCCCCAGACGGACTACTCCTTACAAAATGTCCTACCTCTCTTAATGATTCGATAACTAACAAAGTTGGGAAGTGATACAGTGTTTGATTTATGTATTTTTCATGCTTGTTGCCAAAAGCTCCTAGTAATAGCCAAATGCAGTTTTTCTACCACTTCACTTAGCCTGATTCTTCTGACTAAACTTGACCACCGACAAGACTTTTAGACTTGACTAGGACTTGACGAAACCACACTGTAGGGCTGAAGAAGATAGAATAATTAAAAACCTAATACTTAAAAAAACTTGGTAGAAAGGTATTTCTATATATTGTGATAACCAGCTCTTATTATCATTAAAAGCGTTCCCTGCTTGAGCTCTGAAGTAGCAACAAAAACAAGCTAAGACCACGGGATTTTAAATGTATGACATATATGTCATGTCAAACGAAAATTGTTCAATTTCGAGCAAAAATCATCACAATCGTAATCGAACGAAAGAAAAAAAATCATTCGACACTCCGAAATTCGCGTGAGTCACACTTTTTAAAAATAGCACTCCTGGTCTGTTTGTAGTTATTCGCATACCCATTTGGGAAATTTTTTGGTGCGCACGCCTAATTCGTTGACACCGTGACTCCTCAGGTGCTGGCTGCAAATTAGTGCTAGTCATGCTTATACTGAGCCACCATCCTACTAAGACCTCTGTCACACTCACATGTATTTACTATCATAATTATTAAGAAATTTCTGTAAAATAATTGATAAACGTTTCAATATAGTAGATTGTTAAACTAGGGTCGGATGACATCAATTCCCATACGAGGTGTTTAGACGCCCGAGCGCAGCGAGGGCAGATATAATCCGAGTATGAATTGATGTCATCCACCCGCGGGGAACACTCTACTTTTCATTTCGAATATAAGGAAAGTAAAAAAAAACATTTTTCTTAAATATTTATTTAAAATTAATTGAAAAGTTCGAACAATTCGTAAAGTTTAAAGTGACATTTTTATTCACTCTATCACTTACTCCACTATTACAAACTTGGCTAAGCTGAATTTCTGTAAAAGTAGGGGATAGATTAGGTATTTGATTAGATGGTGGAATCCATGGCTGAGAATCTTTTGAAGTGGTTGGTTTAGGCGAACTGGGAGTATATTAATGGATTCAGTCAATTTGTTCGATATCTTCGTTTTTTGTTGAACAGAATCTTCAATATATCCTTCGGCGACTGTGCTGGATTTCCATCCACCGTGTCTCTTTAACATAGTCATATTTGCTCCAGAATCGGCTAATAGTGTCGCTGACGTTCTTCTATAACAATGGCCGGTATACTCGTTACAATTAGGCAAATTCAGATATGTCGCTATCTGCTTGGGCATACCTGATATTTTATTTTTACCGATCACTTGTTTATAGCATTTTCCCTTTTGATAGTTGAGAAAAAAACGATCCGTTGTTATGTTTTCTGGTCTTATTTTTTGATATTTTTTAACTATTTTCGAAAAGTCTTCTCGCACTACAAACGTGCGCTCAATATTTGTTTTTGTTTTGGTTAATTTAACAAGTAGTAACTGGCCTTGATTTTCAACATCATGGATTGTTAGATTTGTGAGCTCACTGCTTCTGCAAGCGCCGCTTATGCCAAATATCAACACTACCTGTGAAGAACATAATTTTGTTGGTATAGATAGAGATTTAAAAATATTTTGAAAACACACACCATTCAACATCTATGTTCCCATTTTATGCATTCTGACAACGGAAACCATGTTGGTTTTGCATAAAAACATTTACTTATTAGCTTACCTTCACTACCAAATATATCTCGTCAGAGGCTTCATTTAAAAATGTTTCCACTTCGTTAGAGGAGAATACTTTTGATTTTTTACTTTTAAACCCCTGTGACTGTCTTTTTAAGAATGATGTTAAATTATGGAATTTTGTCAAATCTATATTGTGTTTCACACTTAGTGTACTCTTAAGCATTGAATATCTGCTCCATAGCGTAGAAGGTTTAACTTTGCCAGACTGCCCATTAAAGTATGTTAGAAACACACTTTCGGAAAATGAATTTATCTTCTTGTCAGCTCGCCAATTCATAAAATCATTATATACAATTAAGTATCTTTCTTTAGAAATTGCTGGTAAAAAATTTTCGATTACTGAATTTGCTACATCTTTAACCGAATCTGGGGTCAGTATTTCAGTATCACTTGAACTCATTTTTAAACAAATCTCTTGTAAAAATAGTTCTGCAATGCAAACAAACAGCTCTAATCCCGCCAAATAATTTTTCAAGTCTTTCTTTTTCTAGCTTTTATTTTTTTAACTTTAAATATGGAACACAAAGCTTCTCCGCCGCAGGCCATCCATTTCGATGTTAAAAAAAAAATGTTTGTTTTATTTTTTAAATACTGTGTATGTAGTTATGCAGTGCCTTTTTATTGATTTTTTTTTTATCATAAATAAATCGGTGACATATTTCTATGTAGGTATAGATATCATTTTTTACATAAAACAACCCTATGTATTAAAATAATTATATATAATTAAGAAAATTATAGATTTATATATTTTTTTAAATGATAGTGACAAAATATAGACAAATATAATTTTTTAAATTACTTCTTTTAACTTGACTTCTAAAATAAAATAAAAATCATAAAAAAATCTAAATTTTTGACAGCTGGCTTCATAAGAAATGTATTAGTTCTATTTTTGAAATCCATTCCGGCCCTTGGTTCGGAATGAATTTGTATGAAACATTCCGACCCGTGGGTCGGATGAAGCATTTTCAGACCGATACTTGGATCAAACATAGACTACTTTCCGAGTATGAGAAATGAAAAAGTATATTCAATCCTTTTATGATGTTACGTGAAGGGTTGAACTTAATGAAACACACTCGTTATAGGTTCGTATGTAACTGCCCTTTATTTTTGGTTAATAGGGTTTATATACATACTAGCTGTTTCCCGCAGCTCCGCCTGCGTCAAAAAGTAGCCTATGTTTGACCCCGGGTCTTCAACTATATCCATGCCAAATTTCATTAAAATCCGTTTAGTGTTTTGGCCGTGAAAGCGCAACAGAGCTAGATTGACGTCTCAAAGCAAGATATGCGTGCTGATGGACTCTCTGCCAAGGATGCTGAAGACCGAGTAAAGTGGAGACGTAAAAGCAGGAAAGCGGACCCTGGGCTCCGAGTCAAACAGCTGAGGATGCAACCGAGAAGGCGTTAGAATGATGATGATGATGATGATAATGACGAGTTTTATGACTGTATGATCAGTTCATAGTATTGTTACGAAATCAAAAATAAATAAAATGCGGCCCGCGGAAGTTTGAGTAGCGCTGTCCGCGGAAAATTCTCGTACAATCGTCGCGTGTTTCCATACGGGAATAATATCGCGAACGATCTAGTACATCGATTATCTCGCTCTGACATATTGCTTTGTCTCGCTCTCTCACTTCTAGTATGTACTAAGGGAACGAGACAGAGAGTATCCCTCTCTCTCTATTCCGGAGTAGTTGTGATCTTTCTAGAAACTTATGGAGCGGGTTTCCCGGGCCATATAAATATCGGAAGGTGCCTCAGGAGGGCAGTTCTAATTTAACTGAGCTACAAGTGCGATCAAGAAGCGATATCCGGAGCGAATAAACAAGTGATACAAGCGACCTCGGCAAGTTATAGTGATTGTGATTAGCAAGTGTTTTGGACATTGTTAGTGATAAGTGAAGTGAAGTGACGTCGGCGACCATCCTTGTGGGAATAAACGTTTTTAAGAGTCATCAGGTGTTTTTCTCCAAATTGCGAACCCCGAGCTCGTAACAATTGGTGTCAGAAGTGGGATTTGGAGATGCCATTGACTCCGAGAGAAGACGTCGCCAGTGAGGGTGTGAAGACGAGGGCGAAGCGTGCTGCGGAAGCCAGTTCTACTGGATCTGCTGACCAGGCCGCTCCCACCGCGGCCACCGGCCACCAGGTCACGTCCAACGCCAACCAGGCTACGTCCAACGCCTACCAGGACACGTCCAACGCCCACCAGGCCATGTCCAACACCCACCAGGCCATGTCCAACACCAACCAGGCCACGTCCAACGCCTGCCAGGACACGTCCAACGCCCACCAGGCCATGCCCAACACTCACCAGGCCACGTCCAACACCAACCAGGCCACGTCCAACGCCCACCAGGACAAGTCCAACGCCCACCAGGCTGCGCCTATCTTTGATTTTGGGGAATTGATGCGAATGCTGGACAACAAATTTACAATGCTGGACAACAAATTTACAATGCAGGAGAAGCTTCAACAAAAGGCTCAACAACAACTCCTGTCAGCTATTGGTGAAGTTAGTGGCGTGGTTACCAAATTACGCAAGGATGTTGATTTGGTGGAGGAACGCGTCACGACTCTGGGGAACGACATGGAAAATATGAAGACGGACCTTTCCACATTACAGAAGAAGTTCGTGCGCCTTGAAACAACGGGAGTAGCAGTTGCATCTGGCGGAACAGTCATTGCCCACCACGGACCCAGCGTGAAATTGCCGCCATATGACGGAACCTCGTCCTGGACCGCATACCGTCAACAGTTCCAGACCATCGCAGCTGCTAACGGATGGACAGATGAACAGTGCCTGACAGCTCTCACCGTCGCACTCCGAGGACAGGCTCTGACGGTCTTGGAGGTTCTTCCGTCGGGCAGTGGATTCAAGGACCTGCTGGAGGCACTGGAATCGCGATACGGGGAACGGCATTTGGAGCACGTCTTCCGCGCTCAACTCCGCGACAGAGTCCAGCGCTCAGGAGAGGGTCTGCAGCAATGGGCGCTGGAAATAGAAAAACTCGTCCGCAAGGCGTATCCAGGGGCCGATTTGAAGATGCTTGAGTCCAACACCGTGCAGGCGTTCGTCGACGGCATCAAGGATTCGGAAGTCAGAGCTGCAGTAAGGCTAAACCATCATGCCTCATTAAAAGATGCACTGGCCCACGCTTTGGAGGTGGAAGCCGTCAGACATGACATTCGTCATTCTGTGACTCACAAAGTGCGCGAAGTAGTGGAGGAAGTTAGGGAAATAAAAGCTCCGCTAAGGAAGAGACCTGGATCCATGTGCTATAGGTGCGGCGACCGAGGGCACCTACAAATGAATTGCCCAAAGATCAAGAAGCTTGAAGACGACGTGAAGGAACTGAAGATGAAGCAGGAGGCTTTATCATCGGAGAGGAACCAGGGAAACGAGTAAGAGCCAGGACTAGGGGGCGAGTACTGGCTGGCGCGGAGGAAGCCCCGACAACTATTATCTCTCAGGCATGCAACGGAAATAGTCTCGTAATATTTGGAACTGTAAATGGGATCAACTGCAGGATGACGCTGGATACCGGAGCATCAAGAACAATAGTCCGACCTCACTTAGTAAGGACCATAATGAGAAGCATGAGGAAACTGGACTGTCAGCTTCTTTCTGCCTCCGGCCAGCCAATACCCGTCCTGGGAGAAGTGTCTGTAAAAATGTCTATGGGAGAAGCCACATATACCCACAACGTCATCGTGGCTGAAATTATGGACGATTGTGTATTGGGATTAGATTTCATGAAAAAGTACAACTGTAGAATAGACGTTGCTAGTGGTGTATTCAAGAGTGGTGAAGAAGAGATCATCATCCTAGGAGGCATTAACGGGAGAGTGACATGGTTAAAGCAAACGGTCATACCTGGGAAAGCAGAAGCCCAAGTACTAGTAAAGTTACCAGTAACAAGGAACAAGAAATCTACCGGATGCGTGTTGATTGAGGAGATAGCTCATAAACCTGCGGCTCGAGGACTCATGACCGCGAGGACTCTCGTGAAAGGAAGAAACACCGCAGTAGTAAGAGTACTTAATCTAGGCGACCAAGAGAGGACCTTAAACAAAGGCGACATCATTGGAAAATGTGAGGAAGTTGTCTGGCTGAAAAAGTGCAGTACAACACAAAGCTCAGATACAACGAGTACCAGTGATTCTACAGTCAAGGAGCTTCTAAATAACTGCAAAAGCAATCTAACGTACTCGCAGAGCATTAAAGCTAAGAAGTTTCTACTGCGCTACGCCGACATCTTCACCAGCCAAGAAGGAGACTTAGGAAGAACGTCGCTAGTACAACACAGGATTGACACCGGAAATGAGAGACCCATCCGACAGCGAGCGAGAAGAATCCCTATAGCCAAAGAAATAGAAGTCAAAGAGCTGCTGGCGGATATGGAAAGGAATAAAATTATTGAACCATCAGCAAGTCCATGGTGTTCACCAGTCGTGCTAGTAAAGAAGAAGGACGGAAGCACGCGGTTCTGTGTTGACTACAGACGACTTAATGACATCACCAAGAAGGACAGTTATCCGCTGCCTCGGATTGATGACACCTTGGATACCCTTAGTGGCATGAAATGGTTTTCAACATTGGACTTAAAATCTGGGTACTGGCAAGTGGAAATCCATCCGAAGGATAAGGAGAAGACTGCATTCTCGACGGGCAAGGGATTATGGCAGTTCAACGTCATGCCATTCGGATTATGTAACGCGCCAGCTACCTTCGAGCGACTGATGGAATGTGTACTAGCAGGATTGGTAGGAGAAGCCTGTCTAGTATATTTGGATGACGTTATCATCGTTGGCCGAGACTTTGAGGACCACTTGCGGAACTTGGAGCAAGTCTTCGAGAAAATTCATGGAGCCAACCTAAAATTGAATCCGAAAAAGTGCCGCTTATTCAGGAACGAAGTGAGCTATCTAGGCCATGTCATTACCAGTGAAGGAATCCTGACTGACCCGGAGAAAGTGGAAGCCGTTCAGAAGTGGCCTACCCCCAAGGACAAGACAGAAGTACGGGCATTCCTTGGCCTTTGCTCGTACTATAGACGTTTCGTGAAAGGATTCTCGGAGATTGCAAAGCCATTACACCGACTAACTGAAGATAAACGTCAATTTAGTTGGGATGAAGCTTGCGAAATTGCCTTCGAAAAACTGAAGAAACATCTGTGCGAAACACCAGTCTTGGGATACCCTCAACCAGAAGGTCAATTTATAGTGGATACGGATGCAAGTAATACCGCAATCGGTGGGGTACTATCTCAAAAGCAGGAAGACAGGGAAGTTGTTATAGCGTACTTCAGTAAGTCGCTGTCTAAACCGGAAAGGAACTATTGTGTGACAAGAAGGGAGCTCCTGGCAGTAGTGAAGACGCTACAACACTTCAGCAAATACCTCATCGGTAGGCAGTTTTTACTTCGCACGGATCATGCAGCGTTAAAATGGCTGTTGCAATTCAAGAACCCAGAAGGTCAAGTTGCTCGATGGATTGAACAACTTCAGGAATATGACTTCATTATCGAACACCGTCGAGGACAGGCCCATGGAAACGCGGATGCGCTGTCACGCAGACCCTGCCCAGAAGATTGTAAGCACTGTATCAGGCAGGAGTTAAAAGAAATGACAGTAAAGCTAACTCGGACAGAACCATTAGAGACCTGGGAGAACGATGCGATGAGGAAGGAGCAAGAGAATGATGATGACCTACGGCACATCATCAGGTGGAAGGCACAAAGTAATGATAAGCCAAAGTGGAGTGAAGTTGCACCGACAGGCACTGTTTCCAAGGCGTACTGGGCGCAATGGGATAGCCTCGTTGTACAAAACGGAATACTCTACCGGAAATGGGATAAACCTAACGGCAGAGAGTTTCAACTGCAAATTGTGGTTCCAAGAACAAAAATACGTGATGTTCTTCGGGAAGTACACGACGGCGTGTCCGGTGGACATTTGGGAGTCAAGAGGACGCTAACGAAAATCCGCGAAAGGTTCTACTGGCTCCATTGTCGGGAGGATGTGGAGGACTGGTGCCGCAAGTGTACAACTTGTGCTGCCGTAAAAGGGCCACGTACCAGGAGCCGAGGGAATCTACGACTGTATAACATCGGTGCACCTTGGGAACGCATTGCAGTCGACGTAGCTGGACCATTTCCTGTCACTGACTCAGGGAACAAGTATTTCATGGTTGTCATGGACTACTTCACTAAGTGGCCGGAAGTGTTCGCCATACCAAACCAAGAAGCTACGACAGTTGCAACCAAGATAGTGGAAGAAGTGATTTGTCGCTTTGGCGTGCCCTTGGAAATCCATTCCGACCAAGGCAGGAATTTTGAGTCACAGGTTTTTCAAGAAGTTTGCAGGATTATGGGAATGAACAAAACCCGAACCACGGCTTACCATCCTCAGTCAGACGGGATGGTCGAACGGTTTAATCAGACGATCGAGAGACATCTGGCAAAAATAGTGGAAAGCCATCAAAGGGACTGGGACAAGTACATTTCACTGTTCCTGCTAGCGTACAGAACAGCAGAACATGAAAGCATAAAGGCAACTCCGGCATATGTCAACTACGGTCGTGAGCTGCGGTTGCCAGTGGACCTCCTAACAGGAGGCTCACCAGATGAACCTCAAAGTGTTCAAGACTACGTTTCTGATCTGCGTGACCGAATGCGAGAAATACACGCCGCAGTTCGAGAAAACGGGTTGCAGTCGAGTCAGAACATGAAGACCAGATACGACAGAATGTCGAATACAAATGGCTTCGAGGAAGGCGCTCTAGTCTGGCTTCACAACCCGACTCGCCGGAAAGGGAAATCGCCAAAGTTACAAACCAAGTGGGAAGGCCCATACAAGGTGGTAACGCGACTAAATGATGTGACGTATCGGATACAGCGTCAACCAAGAGGAGCAATGAAGATTGTTCACATCGACCGCTTGGCGAAATATCACGGAAGTAATAATGATGTTCGGGACGAGCATCTCTAAGAAGGGGGCAGTGTTACGAAATCAAAAATAAATAAAATGCGGCCCGCGGAAGTTTGAGTAGCGCTGTCCGCGGAAAATTCTCGTACAATCGTCGCGTGTTTCCATACGGGAATAATATCGCGAACGATCTAGTACATCGATTATCTCGCTCTGACATATTGCTTTGTCTCGCTCTCTCACTTCTAGTATGTACTAAGGGAACGAGACAGAGAGTATCCCTCTCTCTCTATTCCGGAGTAGTTGTGATCTTTCTAGAAACTTATGGAGCGGGTTTCCCGGGCCATATAAATATCGGAAGGTGCCTCAGGAGGGCAGTTCTAATTTAACTGAGCTACAAGTGCGATCAAGAAGCGATATCCGGAGCGAATAAACAAGTGATACAAGCGACCTCGGCAAGTTATAGTGATTGTGATTAGCAAGTGTTTTGGACATTGTTAGTGATAAGTGAAGTGAAGTGACGTCGGCGACCATCCTTGTGGGAATAAACGTTTTTAAGAGTCATCAGGTGTTTTTCTCCAAATTGCGAACCCCGAGCTCGTAACAGTATCATACCTAACTCTACTTCAAAATTAACAAACTATAGTGTCTTGGTCAATATTGAAACAAAATTCTAGAACCATCATCATCATCATCCTAGCGTATATTCCTAGTTGCGTCGTCAGCTTACGCTTCGGAGCCTAGGGTACGCTGTATGTCATGGTCCTAAATTAGGCAGAACCGGTAATTACAAGGAAACCAGATCAACAGGAACATGACCCGAGGTTCGTTAGTGGCCAACACTGCCAGAATTTTTCAGGCTGTCCCAAGGCATCTTCTGACACAGCCTACGACTGCTACCTACGACAACAACTGGGACCAACGGCTAAACGTGCCTTTGGAAACACGGAGGAGCTTAAGATAGAAAATGCCACTAAATTGCGGCCAATCCAATAGTGGTCGCGTCACGCCGTAGCTTGTCGCTTCACACGCGCATTCGCTAACAAAATTTTAGAACCACGACAATATAAATTGAGATTTCTGTTATTCCCATACAAAGTTTAAGATTTTCCTATTAGATAACGGAACCCTATTCATGTTAATACTACTAAGTAAATACTTACTTAAATGTTGCACGGAATCCCCAGCTTATGGGATCATTAGCCCGATTGAATCCAGTTCGCACTTTAACGGCAGTAACCTCTGTATTAACTACACGATACACACGGTCACGGAAAACCATAGAAAAACACATTTAAAATGTGTAAAAGCAAAAAAAAAATTATGTCCTAAAGCTTTATGAAGCAAATCTGACCTAAGTCGATTCTAATTAGGTAATAGGCTAGTTTCCAGGGTCAAAAGACTAATATTAAAATTAGTCAGTCATTTAGGGAATCTAAATATATTAGTGACGTATTTTTTCTTTCTTCAATTGAGCGATAAGTTATAAAGATATAACGCAATTAAAGTTTAGGAGTGGCTCGTGACGTCACATGTTGCGAAAAAGTGTAGCACCCTGTGACGTCACACGGAACTTTAACGCGCCATATCTTTACCATTCTTTGTTTGATTTTCAAAAGAAAAAATACGTCTTCAATATTTTTTGATTATCTAATTGACGGACTAATTATATATTTTTTAAAACTAGGCTATTCTTTTGCACCAATTTGTTGATACACTTTTATTGCACTTTAATTGATCTTTTTTTTTTTTTTGTTGTATGTTTCTGTATCGGACACAACCTTCGCAGGTGTAGCAGAAAATCAGTGATTTACTCGTATTATGTACGAGTAAAGTATCGCTGAGCCACGACCTATTTGGCCTACCAACTGGAACGCACATGATGCTTTTAAAGTTTTATTTTTATATCACACTAGCCGTTTCCCACAGCTTCGCCTGCGTAAAAAGTATCCTATGTATGACCCTGGGTCTTCAACTATATTCATTCCGAATTTCATCAAAATCCGTTCTGTGGTTTGGCCTTGAAGCGTAACAGGCAGACAGACAGACTTTCGCATTTATAATATTAATTATGGACATGGATATTCTTTCATTTTCCTTCTTTTACAATACACCTGAGTCAAATAAAACTAAAATTAAGCAAACAATGTCAACCGAAAGACTTTACTATTTACACAAATTCAATTAAAACAATTAATTGTTTACAGTATAGATTAGAAGGGAGTTAGGGAATTAATCTTAATTAAATTTCTATTAAGGAATATCCGAGGAAGCTTCGCATTTTGATTTATTTGGAGTTTGAATTATCGGATTATTTATCAACTGGAGTCGCTGAGGTTTGTTACTAGTTACAATTGGGTATTCTACAAATATTTATTTTTTCTTTCATATCAATATTTTTATTTCCAGAAACAGAATTATGAAAGAAGTTTTGTAATCCGTTCAAAAATAAATAAGTTATAAGCCTTTGAAATTCGGTGGAAGGGGAAACTGTCAAAACAAGAAAAGGATGCACTGTGTGAGTTGTGACGTCACTGTCACTCGGTTTCGTGCGTACAAAAGAGATAGCAAGACGTCCCCACCACGCTCCCACTTTTCTTTTAGAGAAAACTTTAAAATCGAATTACTGCCTTAATTAACAACCAATTTTGTTGTTGTTTTCAGAATCGGTTACTTTTTAGTGTATATTTTGTTTAGTATAACAATATTAACCAAGTATGAATACAGTCAAGTAGCCTATTGTGAGAGAAAAAATATTTTCATAGTGCTATTGCGGTTCGCAAACACTATCATCATCGTCATCAGATTTCTAACACTCTTCACCCAATCGTGTATTCCTAATTGCATCATGTTTCTAGTTGAGTCGGGTCGAGTATCAAAATATTTGATTTTAGGCTAAAATTTGTAGACTTAACGAATTATTACAAATAGACTTGACGAATAGCATTATAATATGACAAATTGAACAATAAACGATATTTGCTTTGAAACGATATTTGAAACGACTAATATGCTTGGCAAATTAAAACTTTTGTGGCATGACCAATCAGAACCTTGGCGAAATAAAACCATATTAACATATGACGAACTGGAACAACAATGGGTTATAAAAATTCGCATGACAAACCGAAACAATTTTCAGACATGACGAATTATCCATATACACGTCCACACCTATACATCCCATTCTTTAACATCGGGGAGTGGGGATGCCTGAAAAACAGCGTTACTCCAGTCGAGGCTAGGGTAACACAAGCTGAGGCATTCCTTTGCTACACGCTTTTCATATTTTCCTTCATTATTATTTTTCGTTTCTTTCTTCTTTTGTATCTTTATTGTACCTAATTGCAAAAACTTGTAATTGTGTGGCAATAAACAACTTTTTATTTTCTTATACACTAAATCAAAAAAAATATCTGCTCTCTAGAGCAGTGTGTCTGAAGTTCAAGTAAAATATTAATGCAGGACCGCAATGCGGGCCACAAGGCCTTCGGACAATGGTTATAGGAACGTGATACGCCTGCGAATCGTAAATAGGTTCGAATCCACCCGCAATGTTATTAGCTCAGTTTAAAGGTTTCTTTTTACCCGACTGTGAAGAAGACAACTGAAAAAATTCCTTCAGGGTCGGCAACGCGCTCGCGACATCTCCGGTGTTGCAGGCGTTCATAGGCTACGGTAACCACTTACCGGTGGGCCGTACGCCTGTTTGCCTACTTAGTTGTATAAAAAAAAAATTGGAAAATTAAATAAAAATATATTTATTTACAACAATTAAACTGCTTCCGTGATCCAGCAGCCTAAGACCTGTAGATCTTGGGTTTGATTCCTACGAAACGCTTTGTTTAGTTGTTTTCAATATACGATTACGTTTGTAATGCCATTTTTGCTATGCCATAAATATTAAGTCGATTAACTGCCTAATTGCTCGATTGTTGAGTAGGGGATCGATTCCGCTAATGAACTTTTAAAGGCCACGCAACTGATATTCAATCGCGACTTAATTGTGTTGCATTTTTTTAAATACACTCAATAGTGGTATTCTGCTTAAACAGTTTTGAATCTCTATTCATTTGCGACTGGAGCGTATTTCAATGATATTAGTAGGGAAATGTAAATAAAATGAGTAATCAGAATATCAGAAGCGTCAAAGTCAAGTCATTACGATCCAATTGCGATTCAATTGTGCACTAGGTACCTATTTAAAATAAGAGAATTGACTCCTCCGTGAGATGTATCGATTGCGATCGTGGAAGCAACATTCTGTATTTTTGAAATGTACGCGGGTGGTAATTTTTGATTTCGACTGGTGTGGCCTGGCCGTGCGAATAACTCCACGAGCCGGTAAACGATAATCGAATCATTCCTTACTTGTTCCGGATTTATTTAATCACTCATTGAATCCGTGCGAGTTGGTTTAATTGTCGCCGGCGTATCTCAAAAATCGATACTACATGCCTGTTGTTTTCACACGGTTCGGCACGAAGTCGATAGATAGTTCATCGAGTCGATTCGAGCAAATGTCGACTCCCGATGTCCCCATCACTACGACTGAACTGACAGCTAGCACCCTTGCCGCCACCGGCAGACGAAATCAGATGATTTTCGGAGCGGGTCGATAGTTGCTCGCTATTTTTCTTTTATAATTTAAAGGTTTAAATAGCCATTTAATACGATTATTTTGGAGTTTAATAGTGCAACCGTCGTAACCAATATTTTCGCCGACGTGGTTGTCGTTCGGCGTTTTATGACAGAAGTGTTTTGTTGGATATTCATAAAGAACCCTGAAAAGGTAATTTATTTTATTTTAATTATTGTCCTATTAAGCTAAATAACCGATTAATTCTTCCATTTGGTCTAATAACTTTCTGGTTAAATTGGGGGTTTTGTGAGAAATTTATAATTTACAAAAGTGGGTAGAATGTGTATTTTATTCACATGTGCATTTTATTAAAATTTTATCTAATTTCGGTCTTAAAATGATTTCTCACCATTGGTACACATAAATAAGCGTAGAATATATAAATTCAAATTGAAATATTTCATACAAAATCGTTTTTTTTACAAAATTATGTAGATTTTTCATTGTCGGGTAACCTACCATTTGGAATTATGACTTTCTTTTTATAATTACAACCAAATAAGATTCAGCTCTAAATTTAGGAATAAACATACTCCATTAAAACAAAATTATACATATATTGAAAAGGATTTTGAACAGGAATAAAACCTAGAAATTTCCAGAGCCCCGCCCTATAGTAAACCATTGTTTCATAGGCAGTCTTTTGAAAGTTATTTTGTTATTCCTACTTCAGGGTTAAAAAGAACACCTCAAGTTTCCCTCAGCACTCCCTCCGCTGAACACTGGGAGTTCTACCAGCTTCCCGAGGTGTCAGGAGTGCATACCACATTTCTTTAATTGAAACAAGAGGACACTGCTTATACTACCGTTTTAATCTGCGATAGACATTTTTGCTTAAACTGAGGTAACCACACAGCCGAAGCCAGCATTATCGGTCAGCCTGTGCCTGAGCTTTCTACATTTTTTATTTTATTAACCTTTGATTTTATTTTTTTTTTAATTTAAAACTTTAAAGGGATCTAAATATTGGCCATTCGATCTCCTGCGCCCCTAATTTTCTTTTCTCGTTTTAATCGCAATTACTTCTTTACTCGACATTAAATAGGTAACTTCCAATATAATTTTTTTTTTTTTCGAGTTTTTAACTTTGTGTAACTTTCAGCTTCTTCTTCTTCAAATAAATATTGTAAAAGTTTTTTTGTTATTTTATTTTTGCTTATTTCCCTTCAAATTTCATAGAGGACAGGAATTAGATAGCAAACCCAGTTAATAAACATTTCATGGCGCCCGAACAGGGACAGGAGATCGAGGTAAATTAACTTGTATTTCAAATTTAATTAAATTACCCTTTTTTCTGGTCATTTTCGCTCAGAATTAGTTGCCTAATATTGATCCCTTGCATTATTTTGCAATAAAGTTTGTTTTACTAACCTGCATTACATTCTGATAAAATCAGAGTTATATATAGTATTATTTTCTTTTTTTACCAAGCAATTTGTAACGTCTGGTCAATATTTTTTTTAACCCTATTGTTTACTTGCCCTGCTTTCTATTTACAACTTGCTAAAAATGGGGGAAAGGCCAATTTGCTTTAATTTGCTACACAAAGATGAATTAGAGTATGAAGTAAGGATCCGTGGCACTCATCCTAAAGATAATGTTATAGGTCTGAGAGCTCAGGTTCGCGCGCTTAATAAAGAACTCCCATCGGATGAGATTTTCACTTGTGATGTGGATATTGGGGAGGAATTGGACATAATAAAAGCCAAAATGGTTGAATTAGAGGATTTAATTAAAGGAACTTCTACTAAGTCGGGTTCTCTTAAAATATTAAATAGAATTCAAACCTTAGGTCACCATTTGTTTCACCGTCTAGGTAGATTGGATGCTGGAGATGAGGAGGAATACACCTCGGAAATTGATAATATTCAAGGACGATTAGACCGCATTTTGTATAAAATTGATGGAATTATGGACAATTTTAAGAGTAGTTCATCGCAGCATCACTCTTCTAACCCGGCAACCAATCCGCCGATGCTTTCCAGCAAGATTGATAATTCTTCTAATTCTCACTCTCAAATTTATAAGCTAAATCTTCATTTTAATGGGAAAACTTGTGTAAAGGCATTCTTGCAACGCTTAGAAGAACTTTGCTTATCTCGCGGTATCAATGATTTCAAACTTTTCAATTCTGCTGCCGAGTTATTCACTGAGGAGGCACTATACTGGTATCGTGGAGTGCGTGATGAGGTGAATACCTGGTCCGAATTGAAATCTGCACTTCTCGAGGAGTATTTACCTGCTAATTATGATCACAGACTTTTGATAGAAATTAGAGCCCGCACACAAGGATCCGATGAAAATATAGTCAATTATCTTAGTGTTATGCAAAATTATTTCAGTCGTTTGTCCAAGCCCTTATCTGATGAAGAGAAACTTAACATAGTGTTGTTTAATATTAGGCCTTTCTACACTTCTCAATTAGGTTTAAATCCAGTTGACTCGTGGACTGATTTGAAACGTAAATGTCGACTTCTTGAGGACGCGAAGGAGCGTTCAAAGTTATTCTCCGAGCCCCCTAAATTTTCGTCTTCTTGTCTTGCTCCCGACCTTATTTACAAGGGCAACCGGTCCACTGCTATTCCTAAAGTGGCCGCGGCGGTGGCACAGGTTGATGGCAGCAATTTCTGCGTCCGTTGTCGCATGGACGGTCACACGTTGAAGTCCTGCAAGGCGCCTGCCATCATAATATGCTACCGTTGTGGGAAGAGGGACGTCACTGCCAAAACTTGTCCTAAATGTTCCCCGTCGAAGTCTGGCAAGTCGCCGGCGCCGTCGTCATCTCCAAAAAACGAGTAAGCGTGAATCGACAACAAACTTCCGCAACTTCTAGTAACTTTTGTGCTGCAGAATGGCGTTCTTGGTTAAATTATTTGAAGAATTTCTTTTTATCAACCCGTTCCCAGCGCGTGTTGTCGGTTCATGTTCTCTCTCGATGACAAGCGACGTTGACAACTGTTTTGACAGACGACCGTATCTAAAGGCTAGTATATACGGAATGGTATGTTCTGGTTTGTTGGACTCGGGCAGCGAAATTTGTATAATTAAGGCCAGCGCTGTTTCATACTATCAAAAATTTGCTACGGTACACGAGTCGACTGATCTACATTCTATTAAAACTGCTAATGATTCTACCGCACCTGTCACTGGTTATATCTTTTTGCCGGTTACAGTAAAGGATAGAACAGCGATTATTAAGTTTTATATTATTCCCAAGATAAACACTGACTTACTTTTCGGAATAGATTTTTGGAAAGCTTTCAATATAGCTCCCGACGTTTTATCTCTGTTGGATGATAATCAATTTTTATCTACCCGCGAAGTCCATACCATAGCCGCCAAAGATAAAGCGTTACGAGACTTTGATTCGCTTTCCGAGTCAGAATGTAAATTGGCTCGTAAAGTGATTCAAGAATTTGAAGAGATTTCGGCAGAGAAGAGAGGATTAGGGCGTACCCATTTGGTGAGTCACCGTATTGACACCGGTGATCACCCTCCAATCAAGCAACGTTACTACATGATGTCCCCAGAGAAGCTCGCCGAAATGAACCGGCAGCTTGATCAAATGTTGAAAGACGATGTGGTGGAACCCAGTAACAGCGCTTGGAATAATCCCGTCACCCTAGCCCGTAAGGCAGATGGCACACTTCGCTTCTGTCTGGACAGCCGAAAACTCAACGCTATCTCTAAACACGACGCGTATCCGCTTCCTTATATTAACCATATTTTGGATCAACTCAGGGATGCTAAATACCTATCATCTGTTGACCTAAAATCTGCGTACTTTCAGGTACCTTTGGATTCGATGGAATCTCGTGAAAAAACTGCATTTACCATACCTTCACGAGGTTTGTTCCATTTTAAGGTCATGTGTTTCGGTCTAACCTCCGCCCCAGCGACCCAACAGCGTCTTATGGACAGGTTGTTCGGTCCGGAATTTGATAATAAAGTTTTTATTTATTTGGATGATCTTATCATAATTCATTCAACCTTTGCCGGCCATTTAGAATTGTTACGTAAAGTCAGGGAGAAATTACAAGCGGCAAATCTCACTGTTAATATGGGCAAATGCCAATTTTTTAGAAAACAATTAAAGTTTTTAGGTCACGTGGTCGATGAATTCGGTTTACGTACCGACCCGGATAAAGTAAGGGCTATTGTCGATTTTCCCACTCCTACTTGCCGAAAAGATGTTAAACGTTTCCTAGGCACTGCTTCATACTACAGGCGATTTATTAAGAATTTCAGTCATCGCGCCGGTCCCCTAAACGCGCTCACGTCCACTCGTAAAGGAGCTCCACCCTTCCGTTGGACTCCTGAGGCAGATCAATCTTTCAATGATTTAAAGTTAGCTCTGACCACAACACCTGTTCTAACATGTCCAGATTTTTCGCGCGAATTCTCTGTGCACTGCGATGCCTCGGATTTTGGAATAGGTGGGACCTTAGTTCAAAATATAGACGGACAAGAACATCCAATCGCTTATTGTAGTCGCTCGCTTTCTCCAGCAGAGAGAAATTATTCTGCGACAGAGCGTGAAGCTCTGGCAGTAGTTCATGTAGTGGAGCATTTTCGTCCTTATCTGGAGGGCAGTAAACCTTTCCGAATAATCACTGATCATTCTAGTTTAAAATGGTTTTTAAATCTTGAAAATCCTACCGGTCGCTTAGCGCGTTGGGGTTGTAGATTATCTCCTTATAACTTCATAATAGAACATAGAAAAGGGTCACAAAATGTAGTACCTGATGCATTATCGCGGGCTGTACCCGTGTCTGTAAATGCCATAGATTTAACCGCAATTAGGGACGCTTGGTATCTGAATATTGTAAAACGTTGCACCGAGAGACCTCGGGCTTGTCCGAATTTTCAATTAGTTGATGGTAGGCTTTACCGTTTTACAAAAACTTCTAACCAACTCAGTAAGGATTTCCAGTGGAAAGAAGTGATACCTCTTGAGCTGAGGGAAAGTATAATTGTTGAAAATCATTCTAAACCTACTGCCGCTCACCTTGGTGTGGCTAAGACTTATAAACGCCTGAAGCTGAGATATTTCTGGCCTGGCATGTATAAAGATACCATGAGTTTCATTAAAAATTGCGACATTTGTAGTGCTTATAAACACAGTTCACAGTGTACACCCGGCTTTATGGGAGAACCAAAAAATTGTACGCGGCCATTCCAGTGCTTAAGCATTGACCTAGTCGGACCACTGCCCATGTCACGGCGTCAAAATAACTATCTGTTAGTTGTCATTTGTTGTTTTACAAAGTACTGTTTTTTGTTTCCACTTCGCAGGGCTACTGGGAAGGTTATAGCGCAAAGATTGGAAGATCATGTGTTTTTAGTGCATGGAATACCTCAAACTATAATTTCTGACAACGGTTCCCAATTTACAGGTCGTGACATTTTGGCTTTATATGAAAAATACAATATCCCTCAGATCCACCTTGGCCCAGTGTATTGTCCACAGGTTAATCCCGTTGAACGCTATAATCGTACCGTAATGACCGCTGTTTCTGCTTTTGTGGAAAACGACCATAGGTCCTGGGATGAAAACATTCAAAAGATCCAATTTGCCATAAACACATCTGTAAACTAAGCCACATCTTATAGTCCGTTCCTTCTAGTCCACGGCAGGGAAGCTGTAGCCAACGGTGATATTTACAAAGATGGTAGTGATCTCAGCGAATTAAGCGTTACTTCACCTGATGCACATGTTCAAAGATTGGGTCATCTATCACAAATTTTCAATAATGTTAAAAATTCTCTTAAGCAAGCGCATCAGAAAAATGTGAAGTACTACAACAAAAGACGTAGGGATGTGTCCTTTAATGTGGGAGATTTTGTTTGGAAACGTACCTACAAGCAGAGCGTTGCGAGTAAGTACTTTGCCGCAAAGCTTGCTCCAAAATATGAAAAATGTAAGATCATCTGTAAGCTTTCACCGTTAGTGTATGAGTTAGAAGATGAACAGGGTAAATACATAGGGAAATGGCACATAAAAGATTTCAAATGTTTAGACTAGCCTTCATCGGCCGCGGGATGATCGGCTTTAGAATTGTCTCCCCGTCTGACGTCCGGACGTGTCGTAAGAGGCGACTGTGGATTATTTTAGGCGTTTTCCATCTTAAGCTAACCACCACTTTTATTAATCTACCATTTCATTCAGTATATCTTGAGTGACTTGATAACCATAAGTTTGTACTTATTTTCTCTCATTTATTTTGACCTGTTTAACAAGAAAACTTAATCTCTTTTAAGCTTTGTTGTCTAAGGGATCCCATGACAATTAGCATTGATATTATGTCTATTTACACCCTACCGGTGTTGGTAGATTTATCATATTATTACTTTTATTCCCCATTTATAATATACTCATACAAGCGAGTCTATTTGTTTTAGGAGAATAATGGAATATTTTTCTACTAAATTTATAGGTCTATTACTCTCTTGTTATCCAGGGTTGGGAGGCGTTTCTAGGACAGACTTACTAGTCATTTTTCAGGTTTTAAATAATGAACTGTAAGTAGTGGTTAGCTTGTCACACCTTTAAATTTTAAATATTTTACTATAAGCCACCTCTAGTCAAAGGTTTTAATTAGTTTAATTTTTTTAACTATTTTTATTTTTACTAAGGATTAATTCCTGTTTTCAGGAATTAATTATTCATTTTAACTAGCCTAGATAAGGGTTTTACTTTATTTTTTTTAAGCACATTTTATTTTTACTTTGGATTCATTCCTGTTTTCAGGAATCCATCATTATCTTAAACTTATTCTTTTGTAGTTTCACCGGACTGGAAATTATGTGAGAAATCATTGGTCACAGAATTTCCAAGTCAATACTTACTACCATGAGTTTTTGCGTACGCAACTTCTTTTGGTCTTTTCTAGTTAGAACTTCATGGGCGATTTTTTTTTTGTTTTAATTTATGCAAATTACATATTTTTTGTATTTTTGCCTTTTATATTTAAGCATTCTAGAATCCATGCTTATTTATTTATGTATCAGTCTTGATCGATTTCTTTTCGAACAAATCGATTGCAACGTCTGACCGATTTCCGCCAGCTGTGGTTTTTTCTACCTGAACAGAGTAATATACTTAGTAGTGTAACGGTGTATTTTCCTCTACAAATAGGTTTTTCTCAATTCCCCAGAATCCGTTTCATTCCTTAAAATAAAAAAAGTTTTTTTTTTCATCTGTCAACGTCAAGTAGTGCGGTGAAAATTTTCATCGTTGTCGATATCGATCTCTCTCGATTTATTTTTATGAGTTCATTTAAACTAATGTTAATCTTTAGGGTGTAGAATAGGCCGAGGACGTCCCGCGAATTCCCTACGTGAATTCTTATCCGGGGAAGGGGGTGTTGTAATGCCATTTTTGCTATGCCATAAATATTAAGTCGATTAACTGCCTAATTGCTCGATTGTTGAGTAGGGGATCGATTCCGCTAATGAACTTTTAAAGGCCACGCAACTGATATTCAATCGCGACTTAATTGTGTTGCATTTTTTTAAATACACTCAATAGTGGTATTCTGCTTAAACAGTTTTGAATCTCTATTCATTTGCGACTGGAGCGTATTTCAATGATATTAGTAGGGAAATGTAAATAAAATGAGTAATCAGAATATCAGAAGCGTCAAAGTCAAGTCATTACGATCCAATTGCGATTCAATTGTGCACTAGGTACCTATTTAAAATAAGAGAATTGACTCCTCCGTGAGATGTATCGATTGCGATCGTGGAAGCAACATTCTGTATTTTTGAAATGTACGCGGGTGGTAATTTTTGATTTCGACTGGTGTGGCCTGGCCGTGCGAATAACTCCACGAGCCGGTAAACGATAATCGAATCATTCCTTACTTGTTCCGGATTTATTTAATCACTCATTGAATCCGTGCGAGTTGGTTTAATTGTCGCCGGCGTATCTCAAAAATCGATACTACATGCCTGTTGTTTTCACACGGTTCGGCACGAAGTCGATAGATAGTTCATCGAGTCGATTCGAGCAAATGTCGACTCCCGATGTCCCCATCACTACGACTGAACTGACAGCTAGCACACTTGCCGCCACCGGCAGACGAAATCAGATGATTTTCGGAGCGGGTCGATAGTTGCTCGCTATTTTTCTTTTATAATTTAAAGGTTTAAATAGCCATTTAATACGATTATTTTGGAGTTTAATAGTGCAACCGTCGTAACCAATATTTTCGCCGACGTGGTTGTCGTTCGGCGTTTTATGACAGAAGTGTTTTGTTGGATATTCATAAAGAACCCTGAAAAGGTAATTTATTTTATTTTAATTATTGTCCTATTAAGCTAAATAACCGATTAATTCTTCCATTTGGTCTAATAACTTTCTGGTTAAATTGGGGGTTTTGTGAGAAATTTATAATTTACAAAAGTGGGTAGAATGTGTATTTTATTCACATGTGCATTTTATTAAAATTTTATCTAATTTCGGTCTTAAAATGATTTCTCACCATTGGTACACATAAATAAGCGTAGAATATATAAATTCAAATTGAAATATTTCATACAAAATCGTTTTTTTTACAAAATTATGTAGATTTTTCATTGTCGGGTAACCTACCATTTGGAATTATGACTTTCTTTTTATAATTACAACCAAATAAGATTCAGCTCTAAATTTAGGAATAAACATACTCCATTAAAACAAAATTATACATATATTGAAAAGGATTTTGAACAGGAATAAAACCTAGAAATTTCCAGAGCCCCGCCCTATAGTAAACCATTGTTTCATAGGCAGTCTTTTGAAAGTTATTTTGTTATTCCTACTTCAGGGTTAAAAAGAACACCTCAAGTTTCCCTCAGCACTCCCTCCGCTGAACACTGGGAGTTCTACCAGCTTCCCGAGGTGTCAGGAGTGCATACCACATTTCTTTAATTGAAACAAGAGGACACTGCTTATACTACCGTTTTAATCTGCGATAGACATTTTTGCTTAAACTGAGGTAACCACACAGCCGAAGCCAGCATTATCGGTCAGCCTGTGCCTGAGCTTTCTACATTTTTTATTTTATTAACCTTTGATTTTATTTATTTTTTAATTTAAAACTTTAAAGGGATCTAAATATTGGCCATTCGATCTCCTGCGCCCCTAATTTTCTTTTCTCGTTTTAATCGCAATTACTTCTTTACTCGACATTAAATAGGTAACTTCCAATATAATTTTTTTTTTTTTCGAGTTTTTAACTTTGTGTAACTTTCAGCTTCTTCTTCTTCAAATAAATATTGTAAAAGTTTTTTTGTTATTTTATTTTTGCTTATTTCCCTTCAAATTTCATAGAGGACAGGAATTAGATAGCAAACCCAGTTAATAAACATTTCACGAAGGCTTACGAAGGCACGTTAAGCCGTTGGTCCCGGCCGCTATTAGGAAGTCGTTAAAGGAACCAACTCAACTCTGACACCAGGGTGTGCAGTGTCCAGCCCATTCGATATGAATTAACCAACTTATGTCATAGGATACTACATTACAAAATTCAATTTCTCTTTCTTCTTTACCCTTCTTGAAAACAAAAAAAAGCTATTTAAATTATCGTCTGCGTCATGGATAACAATCTTTGGAAAGAGGGGAAGACCGCGCTTGAGCGATGGCTAGGGAAGATTCGAGGCTAGGTAGTCACGTGGCGGAACAGAGAGAGGTTTGGAGGGAGAAAAAAAAAGGTTAACATACAAAGAAGCATAGATTTCTTTTTTATACAATTAAGTAGGTAAAAAGGCATACGGCCCACCTGATGGTAAGTGGTCACCGTAGCCCATGGACGCTCGCAACAATAGGGGCATCACGTGCGTATTGCAAACCCTTGATAAATCCTTTAACGCCCTTTAGATTGAAGGACAAACTCCAATACCGCAAGCTAGGGTTTTGTAATTCTATTCCAAGTGGCTTGCCTATGTCTAGCCAAGTTTCCAGGCTATGTCTTCAACATAACACGTTAGACGTGAATCTGTATCAGCTAAACAAAAGCAAAACTTACCTTATTAAATACGGGTCACTTGAAAACGCTCTAAATTTCGTATATTTTTATACTTTCGAACTCATTGTGACTAAAAAGTTTTCCGCTTAGTACGCCCAACGGACGTGCTCTCAAAATAAATAAACTGTAGAAGTGTAACTTGAAAACAATTATATGTTACCTTGCTTTTACTTCCCTGAATTTACGCGCCCTTTTGTTAGTCATTGTTTAAGTTTGAAAATTATATGTTGAATCATTATTTTTTTATTTAATTAATTTAATACTTGAGATGACTGATAAAAATCAATCTCAATTCACCATCCATCGTGTTTGATCTTGGATTATCCATACTTAACATTTTATGTGCGATAATCTGCCTGTCTGTTATGCTTTCACGGCCAATCCGCTGAACGGATTTTGATAAAATTTGGTATGAATAAAGTTGAAGACCCGAAGACCCGGGGTCAAATATAGGCTACTTTTTGACGTAGGCAGAGCTGCGAGAAATAGCTAGTATAAATATATCAATTTATGTGACTCAAACGGCAGACGATAAATTCGTTTTAGGTTATCCATTTCAGACCCTCACTCCTCACACCTCTCACAATTCTGGTGTTATAAATTTTTATCGTATTGTACCTACCACTAGTACTTACTTCGATATCATCGTCAATCCTATCCCTTTCTCATTTCAACCTGGGTCGGCTCTCCGTGTCTTCTTGCGCTACTACTAGTACTTACCTGTAAAGAGAAAATAAATATTTTTTTATAATTAGGTATTTAATTCTGCACTCTGCTTATTTTGTCAGTACGGTGAAATTTCTTTGCAAAATACGGAGTTAATAAAAACACTGAGAAAGGAAATCTCTCGAGTCTGAAAGCGAGTTGAAACGAATGCCTTATACGAGTATCGTGTGTTTTTTAAAAATAATTAAAATTGTTTCCTTTCGATTCAAAAAAGTTTAAAAAAGTTTTTTTAAATCTACACTTCTATCTACATCTACACTAATATTATAAAGAGGAAAGATTTGTATTTTTGTGTGTATGTTTGTAATGAATAAACTCAAAAACTACTGTGCCGATTTCAAAAATTCTTTCACCATTGGAAAGCTACTTTCACCCTGAGTAACATAGGCTATATACCGCAGATGGAGCTGCGGGAAACAGCTAGTAGAAGATAAAAGAAAAACATGTACGGTTAGCAATACTTTATTTTAAAGCACACATAAAAAAAATCGGATTGTTAACATACATTGTTAAATTAAACTATTTCATACGGTTTTTATCGCGTTTAGTCTTGTCTACCTGCAACCATTAACGCTGCAAGTGTTTAAAACGTTAGGGTCTGTCTGTTACACTTTCTCGGCAAAACCGCTGAACGGATTTTCATGAAATTTGGTGTGAATATAGGTTGAAGACCCAGGGTTAAACTAAGGCTACTTATTGACGTAGGCGGAGCGCGGAGCTACGTGAATCAGCTGGTAAGTATAACCGTATTCAAAAAGTTTAATTTAATGATAAATCTTCTGTCATTATTATTTATTTAAGTATAATATAATATTACACTTGACCACTACATGATCCACTACATTACAATTACTTAAATATATGTAATTAATAAAAAAAAAAAAGCGTGCGGATATCTCTTTGAACAAGAGTTTTGCATCCGCACCCCATGGCCTCATAGTCTCCACAGCAAAGGGCACAAATATGAGAGATTTGTGCCGTAACTTAATGTGTAACAATAGCGAAAACATAAGAAATCATTATGCTATATTGTTCTACAAAACATGCTATTGCCATTGCATGTATACACTTTGGACTTAGTCTTCAGCAGCCGATGTTTAGAGGTTCTTGTTCCTTCGAGATCACCTGTGACCATGGAGCAAATACAAAGAGGAGACGGCGTATCGACTGGTGCACCGTTACGGTCATTGGCGCAGTGACGTCTGAAGCGGGTGTGGCTTACGTCATTTTTCGTTCAACTGTGATGCGTGACGTGGAGCGAGCCTTATATTTTTCCTGTTTTGCAAATTTACGTTTCGTTTAAGCTTAGAATATTTTATTTTAATTTAGTTTTAAGTGTTTTAATGCTGTACTGTTATGGGATCACAATAAACGTAAGTAAATAACATATTTTGGAATTTATTTAATTGATTTAGTGTTACACAAAATATGTGTCTGTTTTTAATATCCAAATAACTGTATTTTTTTTGTTGAAATCTTCGATTTGTTAGCGACATCTATTGGTAAGTAGAGGGATCGCCAATAGGGGCGAAGCCACGGCCAAACCGAGCTCCCCTCACGTCTGCCTTCCCCCCGCGTAGCCTCACACAATTTTTCAAGCAAGCTCTCGATACGCCATCTCTTCTTATTACTCCGTGCCTGTGACCCACGAACAATAGATTTTCCATTAATGTTTAATACGATACAAATGTGACCCAGCCTTTTTTTTTTACCCACTAAACCCCTGCGGGTGCCGTCGGCCGCATTGCAGGGAGGCGCCTCGGATCTGACTAGCACAAGACGCCCCTGCGACTGGTCGGTTTCTCACCAGAAACCGGACTCACCACTCTCAGAGGCCCTCCGACACCTGGAGGACCTCTGCCACCGGGTGGGACTGCTCCAGTCCCACCGCTTATGGGGGCGCTTCCAGGCGCGCCAAGTAGCGCCTGCGACGCACCCCCCCTCTCCGCCGCCGGATCGGGTCCGCGAGGGGATCGTCCTCGCGGTCCCTTTCCTCGGCCTCCCTCTGCGACATGACGACCTCGCAGAAATGCAGCTGAAATGTGACCCAGCCTAGTGTTACCTTAGTCAGTATACAGTAATTTCACATCCTCTGTAATACTTCAAACAGGAACACAACAATGCAAGATGGTGTTTGGTAGAAATAGGTAAAATGAAGGTACCCAAAGATAAAAATAAAACTATTATTCTTTTCAAAATGGACAATAGTAATTAAAAAAATAAATAATCTAACTTAATAAAACTAAACTATATCTAAAACAAAAAGAAAACTTAAAAACTAAATTTAATCTAAAGTTGGCCCCCTTGGCAGGGTTCCCATCACGCAGGCAGCATTCCCGCGCTGAATAGCGATGGCTATCCGTTGACGAGAAAGCTGCCCGCGCGAGGGTCGCCTGTTATCTCCTTTAGGCGATTTCTGAGCTCCCTATGAAGCCCCTGTGCGCCTTTGCCCCATGAACACAGTGTCTCGAAAATAAAACTTGTCTAAATAATTAAAAGAATGCAAAAATTTACCAGAATAGAACCGACCGTACTTTTCCCCCTTGAAAGAACAAACCAAAGGTCATCGAAAACAAAAGACAGACAAATTTATTTCCATTATAAGTACTACTTATATAATTAGGTGTTTTGTTCTCATTTTATGTGCGTAGTTCAACAAAACTACTGTACCAATTTTAACTAAACTTTTTTTAAGAAACTAGCTGTTTTCCGCAGCTCCGCCTGCGTCAAAAAGTAGCCTATGTTTGACCCAGGGTCTTCATCTATATCCATACCAAATTTCATCAAAATAACGGATTTTCATCAAAACAGCGGTTTGGCCGTGAAAGCATAACAGACAGACGGGCAGACAGACAGACAGACAGACTTTCGCATTTATAATATTATAGTATAGTATTTATAATATTATAGTATGGATAGTATGGATTCATCAAATTTTATCACCTTGTGGTGACCTTCTGTCCAACACTGTGTCTTTCACAGTTGGTGTTGGATACAGATTTCCAGTCTGACCAATTTCAAGAGGCTTCCAGCGATGACCCAGCGTCATTGAGACATTGTTTATGGCTTTTGACATATCAAAAAACAAAATCTGTCTAAATGTAATTTAGCATGAAAACAAACCTAAAAATTAAAAAGTTGAGGCAACAAACAAAAAAGTTTCCTCTTCCTTTTTTTTGGAAGTCGGTTGAAAATATATAAAAATAAAAACACTTCCATTTGACCCATGATCTCCCGTCACATCGAATTCGACGTAACGTAATTCACTACAAACATAGAATGAATAATATTACCTATAGAAGATAAAGTTTCATACAACGAACGATGCACTCACACGAGCGTATCTTCGCTTTTAGTAACAGCTGTCGAAGACCGCCGAAAAATTAAAAATTTCAAACAATTGATTGTTCCATACTATTACATGTAGTTTTTAGAAAATGGCAGTAAGTCAGAATGGAAGAATTTTGAAATGTTTACCAAAAAATTTGATACAATAGTCATTTTTTTAAATCAAATGACAGAAATTGTTACCAGCCCGCCCAGTATTCACGATGAGACGCGCACGCGTTAACTACTGTGTGAGTGCCTCTATCACCTCCATTCATTTCGTGTATAAACCTTACCTTCTGTAAATAAATTTATCTATGCTACAAATAAATGTCACAAAATCTATTAGATCCCGAGTATCACTAGAGTCATCAGTTTTGGCAGCTTCACGAAATGGAATAAAGTACAGTGATCCGTCTCTTTATTTCCTATTGGATTTCTATAACATATCAGACGAAACTAAATATATGTCGCGTGACAGTTAATATAACTACCTACCAAATTAATATTGACAGTAAAATGGGGGTAGAACCGTTGCAGATATCCCTTTTTTTGTATCGGTCGATGTGGCGGGAACGAATAAGTTATATACAGTTTGATTATGGACTCTGGTCCAGTCGATTGTGTTTTGTCGTGTTAATAGTTTACGTGAAGTATATTATTACTTGAGACGTGACTATAATCCTTGTTGTCCAAACGGTGTTTTGGCTGAAGTTCAGAGAGGCGCTGAGATGCGCTGGTGATTGTGTACCCTTGACCCTTGTTTACCAATTGCTGTTGGTGTTTTCATGTATTTGCATGGGAGGGGTCCAGACAGACTATTGGTTGTGGATCATCGCATGACGCGGGGTATCGTGGGTGTCTACTTTAACCATGATACGGGTTGCTGTCCCGGACAAATATGCGCTCACTGACTTATATGATATTATGTAAAGATACTCAGTTGAAGTTTATCTCTGAGCCATTATCCTGACAACCGTGCCGTCCATAATATACAAACCATTCCCCTTTCTTTCCTCATTTATATATATATATATTAAAGACGACAACGCCAATGAAAGATTTTTCACTCGTGATCCAACGAGATAAGATAAAAGATTTTTTTTTTGTCTGCAACATAAAGAAATAAATAATGTATCCATTTTGTATATCCATATACTTCCATACTTTAATATTATAAATGCAAAAGTCTTTCTGTTACGCTTTCACAACTAAACTTTGTAGATTTTGATGAAATTTTGTATAGATATGAAGAAGATAGGCTCCTTTTAGCGCAGGTGAATCCGCGGGTAGTTAAAAAGTAGGTTCTGCTCTCAAGAAAAGCACTCAGACTAAAAGCTCATTCATGTATATCTATATTTTTAAACTAAAAACTAAACGCACTTCCTCTGTATAATAGAACGATAAAAATTTAAAAACAAATTACAAAAAAATTATGGTCTGCCTAATTACACTTCCTATTTTTTTGTAATTACACAAAACACACTGCCGCCGAAATAATTTAATGGCAATTAAACATGAAAATAACGAAATTATTTTAGATTAGGGGTTGATTGTGGCGTTGACGGACTAAATTAATGGATGCATCATGATACGATGTTTTAAAATTACTTTTCATCGGCGAATCAAGTTGTTAATTATATGTTGTAATATATATGGATTATAATGACATGTTATTAAATGGACTAAGCGAACGAAGCGAGCGAGTGTCCATTTTGAGACTGGCAAATTTTGCTCATCCATTCATATTGACTGGGTTACATCATGGAGCAATTACAAAGAGATGCCGTTTGAAATGGCGCAGTGATGTGATCATTGGCGCCTCGCCGACACAAAAGTAGGCGGAGCTAGTCATTGCTCGTGCTCCATGATTGGAGCCACGGCCGAAACCAAGCACCCCGCACGTCTGCCTTCCGCCCCGTGTGGCCTCACAAACACTTTCTTACAAAACGCTTATTACGGCATCTCCTCTTTGTAATTACTCCATGGGTTACATGGTCAATGGACCATGTTCACCCTGGTGTCAGAGCTTTTTCAGAACCGCCTTTCGGCCGCTGGTGTAGTGTGGATTTAACGACCACCAAATGGCAGTCGGGACCAATGGTTTAACGTGCCTTCCGAAGTATGGAATTATTATTACCAGACATTTAGGTAATTTAAGTTAATTCAATGTCCAAACTACTAATAAGAATCAATGTCCTAACTAATAATAAGTTTTGCATTTATATGTGACTGCCTCCGTGGTCCAGTGATTAAGGCATCCGCCTTCGACCCGGGGGTCGTGGGTTCGATTCCCATGGGAAGCATACTTTTTTTAGTTGTTTCCATGTTGGTTAGGACATTGCAGGCTCAAGGGGCTATCGCACGATCTCCGAAGAGGCAGCATGCGTGCTGGCTGGCAGTATGCCCTGGGAACTAGAAGCAGAAATCCTCGCGTCCCTTTTCACCTGGCGCGAGGAGGCCAAAGCCCGGGGTCATAGGCCAGCCCCGAGGGAGATCGCAGTGAGCTGTGTCAGCGCGCTATCGAAGAATGGGTCGAGAGGCTGGGACAACCCAGTGCTGGGCGTAGGACGGTGGAAGCCATCCGTCCAGTTCTATGCCAATGGTTGACAAGGCAGCACGGCATACTGACGTTTCGCCTGACCCAGGTGCTTTCCGAACATGGTTGTTTCGGAGGGTACCTGTGTCGAGTGGCGGGTCGGGAGCCGTCTGCTGTTTGTCACCATTGTGACGGGTGTGCGGACGAAGACGCCCAGCACACGTTGGAGGTCTGCCCAGCGTGGGCAGTAGACCGTGCGGAGATGCGCGCGGTGGTGGGGGACGACCTCTCTCTGTCGGCCGTGGTAAGAGCCATGGTCGAGAGCGAGATGTCGTGGATGGCGGTGCAGGCCTTTGCGGAGTGCGTCATGCTCCGCAAAGAGGAGGCGGAAAGGGAAAGGGAGATAACCTCCGACCTTCCCATCCGCCGCAGACGCACAGGGTGCAGAAGGCGGGCTTACGGCCTGCACCTGTAGCCCCCACAATAAGGTCGGCCGGGTAACAGAACAAACGGGATTCCGTTACCCGACCAAGGGCCTCGGGTTGAAAGGCGCGCCCGTGTCATGCGCGCCTTTACCTTTACCCTCGCGGGTAGTGAAGGGCAGCGGGCCCACCCGCAGGCCGCTCCGAGGCGAGCGGCTGAGCCGAGGCCGCCGTGGTAGCGGCCGCCGCGCTGGGGCTGTGGAGCATCAGGAAGCACATGGTCCCAGCAACAAGCGGTAGGCGGTCTGACACCGTGTGGTTTTTAGTGGGTTCGAGACCCACATACCCACCCAGCTTCCCGTTCCTGGCTGGGTGGTAGGCGAGGGCCTTTTCGCACGCAAAAAAAAAAAAGACATTGCAGGCTAGAATCACTTGATTGTCTGATAATAAAGATGATTCCGTGCTTCGGAAGGCACGTTAGGCTTAACGTGCCTTCCGAAACGTTAGGCTTAACGGCTGTTGATCCCGGTTGCCTTGGGTGGTCTTTAAAGGAACCACGTCAGAGGCCGAGAGGCGGTTCCGAATAACTCTGACACCAGGTTGTACATGGTCGATTGACAATGGAACCTACACGAAATGATGGTGATGTAAAAATATGTTAATTCCGGGCAGGTCGCACTTCTAACCGGATCAACGTCAAAACTATTATCATCATCATCATCATTTCGTGTAGGTTACATTATCATACGTAACCTATACATTGTCAATCGACCATGTACACCTTAGTTTCAGAGTTGTGCGGAACCGGCCTCTGACTCTAAACACTATAATTTATTGTTGTGACGAAACTTGACACGTGTGTTTCAAAATTATTACTTTTTTTAAAGGGGGATTGTTTTCTGTGGCGTTACTTATGAACGAATTCTATTTATTTATTTCATGTGCACACTGTAATAGATACATTAAAAACTTAAGATTAGGAAAACTTGGGTTCTACTTATTTATACTTGAAGGATTTAGGATTTTTCATTTGATTTTTTTTATACAACTAAGTAGGCAAACAGGCGTACGGCCCACCTGATGGTAAGTGGTTACCGTAGCCTATAAACGCCTACAACACCGGAGATGTCACGAAGGAAGGATTTTTTCCACGCCCTTTTTAAAGGCTCCCATATTATAGACACTAGGGAAATCCATGGTAGGGAGTTCATTCCATAACCGCAGTGTACGAGGGAGGAAATTCAGTTTGAAGCGTACTGTACGAGATAACATGGGATCCAAGTTATGGGGATGAAATCCCTGACGATGGCGAGAGGTGCGATGGTAAAAAGTCGCTGCTTGTTTGGAGAATTTGCTCCAATAATCAATAACAACTCTGAGAAATAAGCGATATATATAAGTAGAGAACAGGCGGTACCAATAGCACGAAGCACGTAGGAGGTCAATATTGAAATGCCTAAATGACCTAATCCAAATCATCACAACACTCTTAAAATTGAAAATTAAAATATAAAATTCAAAAATATTTATTTTGAAACACAAGTAAAAAAACAAAAGGTATTCGTTCCACTATGCCCTGCCCATATTGGACGTTAAAACATAAAGCGTAAAATACCACCGTAGTCGTTTCATGACAACGGTCGTTGTAACACGGTTGAAACGTCGGATGTATTAAAGAAATATTTTACACACTTAAACCTGTAATTTAATGTTTTAAATATGCAGTGCGTTAATTTAAAAGTTAATAATATACTTCACAAAGACCACACGACTCAACTTCTCGAAAGGGTCTCTACGCGTTGGATCTATATCCCCGCACAAGCCTCTCAAAGGACCGGGGCAACCCGTGAATCCAAAGCGGAGTACTTAACAAAGAGCATGGAAACCGCGCACAAATAAATAATCTCATTGACATGTACCAAAATAGAAAAAGATAAATTCACATTACCTTAGTTCGGAATGTCAAAACCCCAGCTGATATCGACTGTCGCATTCCAATATGATTCTCAAACAAAAGATCAAAAAGGCAGCTTCTAAAACAGTACGCCAAAAAAGTACACTTTGAAGGCACAGGGGCCCAATTGCTGCAAAGACGTGACCGGCCTGAGGTACTAATCTGGGCAGAAAAAACGAAACAAAGCCGCTATGGATGGTTTGAGGTAAGGCTCGAGTTTCAGTGGACAACACTCTCATACACACTGATTTTATTTTTTCAACTAAGGCAAACAGACGTACGGCCCACCTGATGGTAAGTGGTTACCGTAGCCTATGATATCTTCTTCATCCTAGCGTTTTCACAACTGCATCCTCAGCTGTTTGCTTCGGAGCCCGGGATTTTTGAGTTTTACGTCTCCACTTCGCCCGGTCTTCAGCATCCTTTGCAGAGAGTCAGTTAGCACGCGGTGTCCGTCCTCAAACCATGACGCATCTCCTGTCTTGTCCTGCGTGCCCAGCCACCTGCACGCTCAGGGACCTCTACGAAGCCACCGACAATCGCTTGTCAGTGGCGAAATTTTGGTCCTCTGAAGTTTGATAACAGCCAGAGTCGACTCGCAAAGAAGAAGAAGAATTAGCACGCTATAAGCGATGACTTATTTGTATTCAAGTTACCTTTTTCAACAACCTATCATTTGCAAAGATATTTTATTATAGTTCTGCAGTTAAGCACATTCCTCAGCTTTATTTGTATAGTAAAATATCAGTGATACTAAATTATTTAAATGTATTATTTTTATGACTTTCTCTTATGGTGCAATAATGTAAATATTTACTCGGATCCATCTAAATTATACAAATAAAGCCCACACAAACATTTGTCATTATACGATATTCTACCCAATCTGACTTCCACACAACACGCTAACAGTGAAACCCCAACTTTACAGGTACAGTCCAAAAAATGCTTTAGAGTTGAATAAAAGCCATCAAGAGACGAAAACACGTCGAATGTAAAACACAAATGAAATAACGCCGATGCGGGGAAACTCGATTTTTCAAAAGTTTTCACACAAATGTACTTTTTACCAAAAAGCCTGGACGAAAGAGCGATATACGCTGTTATCAACGCGGATTTTCGATGGGTTTTGAAAACAAATATGTAAAATTTTTCGTGGCTTTCATAGAGAGTATATTTATATTTTTTATTTAGTAAATATCATACATTGAAAATTAATATGAAAATGTCTGTGAAATATGAAAATTCAAATTGTTATTTTTAGGGCGGTATGCCCACTTAAGGCTTTTCTTGAACGATACTTGATACCAATCTCCGTAAGAATAGGACTCAAAAACAACTATCATAAGATACATTCGCCCAATTTCATGTAATAGGCTAGTTTCCACTAAGAACTAATCAGAGAGATGACACTTTCTAATTAAATTAGATATGTAGGATTGAAAAAAATAAACCACATATCACAAAAACTAAAGATTGTTACTATATTTAGAAAATAAAATCGAGGAAAATAGCCATTTTGTCACGAGACAGATTCAGAGCGATTACGTCATATTAGTATGTAAAACATTATTGTTGTTGTTGATGTCGACGTTTTACAATAGTCACTTTCCATAGAAAACTGTCAAATCAGGTAAACAAATGTGACCATCTGACATTGACACATGTTTTTCAATGGCTTAATGTTTGTTTCATGACGGCTGTACACTCTCGTCTGAATGTGGGCTAGGTAAACCTCTCAAGTCTTAACTTAATATGACATTTCAGCCTGCTCATATAAAGTTAAGACTCAAGAGGCTTAACTGGCCCACAAACGACATAACAACTTATCCTTATTTCTGTATGGCTCGGCGAGAGTGTACAGCGACAAAAAGTTATGACGTCATTCGAATCGCCATGACAGTGCAGAGCGTTTTCGCATGATATTCAAAATGTGTTTTTTAAATACAAAATACATAATGTAAGATTAAAGTACAAAAAACAACATTTTTGAATATACTACACAATGACGTATAATAATAACTACATTTTAAAATTTAGTAAACTGCCTATTAGAATTTTTTATAATAAAAAGTAAACAAAACCTTATAAATTGAAAAATGATTGTAGATACGAGGGTCAAACTGAAAGTTCTTAGAAAATCAAAAACTGAGCACACTAGCAAGTTATTCCTTTTATTACATCTTTTTAAAATAGTGTCCTTTCACGTCAATACATCTCTGCATCCGATGGAACCACTGAGAAAAGCACTTTGCCCACTCGTCTTCCTCGGCGTCCATAAAACGTTTTCCTCGAAGTTTTTCTTTTATTTTCGGGAATAAATAAAAATCGCAAGGTACGAGGTCGGGGCTATATGGCGGGTGACCTAGTAATTCCACGTTTGATGTCGCCAAATAGTCGATCGTTCGCCTGGCGGTGTGCGACAAGGCGTTGTTCTGGTGAAGGAGGATCCTACTGCGAGGTCGTTTCTCCCGAACTTTTTCCAAGACAAGTGGCAAACAATTGTTAGTATACCACTCTGCAGTAACTGTTTTTCGATCCTCTAAAACAATTGTCGCGTAATGTCCGGTCCTTCCGAAGAATGAGGTCACCATCTTTTTACCCACGCTTCGACCTCTCTTCACTTTAGTTGGCAACTCCTCGGAAGGAAACACCCACTGAACAGACTGTCTTTTGGTTTCGGGATCATAACAGTAAATCCAGCTTTCGTCACCCGCAAGTATGTCAAACACAGCATTTGAGTCACCTCCGTTAAATCTTTGAACCATTTCACGGCACCAATCAACACGACGGATTTTTTGGGCCTCGGTCAAATCGTGAGGTATCCACCGGGCACAAAGCTTCCTGACCGCTAAATGTTCATGCAGGATTTTGTGCACTTGGCTCATAACGATGCCTAAACTTGCCCGAATCTGCTGATAGGTCACTCTTTTGTCAGTCTCTGTCATACGACGCACAACACTGATGTCTTCTTCAGTCGTCGCAGTAGAAGGCCGTCCATTACGCAGATCATCGGTGAGATTAGTGCGACCACGTTTGAACTCATTAAACCAGTTGTAAACAGTGGCACGAGATGGGGCTTCATCGTGAAAGGCCAATCGAAGTCTATCATAACTTTCTTGTTGACTTAAATGACAACGAAAGTCATAAAAAATCATTGCACGAAAATTTTCTCGCGTTAAATTCATGCTGACGTGACACAGACAATTTTCAATTTGCCGCCAAATCTTAAAACAAATGACAAATTAATAAAATACATACTCAATAATATTGGCAAAGAGTTTCATTTTCAAAATTTAAACTTTTTTTTTTATTATATTGTTTACAAGTGGTCAGTTCTAAAGACTTTCAGTGTCGCCCTCGTATACCCGACCTACTTTGGCCTATATGACTTACTCAAAGCACAAACAAGCGCTAGCTAATCTTTTAAAATCAAGCAAATTATCGACAAACCGCACGAAAGGCAGTGAAAAAGAAAATTTCGTCCCTAAACAACTACCATTCATTCCAAAACACGCAAAACTGACCCTAACACCCTTTTAAAAGTAACAACAGAAACCAAAATAAGCCCGGGATCCCTTCTAAGATCTAATCGAGGGTCTAATCCAAGCTTTATACACTGTGAGAGCCTACATCTGGGCTTTTGTTGACCCTCGGAAAGGAAAAATGTCATACACATTGCGTTTGACTATTCATAAACTAATAAATCTCGCACTCATTCATTTCTATCAATGGTTTATGAGGACAATTCCCTTAGATGCGAAGACCAATTATTAATCTATGGACAATTCCCTTGCACATCAGAAGTTGTCTCACAAATTATTTAAATATTATTTGTGACCATTGTTGTTGGGTTCACAATTGTAATAACTCTGTATAATAACTTTAAGATTCATATATTGTAAACCTGTTTATGGTCCTTAATAAATAAATAATAAAAAAAGAAAAAAGTTTATGAACCCCTTCTCGTCCTGTTTGCTTTACCGGACACCAGATAGTAGCCGGGACGACGCCTTAACGTGCTTTCCGAAGCACGGGATTATCATTATTATCAGACAATCGCGAACCAAACTATAAATAACTAAAGGAAGTTTGCTTCCCTTACGAATTAAACTCACCACTCCCGACACTTCATACAACAGCGGCGAGCTGTCACGACTAGTAGCTATTCGGCCGCGTACGTACACGCGTCAATATGTTGTTAATTACCGTATCTGCGTCATAGTCGTCGCAGCGGCCGGGCGGCCGAACCGTCATCCTTGCATTGTTCTGCACTTGATTTTTTTTCCCTTCAGAACTTAATGCCGATTATAGCAAATTCTTTAAACAAAAAAAAAACTCTTTGTTAGAGGAAGAATTTTCAAATTTATACTCATTAGTATAAATTTAAATAAGCAACTCCTTAGTAAAATTAAAAAAGAAAAAAAGAATTTGCTTCAGTAGTGTAACGACTCGGAATGCCCTAATTTTTATTTTAGTGGAGATTTAAGTGAATAAGTTCCAAAATAACATGCTTTAAAGTTGAATGTGGATCAAGTTCACTATAAACTAACTCCTTCGTCTTAAATAACATAAAATTTACATACTGTATGTGTAAAGCCTCCCGCGGCTTTGCCCGCGTGCTACCATGCTTGTAGGATTAAAAAATAAGTGTATGTGAAAACTTTATTGTACATAAAGAACATTGTTACAACAAAATAGAAAACAACAAGAGGCGGGCTTATCCCTGATAGGGATCTCTTCCAGTCAACCCGAAAGTGTTATCCCGAATAACCATGAAACCGACATTCCCATTGATTTTAATACAAATTAAATTTTCATGAAAGTTACACTGTTATTTACACATATAAGTAACTGACTTATGACGGCGTAACCCCAACCGCTGGGTCGTTTGGTTCCGAAATTGGCATGGGTTCCTTTTGTGGTCTGAGAGAGCACTTTGAAAGGATTTTTCAAAATTCATCCCCTAAGGGGACGTGCGTGTGCTATATATGAAGAAACTTATTTATACTAACACTAGCGGTTTTCCGCAGTTCCGCCTGGGTCAAAAAATAGCCTATGTTTGACTCCGGGTCTTCAACTATATTCATACAAAATTTTATCAAAATCCATTCAGCGGTTTGGTCGTAAAAGCGTGTAACACAGACAGACAGACATTCGAACTTACAATATTAGTATGTAGTATGAATGAAAATAGAGTGATATTACAAAAATTGAAGCCATTACATAGAGTAAAGCCTTCTACAGCCTAAAGCAATCTATGGCTACGTCCGTAGCTAATCGTAGCATAAACGTCTACGAGAAGCTACGAAGCTACGCATAATGTATTCATTCGAGTATTTCGAGTCCATTATCGTAGCACGTGTAGCACTTCGTAGGGGTATTGAAACGAATATTAAAAATATTTAACTTATATCAGGTTTACTGTTGAAAATAAATGTATTACTGTAAATTTAATACATTTTGGCTTTTTTTCATTTTTAAGGCAATCCGCAAACCATAGAGGTGTAATTCCAAAATGGACCGCAGGCCACAGACTACAGCTGCAGACTGCAAGGGACTGCTTTTTCAATGCATTTCTATGGAATTAATTACAAACGCTACTGCATTACCAGACTTTATTCGACATAAGATGTAGGTAATTTAATTTTTATGCATTGCAGCCTTGTATGCGGTCGCTTCTATTTCTAACCGCAGACGGCAGTGCTGCCTGCGTTTGCAACCTGCGGTCCAAATCACATCTTTAAAAGTAGGTCCTTAATTGGAGTCGATTTTGACCAGATCGGTAATAGGAGCCTTAAGCATATTCCTGTGGAATTCCTGTGAATCGGCCCCTACCTTCTCATTATTATGTAATGTGATGAATTATTAAACAACCAGACGGCCGAGCTCAGGCCAAGTTTAGCAAATATGATGAGGTTTTTACTTGTTTTAAAGACTTTTAATAAAAAACTAGCTGATTCCCGCAGCTCCGCCTGCTGTATATAGCCTATGTTACTCAGGGTGAATGTAGCTTTCCAATGGTGAAAGAATTTTTGAAATCGGCACAGTAGTTTTTGAGTTTATTCATTACAAACATACACACAAAAATACAAATCTTTCCTCTTTATAATATTAGTGTAGATGTAGATATAATCGAAAGTAAACATATTCACAAATCTATTGAACGTCAGTTATTTTTTGTGAAATAAAGTTTCTGCAAACTTAAATAAACAGGAACAATTCGCTTTCTGAGTGGTTATAGTACAAAAGAGAAAGAGAAACAAAAGAGAATTGAGGAGCTCATTAGTCGAGCGCGACCCGCGTATCCGTAGCGAATGCGCGTGTCAAGCGGCGGCGTGACGTGACCACTATGGGATTGGTCGCTATTTAGTGGCATTTTTCTATCTTGAGCTCCTCCGTGCTTCGGAAGGCACACTAAGCCGTTGGTCCCGGGTGTTATCAATAGATAGCAGTCGTAAGACACCTTCGTTCAGCCTGAAAAATTCTGACAGTGTTGGCCACTAATACACCTCGGGTCATGTTCCTATTGGTCTGGTTTCTCTGTAAAAAAGGTTACGGAGGTCAGACGGCAGTCGCTCCATTGTAATAACCAGTTCCGCCAAATCTAGGACCCATGACTTATAGCGTACCCTAGGCTCCGAAGCGTAAGCTGACGACGCAACTAGAAATACTCGTGCACGCTAGGATGATGATGATGAGTACAAAAGAAAGAGAGAAGATATCAAGCAATAATGGAACCAAGGAAACTCTATCAATTTAATGAAATCCATACTTCCATACTAATATCATCAATATAATAGGCTACTTGACCGTGTACACATTTTGACAAGATTTTTATACGTAACAATAGATCAACTAAAAGGTAACCGATTCCGAAAACAACAACAAAATTGGTAATTTATTAAACCAGTTTTAAGCATTTAAAGTTTTCTAATGAAGAAAAGTGGAAGCGTGGTGGGGACGTCTTGCTATCTGTTTTCTACGCACGAAATCAAGGCAGTGACGTCACTTAATAGTATGTGAGTTTTTTTCTTGTTTCTTGAAAGTTAACCCTTCCACAGGATTTCAAAGACTTATAATTTATTTAATATTAAACGGATTTAAAAAATTATTCCTCTTTTTTTAAAAATATTATTATATACTCGTATACTTTAATAAATAATTGGGATTTTATTTCACCACTAAAACAAAAAATAAAACTAAACCACAAACTAAAAAGACATTGATAAATAATGAAATACATAACTAATAGATTTTTCTTAATTTAAATAAAAAATGGAGCCCAAATCGCTGCCATCACAGGGTAATGTACCCAGAAGGCTGGCGGCATTTCCTCTCTGGATAGCCATGCTGATCCTCTGACCGAAATATGTGCCAGCCCTTGGGTCCCCGGAAACATCGACAAGGCGTGCGGATATCTCTTTGAACAAGAGTTTTGCATCCGCACCCCATGGCCCCATAGTCTCCACAGCAAAGGTCACAAATATGTACGGCGCATATTTGCGTCTCTTATTGGACTCTGCCGTCGCAGCAGCCGCACCCGCCCTGCAGGCAGTCGCTTGTATGTGGGATGGTGCTACTGTATCCACACAAGTAGCATCCCACACTAGCGACTTGCCATTCGTCGGGTCGCTTACCATCATTCCGAGCAATGCCTGCAGGCTCCAGCACTGCGGGCACACCGGCACTGGCAAGCGCCCGACGGATGGCGTCATTCAGAGAAACATGGCGCGAAATGCGACCTGCACTGAGCCGACAGGCCAAGCCGTGGTGACTCTCCTTCCTTTTTTCGATTTCAGGTACTCAAAGTTTTGTTATGAATAATAAAAAATATTGAGTAGAATAGTCTATTTCATGTAGGTTACATTGTTAATCGACCATGTACACCCCTGTGAAAGAGCTGTACGGAACCGCCTGTAATATACTATTTACTTCTATCTACTAATATTATAAGTGCGAAAGTCTGTCTGTCTATCTTTGTCTGTTACGCTTTCCAAATTGCAGAACGGATTTTGTTGAAATTTGGTATGAATATAGTCAAATATAGGCTATATTTTGATGCAGGCGGAGCTGCGGGAAACGGCTAGTAATCAATAAAATATACATATATACAAATCTACTGACAGTCAATTATTTTGTACACTAAAAATTTTACAAACTATCCTTCTTATATTTATAAATATACAGGTATAAATCACACAATATGGAATTGGAAATGTAACAAAATGAATGAAATCCTTCATATAATAGTAACATTACTAATAAAACTTTAAAAATAGACAAATGAACCTATATGAAGGTTCAATGAATACAATTCAAATAGGCATGAATACGAAATTGAAAGGCACGTATAAACGCCTTGGACCGGATACATCAAAGGTCATCCTAAATTATCACCATAATAACCTTTGAAAAAAGAATAATATTCTAACAATCTAAAACAAACATAATGTGTTTGGAAATAAAGTTGAAATTTCAAAAGACGTGTAATATCGCGTAACGTGCACATATATTTGAAATTCGAATAGGTTTTTTTCTTTTTTATTTAGCGTAGTTGTCTTTTTGGCAAGTGGCCAATATGCAAGAGCTCTCTTTGAATGCCATTATATTTTTTTAAAAGGAAAAGAACATGTGAACATTCAGCCAAGTTTCATACAGCGACTTGGGAGCGTTTCAAGATTTTGAATTTTGCACAGATAGTAAATATTTAATGTGAGCTCAGAAGACGTTTCTAATAAATAAAATTACAAATTTTTTTGCATAGCATTCTTCGAATAAAGCTTGGCTGCCAAGTTATTTGAGAAGCCTCATCAACATCTATATTTTATCCACGCAGGAAGAATGCCATGCTTAATGATTATGATCAACAGCGTTTAACAGTCTACAGATCGTCATCAAAGCCCAGGGTACGGTTTAAACATGGTTCTAAATTTGTGAATGAATGAAGGAATGAACACTTTATTGCACCATTTACAAACAAAAGATACACATAGTTGAATTGAATAAAACAAAATGCTTTTAAAAGCATTGTGCACGCTTCATTTATTGATTCCTGATTTTTTTCTGCGATGGAAGCTGCAATAGAAATACTGAAAGGCTCCGGACTTTTAAATCTTCTTCTTCTCCTTCCGTGCCTTATCCCTTTATTCGGCCCTCCTCGTACGTTTGTGTCAGGACAGTCTGTCCTCAGTCTGTGCTCAGTTCTGCCCGTTCCAGAGTTTAAAATCAAAGCCGTAAAATGTCATGCCTCGAAATTACGTGCATCTATCCAAAGCCAACTCCAACCACCACCTTTGGATATCCAACGTCATTACACGGAACGCTTTCTGGGTCTGCCCCGTTTTCGGCGTCCACCTTCAGGTATCCAAACACTAAGGTAGTAGTAGTAGTAGATTTATTATTATACAAAAAAATATCACGACAAAAGAGAAAGGGTATCAGAGAACCTCCCTCCGGGACACACAACTATCCTGGCCAACCTAATCTGAGGCACTCCATGCAACAGCGGTGAACGCGATACCTATTACGACTACTACGATTCGGTCACGGTACGTCAGAGTGTGTTATTCTTAGGGTTGGATTTACCTTGTCGCTGTGCTGATAGCGGACAGGTCGGCAACGCGCTCGTGACTCCGGTGTTGCAGGCGTTAGGCTACGGTAACCACTTACCATCAGGTGGGCCGTACAATACAATACAATACAAAATATCTTTATTGTCCACATACAGTAACAAATAATATAACATTTACAAAGACTTCAACATAATATGAGCAAAGGCGGACTTATTGCTATGCAATCTCTTCCAGTCAACCCTTACGAGGCGAAAGAGAAACAGTTAAGTTAGGGTGGGTACAGCAACAGATATAGTTGAAAATTATAAACATACACAAATATTGCATATAAAATAAACATACTTAAATAACTTACATACTGTAACATTCATACGTACTGTATGAATATCTAAGCGAAAATAACAGCAGTATCAAGTCAAAGTGAGAGGTAGTATTCTTACGTACGCCTGTTTGCCTACTTAGTTGTGTAAAAAAAATCTGTAGTCCGCGGCCGGGCGGCTAAAGTGACATCCTTGCATTATTTTGTTCTCGATATTTACCCTCAATTTACGCGGTGAGGGGCAGTATCTGTTTCGTGTGAAGCGGTATGAGTGTCCGTTCTGTGTTAGTACTAATTATAATTCTGTGCCAAAGATCATGTGGTCAAAATGTGCGCAAGTATATCCACAATGCCAGTACGGAGAGCCACTGCAGACCATGTCGTACCTGTTGGAGTACCCACTGTGTCCTGCTACGTGTAGTAGACGTGTCCTTTTCGGGGCCACAACTGGGGGGTTCGTTTGGGGTAACTGCAAAACACGTGAACGTTTATACCAAAACCGCAAGGGCTATTTTTAAGTAGGTATATAAAATCGGCGAGTCGAATGATTGTCGTTTAATTTCGATGATATTCTTTGAACATAATAGGTGAGTAGAACGATTTTGAATCTACTCACCAATTTCACATATTCAAAAATAGCCCACGAGGTTTGGTTTTGGTAAATACGTTCACGCCTTTAACACTATTAAAATAAACACTATTAAAAATTCTTTAGTATTTTGACTAAACAAAAATTATGAGAGTCGTCGAAGAAGAACAGATAGAGCAAATAAATCGGATACTGCAAACACAATTGCCTTTGAAAAATACAAGAAAGTTTCTACTTTGCAAAAGAGCATATACTTATAATGAGTACATATTTTCCGATTGAACTCTTCTGCAAACAACTTGAAGGAAAACTTTATTAGTTTCCTTGCAAACATCAATTTTTAATATAACAATATTTTATTCAATAGGAAGCCAACAACATCTGCTTTTATTATGATACTAGATTTTGCCCGTAGTTTCGTACACATCTATGGTGTGTGTGATTTCGTACACATACATGTCAGCTACCCAGGAGATCCAAGGTTCGATTCTCGATTAGGTCAAGATTGAAATATTTTTCTGATTGGCATAGGTTCTGTATGTTTAACTATGACACAAGTCTCGAACTTTTTTGAGGCTAAACTCTTTTAAGTCGGTCAAAAAAAAGACTTGAGTACTTGTGAGATCTTAAGATAATCATCATCATCATCATTCCAGCCGCAGTCAGTTTACTGCTGGACATAGGCCTCTCCCAATGATTTCCAAAATGATCGGTTGGCAGCAGTTTGCATCCAGCGTGTGCCTGCGACCTTTTTCAGGTCATCTGACCATCTGGTCGGTGGATGTCCAACGCTGCATTTACTGGTACGCGGTCGCCATTCGAGGACCTTTCTGCGCCATCGGCCATCGGTTCTTAAGACTATAAGACGTGCTTATAATCTATTTAGACCAGGTTCTTTTGAAAACTCCAAATGGCAACAAAAACCATGGCCTAACGAGCCTTCCAAAGCACGGAACCATCAACATTATTAGACAATCAGGGGAGTCAAGCCCGCAATGTCCTAACCAAACTGGAAACAGCCAAAGTATGTTTCCACACCCCACCACGTCTGAATTTGCAGGCGCACGCTTTAACTACTAGACCACAAAGGCTTAATTAATTGCCACAACAGAGGTTAAGTTAAGACCTGTTTTTTCCTTAGACAAGAATCTTCTTCATCCTAGCGTGTATTCCTAGTTGCGTCGTCAGCTTACGCTTCGGAGCCTAGGGTACGCTCTAAGTCATGGTCCTGGATTTGGCGGCACTGGTTATTACAATGGAGCGACTGCCGTCTTACCTCCGCGCCCTTTTTACAGGGAAACCAGATTAACAGGAACATGACCCGAGATGTGTTAGTGGCCAACACTGTCAGAATTTTTCAGGCATTTCTCACAGCCTCACGACTGCTATCTGTCAATAACAACCGAAACCAAGGTCTTAACCTGCCTTCCAAAGCACGGAGGAGATAGAAACAGCCACTAAATAGCGACCAATCCAATAGTGGTCGCGTCTCGCCCTCGCTTGACACGCGCATTTGCTACGGATACGCGAGTCGTGCTCGACTATTGAGCTCCTCAGACGAGAATATGAGTGTCTATTCTTAAGTCTAAAACCACATGGCTCACCATAACAGCCTGTTCTACAATAAATTTTCTAGTCACGTTTTACGTGGCCTATAACAGTGAGCACGACCGAAGCGATGGGTCAATCGTAAAATGTTATGGGCTTAAAATATAGCAGACATATTAAATGATAGCTTATGGTTATGTTACGATTACATTAAATGTTATATCTTTATGCTTTTGGACATGTTGGGACCTTTTAAGACGAGCGATGTGTTGTTATAGAAAATGAAAGGTCTATTAAAACGACGCATAAACTAAGATAATTTATTTATTCTTTGCACACAGTACAATAAAACATATTATGTAAAGAAAAATGACTGCATGAACTCTTTGTATACAAAAAGCGGCTTTATACAATTAAGTAGGCAAACAGGCGTACGGGCCATCTGATGGTAAGTGGTTATGGTAGCCTATGAACGCATTTTTTTCACACTCTTTTGAATGCTACAGAGAATGTTACAGTCACTAGGGAAAACAATGGCAGGGAGTTCATTCCATAATCGCAGTGTACGAGGGAGGAAATTCCGTTTGAAGCGTACTGTACGCGATAACATGGGATCCAAGGTATGGGGATAAAATCCCTGTCGATGGCGAGAGGTGCGATGTTAAAAAGTGGCTGTTGGCATATCATGTCGAACAATTCCTCCAAGCATAGCCCATTATGCATCGCAGCATAATTCTTTGCGATTTAGGTTTACATGTTTGTAAGTTGCATCTTCCACGCTTCAGCCTAGCACGATTTGTTTAAATGTTTTTTTTTTTTTTTTTTTGTGGGTACTCTTGAGTATACCATCGACCATCCCTCCTATCGTCCCCACTCAACACTCCGCGCGCGCGCCCGAGAATTCGTCTCGTCATTACGTGTTTTCGTGCCGAAGCCTACGCACGTCACAAAAACCTCCTTAGTCCATTTTTTGTTTTTTTCATCTCAACATGGGGAAGAAAAGGAAGCAAGAGGATTCAAAGGAGAGGATAAAGAAAAAACTTAAAAAATACAGCGATAAGCTTGAAGGCAAGCTTCAAGCACGTCGAAGAATCATTTATTCGTCAGACGAAGATGATTTACACAGTAAGTACCTGTTATTACAATTAAAATAATAATAATAATACAAAATGCGAACAACTAAACATGGGTTGTATCCATTGGTTTCATTTTGTTGCGTAACTGCTAAAATCTGGGCTTTTACCAACACAATCATAATTAAAATGCGAATAGCTAAATACTGGGCTATTTCATCATTTTATATATTGGCCGCTATAGAATGTTTCGTTCTTGCAGTCGCGGAGCTTAATGATCCCGGTCTTGAAGCTCCGTTGGATCAAATGCCATGTGGTCTCTTCGAGCAGTCACTCACGCGACCTGCAGCAACGCCCTGCATCGAGGACGCCGAACCAGACGTCGTGACTATTGATATCGCTCCGGACCCGCCGGCAGCAGAGGCTTCTACATCAGTCGATATTAATGAGATCGTTCACTGGAAATCAGTCAAACTACAAGCCTCTGCATCACAAGACTGTGGGCAAAGATGCAGGGAGGAACTAGCCCGCGCCTCGCCAGCGGAGCGGCCGAACCGGTCCTGCTTGCCGCCGGCCTGCCGTGCCGCCGCCAAGGGACCACTCGCCGCCACCACCGCCACGCTCACTGTCGTCGCGCCATCACACCAACCGCCACTGAACGAGGTACCCCATGCTGGTCGTTTACATTTTTATTTGCAACAATGGTTACATGTCACAAAAGATCCTACTATCTTAACTTGGATTGATGGTTACATCATTCCTTTCGATAGCACGCCGTTTCAAGTAACTACTCCTAATGTTTATCCAAAGTCATCCGAAGAGTCTTTAGACTTTAAAGTAGCAATTAAAAAACTAACAACTATTGGTGCAATTCAAAAATGCTCTCATATTGACTCTCAATTTTTGTCCAGGGTATTTTTGGTCCCAAAAAGTAATGGTGACAAAAGATTTATCTTAAATCTAAAAAACCTGAATAAATTTATTTCTCCCTTTCATTTTAAAATGGAGGATTATCGCACTGCTTCAAAATTAATCACACCAAACTGCTATATGGCATTAATTGATTTGAAGGACGCATATTTTTTAATTAACGTTAATGAACATTATCGAAAATACTTACGTTTCAAATATAACGACTGCCTATTTGAATTTACTTGCCTTCCATTTGGCCTATGCACAGCACCATATGTGTTTACAAAACTACTAAAACCCGTTATAGAATATTTGCGAACAAAGAATCTCTTATCTGTTATATATTTGGATGACCTATTATGTATTGGACATACATATAACGATTGCTTAAACAATGTTTACCAAACTATCAATTTACTAACTTCACTGGGATTTATCATAAATTATGAAAAGAGTTCATTAAATCCAAAACAACAATGCAAATTTTTAGGTTTTGTTTACGACTCGAACAGAATGATAATAAAACTACCGTCGGATAAAACTATAAAAATTAAAGATGTTCTTAAACGATTTTTAGTTAGCCATAAATGTAAACTACGTGAATTAGCTAGATTAATTGGTTTGTTAGTATCTGTGCGTCCCGCTGTACGATATTCAGGGCTTTATACGAAAAATTTAGAATATCATAAGTATTTATTTCTATTAGATAACTCTGATTACGACCAAGTCATAACGGTGCCCCATAGTATTAAACCAGATTTATATTGGTGGTTAGCTCATATAGATAACGCATACGCTACGCTAAAATTTAACGTCTATGATCTTGAAATTTTTTCCGATGCTTCGAATACCGGATGGGGCGCCTGCTGTGACGGTAAAAAAGTATACGGCTATTGGAAACAAGAAGAATCTAGTTTGCACATAAATGAATTGGAGCTACATGCAGCTTTTTTGGGTTTAAAGGCTTTCACAAATGACTTAATCAATAAAGATATTATTTTACGTATTGATAACACCACCGCCATATCGTGCATCAATCGCATGGGTAGTATACAATACCCTCACTTAAATGAAATAACCAAAAAGATTTGGCAATGGTGCGAAGCTCGTAATTTACATACTTTTGCGTCGTATATTAACACGAAAGATAACACAGAAGCTGATTATTTGTCTCGTAAAAAGTTTCAGGACACAGAGTGGGAATTGGCAGACTACGCATTCAGTGAATTGAATGAGTTGTTTGGTGAATTTGACGTGGATTTGTTTGCTAGTCGTTCAAATGCTAAGTGTAAAAGGTATATAGCATGGAAAAGTGATCCTGATGCCTGGACTGTCGACGCTTTCACTGTGTCCTGGAAAGATTTACACTTTTATGCATTTCCACCATTTATTTTGATTTTAAAAGTACTAAGAAAAATAATAACTGATAGGGCCGAAGGAATTATTGTTGTACCATACTGGCCGACGCAGCCTTGGTACCCGTTATTTAAAAAACTAATTTGCTCCCAATGTTCATATTTTGATCCTGACGTTAATTTGTTAACATCGCCTTTCAGAACAACACACAATCTGCATAAGACCTTACGCCTAGTAGCCGCGAAGTTGTCAGGCAGGCGTATCTGAGGACGACATTTAAAAAAAAAAAAAAAAAAGCAGTTAACGTTATAAAACACATAAAAAGTATGACTCTTGTTTTAAACCGTGGCTTCAATATTATAAACAGAAGGCCATACAATAAATTAACGTCACTACGTCTTAGTCATTGCCTGAAAGAAATTCTTCATAAAAGCGGGGTGGATGTGTCAGTATTTAGCGCGCATAGCACACGACATGCTGCCGTATCCACCGCCAATAGGCTTAGCGTCAACATTGACGTAATTAAAAATGCCGCTGGATCCTCTGCTATTTTCGCTAGATTTTATAACAAAGAAATTGTTAATGATAACTTTGCATAATCTATTCTGTCAAGAGCTTAAATAATATTATTTCTTTTGATTCAGTATATAAAAATTGTAATTACATTGATTGGAGAATACATACGAGAAAATATATCAAAATAAAAATAACATTAAAACCTAAATGTATTTTAATTGCAATCTACCTAACTGTTCAATCATAGTGTTCTCTTCATTTTATATTTGTGATCTCTGAACATCTTACAAACATGTAAACCTAAATCGCAAAGAATTATGCTGCGATGCATAATTGAAGATTAAACGAACTTACCTGTAAGTGAAGTTCGATCACAATTATGCGAGCAGCATAATTCGACGCGATTTATATACACCCACCCTTATATATTAAAAATCATACATTCGTGGCTCATTGAATCTCATGGAATACGTTCCCATTATACCCAACCCAAATACATTGCATACATACACAAATATAAAATAGGATGCTACAAACATAATGACGAGACGAATTCTCGGGCGCGCGCGCGGAGTGTTGAGTGGGGACGATAGGAGGGATGGTCGATGGTATACTCAAGAGTACCCACAAAAAAAAAAAAAAAAACATTTAAACAAATCGTGCTAGGCTGAAGCGTGGAAGATGCAACTTACAAACATGTAAACCTAAATCGCGTCGAATTATGCTGCTCGCATAATTGTGATCGAACTTCACTTACAGGTAAGTTCGTTTAATCTTCAATTATACAAGCGGAAGAAGACGCATAAGGAGGCGAAGTCTCTCCTGAGACTCAAAGGCTCAATACCACTTGTGACAGCGCGTCTCTGTATTGAGTCAAACGGCTTAAGCTGACATTCAGGTGCTCTCGCCCACATGTGACAACAAGAAGCGGCTTTATCACCTAAGCAATCTCTTTCAGGCAACCTTAGGATAATATTTAATGTCGTTGTTGCGCCATCACCGGTTTCAGTGGGAACCACACCCTTGAAATTGTAGACCAGTCTACTTGGGTCAGCTGATCCAGGCTGGCAACTCTAGCTTCAAGGAATAGGTCTTTCATCGAATCTGAATCGGCTGGGCGGCGTTCGGGAAACTCCGTAGCGTCTTCTCGTCCAAAATACCTTACACCTAAAACTTTGACTAGTGTATGTTACCAGTGATGACATACGGGTCCGAAATGTGGTTACTGACTATGGGCCTCATATAAAAGCTCAAGGTCACTCAAAGAGCCATGGAAAGGGCGATGCTAGTGTTTCCTTACAATCATCATCATCCTAGCGTGTATTCCTCGTAGCAAACCATCTTTGGACCGAATGATTTAGTATCAACAGCACTAAGTGCCTTGGAAAAAGTTGGTCTGCCGTCATGACGTTGGTGCGTTTGGTAGGTACAGCCGTCGAAACATGAGTTCTGATTTACTGAGCTAAGCAATCAAAAGACTACGATAGCCCCGCCCACTGCAACGCCAAAACGTTGCAGTGGGCGGGGCACACAGCGCGAATAACCGATGACCGATAGAGCTGAAACTTTTTGTTTAACCACCCACTGGCAAGGTCAAGCGCAAGGGCAAAAGCTATTTAACATTTTATGCCAAGAAATAAAGATGTAGGTGTATGTACAAGAATCGTATCTATTATTTATGTACCCATTCAAATAGAAACCCACTCAAAACCACAAATAGCTTTATCGGAGTTAACAATAACTGTGGGACTGCCCTACATTCTCCGGAGCCGACCGTGACTGGCACGACTTGTGACTTAATTGACATTATTATGAACAAGTTTTACACCCGGTCCCTCATGTAGTACCTATGTCACTTGCAGATTATTTACCTTTCGTACAGTGAAATAATTTACTAAATCGTATCATTTACGTGTCTACGAAGTATGATTCTTTTTAAAGAAAATGCTCAAAATACAGACTTTCGCTTGAATAGCTTGCTCGGTCAAAATAAGTCTAGAGATTAATCTCTTAAGTCTAACTTCACCAAATGTTGTATCAGGCTTTCTTAATCGTAAATGTTTAGGAACGCCTTTCTGGTTAAAAAAAGTCTTGTAACAAATTTCACAAGAGAACCCTAAATGAAATGTGGCATCCCACAATATAGATATCGCATAAAGCACCTCGCAAAATATGAAAATCACAGAAGAGAAACTTTTGCTTGTAAATAATAAATTAATAATTACTTATTTCCGTTAGCAAAGTGTTCTGGGGGTCAAATCCGCTAATAAACTTTAAAAGACCATGCAACTGATATTCAATTACGACTCAATTACGATGCGTTATTGATATGCTCAATATTGGTATTCTGCTAACACAATTTTGAATCTCAATTTAATTGCAACTAAAACTTAATAGTAGAAAAAATTTAAATGTAATAAATAACAGAGTACCGATTATTGAAAAAGTTGATTAGCAAAATTTTCCAGTTGCAGTTCAATGCCAATGGAATGATTGGTCTTAAAATTTTTAACAGAATACCAGAAACGTCAAAAGTTATCATTGTGATCCAATTACGATTGAATTGTGCACTATGTAAAATAAAAGTATTGACGCCCTGGAAAATAGTTGAGTAATTAATGTATTATGTGTTTAACTTCATTGTCACTTGTATACTGAAAGGAAACTTTATTTTAAATTGAGGACGATACTCAATGGAAGACAGAATCTCTTTTATCTGAAGATCACGGCTGACCAAGAAATACGCAATTTGCACCTTTCTGTCTGACTAACGAGTAGTTGAATGAATGAAAATACAAGGTTCTGAAATTTATAAGATACTCGTACAATTTCAGAACCTTTATATTCTCGACAATCGAAAGGCGGTTCCTACAAACTTTGACAACAGGGTGTCAATTGACAAGTCAATTAAAAAATAAATTTCCGAGATACTTAGGAGATACAATTTGAACGATAAATTCTAAAAAATATATTTATTTTTTTAATTTAATTTTAAAGATTTCATAGCGATGACATCACGTAGCTATAATGACCATCTCGAACTGCAAGGTATAAAGCAAAAATTACTAACACATTAAAAAATATGTATGTCAGTGTCAAATGTCAAAGTCAGGATGGACCGCGAGCCGCGAGTTGGTCTCTTGTTTGTTTTCAATCGCAAAATATCTAGGTACGTACCCCATTTTTCGTATCTATATATCTATTGCATATTGGCCCGTTTATTAGACTTTACTGCCGTCTCTTCATCCATTGACATCTGATTTTTCATCAATTGTACACCGATTCTTCATAATCAAGATGTAGTCAGGTTAAGTATGGGTTATGTTTACTCGAACAGAGATGACATTTGACATGGGTGACATGTACGTGAAGCGCTAATAATTAGCGCTACCAAACAAAAAATATTTATCCACTACCCTGTGCTGCCAACCTAAAAAATTGATGTGAGTAGCCGGAAGTTGTCCGGCTACGTCACACGTTAACCTTGCTAAAAAATGAAGGTCATTGGGTTTTATACGATTTTCTTAAAAAATACTTGCTTATCTAAAGATCTGATTAATGTAATCTGTTGCTTAAGCCTATTTCTCGAAATGGTTTACGAATTAGACATTTTCGTGAAAAAGTTTACTAGCCAATTGACCATGAAACCAAGTGTATATTAATGAATAAAATTTCCATTTTAACGGCCGACACGGTGGTTGAAACGTCGGTAGCATGATGGTATTATACTATCTTAATCCTATAATTTTATCATAAACTAGCGGCTCGGTACGTGCTTCGCTACGTATAAAGTGATAAATGAAGAACCACTCGACCTATTTTGTGCAAACTTCACATAAACCATCTACTAAATAGTCCGAACAAAGCCTAAACATTTGGTTTGGATAGGTGAGCCCGTTCTTGAGTTCTGAAATTACAACGAAAAGTGGCATTGATTTTTATATATATAAGAAGATTTTTTTTTTTTTAATATTTATTTGTTTGAAGGTTGTTTTATGACCAAACATATTAATCTCATAAACACAACTACTTATAAATAACATACATACGTACCATCACGCCTTTTTCTCGTAGGGGTAGGCAGAGACTACGGATTTCCATTTGCTACGATCCTTACAGACTTCGCCCGCTTCTTTTACGCTCATCACTCTCATCATACACGCTCGTCGATTATGGATACTGCGGACATCTCTCTTTTTTAATATGTCTGCGATTTGGTCGCAGTAATGTTCTCCGAGGCCGGCCCTTACCGACTTTTCCTTTCACCTATGATTTTTACTTTCATTATATTTGAATACCTTTCGTAAGTCGAAACAAATTATTAATAATAAAAAAGTGCCTCTACGCGTTGGATTAATATCCCCGCGCAAGCCCCACAAAGGACTGGGGCAACCCGTGAAACCCAAGCAGAGATACATAGTAAACACTTCATTGCACCAAGAGAATACAATTAAATAAAAAAACAAAGAAATCAAACTCAATCCAAAAAAATGTACGCTAGTCAATTCTGTAGTTCACTTTATTTTATGCCCTGAGTTTGAGGTCTCGCCTCCTAATAATAATTTTGGTACCCTTTATAGTTTGTAAGCAGTTTCGCAAAATTGCCAGGGCGGGCTTGTCTCCAGTTTGAAAGGATGACGGAATAAGGAGTTTTGTTACAAAAAATGGGAAATTGCGCTTACAATTTTGATGATATGTCCTTGATGTTAGTAAAATATATTTTATCTACCATTATCCTCAAACTCGACTCAACCTTACTCCACCTTATTGGTATGATAAGTCGTCACAAGCTTCGTTGACTTGAGATGATTTCTCATTGGAGGTGAGTATCGAATTGTCAAATATAAGGTTGGTCGAGAGGTACGTTGAGGCGTTCTTAAAATGAAATAAGGTGGATATAAATAGAGGTTTTGCCACTTTTGGCGTAAGTTTTTTTTTTTTATTTATTTATCATCAAAAATATAGATTTTTTACAAACATGCAACCAAAAAACCACGCAGATTTAACCGGATTGCATCTTAGTCTACGTTCAATCTATATAGAATAGAAAAGAATAAAACTTTATAGATACGAGTAGATCCATCACTTTCAGGAAAAGTCTTACAAGCAAACTACAAGATAAAAAGCATGACAGACGTCTAAATAGGTGGCGGCTCAGTGTAACGCTAGACATGCAAGCATGGCTAGCACTGATTTTCAGCCACCACCTTCTGAGGAGTCACGGTACACACGATGTTATATACTATAGTTACACAATGATTTATACTAAAAACAACAACTTACTATTTATCGCCCCGCACCGTACCCTTGCATGCGAAAATGATTCGCGACAACACGAACACCCCGGCCAGGCGCCGCGACAACGCGAAAATAACAATAAATAAAATTAGTTATAAAGCAAATAACAATTATGTACATAATAATTATTTCCAAACTTAATCTACATTGAGTATTCGTGTGATTGCGGGCGATACCGCTGGTAAGTGTTCGTATATATACATATCTTTATATATCTTATACATACATATCTATAATATCTAAGGTATGTTATTCAGGCAACATAGTCAAAATTAACAGGCCAAATAGTGCCGTAACCATAGATTAATAATTGGTCTCCGCGGCGCTACGACTAGATACCGCGCTGTGAAGAAAAATCAGTTTCCAGAATGCGACCACTTAATAGGAACCCTAATACTTTCGATATCCTAGATTATTTTAAAAAAAACCGAAATTCGATTAATCGATTATCCGGCAACAATACCCTACGGGGTACCAACTACCTAAAGGCCATATTTAGAATGTTGGTGGGCGTAAAATGGAAATGGAATTAAAATATTGATAGGTTGCTAGTCGCATCGCCTACTGATATGTATGGTTCTTCGATTTTCGCCCACTTCCTCGGCCGGCGTATATGGTCTGCGCGGGAAGAGAAGTACCTAGTACATTCCACGTATTTACTTTTCTCCTAGACCAGCATTAAAGAAATAAGATGTTAAAGACAGACAAAATTGTCAGAAAAAGTCAAAATTACAACATCCCGCTTTTGGGGTCGGGAGTTAAAAAATAATAAAAATCAAAACCTCGGGAATTTGGGTTTTTTTAATACACGGCAACATTGAGCACCGAGCGGTACTTCGCGCCATATTTTAGGGTTATATTATTTTCGTGAGTAATTTATGTCCATATTTCGAAATTATACAATACTTATTATTTCTTTTAGTATTATTCTTACACAGTTTGACTACGCAAACTGCACATTTAGCGTCTACTTTTACATTAAATTTTATATTTATCTAGACATCCAACTCACTCATCGGTCGCGGCATGCCGCAACTATGCCGAACTCGGCATGGTTTTAGTTGCGAATTTTTCTAGTGTGCCGACGGTATCTAGTCGAGCGCGCGAGACCAATTATTAATCTAAGGCTGTAACGTAATATACAACATATTTAAAATTAAAGATTCAATTCATGGCAGGAGTCACATTCTGTGAAATCTGATAAAAGTTAGGTGCTAGAAATTATGAATTATTTGAATTGGACAGTTTAGTTGGAATTTGTTTTTTTAAACTAGTGAGTGATACATTGAAAATATCTAAATTCGTGAATTCTTTATTGTATACGCTGGTGGAGCGGTGCATAAATGAGTGTAAAAAAAATCTTACCTGAAAGCTGTGAGGAGTTAATAAAGTTGTTAAAGAACAAATCCAACATCTTGCGTCTATCATTCAATGACAACAATTTATTATCACATAAGGCCTGGTTGTAGGACTTACATGTTACATTTTTTCGATAACTCAAGGATTTGATTTTTTTTTGTACTCTCTCCATTCTATCAATGTGCACTTTATAATAAGGGTTCCATACAATCTACTAACTTTATTTTATATTTTACTCTATTCTTTTTATAATTTTCAATCTTTGTGTTCTTGTGACGTTTCTCATTGGAGTTTGCTCAAGCAACCAACTAAGAATATTGTTTTTAAGGAAAGTTCGAGGATTTCTTTAAGGCACCCTCGAATGACTTTAAGTGAAGGACGTCCGTAAGGTTATGTTTAAGAATATAGATTCAAACTATGAGCGATCGGACAAATGAATTATTCCTGCCGGATTTGAACCCACAACATCTATATGGTTAAACAAACGATCGTAGGTAGATGTTTCAATTTCAATAACAAAGAATTATATAAATATAAATTTACAATAAAACTTATATTTCGGTTTTGGGTTTCACTTTACAATAAAATAAAAAATGAAAATGTATCACCTTCACACGCTTTATAATTTTTTTTTCAATTTTTGGAAAAAAATCCGCATTAGAATCTTTTTCATCATAACAATCTAACAATGTCCTCTCCCCAAACTACGTTTAAATGGAATTTATCTGCTATTTTCCTCATTCCGTTTGTGATAGACAGAGACAAAATGAGTTTTACAACTTCTTTCAGTATTGCCAGCAAAATAGAACCAAAACAAAATAAGGAAAACCACTACAGGATGTCTTAATTACTTATTACTATACAGTGAAACATAAAAGTTCGATTTTCTCGTAAACTAGCGTCTAGAAATTTATGAAACCAACATAAAGCTGTTTTATATGACTTAATTATATAGCCCTGAAAGTATTCGTATTTAATTTAAATCCACCTTATATATTCAGCGATTTATGCATCTTTGTAATAGATGTATTAAATTACATTCGTAATCATTATTTCAGTTGCAGTTAGTCCACTGCTGGATATACTGATCAGAGCTTAGATCTTTTACTTTTGAAATATTTGGTAACATACCTTCTATCTTTTCAAATATTACAACAGAGCGCTTCTCACAATCATCTAGTAATTTGCCGATAGCTCCTGAATAGAAGGACCCGTTGTAGTGCCATCAAGTTTTGCAAATAAGTGTCATAAGGGTTCATTCATGTGTAAAAGGCAAATAATCCATTGAATTGGTCGATGCAAACGATTTTCTAATAGCCGTATAACTCCACCGTATTTTTACTGTTCCGTCACAACCTATGGCTAGAGTATCCCGTAAAGACGTATTCTGCTGATCGCTAATCGTGTGATAGATAGCAAACTTTAACCCTCCCTTTGCGGTTCCGTGGCTTGGAACGGCATATCCATAAACGCCTCTCCCAATGATTTCCAAACACGTTAAGCCGTTGGTCCCGACTCCGTGGTCACGATAGGTGGTCGTTAAAGGAACCACGTCAGACTGAAAGGCGTTTTCAAAAATCGCTGAAACCAAGCTGTATAAGGTCGATTGACCACGAAGCCTTTCTGTTTCATGTTTTTTCGAGAAATCTCGAATCCAACTTATCTTTAAAGGTGCGAGAATCGGCACCCGGGTCTGATACTGTTCACTTTTAATGACCAAAAAGTTTTCTTGTCCACGCCAAAACAGGCAAAAACTTATTGAAAAGTTTTTGCACATTGCTCATCCGTAAATAGATTTAATCAATGCTTTAGATATCAATACTTAGTTTAATCAATAAGTGTCGGATATCCAAAGGATTTCAAACGTTAATTACCTTTGAAACGGTTATAATAGCCATCTTCGTTAATTGGCATTTTCTGCCAAAAATTATTGATTTTTCAAGGTTTCAGTTTCACTGCTATCATTTAATTAAAAACACGTCGATATTTAGTTAACGGTGATTCATCGCGATACTAATTAATCTGTTTAATTTAATCTATAACAATACGATAAAAACACTCTTTTTTGCACCAAAAAATGAAAATCATTATAGAAACATATCAACAAAAGGCCCACTTATCCCTAAAAAAAATCTGTTACAGTAAAATTTAGGGCGTGGGATATGAAATTTAGGGCGTGGGATATGAAATTAAGGCTGCCTAAAGGCATCTGACACAGGCTAATAACTGGCATCTATCGATAACAACCGAAATAGATAAAGGCACGCACGCCTTCCGAAGCACGTAGGAGCTCGAGATAGAAAATACCAATAAATGACGACCAATCCAATACAGGTCGGGATGTGGCGTCGCTTGACACGCGCATTCGCTACGGATAGACGCGCCGCACTTCGTTATCAATCTCCTCTTTTTACCGCTATACAACAATGCCAGCATTGCTGAAGTATTATTTTTGAAAAGTGTGACACACGCAAAATCGGTAAGTCGAATGATTTTCGTTCAATAACGCATGATATTAATGCATACTAACATTATAAATGCGAAAGTCTGTTTGTCTGTCTGTTACGCTTTCACTGCCAAACCGCTCAACGGATTTTCATGAAATTTGGTATGAATATAGTTGAAGACCCTGGGTCAAACAAAGGCTACTTTTTGACGCAAGCGGAGCTGCGGGAAACAGTTAGTTCGTTATAAAGGCGGCAAAAATAGACAAGCAAAAGATTTTTAAATATTTTTTCAAGTTTATTGCCAAAAATTCCTTCATTCACACTCAAATAAAGTAACGGACGTAAGCTGACAGACCTTCAAGGGCTAAGCTCTCAAATTTATGATGATGACAAAAACATACAAAAATTATGAAAGAAAAGAAATGTCGGGTCCGCTCAATCATCCGTACACCCTAAAATATTCATGAAGAAAAAAATCCTCAATTAGGAAACCCTCTGACTACGTGAGAGGGTTTACACTTGACTGATTTTTATACTGTGTATCTGTTTTATACTAATCTTTTGTCTTTCAGAAGATAATAAAGTCGTCGTTATCTCAGCGTTTACTCCGGTTCATCTGAATTCTAGGTAAGAAAGCTCTTGTCAAGAGCCCCATTTTTGAAATGTATGAGTCGTATGTCGAATGAAAATTATTCACACTTGGCCGTTTCATTTTTGTAATTATGAAAATTCCTACAAAAATATTCAAATCGATTTCCTAAAAGTTTTTTGCTCAGTTGCGTCAAGTCACTCAAGAATCGAGTCGCAAAAATCCGACGAGTCACCCAACTAGTTTAACTTCTAAGTGTGAAGAGGCCCTTATAAAGCAGTTAATTAAGCAGGATTGATTTTCTTCAAGTTTATTGACTTTGTTCCGCTGTTAACGCAAAAGCGATGGTCTGCCATTAAGAGATAAGGATTTTGAGAGTCGTTTATAGAATTCCGTATACAATTTTTTAAAACGGAATCTTATTAGGTACTAAGCTTTCGCTAAAGAGCCGTAAGGACTTGAGAATGACTTGTTAGACACTATCAAAATTTTTAATTTGTTTAATATCAACACAATCTATTCAGAAAGGGGAATTAGTTCATATGTTTTTTAACTTTCAATAAAAAAAAACTAAAAGCCGAGAAATATTTAACATAAAAAATGTAGTGAACATTTGTATGAAAGGTCGGTAAGAAATTCTCAGTTTTCAAGTTTTTTTATTATAAGTGCTTTTGGTTCATGTACTGAACACAGTGTAAAAATATGAGCCTGTATATAGACTAGCACCTGTATAAACAAGTGACCTCATCTTTTGTACAATTTAACACCACTGGCTTGCACTACTGGTAGTGTAAAAGGTGTTTTTAAATACCCATTACACTACCGGAAACAGTGTTGTCACTGATGTCTGATCAATAATGTATTGGTTTAGTTAGTACTGGTGGCCAATCGCACTAAAACTCATATTTTGCGGGCCGTATGCTTCACTGCCTACGTAATCGTATATTTTTTTCAGATCGGTAACCACTGGGCAGTGACGAAGTCTAAGGACAACTATTTGTCGGAAAGACGGAGGTGTGACAAGGGTTATAGACCTTTGAGAAACTCTCCCGGACAATCTCACTTTTGTGAAAGTCACTGTACTAAAGTACTTCCTTTTTAAATGATAACTTTTTACGTAACCATGGTTAAGCTTTTTTCTATTTTCTTTTTTCTATTTTGTCTGGTATGTAAGACTTTTCGCGATGACGTGCATCGAAGTATAGTGGCTTTGCTGTGGCGAACTTTCGTAGTAACGCGCATCGGAATATATTCATATCGATGTAGCATATGTATCGCATATTTTTCTCTAAGCATGTTTAGGACATACATTTTAAAAATCGAGATGGGTAGTTTTCAAGCCTTGATTTTGAAAATGGTGTGTCCTTTTTTTATCTTAGACAATTTATTTTCAGGAGACATTTCATCGATGAACATAATATCGAAAGCATTCTAAACCGACATTAATATAACAAAAAACATTTCATCTATAACAATGCCATCTCTCTCTTCGTATAGGAAAGGTTACAAAGCTTGACGTCACGCTATACGGCCATTTTCTGTAAACGTCACATACAAAGGCGCCTCAGTTCCGAAATTAAGCACCCTACCTAGTATATCGATCGAGTTTTGATTCAAATAGCGAGATAGCTTGTTTTGACTACCTCTTAAGGTGCAATGGTTAAGGCGCCTTAAGATTCAGAGGTCACGGGTTCTATTTCTACGAGAAGCATATTTTGTTTCCAGTTTTTTAATGGTCTGAGTGATAATAAAGACGATTCCATGCTTCGGAAGGCACGTTAAGTCGTCATCTGGTTGTCGTTAAAGCACATCGTAATCCTGGTCTGGATTCCCTGTAAAAAAGGTTATAGAATAGAGGTCGGACGACTATAATATATAAATAACTAGTACCGCCTAATCTAGTAGCAGGATTAAAGCGTACCCTGGGCTCTGAAGCGCAAGCTGAAGATGTAACTCGAAGAACATGATGACAGTCTCCAGCCGTGCCCACTTTTAAAGGCTTGTCTACGAGCTCCTACTCTCGCGGTTACGGAAGCACATTTAGGCAGTTAAACATGAGGAAATTTTGAGGTGCTGCTATTATTTCGTTGATGTAACTCTTACACTGTATTTTGATTATTATTTCATCGTATATATGTAAGTATATTATGTAAGTACCATAAGTAAGTTTACAACTTTTTGTATTTATAGCTATATATTTTTAATACCCACATGACGATATCTGTTTAACCCAAAGGTTGACTGTTAGATAATGCTTTTAGCATTAAGGTCGCCTATTGTGCTATACAACTGTATTATGTACAATAAAGTTTAAATAAATAAATAAGGAAATGCATATTGAAAAATCTATTGCAAAAATGTTTACCAGGACCACTGTCGAAAATTGATGCGTTTCCCGGAAACCCGCTTTCCGACAGCAGCTTTTTTTCTGCTCAAAAATATCTATAGTGTACAAACAATAGGAAAAAACGGGATCCTATCAAGCCACTGACCCGAGAAACTAGGTTTTCACTTATTTTTTTTACAAAGCTCGTATGCCAAGCTTACCTCTTTATTATATTTGGTATTGGAACTCGGCGTTCCCGCGGTTTCTCCCGAAAATATTTTTTTTATACTAATAAGTAGGCAAACAGGCATACGGCCTGATGGTAAGTGGTTTCCGTAGCCTATGAACGCCTGCAACATCGGAGATGTCACAAGCGCGTTGCCGACCTGTCCGCTATCAGCACAGCGACCCCTCTGGAGCCTGGCGACCCTACTCACCAGCAGGAACAGAACACTGCATCACAGTGTTGTTTGGCTGCGATCTTCTGTAGGGTGAAGGTACTTCCCCAGACGAACTACTCCTTACAAAATGTCCTATCTCTCTAATAATAATAGTGCTAAAGGCGTTCATATTACACTCACCATAATCATTAACTGCCTTCGTGGTGAAAGGTTTGTTTGTTGTTTCCAGTTTGGTTAGGACATCACAGGTTTGAATCACCTGATTGTCTGATAATAAAGATGATTCCGTGCTTCGGAAGGCACGTTAAGCCGTTGGTCTTGGCTGCCATTTGGTAGTCGTCAAAGGAACCACGTCAGAGGCCGAGAGGCGATTCTGAACAACTCTGACACCAGGGTGTACATGGTCGATAGACAATGTAACCTACACAACATGATGATGACCACTTACCATTTACCAGATGAGCCGCCTGTTTGCCTACTTAGTTGTATTACAAAAAGTGTAAGAGTGTAAAAGTGCCTCATCTTTTGACCACAAAAGATGTACGGTACACCTTTAGATTGATAGAATTGCTTGATAGTAAAGGCAAGATCATATAGGACAATAGAGTTTATTGATCGGAAAATAAATGATAAATGACAATTGAAGATACTGAGTACGCGTCCGCGTGATAGCGATTAACGTAAAATGATTGAAAATAACAAATACTGAACGCCGCCGCCAAGATGCTGACTGTGCAATTTATACGTAGCGAAGCCCCATACAGTACCAATAATATGTAGAAAAAAAATGCATTAAAAATCAGTTATGAGTTTCGAAGAAAATACCAAAGATACTTACTCTTTATAAGAATAAATTAAAATCTTATATGCTTATCTCATTTAATACATAATCAAACTTCAATCCGTGCCATGTAGTGGTCTCAGTTTCCGCAAGACGGTGTCAAAAAATTGACACCAAGGTGAACCGAGTTGACTGATCATGTAACCCGTCGAATTGGTTACATGCCGGCTGAATGAATGCTAAATATAAATACTAGCTGTTTCCCGTAGCTCCGCCTGCGTCAAAAAGTAGCCTATGTTTGACCCCGGGCCTTCAACTATATTCTTACCAAATTTCATCAAAATCCGTTCAGCGGTTTGGCCGTGAAAGCGTAACAGACAGACAGACAAACAGACTTTCGCATATACCTAGCGATGGTAAGCGTTCCAATGGCTTGGAGTGCTATTTTTGAGATCCAACCAACCAACCAGTGAGTCCAATGATCTACAGCCAGTTCATTACTATTTCACTCATTGGATTGAATTTAAATAATATTTGTCTTGAAAATCTTATTTATTTATTTATATTTTTGAACACGCTTATATTAGCCGATGCGTGTGCATCTTGAAGTTTGGAGAGTTTATAAAATTGTCCAATCTGTTTTTAAAAGCGTTGACTGAGGGTGCGTTACCAATTAATCATCATCATTTCGTGTAGGTTACATTGACCAACAGGACTATGGTCCTAGCTGCCATCTGGTGGTTGTTATAGGCCGTGAGGCAGTCTGACACCAGGGACACTCAATTCCGCTAATAAACTTTAAAAGACATGCAACTGATATTCAATTACGACTCAATTACGACGCATTTTTGATATGCTCAATATTGATATTCTGCTGACACAATTTTGAAACCTAATTTAATTGCAACTAAAACGTAATGGAATGGTAATAGTAGAAAAAAATTTAATATAATAAATTGAAAACGTTGATAATTTTGTTCCAAATTGCCAGTTGAAGTTCAATGGCATGCCAATGGAATACGATTGGTCTTTAAATTAGTAACAGAATACCAGAAACGTCAAAAGTTGTCGATTCAATTGTGCACTATGTAAAATAAGTGAATGGCGAAAACCGAGTTTGTACATGGTACTAATTAAGTATTTTTACGTACCGGTATAATATAGTTTAAATGAATCTCAGGCATCACAGAGGCAGTAATGTGTAATCTGTTCCAAAACAAATTTCTTCAAATATGGCTTTATTTGACTCATAACAAAGATTCATACGACTCAATTTTATCTGCAAAAATGGCTTTATTTGACTCATAACAAAGATTCATGCGACTCATTGTATTTTATTTGAGGTAGGTCAATACGTCTGTTTTAAAAATTTTAATCCAATCTAGTAACTCTTAACACGGTTTCATAATATTTTTCCACGGCCATATTTTCAACTTTTTCTATAATGAAGCCCGCGTGAAATAGCACGTAGGGTTGGCAATTATATTTAGGTCAAAGTATAGTTTAATAATGTCTAGGACTTGGCTAGTACAAAGAAAATTGAGATCCTTTTGGTCTGGTTTCCCTGTAAAAACGGTAAATTGTAATACCCGATGTCGCCAAATCTTGGATCACGACTTACAGCGTACCCCAGGCTTCGAAGTGTAAGCGAAGAGGGCAAAAATTCAAAGTGTTAATTTTAATAATGAATTTAAATACATGTATACTATCGTGAAATATAATTACTTTTTTAATTTTTGGACCTTGTCTTCATCCCAATTATTTTAATTAGTACTACTAGTAGTAGACTACCTGTGATCATGAACGCTGAAAAGTGTTAAAAAGTTAGGTAGATTTATATAAGCAAATAACTCAATATAAACCGTATTAAAATAGTTTAATTTAATGTGTAAAAATCGGGAAAATATAAGAAACTCTTTTATAAATGTATTATTTTTCTATTTGCGTACAACAAAGTTATGTAACTAACAACCCTACCACGTCCTTGGGTTTGCTTAAAATACGAGCTTATTAAGAAATATCGCGTGAGAACCAACGTACTAGAGATTATGTATTATATTTTACTTATAGTAGTAATCGTATGCTGAAAATACACAACAATAAACATTCAAATATTTAAAAAAAACCGAACAGACAACAAAACAAACTTAAAATACCACCTACTAAATGTAAGAAATATTTTTCTAATAACATCAAAATCGGTTTAGCCAAACGCGACATAAACATTTGGGTCAAACTGAGAAGCTCCTTCTTTGAAGTCGTTTAAAACACGATCCAACTTTTGTGATTTGTGTTTGATGTTAGTTCATTACACGTTAGGCCGGCCTGTCATTTGGTAGTCGTTAAAGGAACCATGTCTGAGGCCGAAAGGCGATTACGAATAACTCTGACACCAGGGTGTACATGGTCGATTGACCATGTAACCCACTCGAAATGAACACATTAACTTCTTAACATTTATCTTCACACGCCGCCCGCCGAACCTAATCACAAAAAAATTCTACAATAGAAAACAATTGCTGGCTATTTTTGGAATGTATCCATACTAATATTATAAATGCGAAAGTCTATCTGTCTGTCTGTCTGTCTGTCTGTTACGCTTTCACGGCCAAACCGCTAAACGGATTTTGATGAAATTTAGTATGAATATAGTTGAAGACCCGGGGTCAAACATAGGCTATTTTTTGACGCAGGCGGAGCTGCGGGAGACAGCTAGTTACATATATATCGAATGAAAATCATTCGATGAAAATTTCAGGATCACGGAACGACTGGTCGTTCCGGAACCACGGCCGTTGTAACACGATTGAAACGTCGGAACTATGAAAGGGTTTACGTGCTCATGTAAGTTTATGTTTTCAATATGCAGTGCGTTAGTATAAAAGTTAAAAAAAATTCGACATGCGGAATCTGCTTGAGTCACACGTTTAATAATGGAAAATCGTTTAATAAAAACCACTTTGTATCGAGCACTTTGGATAACAAACCCCTTTTCGGGACTCCCTTGCCCTAATTCGGAAATTAAATCTGAAGCCTACTCGAAATGGTTTTGTTTTAAAACATCACAGCTTAATTATTCCAATATCTTGAAGCGAAAACTAATTAACTTAGGCTTTTGCACGGGTATTTTAGTTGATACTTTTTTCTTAGTCTTATTTACTCTCTTTCTCTCTCTCTCTTTTTCAACTGCTTCTGTAGTTCAGTGGTTAGGATGCTTGCCTGAAGAACCAAAGGTCGAGATTCAATTCCCACAGAAAATACATTTGGTTAAGTTGTTTCTAGAGATGGGTGCCTTCCCGGAAAATTTCCCATTTACTCCCGGAATGTTTAAAAATTCTTGGGAATTAATGGCAATTAATTATTTCCCCCCTTTTCTTTCCCATGCATTTCATTTTTCCCACTTGAATTTCTTCCCGCTGCCCATCTCTAGTTGTTTCCAATTTAGTTACATTGTAAGCTTGAATCACATGATTGTCTGATTGAAGAGGAATCCGTGCTTCTGGAGGCACCTTAAGCCTTTATTTATTACTAGCTGATTACCGCAGCTCCATCTGGGTTTAAAAGTAGCCTATGTTTGACCCCGAGTGCTCAACTATATCCATACCAAATTTAATTGAAATCCGTTCAGCGGTTTGGCCGTGAAAGCATAATAGACAGACAGACGGACGGACCCTAGGCTACAAAGCAAACAGCCTAGGACGCAACCGAAAGGGCTGAGAGATACAGACAGACGGACAAACAGACATACAGACTTTCGCATTTATAATATTAGTATGGATATGGATAGTTTGTTTGTTTGTTTGTAATATCTTTATGGTACAAAAAACAAATAATTTACATACACAAGCATGGAAAAACAATAGTATGGAAGTATGGATATGGATGGATGAAAGTCTAAACAATAAATGGAATCTGACCCTTGTCTTTGGTCCCAAGTGGCATCCAATTTTAAAGTAATGTACAGAATAGATTGATTGTGTTAACTACTCGATTCAAGTGCACTTAATCTATATTTATGTGACTAATGTGTATATTTATTTATTTATGTATAAATTATTATTGTACTACAAGTAAAAAAAATATACAATTGCCGGACTTAATGCTAAAAGCATTCTCTCCCAGTCAACCATTAGGAATAATAGAAAAGTTATGTGCAGCGCGAATTATTTTAAAAATACAATGAAAAAAAAAACACTTACTGCTAAATAAACATACATAGATTTACATACAGTATTCATAACTATACATATACATACATAAAAAAAGAGATGAAAACGGAAAAAGATGACGATGGTTTAGGGTGATAATAAGCTAGTGAGGTGAATTGTATATCTGTATTTTCCGCTGGTTACTTCATTCATATCGAGTGGGTCACATAGTCAAAACCTTTTTGAAACCGATTGTCGAATTTAAAGACTTTAATTTAATAAAGTTTCAGTTTTGTTTTTTACTGCGAGTGAAGACCACATTACCAGACACGTCCTAAATATCACCCCCCACAAATTGGCCGAACACCATAAGAAAGGACATGAAGGTGATGGGAGTAACCCCTCTCCGTATCTTCTTGCGCCAATCTTCCCTATCGTGTGCCAAGGGAAGATTGACGAAAGAAGATACGGAGAGCCAACCCCAATTGAAATAGGAAAAGGCTAGGATTGAAGACGATGATGCTGGCGAATCCCAAATTTCGTTCATCAAAATCAAATAATTATGCCATGTCTTATTTATTCTCTTCATGAGTTACTATTTAGGTCATTTTTAGGAGACATAATTCTAGGGGTTCCGTTATTTATTTATTTTATTTTTCACTTTTGGAAGACTATATACTATTTATACATGGTTGCTACAATATAGTTAAAAAAGTCATTTAAAAGTCTGCACTGATAGAATTATCTTAGTCTAATTTTGAACCGACAATTTGGCCAAATGATAACCTCAAATTAAGGACTACATTCTTGTAGCTACGTACATGTTACAGTATAAGTGTTACGATGTGATTTGTATTGCTAAGAGAAGAGTTTTTACACTGTAAAAATCTTTTAAATATCGGTTATATTTAAAAGATTCCGTATATTCAAAACGGGGTCCTTTATTGCCCCACAGCTTGGAAAAGGTCTTCCCCATCTCCTACGAAACCTCTCTCGCATACCAGAAAATTAACGAACCAACTTTAACTCGAGCAAATTGAGTTTGTCTCAAAAGATTGTCAGAATTCCGTCACCATACAGCAAGGCTTTCACGGAAAACCACGGGTTTGTAACAAAGTTACAAACCACTGAACAAAGTTACATTCCCGTGCCTCAAGGTCGAAAAGTCCAATCAACTCTATGGTCTTTTGACAGTAATTCTTTTCAAAATGGCCGCCAAATATTTTCCCGCGTGTTACAACTTCCAATTATAATATGCACGTTGCATGCTAATTACCAAAGTTTTCATGTCGTCACGCGAGCTTTAAATGCCTTGGTAGACATACCATTATAACAAAACAATATTTTATTGCAGTAAATATTTTCTCTAATAAACTAACAAATATAGAAGGCATCGTCGGGTCGTTTTCAGGGTTTGAACATGAAGGAAACTGTAAATTTCTAATACTGATGGTTATATTTTGCTAATACGAGTACTATATTAACCTACTACGCTACTATTATTTTGCTGAGGCCATTAATGCATTAGCTCAATATATTCAAAATAAAAAGAAGAAGGTATTTTTATACCATAAGGAAATTAAATTATTAAGAAAGCAAGAACCTACTTCAAAACTATTTTTTTATTCTGGTTAAAAAAAAATCTGGCTGTTGTATTTTGATTCATTCAAATAACGATACAACACAATTATTATTTTTTGTTAACGCAAAGATTTTGGGCTTTTTAGTCTAAGGTGTGACTGGCAGAGAATGCTATAATAAAGTTAAAAAAATAATAAATTTAGGTCCTTATCTCAAAAACGATTGAATACATTTCGATAAAGCTTACAAAGTTTTGTAAGTTGGAATATAAATACTAAAGAAATTAAAATTACAACTAACAATATTACATACACCCAGCTCAAAGACAACCTTTTCAGAAGTCGATCAACAATAATAAAATGTTTTGAAGGTTAACACGTCACTTTTGTTACTAAAATCAATGCCAAAAGCAGCGTGTGTGCTAAGGCTTTTATGTTCCATATCAAAATGTCTTCGTATTTTATTTATAAAACTGGATTTTTATTCCATTTTCTGAAGCTGAAGAAATGTTTGCTTTTTAACAGTTAAGTGTTACTTTAACAAGTTGTTAAGCCCAGTTGAGTTGTTGGAAAGTCGTTTCTAAGTAATATTTTTTTTTATTCTCCAAGAGCAAAGCAATCCTACGCTAATTGACATATTGATACCTATTAATTTTTCTTCGCTAATTTGTTATTTTTGTGTTACGATTTTGCTTTGTAAGTAATAAACTTACAAAGCAAAATCGTAATAAAAGAGGGTTGGAAGGAGATGGGAAAGCCTGATGATCTGCCCAGCAGTGGGGCAACAATACAAACAAAACCCTTTACTGTATAAGAAAATAAAATGATGAGTTACAACGTAATCCAATCTTAATAAAATATCGCATATACATACGCGTGCGAAGCCGCGGAAAAAAGCTAGTTCGTATATAATCAATTACCAAATTGATATATGGTAAAAAGGGCGTGAAAAAATTCCTTCAGGGTCGGCAACGCGCTCCTAACATCTCCGGTATTGCAGGCGTTCATAGGCTACGTTAACCACTTACCACCAGGTGAAAAGGTATGCCCAGATTATGACCCCAACTTAACTGTTTCTCTTTCAGAACATAAAAGTTGACTAGCAAAGATTGCCTAGCAATAAGTTCGCCTTTGCTTCGTAAGTTTTTGTAATTGTATGTGTGCATTCAATAAAGATATTTTGCATTGTTTTATCACTATCTCCCACCTGGTGTATGTGTAGATGTGATCTATAAGCTCGCTCGTTCTTTAATAGCCTATTTCACTCTAGCCGTAAAAATACCTAGGGTATAATCCGGTAGAGAGTTCTACTCATACATCATATTATGACATCATTTAATTATACATTTTTTATACGGTTTTAATCGTATTAAAAGAGTTATTTTAAATTATTATTAGTTTATTTAAAATTTAGACCATTATATTATGATATCATAGAAAATTTTATCTTAGTCTACCTGCGACCATGAACACTCTTGAGTGTTTGGGAAGTTATGTGTAAAATAAATCCATACTAATATTATAAATGCGTAAGTCTGTCTGTCTGTCTGTTGCACTTTCACGCCAAACCGCTCAACGGATTTTGATGAAATTTGGTATGAAAATAGTTGAAGACCCGGGGTCAAACATAGGCTACTTTTTGACGCAGGCGGAGCTGCGGGAAAAAGCTAGTAAGTTAAATAATTAAATTTTTTATATTCCACTCAAAGACTATAGAAATAAACATTTCTTTCTCAATGGTTCCACTCTTTCGGATAGCCTACGCGAAAATTACTTACTATTTTCGTGGAAAATTCATGGTTTATGTGGTTTGATTAGTTAAACCTTCATTTAAAATTTTATTAGGTAACAGTGCTTTAGCTATCATGGAGTTTTAACTGTGCCACTGCCGATTCTCAGAAAATACGACTTTAATGTCTTGTTTCGCCGTACAAATATTTTGTTTTATTAAACAACTAGCTGTTTCCCGCAGCTCCGCCTGCGTTGAAAAGTAGCCTGAAAATGAAATGAAATGAAATGAAATGAATGAAATGAAATGAAAATAATTTATTTTAGAAACACACCAAAAGAAAAAAACATATATACATAAAAGAAAAAGCATTAAGAAGAAGGTTGTGTGTTCCCAAAAAAGGTCCCAACTCAGCATATTACCATCCGATGATATTGACAGCGCTGATCTTCCGTTAGGACCTCAGTTGACGACACGGCAACCCGCGCACAGGATACAAATATAAGGCAAGATTAGGCACAAGTGCCATGCAGTGGGCGTAGGATGTATGCCAAAATTAAGCGTTGCCAAATTAGGTTAAAACTCGAGAGGCCCAACTGGCCAGTACATGGCACCTCTACCCATCCAAATATATCCTCCGTTCCCGTAAACGCCACATATGATGACTACTTAAACCATAGGCATCAGGAGCCGTAAAATGTTCCATCTAAAACTAAACAAGACATTGACGTATGTCAATTTGATATACGATTCGACATTTACCATTACAAATAGAAATGCCGTAATTCGTAAACAAACAAAACGGCTACCTACCTACATTTTAAAATAATTATTGTTTACAAGCAAAGTTATGGAAAATAGGAGTCACTTATGAGTAGATAAATAAAGCTGTATAGTATTGACACTACAAATTATTTAAACCTTTACTGGGAGTATAATTGTATGCAGTGACGAAAAATAACCTATAAAGATAATCATCAATACCTACTGAGTTCAGACAGACAATACAATCACAAACTAAAAAGAGATACTACGTAAATACAATTAAAAATGGAGACTGTGAGTAGACCGAGTAGAAAACATACATAATTTAGATTTCAAAGCGGTACTTGCATATATCTAAATACACAGGATTACAAAAAATTCCATCAGATTATAATAAAAAGGATTTCATTATGAGTGAATATATCGACCGACCGGGTCAGGAAACCAAGTGCAAGAACAATAAATAATCTATATGCCAACACAACGAGAATACCATGGAGGTTAGCACATTTAACATTTATATAGCACTCGTGTCATGCCTCAAGAACTGCTGTTTATTTTGATGTTCTATGAGAAATTGTTTCAGTTTACTCTTGAAACCGAAAATTGTTTTCAGGTCTCGAATTGGTGGAGGAATATTGTTCCAGCACCTGGACGCGGCATATCTAAAGCTACCCCTGAAGGCGATTGAACGATGACGAGGCGTCACAAGCTGCTTAGAAACCCGTCTTACACTGCGATTCTTGGATTTCCATGTCAACTTCTCATAGAGATAAGAGGGGGCTTTATTGTTGATAACTCCAAACAGCAGGCAGGCAAAGTGAAACTTCTGTCTATGCCTCATCTTCAACAAGGAGTACTTGCATAAGAATGGTGTAACATGAGCTCTCAATGGAATGTCAAAGCTGAAACGAGCACACGAGTTCTGAACGCGCTGGATGAGTCTCTTCGTTCTGCTCAGAAGGCGGGGACCAATAACGGCATCAGCATAATTTAATTTAGACAAGACGAGTGTCTCTACTAGTTGTATCCTTAAAGCTTGCTTTAGAAATGGTCTCGCCTTATACAGGACTCTCAATCTGTAAAAGCAATCCCTAACAGAACTCGCAACATGAGATTCAAAGCGCAGATTCGAGTCCATAACCAGCCCCAGATTTCTAGCCTCAGATACACGCTCCACCCTCACCCCTGACAAGGTTATATCAGTGTTTGGCTGCATTGTTGCAAGTTGATGTGGACTGCCAAATATTATATATTTTGTTTTAACCGGGTTCAACAATAAGCAGTTACTAGTGGACCAATCGGCAATGCTTTGGAGATCCTCATTTAGTTTCTTTATTGCGTCATTAATTTCAGAAGGCCTGCACGAGATGTACAGTTGCGTATCATCTGCATATATATGGAATTTGCAGTGTTTTATATACAATGTTAAGTCAGCAGTGTACAATATGTAAAGGAGTGGACCCAAGATGGATCCCTGTGGGACACCCCTGTCCACATTCAGATCATCTGAATATAATAGGGATCCGTCCGTTCCAGTAAGCTTTTTTTTTTTTTTTTTTTTTTTTTTTTTTTTTTTTTTTTTTTTTTTTTAGCCTATGATTGACCCCGCGTCGTCAACGATATTCATAGCAAATTTCATCAAAATCCGTTCAGCGGTTTGGCCGTGAAAGCGTAACAGACCGACAGATAGACTTTCGCATTTATAATATTAGTATGGATGTTGTTAACAGGCAAAATTACAGCCTACTATGAGCCATTGATTCCTTGTTAGATAAAGTTAACGGGCTTTATTTCAATAATGAGTACTATCTGGATGTAATTGTTGATAGCTTTTAAATTCGGTAATAGATACTACCAGTCCACGAAAATTATGTAAATTTTCATTGTATTTATTTCAATTACTTCGTGATGACAAAAATAATGGCTGAACTTGTACTATTGATTACGACCGGTTATAAAGTACTTGTGGCCATGGATGTAATAAGTACCTATAGGCCTTGTGGCTTTATGCACTACCAGCTGTTTCCCGCAGCTCCGACTGCGTCAAAAAGTAGCCTATGTTTGCCGGGGTCTTAAAATATATTTATACAAAAATTTCATCAAAATCCGTTCCGCGATTTGGCCGTCAAAGCGTTACAGACAGACAGACTTTCGCACAAAGTACGGAAGTATGGATTTCTGGGCGAAATACAATTTTTTCGGTGTTCAGTAGATGTTATTACAAATTTAAGTATAAATTGAAAAAAAAATATTTACATCCAGTACAAAATCTTGTTAGCTGATCAGTCCGCAGAATTGAGAATAGTACTACTTTATCGGATCGCTATGGCGATAATATGATGGATGAATGAATTTCGTCGTATTCCTTAAATAATACGCAAAAACCAAAAAGTAAATTCTTATATTCGTACCATCAGATTTTAAAATTATTGTTAGCTAACTAACTGATATAATATATGTTAAGTACATCATTTGTTAAATCCCATTAATCAAACCACATACTAAAGCATCTAATTTCATTTTACCCCCACTAGAGTAGTGTCCCTATATGGTTATATTTATATATTTTATTTATTCTTAAACTATAAGAAATAAGCCAGCTTTCTTGGCACAAAGTGACCTTAACATTTAAGTGATAGCTCATTTTTTTAATAAATTTATAAGTATAGCTTATGTCTGTAATAAAAGTTTCCATAACTTAATTCTGGGATCAAAATTTTGACACATAATTTAAAAAAAAATAGTTCACTAAGAATTAATTTAGCTACAGCTACACACCTAGTTTATATTAAAAAAGTATATATAAAAAAAAAAAAAGAAACTCACCTTTTAATTCCTTTAAAACACTTTGACACCACCCACTCACATCACAACACTAATGCACTCACAAAAAGAAAAAAAATCTTCGGAACAACACAACTATGATTTCAAAAAACGTCACAATCAAATACAATTCGAATGGCACGTTCGAACATTCAAAACTTTTATCTGGAACGCCAAAATTTTTTTTTATTTCAAACACGCCAATGCGTCGTATCGCGTAAAGCCTTGGCACGCGACACAACCTCCCTTACAGCCAGTACGCGGGTTACTGATGTCGAAATCTACAAACGCGATATTCTGTCACGCAAAGCATATCCTACGCGAAAATGCCACACTATTTTCGTGGGAAAACAAAGGAAAATGTATGCTTCAGTATGTGATTTGATTAATTAAAAGCTTCAATTTAAATTTTATCAAGTACTTTCACAGACTTTTAACTGTGCTACTGCAGGTCGGATTCTCAGTTACACGACTTAAATGTCGTGTTTCGACAAATCTACTCGTATATACGTATCCAAAATCTTTATTTTTAAAAAAGCTTACTCTGGATACTGCCAGCGAAAAATGTCGTAGATTACGCAAATGTATATTGAAGTTCCGTTCCGTTTACTAGATTATGACGACAATAACATTCAGCTAAAAATATTGTATGAAGTTTGACTTATTTAATGACGTGACATTATGATCGTGTAAGTAATGGAACATTTATGTAGGTACAGCTGTACCTACCGTAGAGAAAGAACTGTATATTATTTACACTGACTGACATTTCTAAGAACATTCTAGTAGTAAGCCAGCAAAAAGCAGCAAAGAGACATTATGTGAACATGTCGACCAATACACCATGCGTTGCATCGCACTTCCTTCTTTATCCTAGCGTGTATTCCTAGTTGCGTCGTCAGCTTACGCTTCCGACCCTAGCAATGAATTATGAGCAAATATGTTGAAAATAAACTTACCTACGAAATCCTGATGCAATCCCTAACCATGGCGGACGCGACGGAAAAAATAATGTGGATATTTTTTCCTGAATTAATAATTAACCCGCATTCCCGGGAACAATTTTGTAAAAACAGCTTTAAGGAACATAATATTATTATTTCGTGGAAATAAAAAATAATTTTTGGTATATTAGCGCCCGATTATCCGATCACTGCTTATAACATCTAAAGTAGGTTATTCGTATCGTGAAAAAAAGAGTTTTTATCTCACTTTACTAATATTCGTTGCGGCACCCAATTAGGCCGGAACATAAAAATTGGTCAAGTGCGAACTCGATTCGCACTGAGAGGGTTTCGTTCGTTCAATGATCCTCTGGAGTGCCATGTACGAGATTTTTCAGGCTATCCAAAAGTATCTGGTACAAGGTCAAGCAGCGACGTGCTATATATATATATATAAGTAACTAGCTGTTTCCCGCAGCCCCACCTGCGTCAAAAGCCTGTTTGACCCCGAGTCTTCAACTATATTCATACCAAATTTCATCAAAATCCATTCAGCGGTTTGGCCGTGAAAGCGTAACAGACAGACTTTCGCATTTATAAAATTAGTATGGAAGTATAGACATGGTTTATAACAGAAACAATGTTCTTTAAAAACTGCTACAATCAAAATTAAAAGTTCACTGACCCCGTAATTAACCCTTGAAATTTACAGACGACAGCTTCACTGAAATTTAGTTATTAGTATAAAATTATCCTTTAAGTATTTCTGGAATCTGTTAAGTCTCCTTAATATTGTTTGCGAAAAGTTTTGACATGTTTAGTTACTGCCCTGGGCTTCGTTCCCGTCAGAAATCTAACCTTTGCTCTAATTTTCTAGCAACAAACTACTTGCTACTGGACGAAGGCTGCTTACAACCGGTCATTTTGGAAATCATTAGGCGCCGATGTTCAGCAGTGGACTGACAACGACTGAAATGATGATGATGATGAAACTACGTACCGGCCAAATTTTAGCTTATTTAATCTAACTATTTTAAAACCTTCTGTTTTTATCGCGTTTAATACTTATTTTTTCATCAAAATCGGTTCAGCGGTTTGGCCATGAAAGCGTAATAGACAGACTTTCGCATTTATAATACTAGTATGGATATGAATAACAATGAAATATGAATGAAACAAAATTTCATCGAAAGGGTTAAAAAGTAACCTGTATTGGCGTGACTTATAAACGTGCTACTTGAAGCCAGCTGTTGGCAATGGCCAAGATGTTAAACTAAGTTTGTTCATTAGTCCGAGGGTTGACCTGCCACGGAATTCGAAAACTTTAATCGTTTATTTCCATCGATTTGCTAGCAAACCAAGCTACACTTTTGGGGAAACATCGTAAAAACTTAGATTCATAATTCGAAGACTGGTGACTTCGTTTTTAGGGTTCTGTACCTCGAAAGGAAAAATGGAACCCTTATACGCCCGTCCGTCTGTCTGTCAAGACGAGAGTCTTTTTTCACAGGAACGCGTGGAAGTATCAAGCTGGAATTTATATCAAATACTCAAGCCTACTGTCCCTTGGAGCTGTGAAAAAATCAAGCTTCTAAGCCAACGGAATCAAATGATACAGCCGCTTATGCCGCGAATTTCCGCGAATTTCCACACTCGCAAGGGAATCAAAACCTACAGGGTACTTCCCGTGAACTCAGAATCTTTGAAAAAACGAAGCAACGTCTTATAGCACAGATAAAGGAAAAATTGCGAAAACCGTAAATTTTTAGTTAGATCATATAATAAAAATATTTGTAATGTACACCCTGGTGTCAGAGTTGTGCGGAACCACCTCTCGGCTTCTGACGTGGTTCATTTAATAACCACCAGACAGGCAGCGGGACAACAAAAGTCTTCAACTATATTCATACCAAATTTCATCAAAATCCGTTCAGCGGTTTGGCCGTGAAAGCGTCACAGACAGACAGACAAACAGCCTTTCGCGTTTATAATATTAGTATGGATACTCTGTCAGTCAAACTTTTAAGAAAAGCCGCAATTTATTGCCATTTACCAAACCTTCATCAATCAAATTAGCCATGATGATGATGAGCCATTATCCACTCAAATTACAAACAGTAGTTGATCGAGCGAACGAAGCGAGCGAGAGGCTCCATTATGAAGAATACTTACTTTCTACGATGGCGCAGAAACCCAAAGTGGATCTTGGCCTCCGGCACGAGAAACCACCATCTCTTGCGGTCTTCCGCCAGCTGCCACCTTATACATAGAGAGCGTACTTGGGCAAGCCGAGTGGACGTCGACCGGTCGGTCGGTCGGTCGGACCTTGAGGTGAGTATCGAAAAAGCTTTTTTAAAAAAACATAGAAATTAATAGAGTTTGTGATAGAGATTTGTCGAAACACGTCATTAAAGGCATGTTTCCGGAACATCAGCCTCCTAGTATACATTTCCATGACGCCCTCTGCGAACCTTTTAATATTATATGACGAAGTTGAAAGCCTGTTTCAACAGATACAAGCCACCACTGAACTCAATTCGAAATTGATGGACAGTTCTCTAGAAGCCGATAATATTCGAGAATGTTTGTATTTCTGGCTTTTACTGTCAAACTGACTACCAAAAAGTCGGTTTCAGGAGTATGTTATGTACTTGTATGTATTTTAGTTATATATTATGTATAATTCATATCCATACTTCCATCCATACTAATATTATAAATGCGAAAGTCTGTTTTTCTGTTTGTCTGTCTGTTACGCTTTTATGGCCAAACCGCTGAACGGATTTTGATGAAATTTCGTGTGAATATAATTGAAGACCCGGGGTCAGACATAGGCTACTATTTGACGCAGGCAGAGCAGCGGAAAAAAGCTAGTATGTCATATAATAATTCTAATTATTATGTGTTTTTCCATTCTTGTCCATACTTCCACATTAATATTATAAGGCCGAAAGTCTGTCTGTCTATCTGTCTGTCAGTCTGTTACGCATTTAGGGCCAAATCGCTGAACGGATTTTGATGAAATTTGGTATGAATATAGTTGAAGACCTGAGATCAAACATAGGCTACTTTTTGACGCAGGCAGAGCGGGGAAACTGCTAGTATATGTACATCAAGGTTGATTGGAAGAGATTGCCTCGGCGATAAGTCCGCCTTTGTGCTTCAGCCTTGTTAAATTGTCTTACTTGAGATACCACACTCGTACTGCTCTTGTAGATAGAAACCTTTATCGTTTGAATTTAGGTACAAGTAAGTCAATAAAAATAACAATAATCTCCAAATTCTGCCATTCAAGGCGTACAATATATTATGAGTTCAATGAATGGGAGCGAATCCCCGTGCGAAAGCTATATTTATTTATATTCCAAAAACTCTTGTATACTATAAAAACATACAATCAATAATTTCAACAAAGCTCTTCGAAACTTCGTAAATGGCGATTCCCTTATATCGTCAGGCAATTTATTATATAACTTTATAGACATAATATACGAGTAGCTATTATTACTAGTTGTAGCCAAATGCGTCAATGGTCTATAAAATTTATTTCTATTAAATCGAGAGCGAGTATATAGTAAAATTCTACCTGGGTGTACAGGGTTGATTGACCATGTCACTGGTTATGAATGACCAAATCAAACTATCTTCTAATCAAAATCATTGCACTTTAGCCTGTACAGTCAAAGACAGGTAAATCTGACCCTTCAGCCAATACGGTGGGTACCGTGAGTGTCACGTCTATCTGTCTTCGACTGTACCTGCTAGTTGTTAGTTGAGTAAACTCATTTGCGGACGAAATAGGGAAGTTTCCTCATACGCTGATTACGACATTTCAGTTCGATTAATCACTGCACATCAATCACTAGAGGGGAAGGGAGGGTTGGAGTTTGAAACACGTAGGTTAACTTAAACACAATCTAAGCGAACTAAGTAAATCAAGAATAACTTGGGTTACAGCCTGGTTGATTTGCCTGAAGACTCTTAGGCCGTAGGTTCGATTAAGGAAGGACACTTTGCTATGAGGAGCTTGTAAGTTGAGCGCGACCCGCGTATCCGTAGCGAATGCGCGTGTCAAGCGATAGCGTGACGCGACCACTATTGATTTGGTCGCCATTTAGTGGTATTTTCTATCTTCAGCTCCTTCGTGCTTCGGGAGGCCGTTGGTCCCGGTTGTTGTCGATAGATAGCAGTCGTTAAGCTGTGTTAGATGCCTTGGGGCAGCCTGAAAAATTCTGGCAGTGTTGGCCACTAACACACCTCGGGTCATGTTCCTGTTGGGCTGGTATCCCTGTAAAAAGGATTACAAAGTTCAGACGGCATTGGCTCCATTGTAATAACTAGTTCCGCCAAATCCAGGACCATGACTTACAGCGTACGCTTCGTACCCTAGGCTCCGAAGCGTAAGCTGACGACGCAACTGGGAATACACGCTGGCATGATGACTTTGTTATATTGAATAATACTGCAATTCCAAACTGGAAACAATGAATGATATGAATTAATGATGTTTTAGACGAGGCCCTGTACACGCTGGTTTCAGCATTATTCGGAACCGCTTTGTGTGATTCTACAGTGGTTAGTAGTACACTCTTCGACCCGGGGGTGGTGGGTTCGATTCAATTCAATTCGTTTATTGTCTCCATGGTATATTCCAAACTATACAGAACATCATGGACCCGAGCTGGGCACTACAATTTTACGTTCTTGTGACTTTAATACTACTACTACTCATCTTAGGGCCTTCCCGGTTGCATCCTCGGCTGATTACTTCGGAGCCCAGGGTCCGCTTTCCTACTTTTTTCCTCCATTTCCCCCGGTTCTTATGACCTCAATGTTACTTTAAAATTATTAAGAGCATGCAAAAAGTTTAGTGTACCACAGGAGTTATTATTAGAGCATGCATGTCAATAAAATTGATCAGAACATTATATTTGATCAATATCATCAATATTTGAATCATCGATTACAATTAATGTCAGTATTTAATTTATCATTTTCATATTTTGAATTGTCAAAAGTATAGCCACACTGGCTAAACATAGGCTCAAAGCATTATTATAATGTCACACAAATCATATATTAAACAATCTATAAAATAAATAAAATGTCAAAAGTAAATTTTTATCAATCAGTTTCCTCAAAAAGTTCTTCTAGGTTATAATAGCATTTGTCGCGCAGATATTCCTTTTATTTATTTACAACTCTGACACCATGATGTACATGGTCGATAGACAATGTAACCTACACGAAATGATGATAATGTACACAGATTCTAAACCAACTGTTCTTTAATTAGTTTTGAATCACTAGTTTATTTGGATCGCTGTAAGCCGTCATAGCGTCCAGTTATCAGATATCAAAGGAAATTCAAAACGCATATTTGGCAAAGTAGGTACATCCCAAACCAAAATGGCGACTATCATTTAGTCGCATTACCACGTTATCGCGTGCGGGTTCGCTCTTTATGCCTTCCTTTTCCGGCGATGGAGCTGTACGTACAGACAGACAACGTTATCATGCATATTGGATATTTGGAGTTGACTTTTCTGTGAAACTCTAGGTAGGTTTCTTCTTTATCGTCTAAGCGAGTTTGCTTGTTGCGTCGTCAACTTACGCTTCGGATTCTATGGTATGCTGTAAGTCATTGTTCAAGATTTGGCGGCACGAGTTATTATAATGGAGCGACTGCCGTCTGATTTCCGTAACTCTTTTTACAGGGAAACCAGGTCAACATGACTCAAGGTGTGTTAGTGGCCAACACTGTCAGATATTTGCAGACTACCTAAAGGCAATCTGACACATCCTAACGACTGCCATCTATAGATAATAACCGGGACCAACGGCTTAACGTACCTTCCGGAGCTAGAGATAGAAATTGCCACTAAATGGTGACCAATCCAATACGGGTTGCACCTCCTCGTCGCTTGACACGCGCATTCGCTACGCATACGCGCACTCAGCTATCGAACTCCTCATATGATTCTAGACTATGGCGCATAAAAACAAGTGAATGAGAAGGTGCATACGATGGTCGATGATGTGAGGTGGCATCTCTCTTTTTTTCAGTATTGCTTTTACTATTTTGCCAGTAAAGAGTAAAACTCTTAAACAAAGTTGTTAAGTCAAGCAAGTCTTAGTAAATTCACTAGGGCTAAGTGAAATGGTAGAAAAACAGCACTTGTAATAAGAGCTTTTGGAAACAAGCAAGAAAATCATATAAATCGATCCCTGTATCACTTCCCAATACTCACGATTGTTCTCGGATACTTTGCGAATGAAATACTCAAAAAACAACCCTTACTGCTAGTCCATACTAGCAGTAAGTAACATATTTTTGCAAAATATGTATGGCCGACATAATAATTGACCACTCCAAATGCTTAGCTTAGCTCTAAGTAAAGGATGGGGTGCAGGGCAGAGAACCTCCTCGAGTGCCCGGTCCTTTGAAAGCTTTGCATTCTCACTTGATCCCAAGGATCCGGTGAGAGGGTGGGCTGACAAGGGACTCGGGACGGTGCACCCTGGGCGACAGTTAATAACTCCCTGGTAGTCGGGGTCTTATTAGCTGTCGGCCAATTTCTGCCAACAGCCCACTCCACCGCCGTCTATGATGAGACGGCGAATGGATGTGGGTCTGGGGGACGGGCGTGGTCCATTTATGGGCCACTTCCCGATTTGGGGGGGTGGCCGAAAGGCCAATTGAGGGGGCCGCAAGGCCATGGCTGGAGGGCGTCGTGGTAGAATGCTAACGCGACCCCATGGCGCCCTCAACAGCCGGTGCGGAAACGCCGGAGGGGTTTTAGTGGGTAGTCTGGGCCGATTAGCGGCCCAGGAGTCCCACACTTTGTGCGTAAATGCATTTCCCCTCCGTTAACAAAAAAAAAAAAAAAAAAAAGGTCTAAGTAAAGGATGAAACAAGGGTACTTTGTACCACTATTTAAATGGTTACGTCTACCAACAAGTATCTGACATAACTAAGAGGTGTTTACAACCCAAAAATAGTGGTTCAACCACATCAAAGTTTGGAGTTCTAAACAATGACGTCAAAGTAACTTCACGGAGATTAGACTATGCTAGGGTTGCCACTCGTTTGTAGATTTTATGAAGAGTGTCATTCGCGTGTTGGCGAAATAGGCTGACTTTAAAAACACCAGTCCAACGTTTTCAGTGCGTTAAATACTTGAAACTAGACCACTTTTAATTAAAAAAAGGTTAAATTTGGTAATTTACCAAATTTTTAAGGTACCAAATCTAAATCTACCTTGTTAAAGCATACCTGAAGATACAACAGAGAAAACACGCGGAAAAGTCAGTACCATTTTATCTAACCTGAGTTATCACTATTCTGACGACACTTAAGATTTACATACAATTTCTAAGACAAAATCATAAGTTTTTCAAATGAGTATAAAATAATTCATGTTAGTATGCTTAGATTAATAATTGGTCTCGCGCGCGCCGCGAAGACCAATTATTAATCAATGTTAGTATGTTGTAACCCAAAGTGGGTATTGGATTCCAACACGAGAAGGTGCTATTTCTTGCGGTTTTCCACCATTCGCCCACTCCTAGGCTCCGCAGGTCTTTCAGCACCTCATCGCCCAACGAGATTTGGGACGACCAACCCATTTCCCATTACCCATGGAATATAAAAAAAAAAAGAAAAACCCTAATAATATTTAAGTAAAGAGTGCCAACCCTATCGAACTTTCGAGCAAACTTCGGTCATTAGTGCGTACGTGTTGGTTCTTTAGTGCACAAGGCGAGTAATATCACGAAGATTTATACCTTGGAAGAGGTAGATTGGCTAACAGACATACGGAACACCGAAACTCGGTTACGGACTATGAGACGTCAGTACTGCCAAATCTAGGACCATGATTAAAGCGTACCCTGGAGTGCTATTTCTGAAAAGTGTGACTCACGCAAAGAATGTTTTTCATGCTATATACACCGTGAAATTTAAGTCGTTTTGGAATCGTCCGGTGACTCCATTCATGCTACCGAACAAATTTCCCCAAGGAACATAGCTCGAAACATGAAAAACAAATTTGGACTTCCCATAGTAAGTTAGGTCACGTGATGAGACATTTTGTATTGGAGGTCCAAAAATTTAGTGAATATTTCGACCCATGTATCTTGGGGAAAGTTGTTAAATTGCATGAATGGAGTCACTGGACGATGGGTCCAAAACGACAAAAATATCACGGTGTATGTCATACATTACAAAAAATAGAGCACCTGGGCTCCGAAGCGTAAGCTGACGACGCAACTAGGAATGCACGATAAAATATGATAATTTTGATTAAAAATGTCTAAAATATACAGCCGTTTAAGAAAATCTACGCGGAAATGGTCAAAGCTAGTTAATTATAACTAGCACAGAAAATGCTCTTTTTACTACTCACTGTAATTTCCTTAGACACGGAGATGATGGGTTCGATTCCTACGGGAAGCATACTTTGTTTAGTTGTTTCCAGTTTGGTTAGGACATTGCAGGCTTGAATCACCTGATTATCTGATAATTATGATGATTCCGTGCTTCTGAAGGCACGTCAAGCAGTTGGTCCCGGTTGCGATTTGGTGATCGTTAAACATATCAGAGAAACTGAATGAATGAATTAGAAATGTCAAACAAACATCAGAGAAAATGCTCTTATCCAACTCGCTCTTGGCAAGTTTTATTAGAGTACGCATATCTCTAGGAAACCCAATTAAGCTGGCCTATTTTTCTTATGGTTAGGAAACTAATTCGTGTCAACTGTGAACTAATGTTATAAAGAGAGATTGTGACATAACCAGAATTCAGTGTTGCCAACTCGATTTTTAATAAAAAACAACTTAGAAAATTACCTGTGAAAAAAAACTAAAGGCTTGAAAGTTGCGCCTTTACAAAATTGATGAAGGGTTTTTACGAGTCTAGTCTAACGTAGATCCATAGATAGAGTGAGTGGCAACCAATCCTAGTCCGATCACAGTCCTCGTAGCTTGTCACGCACGATCGTTACAAACAACCATGCCATCGTTACAAAAAAAATGACGAAAGAGCTCGATAGCCATGCCAGGCTATCGAGCTCTTTCGTCATTTTTTTTTAATTGCCAGCATACGTACAAGTATACCTTAACTTGAAGTGATTACAAGTGTTACAAGAAAGCTACAAGTACAACACGCCTCATTAAAAAAATTGTACGCTGTAACGACATGCCTAACCAGGTGCAATGCTCTCTCGAAAACTATACTACCACTACTAAGGAAACTAGACCAACAAGGAGCCCTATTCTCGAAATGTATGACATATATGTCGAATGAAAATCGATCGATATCGAACCAAATCCTTCGATATCCAACAAAAATTACTAGACTTAAGTACGTTTCTTTTTCTTAATTGTAAATTGTCATTTTGAAGAAAACGCTGCAGTGGAGTTTGTGGCGCTGCTTCTTCTCCACTTGCGCTTTGGAAGTGACGAAGAAGAAACTTAGTATAAGTAAATTGACATCAATAAGTGATATTTATATCCTATATTGAAAATAAACGATTTCATTCCATTTCAGCCGATTTTGCATGAGTCCAACTTTTCAAAAATAGATACGAGTATAATAAGTGTTTTAGTAGTTGAGGTGTGTTAGTAGCTACTATCAGGATTTTTCAGGATGCCTAATGGCATCTAAAGTGTAACTCACGCAAATAGTCGAATAATTTTGTTCGTTTCGAATCGAATAATTTTCGTTTGATAACTAAGGATAGGTATTTGTTCGATATCCTAATAGATTACGTACCTACAAATACAAATATCTTTATTGTGAAACACAGGTAGTTTATAAGGTTATAGGTACAGTTTTCTCTTTGGTATCACTGTGCTTTGTCCAATTTGGACGTACAATATATTTTAAATTAATAAAAGCATGCAAAATGATATATTTTTAATAATCAATAACAATTACCTACCTACATTGAAATACTTGCAATAAGGTGTAGTTAAGTTAGTTTGAGTGCCTTGTATCCTCATAAACACTAGGTAAAAACTATAAGGTATGGAAGCATAAGACCGATTGTATTTTATAATTTTGATAAACCTAGTTTGGATACCGTGACAAAAATTCCAGAATCAATCTGGAATTTTTGTAAGTACTTACCTACCAGTATGTTTTGTTGAAATTCTTATTTTCTCCATTGTCTTACCATTCTATGATGGAAGTGAATAACTACTATATATATTTTTTAAATTAAGTCATATTAGTTTTCTCATGTCAGTGACTCACAGATCTTGTTTTGAGAAATAAAGAATCTTTAAACCTAAACCTATATCCAATGATTTTCATGCGACATATATATCTTACATTTCAAAAATAGGTCCCCTTGTGTATTATTTTGAAAAATTGTAACTCACGCAAAACCGGTGAGCCGAATGATTCTTTGTGTAATCGGTAATTCGAGCAATTATCAATCGATTTATGTGACTGACGACCAATAACGTGCCTTCCGAAGCAGGAAAGAGCTTGATGGAAATGTCCTTCAGTGGCGACCATTATGACAATTTTCCCTAAATGCTATTGAAATTACTCAAAGACTGGACTTAGCAAATGAATGATGGTCAATAAAAGGCGTAATTAGTTTCCAGTTCCAGCGAGTTACATAGAAAGCAGGCAGTTTGAAACGTCATTTTTAATATTACCGGTTTAATTTTAAAACGTATAGAAGACCGCAGCCAAATAACACTGTGAAGCAGTGTTGTGTTCCTGCTGGTGAGTAGGGTCGCCAGGCTCCAGAAGGGTCGCTATGCTGAGCGGCAACGTGCTCGTGACATCTCCGGTGTTGCAGGCGTTCATAGGCTACGCCGTGGGCCGTACGCCTAATTGCCTACTTAGTTGTATAAAAAAAAAATTAAAAAAAACGTATGCGCTCTCCCAGGCTCTGAGGCTCTGAAGCTATGAATAGTATGGATACGATACGACTAGGAAAAAAATTTTTTTTTTTAAATTGATTTAACTTATTTTAGCCAAAAACCACAAGGTCTGTTGATCCCTGTACAATACATTTCAAATACCAATAAAAACGTATCGTGTTAACTCTCATGTGATTTATAGTCTGTGCAAAAAATATATACGGCGATATTAAATCGCGGCTAGGGTAGGTGCGGCTAAGTTGTCAACGGTACAGTTAACAGCATATATTTATTAGAATCTACTTCTCCCTTGCCCTTCTTCTTTCGTGTCAATGGCTAAACTTAAATATATATCGAAAAGCCAAAACAATTTCATCTTTCAAAAATCACGTGAGAAAACATTATCTCTCTTCAATTGAAGCTGATCTTGCGTTATCGTTAGTCACTTTTTTCTCTTCTTTTATTTTTTATTATTGTATGTTGCATGTAGGTATATATTCATTAAAGGTATAGTATGTATTAATTGATTGTAGGTTTATTTATTGACTGCTATGTAAGGATGAGAGTTTTAGTATTTTATTACTGTACCGCCTTTTGTTTGTTTTCACTTTTTATCCTATCTGCCCTAAGGTTGGCTGGAAGAAATTGCAATAGCGATAAGTCCGCCTTTGTACTCAATTTTCTAAATGTATTACTTTTAATTTTAATTTTGTGATTGGTACAATAAAGTGTATATCTATCTATCTATCTATATTTGAGCTAATAGGGACGCAACACCCACAGTTGAGTCAGAGTGGCCACAGTCAAATCGTCCCATGTACACGAGTGAGATGGGGCAGCTGGGGCACAACAGGTAGACCTGATAATCACTCTAGTTATGATTGGAAACCGCAAAAAAAATCATTCGGTAGTTTTTAAGTTTATTACGAACAAACAAACAGACAAAGTGAGTGATTGATTGGTGATGACCTAATAAAGATTCTGTTCTATTTGCGTCTGACTGTACTTTCGTTGGGTGATTAATAACGTGAACTTGCTGTTGTGTTCAAATCTGCCAGTCACGACGTATTTTGGACGAAATTTGGAGTAATGATCGGCAGTACGGTCCCTGAGAAACTCGATAATAGAAGTTAAGCAACCTAATAAATGGACGGCACAAGGATAGATCGCCGTTTCATGACGCATTTGACACGAAGCGAGTAATGATCGGTAGTATACAGAGTCCATAATACGGCCATTCTGTATCCCGAGGAACACGATAGTAGCAGTTAAGCAACCCAAGCCATGGTCTTGACTTAGATTGGTCGCCGTCACTAGTGTAACCGTCGCACTAGCGTCGTCGTCACCGACGTGCGCTTAACTGATCTTCGAAATGCCTGAAAGGCTGTTGTTGTAAGCTGCTACCACTAGATGGCGGTGTTAAGCTTGGTCAGATGCGGTTGTAAATCAAGCCATTACAAATTTCGCTGACCTCCAAAACCTTTTCAACCAGACCAAGAGAATCATGATCCGTAGTGTACTCTGTCGGATTTTTAGACTACATAAAGGCAGCCTATGCCACTAGTGGCGACCACGACCGATCCAACTTGACACGCTCGAACACTCATAATTATCACTTCTCACTTAGTTTAAAGTAATTAAAATCTCATTATTACACGTGTTCATTGCCTTTTTTTTGTGTGAAAATAAAAAGTCCAAAATGAACGACCGACGTTCCGGAAACGGAAGTTATAAACCAACGCGAGCTTTAGATAAGCTCTTGATAAGCTCCCTGTCTAATGTCATGCTCATGTATGAGGCTGGTAACTGGTAATGTGGCATAAAAACTTTAGCCTGAATGAATGAACATTTTATTCTAACATTTACATTAAAAGAAAAAAATACAGGAGCACTATCTTTGAAATGTATGGTTCATATGTCGAATGAAAATCGAACGATATCAATTGATTTTTGTTCACCTCGCCGATTTTGCGTGTTTCATACATTTCAAAAATATTCCACTGGGTTCTGTGGTCTTTAAAATCAACTGGGTTATCTATTGCTAAGCCCTTGCTTCTGAACCCATGAAGTAATTACAAAGACGAAATGCCGTTTGAAATGGCGCAGTGATATGATCATTGGCGCCTCGCCGACACAAAAGTGGGCGGAGCTTGTCATTGCTCGTGCTCCATGATTGAAGCGACGGCCAAAACCAAGCACCCCGCACGTCTGCCTTTCGCCCCGTGTAGCCTTACAAACACTTTCTTACAAAACGCTTATTACGGCATCTCCTCTTTGTAATTACTCCATGTCTGAACCACTTCCTTATCTAGGCAGGCGTTTAAAAAATGGTTTTTAAATGTATGACAAAATATGAAAATCATTTGACTCATTAATCTCATCGGTTTTGCGTGAAGCATACTTTTAAAAAAGACCCTTTTATAGTTTGAAACACATTTTTTTTTTTCTTAAAAATATTCTTTTACTTACAAACATTAGACCTGTTATTATATGTATAGAAGACGATATGTATAGATTTATTTAAGCCATTCACGCTGCAAAGAGTTTTATTTCATATCTCTATTTATTACTCGATTAAAAACCGTACCTAAAGTAATTACATCTATGGGAATTTATAAAAAAATAATATTATTGAAAGAGCCATCTAGACGTCCTTGCCTGAACTAAGAATATAAGGCCTGAAAACCATTTAACAGTTTTTCAGGTTCAAAAGCAGTCTGTTGCTTTTTTTGTTACAGTTACAAGAGGCTTACTATGATTATTGCCAATGTGTGAGCGAGATGGCGCTGAGGCGACAGTGTTTTTGTGCATGTTAATGGATTATTAATAAAAGTTTTCGAGGACAAGCGTGAGTGTTTCGAAGTGATGACTACATCACTTCGACCTGTGTCGAGTGTTGAAGAAAAATCACTTATCGAACACTAGTTCGATAAGTGATTTTTCTTGCTTGATGCCAAAAGCTCCTAGAAATCGCTACGTACAGTTTTACTACTTTTACTTAGCCTGATTCTTCTTTATTATCTTGTTAATTAACAATGTCGAGGACTTTTGGCGGGAAGCTGTGAAGAGCAGTATCGGCGCTGTATTTAATTTTCCAAAATTTGTGTTTTTTTAGTGTTTGTGCTTAATAATGGTGGATTATTATTCGCAAAGTGTTGAAGAACAAGCGTGAGTGTTGGGAAGTGATACAGTGTTCGATTTATGTGATTTCCTTGCTTGTTGCCAAAAGCTCCTGGACATCGCTAAGTGCAGTTTTTCTACCACTTCACTTAGCCTGACTCTTCTGACTCGACTTGACTTCACTTAATTACTGACGTGACTTTAGACTTGCTTGATTAAACAACTTAATTAAAAAAAATTACTTGTTACTGGCTAAATACGAAAGTAAGAGCCATATTGAAAAAAAGAGAAAAAAAAATAACAATGTCAGTTTGTACTTAGTATTTTTTTTTTGTTTTGATTTATTTTCCTGTCAGTACAACAAAGAATTTTTAAACATCAGGTATCATTGACTTTTACTAAATTATTTACGTGCAAAGAAGTAGGTAGGTAACCTAATCAATTCAAGGAAACTTTTACAAAATATCTAATATTTTTTTTACAATCCAACCAAGTTTTTTTATAAAATAAATGTTTAAGTTGGTCTTACAGTACCTACATACTTTTATGTTTAAAAGCAATTATTTACAATATAATAGCGATTATATTCACCCAATATTACTTTGCTACAACGGTGCTACAGCAAGACACATTTTAGTAAATTTTTGTAATCTACTTTGATAAAAATGCCACGAAGAATATGTTACTGGACACGAAAATTGGAGTTGGACCTTGTCAAGTTTGTGCACCGAAGAGACTTCATTTGGAAGCCGTTGGGAAATACCAATCATCAGATACAACAGAAGTATAAGGCGTATGCTGAATTCGCTGCCAAATTGGGAGCTGGATATACAGGTACTAACAACTGTTTCCAGTATGTACAGTCATATGCATTAACGTTATACAATTTGGTTCTTATTTCATTTAAACAAGGTCAAATAACAGTAAAAACAAAGTATGTGTTAATCTTGTGTCTGTACTATGGCCATATAACCTTGAAATCAATTATTTGGTAGTTGTTAAAGGAACCATATTAGAAGCCGTAAGGCGGTTCCCAAAAATGAATATGATAATGTACACTCCACAGTGCCATTTGACCATATAACCCACTTGATATGAATGAATGAATAGATTATTTCACCATAAATAATATGCAAAATATCTTTTAACATTGGATTCGGAAATGGAGAAAAAATCAATTAAAATATACTATTAAAAATTAATGATTATTGATTAATGTAAATGAGATATTGTTTTTTCTGAAATTTCATAGTAAGCTTGAATTAGTCGTTTCTTACATCACTTAGCAATGCACTATTGTTCCAGCGAGATCTGTACGTGACCGATGGGTAAACATACGAAGTACCTTCAATCACAACCTCCGTAGAGTTGAGAAATCAAAGAAAACTGCTAAAAATCCATCAGAAGTATATGTACCCTCGTGGCCACTTTGGAAGCCATTGCAGTTCTTACGTGATGCTCCTGGAAAAGAGGTGATGGGAAATTACGAGGTAAGGATCTTTTACTGAAGTCTTATCAAAGTGCGAGGCTCTTAGTATGGAGAACAGATTTAATATTAAATAAGGTCATCATGGTCAATGGACATACAATCCTGGTGTCAGTGTTTTTCAAGATGCCTAAAGTGTCAGCCCTACTATCGATAACAACCGGGTCCAATCACTAAACATGCTTTTCGGTGCACAGAGAAGCTCAAGATAGAAAATACCACTTGTTCTTCTTTGCAAGTCGACTCTGGCTGTTATCAAACTTCAGAGGATCAAAACTCCGCCACCGACAAGGCATTTTCGGTGGCTTCATAGAGGTCCCTGAGCGTGCAGGTGGCCGGGCACGCAGGACAGGATCGGCCAGTCTGTGTTACCAACCTACCGTCCTCGCAGACTGTTGCCCAGGGTGCGCTGGGCGCTATGATTACATTAATGCGCCATGCGAGGAGGCTCCTTCCGTGCACCCCAAAAATACCACTAAATAGTGACCAATCAAATACGGGTTGCGACTGCCACCACTTGGCACGCGCATTCGCATTGGATACGCGCGCGCGCGCTCAGCTATCAAGGTACCATCAAAAAGAAGAAGAAAACTGAGTGTACTATAATCTCAAATTTGATTTCAGACGTACTCGCAACCAGAAACCTATCAAAATACAGTTGAACTAAAAGAAGAATTATCTAATGACTTGCTCAAGATCAGGCAACGGGGTGAAAGAAGAGACAGACCGAAGTTACAAGGGCAGTACAAAGACAACAAATGTAAAAGAGTCATTGACGATTTGGTCAATGCAATGTCTCCGCTCGTGGGAAAACCTCAGGAGAGTCAGAACTATTGGTTTTTTGGGAAACATGTGACGGAACGGCTAAACGCTATGAGGGTGAGAGACGCAGAATGCGCTAATCGGGATATTATTATGTTGCTGGATAGTTTAAATCAGATGGTGGAATGAAGAACTCGAAAATGCATGAATGTATGAAACATAGCTATTGCCCAAGTATGGAGTGTCACAGAAAGTAACCGTTGCAAGAAGAAAAAGAAACTCCTGCATGCAGGTCAGCCTTCATGTTCGTGACATAGCAAACAAACTTTAGGAGGGTATAGTGACGTCTTACGGGAACCTGCAATACGTTGAGAAGAAGTCATGCTTATGAGGATACAGCGCTTTCGACAGGTGTTAGAAGGTCCGAACAAGTGCTGGATTGAAGTCGCAGTGGAGTATGTGACTGCAAATGGCCTCAAAAAAGAAAGAATATGGTTCGAAATCGAACAAAAATAATTTTGATTGAGTGAGTCATACATTTATTTATTTAGAATTTAGATAAAAACGTAACTACTTTCGGTCATGGTTTGTTTTGGGTACAAGGAGGCTTACTATCATCTCCGAATTCGAGTGAGAGAGCAAAATTGCGCAGAACTTGAAAGAAAACGTACAAAGAGTAGTAAGGCTATGTTTGGGTGTAAGTGTGGAGGTTAAGTTATATACAATACAACAATACAATACAATTATCTTTATTGCCTAATATTACAATAACAATTTTTTTTTTAAATAAAGTATAAGTACCCTTTGACCATTACATTTGAACTATCAAAGGAGTGCTATTTTGAAGAGTTGTGACCATGGAGCAATTACAAAGAGGAGATGCCGTTTGAAATGGCGCAGTGATGTGATCATTGGCGCCTCGCCGACACAAAAGTGGGCGGAGCGCCCCGTGTAGCCTCACAAATACTTTCTTACAAAACGCTTATTACGGCATCTCCTCTTTGTAATTGCTCCATGGTTGTGACTCACGCTAAATTGGTGACACGAATTATTTTCGATCAATGTACTTAGATTGATTTTCTCAATCGAAAGATTAAATTTAGACATAATGAATGAGTCATACATTCATAAATGGGGCTCGCGTACCATGACATAAACCCGTGGAAATGCGAACTAACCAATGCAACTTTTGTTACAATGTTTCTACAATATTTTTGCCTGACTGCGGAGAAGCTATTCAAATAATATCCATACCAATATTATAAATGCGAAAATCTGTCTGTTCGTCTGTCTGTCTGTTAGCTTTCACGGCCAAACCGCAATTTGGTATGAATATAGTTGAAGACCCGGGGTCAAACATAGCTACTTTATAACGCAGGCGGAGCCGCGGGAAACCGCTAGTATATTTATATATACCAGCGGTTTCCCGCGGCTATATATTATATTTATATTTATATAGATAGGTAATTCGAAAATGAGATGAAGAGCCGACACGAGGGTTTGGAAAAAAAATCTGGGTGTCATAACCACTTACGATAACGTTAAAATTTTAAAATTAGCGCGATTAGACATTACTCTCTTTTCTTTCTTCCACCGATATCTCGGTGATTCTGCCAATGTCATGATTTGAAAAGACACTGGTTGTTTGTGCAGTTGTCGGTAAAAACGTCACAAAGAGGCTGAAAGGAAAAGGCATCATGTAAAACATACAAAGACGAGCACAACATTTAGTATTAATATTGGAAATAACTGTTAGTATAAGATTTATATTTAATATATAGAAGAGGTAAAAAATGGTGTGTATTTTATTTGACAAAAAATAAACTAAAATTTCAACGAAGTTTTTTATCAAAAATTTTGCTAAGATATAGTAGTAAATAGTATGAACCAAATTAAGTAGGAATGGGATATCAATTTGTTGTTGACGTAACGTCGGAGGCAAAATGTCATACAAACTAACAGAGAGTTTTGGACAATTAAAGAAAATGTTTTGTAAAGAACCTTCGGCTAAACGGCATTCACACAAAGAGCTATCCCTTATTCGAAGTTACGCAAGGAAGACGGGAGTGCAGGCATGACCCAAACGAAGACGAATAACAGGGGTAATCCATTTTTCAAGATTGCGATGTCGAGAGAACCAAGTATGTTTGGGGATATGTGGTTGTAAATTTCCATAGCAAACGCCTTTCAGGCGTCTGGTTGTTTGGCAGAGATTTGTCCAGTGCCGAAGCATTTCGGGTTTAGCAAAAAGGCGAAGGTCCCTAGCGTGGTGGTTATAATGTACTTCAGAACCCATAGTGGCAGCTTGTTTAGCCCACATATCAACTTTCTCATTTCCTGAGATGCCCGAATGACCGGGTATCCAAGCAAGGACTACATTAATGCCAGCAACATTTATATAAGAAATCTCGAATTTTGAGGGTAAAAGAAAAGTTGTCTCTTGATCGTAGTGGGAATTTTAAAATATCCTGAAGGCAGCTAGAAGAGTCGGAAAGAATCAGGGAGTTGTTGAGACCATGTGATAGGACAAATGTAACAGCTTCAAGTAAGGCAATAGCTTCACCTGTGAAGACTGACGTCTGGGGCATTACTCTCTTTCCGTTTCATTTTAAAGCATGTTAAGTGACATGACTTACTGTTTGTTTAAATGAATGAATGAACATTTTATTGCACCGTTTACAAACAAGAGAAATACATAGTTGAATCGACTAAAATGCGTACAAAGGCGGACTTATCGCTTATTTGTTGGACCGAGCTATTTCTTTATTAATCCTGTGACACAGAAGTACTGTGACGCACTATTGTGACCACAGAAATAAGATTAGGTAGGAGTGCCACGTGTCGGCAATTTAAGGGGGAATTAATAATCGCCCGAATAAAAAATTGTTTAGCGACTGTTGTTGGTATACTGCTTTAATGACTTGAGCGGAATTTAAGTCAGCAACTAAATTACTAAACTGACGACTAACATTGAAAAAATCCTAAATGAGCGGCAGGCGAAGAATCCTACTCAAATTACTAAATGAATGACTAAATTAAATAGTATAATACTCTACGAACTTTAATGTGCCTGCTGCAGATTTTTCAAGCTGACCGCATTCTATGCTGACACCAACTATTACTTAAGTCTTGAGTGGCAGTATTGACTGTCATTTTTTCAAATTTTTTTGGATTTATTTGTGAAGCCGTTAATTTAGATTCTAAGCGATATGATCTTGTACTATCGTAATCATAAAAAAGAATTATATCATGGGATGATTAGCAATCATTTTGGAATTGTCAGTGTCTAAAAACTCAGTCATATTTAAATAAGTTGTTCCATACAAACTTTACCAAATGGGGTACGTCAAAAAGTATAGAAAATGTTTCATTTTATTTACATAAAAATACGATTTTTCACCTAAAACACCTCTATCTTCTTTTTCCTGCCACCTTCACAGTTTATCTGGGGTCGGTCCTTCTCGTAACTTGGCGCCAAGACTTTCTGTCCTGGGTTGTCGCGGAAAGGTTCTTTACGTCCCTCTTTATGCTGGACCACCACGTGGCCCCAAGTTTGACCCTGTTCAGACACAGAGCAACAACGTTAAAACGAATATATATCAATTTTGAGATTGTTTTCAAGCCAATCACTGAGTTCATTGTATTTTTTTTCTTTGCGCTAAATAGCTATATCCTACTGGTTGCTTGTGATGCTGGTGATGCGGTCTGTTCCACATCGATTTCGTGAAATCCACTTATCTTGTCTTAATTTATTAAATACAACAAATTACGTTTTAACGAAATTTCGTCTGCATAAATAACGCAATACTTATCAAATTCCTGCACGTGTTTCAATTTTAAACACATTATCTTCAAATTTTGTGCCAATGTTCATATTAATTTTCCTCTATAGTTCTTTGACTTCTTTTATTAGGTAAACCAAGAATATTTGACGTTAATCTGTAGGCCAAAGGGCCAATATTTTAAAATCTTTATTGCACCTGCTTCCCTTGCTATTTCACTTTATTTATTTTTTTGTAAATAAATAATTTTTCAACTTGTAGTTTGTACACATGTCTATCGTCACTAGGACACTTTCCTTGATCCATTATTTTACACGTTTATCGTTCTTCTTTTAAATCTAAAATTTATTTTCTTTTTCGTGGTGATTTTTCTGATAACTTTAGTTTGTATTGATTGTGATTGCAACTTCTGAATATCTTCTGAAAAATTGGTTTGGGTTGATTTGCAGTAAGTCTTAAAATTAATCTTTGGCATCGAACAGGTACAATACTCTGTTTGGGTTGATTTATGGTTTATTTCATTTTCAATACTTATTAAATTCAGTTTCGGGATGGCATAATATTTTAACTTTTTCTTCATTCTATCCGTCGGTTCAAAATGCAAATCGCAGATAAAGTAACATTTATGTAGTGTTTCTAAATTTTTCGTTTCTAGATCTGGACGACCAGTAGCCTTTACCCACTTTTTGCATCTGAAAATTTAATATAGTATATCTATGTGAGATTTAGAATTTTTCTAAGATATATTATAATAAATTCAAATGAGTGACTGCGGGTAATCAGGTAAATGGGACATTGCATTTCTTTATAAATTGAATTAAATTTAAGCACTTCTTGTTATTCATAGGGCAGGCAAAAAGGCATACAGCCCATCTGATGGTCAGTGGTCACCAATAGTTATCAAGTCATATACGACAATAATTATTTAGTTTATCAGGATTATTTTATATAAGCTAAATAAATACAAATAAAATTACTATTCGTCATTGCCAATTAATCATCATCATTTCAGCCGCAGTCAGTCCACTGCTAGACATAGGCCTTTCCTAATGTTTTCCAAAATGACCGGTTGTAAGCGGCCTGCGTACATCGTTTGCCCGCGACCGTAATAATTACGTGCAATTGCTCACCTTTGTTCATCCGATGGAAAGGAATAAAATTTCCGTTCTTTATTTTTATAAGTCGACGATGAGCATCCAAATATGGAACAATACTTCACCATGTTGATAAAAATATTTTAAACAAACAGTTCACCACAAGCTCGGACCGACAAAAGTCACCGACGCAATGATTGCGCGCGCATGCATCCTTGTTTATTTTGCTCTTAATTTTACCCTTAATCTGTAGGGTGCGCTAGCTTTGGGAGGGTGTGAGTGCCCGTCCTGTACGTTATTACTATTAATAATTCTGTGATCTTAGTTTGTCAACCAAACATATATTAGGTAGCTCAGATTTTATAATGCTGCTCGGGTTATATTTTAAGCAGCTCAAATAAATTTATGTCGGTCACTGTTATGTAGATTTCCCGTCACTCGACATCAGTCGCTCGAGTCAGTAATTTTGTCATCCAAACTCATTATTTATGACACTTAAAACTTGGATTTACAGTCACTCGTTTAATTACTACCCCAAGTTAAACTTTGTATTGCGATTGGCGAGTCTTAACTTTGGCACATACTTCTACCTAATAATATTTCTGTGATTGTGACCAGGGCCCTTACCATCAACTCTAATAGCAGGGCAGAAACGAGTGAGTGAACGAGATGGCGCAATACAAGTTGTAAAGCGACATCTCGTTTACTCACTCGTTTCTGCCCTGCTATTAGAGGTGATGGTAAGGGCCCAGTGACTTGAACTGTAATATATGTATTTTCTCGGACTGCAGCAAACAAAAAAGGGGCACATACAGGTCAAACCATGCTAGTACATAAATGATCCTATCCATATACAGACCCGAGCCAAAAATACTGAATTTACTGAAAATTTGATTCTTGTTTCCTATGTAAAATGACATGTTCTATCCATTTTCCGACATTTTTCAGAATTTTCACGCCGCCATCTTGGTTTTTCAGGGGGCGTACAATTGTATTTACGTGAGCCATAGCTCTGCTGTGTCACAATTGTGACGCTCACAATTGTGATGAGCTGGGCCAAGCATTAGAAACATCACAATTATGACCGTCACAATTGTTTCACCGTGGGCCTAACTTTAGATCATAAGAATAATCGTAAAAAAAGAAAATTAATCTGTACTTAGGTTTGTATTGAAAAAAAAAAGACAAATAGTAGTGAGAATCATTTATTAACTTTGTTAATTGACAATGAGCCTTTTCAAGGTCAAAAATAAAATAAAACGAATTAAAAACATCCATTCTAAGTCCTTATTTAGAAAATGAGATCAAGTAATCAGTCTTAATAATTATAAATCAGTCTGAACTTATGTTATACCTATAAAACAAATTAATTATTATGAAATATAAAAAAACAATTTTTATCCTTTGTCAAACAAAGATAAACTTTTCAAATCGACATTTTCGTCGTGCCTTTAACGTGTCAAAGACAACCCAATGATTATAACCATCCAACCTCTTATCTGCAGATGGTAGTATGGCCGGCCGATAATCAGATGCAGTAGGCATTTCTGCCATTTCTAGATCATCTCTATTTCTTTTACGCGTCGGCGCACCAATCAAATAGTCAGCAATAGATAATCTAAAAGCTAGAAGATCCATTAATGTGCTTGTTTTTATATTATTAATTTCAGCGTCCCTTTGGTATTCAAACCAAAAATTTACAATTGCAAGGTCAAATAGATGAATTATTACTTTAAACGTCCATTTTTTGGTTTTATACCACGTCCTATAGCATTCCATCATTTGATCGCAAAGATCAACCCCACCCATATTGCGATTATAGTTGGAAACAATTGATGGACAAGTCACATCTTTGTAAATTTTATTTTTTTTATCCCATCGAGTCACGACTGTGCTTGGTTCTGCTCCATGAATCGTGGAAACCATTAAAACACTTTTGTTATCCATCCATTTGACAGCGCAAACCTTTCCATCCGGACTACAAACTTCTTCCCATTCTCCTCTCGCCATTTCTCGGTCCTTCTTAAATTCATAAAAATCTTTTTTAAATCTGTTGGCCATTACCGTTCCTGTACCTTCTAAATTTCTATCAATTAGCTCTTTCATTAATGGAACAGTTGTAAAATACCGGTCAAAATACAAACTGCCTCCTGGTAAAGTTCTTGCCAATCGTAATACAACAGCTGGACCCAACCCAAATGACCTGTCAGGCAAGTCAGTGGCCATACCTTGATATACCTTGTGGCGGACACATACAACCTCTTCGGTCGACAATCTCTCTAGCCTTCCTCTCGAAGTTCGGCAAGCTGTTGATGTTAAGACTGTACATGTCTTCGACAAGTCTTATTGGGTCCATCGGACTTTTGACATTACAAGGTAGGAGATGTAGGAGTGCCTTGAAAATATCCGGATTCTCTGCACGAATAATCATCCAGATTTTAAGCCAAATAGTGAGAGGATCAGGACATCCTCTCTGACAATGTTGATATAGATTAGATAATGGAAGGCCTCCAAGAATTGATGGTGAGTTCAGTAACACTGACAGACCGATTTTGTCTTTTGGAGATATTAGTTTCTTCCGTCTGAAGACTTCTCCCACTCCTATCGAGTACAAGAAAAAAGGAAGGCAGGGTGAAAGACAGCTCCTTGCTAGGTTCTCAGTTGTTGTGGCCACACCCGTTATAAGAGACTGGAGAGAAGGAAATCCCTCATTGATATCAGGTATCATTCTATTTAGTTTTTTGAGACTATCGTCTACTCGCACTGATTTGTAATAACGCACCTTCGAGTATTCAAATAAGTTCTGTGAATACCAAGTTTCTGAGAGTTTTAATTTGAGTCCTCCAATGAGGAATAAGTGATCTAAAGTATTCAACAGTAATTGGATATATTTCTGAGGTTCGGTTCTCTGATAATCACGGAGTTGGATATGGATGACTTGATTGTCGCCTTGTCCCATGCACTCTCCGTGGATATTACATTCATCGAGTGCTAATTTAATAATCATGATTGTGGAGAGTGTCCAAGCTTTCTGCCTCATTCCCTCGAATCCTCCCAATTGATTATAATGGCAGTAATCGCCTTCTAAGGGTTCTCCATCGGGTCCTATTTGAGGGGGCGTGAGTCTGGAACTTAACAAGACCATACATCGATTAAACCACAGATGAGAGTCTGAGTACAGATTTCGTCTTCCATGTAGGACATCGAGTTCATTAAATAGATGTTTATTTAGATCATGTCGTTGAAGCTGGTTCCATTTTGAAAGGTCTAAATTGATATTGTATTCCCCAATTTCACGAATTCCTGATGCGACTTTATCCATTCTTTTAGCTACTTCTAATTCTGAATTAGTCATGGTTTGCTCTTTAATATAAGGTAAGATATTGTCACTAATAGATTTTTCCAAACACACTTGTTGAAGTCTCATTTCGTAAGTTTGTTTACAGAATACTCTACCTAAGACGTTTAATTCTCGTTCCTTGCGACATAATTGTACGATGTCATCTCTTTCGTGGCAATAATGCAGGCTCTCTTGATTCCTAATCTTTTCTGTCAGTTCTCCTTCATTACCTTTGAGATATCGAGATAGAACTCTAGGCTCATACGTTCCACTTGCAATTGGTTTACGTTGATTATAGAGGAATTTAAAGGCACACGGGTCATAAGGAATAAACCATTCCTCTCGAGGGGGCGCACAAGGTTCTAAGCAGAACGGACAAAACAATTACCGTAGAAATGAAAAGGGGTCCAGTAAAAGTATCAATAGACAGAACCAAACCCGCCTACTTCATAGCCGACTCAAATAACTGCACTACCCAATCAAGAATCTCTCAAGAGAATGTTCCTTCGTCCACCACCACAAGATCTGGTCGGGTTGTTAGGTTTAACCCCAAATTTTTGTAATCACTTCACAGACTAACTCTTCCTCGGTGTGGAACATCAGCACTCCAAGGGGGGTGATGTGGCGGACACATACAACCTCTTCGGTCGACAATCTCTCCGTACAAGATTGGAAGACTGTCACTCATAAAAAGTATTGTCAGAGAGAGAAAAATCAAGATTGCGAACTGCAACGCTAATTGTGAAGTCGTTTTATTTAATGTGGAATTATTAGTTTGAATGTAAAATATAACAAATATAGCGGGTCATATCTATACCATCCTTTTATTTATCACACCCGCTATAACCTCAAAATCAAGAACTAGACCCTGTGTGCTCGTAACCACAAAATTTTTAAGACCAGTAGGTCGTGGTTTGTTCGGAACATACTGTCTTTCTGCACAACGGCCCGAAAAAGGGATCATTTGTTCGTCAATGGAGTATGAGTCATACTCTCTTGGCAGTGTCAAGCATCGGTTACGCACAGCATCAATCACTGGTTGTATTTTCCAAAGCCGATTCCTTTTCTTCTCATCATCACTTATCTCGTTAGGGTCTACAGCATGAAGGTTTACTCGAAGAGCAAAAAAGCGTTCGCGGGTCATGGCAGTCGCTATTGGATCGTATTTGAATCTCTGACTCCAATACATTTTAATGCGTGGACATTTCATACATCCCATGATGCCATGAATACCGAAGAATTTTTTTAATTCACTAGGTGTACAATTAGGTCTCATAGGTACACCCTTTTGAGCTATGTAATACTGAGAAGTGGCTGTTGACAGTTTTTCGTACAGTTGTTCGGTGAAATAATTCTCAAAATATTCCGCTGGACTTTTTATGTCCACGCTTTCAGATCGTTCCCGGCTTGGTACGTTTTTGCCTTTAAATTTCTTTTTGATCCATTTTACAGATTGATTTCCAACATTTATACTCACGGCTTCTGGTGATTCGTCATCTTCAGAACTACTGGATGAGTCGCTTATTGCATCAGCTCTAAATACGTAATCCTAATCATCGCTTCTGTCTTCGGCTTCTGATTCTTCTAATAAGCGAGCAATTTCATCATCGTCAATAGAAGCTTGATTTCGGGGCATCTTGAATGGCGAAATAAATAAATCCTGGAAAAAAAAATATTGATAAGACTTTATGTTCGGGACCGGTCAACACAATTGTGACGACCAAGTTCAACCTGATTTTTTATTAGCTTAACGTATCGAAAACAACAAATGGACATCGTAAACACATAAAATGTTTATTTGGCAATCATTTGAAACCCTGATTTGATTAGAAATATTAAGTAATGCGGTAAAAAGTTACTCACCCAGAGCGCGGGCGCGTGCGCTTCGTCGTCGCGCGTCAGCCGGCAAATGAACGAGACAGAACTTGATTCCGCGCATAATCACACGCTGTCTCGTTTTCGCACGGGGGAAGTTTATAGCAGTCACAATCGTGCGACGCTGGGCCCGTCGTCGTAGCGTTGCTATGAAAAAATAATTTTTGAATGGCCGTCACAATTGTGTTGACCGGGTCCGTAAGGGCTATTCTTAACCCCTTTGCCGTGGTCGTATAAAAAATAAAAAGTTATTAATATAATTTTATTAACAAAGTGACATGTAGACTTTTTAATACCTTAAAAGCCATGAAATAAGTTAAGATCTAGGTCAGGTCGCAATCGTTAATCCATACTTGATATTATAAATGCCAAAGTCTGTCTGTCTGTTACGCTTTCACGGCCAAACCGCTGAACGGATTTTGATGAAATTTGGTATAAATATAGTTGAAGACCCGGGGTCAAACATAGGCTACTTTTTGACGCAGGCGGAGCTGCGGGAAACAGCTAGTATTTTATAAGTTAGTGGCGAGAACTCGAGAACTAGCAACATTGGAGGACTTAGTATAGGAGTGCGAGTTGTCGGTTATTGATGTCGATATATATTATTTTTTTAATATGATTTTGATTTTGATGCGATATTTATTCTACGAGTATGCTATGAATTTTGATGTGATGTTTTTTTATGCTTTGAATTCTGATGCGATGTTTATTTTATGCTTTGATTTTAACGTTATTGATTTGAATAATTCAATATCACAGCTGTTATATTTTCAATTGTGATATTTTATTATTTCGACCTCTTAAACAGAACTAGTAATATCGTTACTTGAATTTTTTTGAATGGGGATTTTTTTTGTGAAATATTTTTTCCTGTACACATCTGAAAAATTACTCAGTATTCTTAACGCATATTCTGTGTTTATCAAGCTTTCTAGTTGATTGCAACAATTTAGTAATAAGATTTGAGAATAATATCGATTCATGGGCTCATTTTATTTTATTTATTTCATGTACACGCTGTAAATATACATTGGAAACTTAACATTAGGAAAACTATACTCATTTAATAAACAAGTCGATAAACTTCATAACAATTTCCCGTTATTAAAATGCGTTATTGCAACGCATGCACAAAGCACTGATAAATAACTTACCAATAGAAGATAAGGCTCATACAACTCACCGTTAACGATACACTCGCACAAGCGCAGTGTGCGCGTCTCATTGTCTTATTAATCACAATATATCCTTTCTAACATACAGAAACTAATATTTGTACTATAGCAATATCTTAAACCTATGGAGTACAATCCTATGAAAACTAGTGGGATAGTTTACACGGGATTCGCTAGTTTTCAGTGAAAAGATGGGCAGCGGAAAGAAATTCAAGAGGGAAGAAAGGAAAAAAAGTCATTAATTTCCATTTATTCCCGCAATTCAAAAAAATCACAAAAATAAATTGAAGTTATATTGTATCCTATTGTATATATTACTATAATTTTACAAGTTAACAAAGTTATTCAAGTTAAAATATAATTTTATTGTTATTCTAAAACTTTATGAAATTCTCAAAAATGAGCATTCTGTATAATGTAATAAATTACGATTGTGAGGGAATAAATGGAATGCTTATTTCTTTCGCGCATCTATAATACGTATTATATGTACTTATCTTCTATATTGTAATTATTTATTTACGAAGTATCTTATATTGATGCGGGGAGGTAGTGGGGGCACATTCCGATTGGTGCAGCGAGGCAATTGTGTTGTGTGTGGTCGTGTTTGGTTTTTTATCGTTCGAATTTGAAATTCCCATTAGTCCATTTGGAATTTTACTGTGAATGCATGAGAGGTACAGTTGTGACTTCAAGTTCCGAGCCGTATTTAATTTTTTTTTTGTTTGTCCTTCGTCAGCATGTATTGTGCAATTTATCGACAAAGCGTGTTCTGTTCTGCAATTTCTGCAGAATATGGTGATTTTGTGACCTAGGTAAGACAAAATGGATTGAAAATCAATTGCCCTTTAGATTGCATCATTGTAAAAGTAGTCGTGTTTTAAATGTAAACTCGGATTAAATCAGATTTGGGAATACTTTGTGATGATAAAGTTATAGTTACTAGAAATAATATGTGTTGAAAACTGAATGAAAGATAAACTTGGAATAAAACAAAAACAAAATAAATTTAAATTTAATAAAACTAAAAACATGTTATTTTGTTATATTACATTCTATTTTACACAAAACATTTAAAGTACAATATATATAAATACAATTTGTTAATAAGAAAACATAAAATTGGCGAATAAAATTGGATTGGTTTTTTTTCGATTATGTCCTGTAATAAGACAGTGTGATTGTCTTTATCGAATTACTAATAGATTTTATTGGACGGCGGTAACCGCTTACCATAACTCATCATCTGTTTACTTCGTTAGTTTAAAAAATTGTTCAATTTGTTTTCAGTTGTAACTCACAAATTTTGTATGTTCTTCATCGAAGCGCTTTCTCGGTTACGTCCTTGATTCAGTCCATTTATGGTTATCATCTGGTGATCGTTAAAGAATAGTTCCTTCCGAGGCCCAAAGGCCGCTTCTAAAATCTCTGTGTACAGGGTCGATTGACTGTAACCCACAGAATATGAATGAATCGTAGACCGTCATTTGTCATCTCTGTCACATACAAACGTTGTATGTTCTTCCACCTAGCGCTTTTCCGTTTGCATAATTGATTCAGTCTATTTTGTTTTTTAACTGCGACGTTAAGCCTATTTGGGCTTGGCTCTTAAAATTAATTTTATACCTACCCTTCATGTAAATATCACGTTTACTTTGGGTTTTACGAGTTTGCTGTTGGTTAAAAGTTTCAGTTATCTTGGTTGGTTAACAAGTATTGGTTTGTCGAAGTGAAATATTGTCTTTATTTTAAATCAATCAATAATTTTTTGGTCAAAAATTTAAGAAGTTCTCCTTATAACTTGTTATTTGTTGAAAATCTTTGTTGCACCTTCAGAGCGAGTCCCCCATAGACATTTTTCGATACAAAATGCATGGTAAAAGTGTCTATACGTTCTGTATCCTGAGATAACAAAAAAAACAAAACAAGTCAAAAAAAAATTTAAAAAAATCGAGCTAGGTATATTGTTTTAAACTTGCACACAACAATATTGATTGATTAAAATAATTATTAAATTAATAAGTCACAGTAAAATAATATCAGATACTCATACAAAAGCATTACTGAGTTGAAAAAAAAAATTAGGAAATATTGTTTTGAAATGGGACACAATAATATCGCCTGTTTAAAAATAATCTATCATTAAATAAGTCATATTAAAATGATATAAAATAAACGAAAGCATTAAAAACTTAATTGGGCATGTTGATCGCGTCCCTGTCATTTGCGGGCCGTATGCTTGATTGACTGGTAACTTTAGGTCACATCACGCTAAATTTTGTTAGCGATTGTATATTGCACTACACAACACGCAGTAAATTATTCTGGGGCACGATTCTCGCTCTTTTAGAGATATAGTCGAATTCGAGATTTGTCAACAAATGATAAAAGTTTTTTTTCGAAAAATTTCGAGTTCGACATATCTCTAAAGACGTGAGAATTGGTCCTAGATGTATTAAAAGAGCTGACAGTGTACTTATCACGCGGAATCTGTGTGTTCGATGTGTGTTGCTATTGGTACTATAAATTACTACTGAACCCTAAAAAAAATATATGATGATATCGTCTTTCACCATTATTTTGGTTTCGAAATGTTCTTTCACTAATCTTGATTGTTGTTGAAACAAATGATTTTTAGGCTACGGTACCCGCTTGTTATCAGGTGGGCCGTAAGCTTATTTGCTTATTGGTATTGTGAAAAGACATGAGCTAGATTCAGTGATCTACTCGTATTTGATGTCTGAATTTGAAAATGTTGTTTATAAATCGAAAACAAATATGTTGAATTTCAACATTAAAAAATAATGAATTCTTCTTCGTGGTTCCAAATGGTAGATTCCAAAAACACGCAAGCCAAATGTCAATCTTAGACATTTTGATGAAGAGACAATAAAATAATCCAAAAATGAGCAAGCAATATTGTGTCAAAAGTAGGTACCAATATTGCTTGGTCAAAAATCAAAATCTATATATATAAATTAATTGCTGTTCGTTAGTCGTTGCTAAACCTCGAGAACAGGCTGGACCGATTTGGCTGTTTTTGGTTTTGCATTATATTTGTGGAAGTCCAGGGAAGATTTAAAAGGTGAATATTTTCGGAGGTGGTACGAAGTTTGACGGGTCAGCTAGTATAAAATAAAATTGAAATTCATTTAATGAATTTCAGTACAATTTGTACTTGGAGTCAAATTAAGAAGTGATCAAAACCAGAAAAGTTACTTGAAAATGGTTTTATAGTGTGTAAATCCAGAGCTGGAGTGTTATATTTTAAAGTGGTGACACACACCCAAAATCGGCGAGTCCAATAACTATTTTTCGATATCGAATGTCGTGACATTGACCCTGGTAACTATTAGCCTACATTATTGCTCTTTCTTAGATTAATAATTGGTCTCCGCTCCCGCAGCGAGAGACCAATTATTAAACTAAGATGTTCTTCATTTAGTTGTCATTACAAAAAAAACATTGATTAGGGGGAAAAATACAAATGTGTGTTTATTTCAATTGCTTCAAGACTTCATTTCAATGGTTTGGACGATCCCTGTCTGCTACATGAAAGTGGTTGGTGGTGTTACTAAAATTGGTGCCTGAAATAAATTAATCAAAATGAAAAGAATTGGAAATTTTCAAACAGGATACAATTGAGGACCTTGCAGCAAAAGGGAGGCAAATCCGATTTTCAGAACTTGTAGGTAGAAAAAAAAAACTAAATTAAAAAAAAAATACCAGCTTTATGTTGACGAGTACTATGTATTAATAAAGTATGAATAGTTTTGTATATTTTAACGTTATTTAAGGAATAAAATGTGGCATATTAACGAATCTGTGATGTTTTAAATTTGGGACTTGCCTCCCTTTTGCACCAAAATTGACAAAAATTGACGGCTTTTATTATTTGATGCTTAATAAAAAACTTATATATCAATATATTTTTATTGTAATGACCATGAATCAAAACATTAATAACAAATCTTTAAAAAAAAGGAAAAACTAAACATAGTTCAGAGCAAAAATTAAGTTTAAATGTCGACTTCAGCCTGGTCGTCGTCATATTCACTCGATATGTCATCACTCGGTCCCACTGCTTCACACTTGAGAGCCTTGTAATAATAAAGCTTATTTGGCGGAACGTAGTTTTTGACCAGTTTCTTTCGGATCAAACTCTAAACGTGTACTGACGTGTGTTGTTGCAAATTATCCAATACTTTCTTTCGGTGCAAAATAGGGGCAAGTCCGGACCTGCCTCCTTCTTGCACCAAACAATCATAGGTGGCAGGTCCATTTTACTTTATAACTCGCTTGTTTTTCATTGGATCTGCTTCTTTTTTGCATCAATCGATAGCATATTTTTTTGTCAAAATTACTAGCAAAAAAGGCGGAAATTTCAAAAAATTGGATTTGCCTCCCTTTTGCTGCAAGGTCCTCAATTATGTCCTTATGTTGGCACGTTGTCCTCATATTACATTATGTATTCATATTTTTTGAAGGCGTGAAGCAAGTATCATTCGACTCGCCGGTTATGCGTGTCACACTTTTCAAAAATAAAGTTCTAGGTGGTTGTCCTGTCCTGTCCATTATTTTGCCCGTCGATTTCTTGACATGTGTGTTTAATAAGTTTTAAACAAAATGAAATGAAGATTGGGTTTTGCTTTGCCCAAAGCTAGGAATAATGTCGTGGACCTCAGTGTCTGCCATGAGTTTTGAAGCTAGCGACTGCGTTAAGATTTTATATGAAATTTCTAAGTTACCTTACTATCCGCCAGGGGCGCTTTACAGATTTGTCATACAAAGTTGTTATCGCAGGCGCTATCGTAACTAAAAGTTTTAGTGCGTGCCTCATACAGGTTTCTCAGAAAATCACGTACGTAATAGTCTCAAGAATGTATGACTAAGTAGTTGCGCTATCGTTTTTATCTATAAATCTATACATATAAATAAAATTGGAGTGTCTGTTTGTAATATTGAAATAACCGTTTTTTACTACATGCATAGGAATATATATACGGTACATGCACCAAAATAACATGTTTTACAATTTTTGTCTGTCTGCCTGTGTTCTCTCAAATCTCTGAAATGGCTGGACCGAATTTGACGGGACTTTTATTGGCAGGTAGCTGATGTAATAAGGAGTAACTTAGGCTACGTCTATTTTAGAAAAATTCTTTTATTTTAGAAAAATAAAGTAATGTTGCAATGTCCAAGTACTGTCCAGTACCGCGCGCAGCTGACGTGCATGCCATAAGAAAATAAAATAAAAAAATTAAAGAATCGACTGTTAGGCGGAACGAAGTTCGCCGGGTCAACTAGTCTTATATATATACCTATTTAATACATATTATGCGAATGCAAGCCTATGTGTTAAAAATAAACTTGAATCGACTAAATATCATATCATAATTTAATATTTTTAACCGTAACAAAACCTAAATAGATAATTGAAAATTTTAAACAATTTTTTTTTTTATATATTTAAACATACATTGTCATAATAATTAACTGCTAACAGTGTACAAAAATCAAGCATTAGGCTTAAACGTACACTGGCATGATATTCAACGTCGAGCATATAAAAGAAATAATGTAGGTAGGTACACAATTTGCTATAGCTCTGCATCGGCACTGCCGCGCGCACGCATCCAAGTGATCATGTCCCGGTAGATATAACATTTCATTTTTTAAATTTCAAAGCGAGCACGTCACCATTTTATTTTCTTGATCTTTGACGCTACTTCCTAATAAAGAAGGACGATGACTGCAATACATTTTTTGCAAAGTCTTTACTGTTTTACAGTTACTCTGCGGGCACTTTCTAAATTGCATATTTTAATAATTTTCTTGGTTTTTATCTGACGTTTGTAGATGACAACGCTGTTTTTTTATTATCAAGTCTTGCCGTTGCTTCAACTGCTTTGTAGGTGCTCTGTTTCGCATTCTCGTAACTTCCGCCCACTTCATCATACGGGTCCTTAGCGTCTTGAGCAAAAAGAAAAATCTGGTCATCTAGTCGTTCATTTATTTCATTGTGCGTCTTATGTTGTCCTACGGTAGGAGGTAATAAAAAAAAAGTAATAAAAAAAAATATATTATGAAAATCCCTTTTTGGAGCTGATGAAGCTGCGTCATCTATTTTCCCATTATTACCCGTATGCCTACATACATGTTGGAGCGTAACCGGATAGATGGTGATCCATAATTGAAACAATGAAAAGAGAATCTAAACAAGCTGTGTATTCGTATTTACACTCGTAGGCCGATCAAAACAAGTTGCCGGTGACACAAACAAGTGCTCGTGCGCTTTTGCGTGCACGTGGGCTTCCGGCCACCTGTTGTTTTTTCGTTCGCCCTTTGATTACAATAACAACATCTAAGAATTATCTTTTAAGTGAAGAATATAGTGATAATTAATACTATAATAATAAATATAATATAAATCAAAATACTTAAAACTATTTGTAAGTAATTAAACGGGATAATTAGATGTAGGTTAGAAAATATAATCAATTAATTTGTAGGCGCTATCATACATATGAGGTACAACTATATGAGGTAGATGTGATTATACATACGAGTAACTTGGTCACTCTCTGAGTCAAAATATTGTTGTGAGTTGCCACAAAATTTATACAATAAAAATGTTGTATAAATTCTTCTACATATTGTGCTGGATCGGGTTATTCAACGTATGTGTGATATATTTAAAAAATATCGCTACTGACTACTCGTTGTATTGAGCGCATTTATTTATGATATGTTTCATAAGATGTAAGCGACGACTACGGAAAATCCATGAGCCCTGATTTTCGATCGATATCGCATGATTTTCATGCAACATAATTCGGAGTTGAATTATTTTTATTCGACTCACCGACTCACTATACACTTATACAGCTTATATTATAAGGTAAGTGAAACATCATGACTTTAAAAACTATATTTATTTATTAAAAAATTACAAATATAAAATTATGAAAATTTTCAGCAAAACTTATATTTAATATTAAATTTTGCTTACATTAAAATAATTATAAATTAATAACTACTTAGTAACATTATATGATATAAAAAAAAAACTAATAAACAATTTTCTACTCATTACTTGTCAATATTGAAAGCTCTTTAGCTTCGTCAAGTAATTCTTTTGATATTACATTACTCACACATCACATCACATACCATCACGCCTTTTTCCCCGTAGGGGTAGGCAGAGACTACTAGCCCGCTTTTCGCCCCCGCGAGAAATGAGACGTAATGAGTTGCGAACCGCATTGCCGACATTTAGATTTTTGTTATCTCCCAAAATCATAGCATTCCCACGAATGTAGGGGTACACAAACTGTCGCACCCAGCAAAGCCCCCTGTGCCAGGTGAAGGCTAGCCTTTATCTGGGGGCGCCTCACCCCAGGGTAATTGGCACGCTTTCGACTAGGCTCGCCCCTAGCCACGCATCTCTCGGCACGGCATACCTTAGATTGGCGGAAAGAGGAAGGAAGGGGTAATGAAATATATAAAGGAAATAAATATATATATATCATTTTGAAAGAATCTCCATGCCGTGTTTCCATCATTGCTGTTTCCTGAGCCTTGACGAGGTTTTTCAATGTGTAAACCAAGGAAATTTCGAAAACGAGTTTGGACATACTGTTTTTTCTCTTGTTTAAGCTGCTTGTTTTTTGGAGTCAATGCCGACCACTTTTCAAATCCTAGATTATAAGAAACATGCAGAATCATTTCCATGCATCTTATCCATGCATGTAAGGTATTTGAACGCATCTTCATTCTCAACTCTTGCAGTCACTTTTGATAGATCGTTCATCTGTTTTGGAGTAGCTCCCCAAATAGTGCATGAAGCACTTGACGGTGTCTCTGTTAATATTTGAGCAACTTTACCGTCAATCATAGTTATAAACAGTTCATGTCTTCTATAACATTACCTATGGCTGCAAGCATCGGATTTAATTAACTAATTAAGGCTTCGAGTTTACTTACAGTGGTTGCGGTTTTTTTGGGAGTTTCTTTCGCTAATTCCAGAGAAATGGGTCTGCAATATCTAACTGAAGAGCATGACGGATTTTGCCATATACCTAATGGCTTTACTTTCTTCATCCACTAGTCTCAATGGTACAAGTGAAGCAATGAAAATATTAGCATCCGATATTTCTTCATTTTCTTGTGGTAAAATCTGTTTATATTCACATTGTCCTGACGATCTAATGCAACCCCATTTGCTATATAGCATCAAATGGTGGGAATTTCTTAACACCGAGTCTATCTTTAAAATACGACAGTCCCTGTTTTCAGTAACTAAAGCAAAACCGATGGGAACATTGATTAACATAGTTCACACAGGAAGTAACCAACACATATTAGAGTTACCACAACAGATAAGAAGTATACAATATCATTTTTTTTTTATTTGTGGTTAACATTATCGCTGCAAATATAAAATCACACAAGAAAATATTTTTACCAATATTATATGTTATTTTGTGTAAGTTTACTTATTAAACAAAAGTATTTTATTACAAACAAACAATAAAACGTCAGGAATTAGGGTGCAGATAACATGAGTCGCGAGTTACTTTTTTCCTTTAGTCGACATTTGCGCTTTCAGCTCGAAATGGCGCACGCAATACTCGTAATGACGCAGGTTTTTTTTTATTCCCCTGTATTAGTGAATAGTTAAGGTATCTAAAAATGTCAATAACTCGACATTGCACAGTGGGAACTTTGACTCATTTTCATATCAAAAATCTATAAATTTTGTGTTTATAAAGATATTCTCGTGATTTTTTTTTTCTAATGATCTTGAATATATGTGCTTTAAAATAATGCATATTTTGTAAATAAAAGTTTATTTCTAATAGTTAAAAAACATACAAGAAAACAAAACAAAAATACAATTCTATTCTTACATCTATGTTCTTCGAAGTTAAAAAAGGAATAATAAAAATTTACTATGTTAAATACTTACGAATAAACAAAAATATGACTTAAAAGTCACTCTAGAGCTCTTTTGCTTCATCAAGAAGCTCCAAATATTTTTTGTCGTAAGGTATTCTTTAACCTTGAAATGTATGGATCAGAGGTATACAAAAGTGAGTGTAGAACGTCTTCATTGGTTGCTGCCCTCGAACATTTTCTTGCATGATGAAGCCTGAACTGTTTATAGTCTTTGTTCCGTGACTCTTTAGCATCTTCCGATAGTTGCCCAATAGGCAAGACAGAAAAATGACATATGATACTTTCACCATGAATCAACACCTTGTGTACAGAAGATGGCATATAATACCATTTATATTTATTAAAATATCACTGCTGTATCAAAAGCATACTGACCAAATTTCGTGGCATCAATACCTCTACCGCTTGACATGACCTGAAGTATAACATAAAACCGTGATTTCTGATTTTAACAATGGTAATTTTGTGGTTAAAAATCGTCTCGTTGTATTGTTTATATTCAATCCAAGCTCTTCTCTAAACCTTCGTTGTACGTAAGTCTTCTTTTGTTTAAAGTCTTTATTTTCTTTCGTTGTAGTAGACCATTTTTCAAAACCAAGATAATAAATGTAAAATAAGTTCCATAAACCTATCTGATCCAACAATGCAAAGTTGATAGGCTGTTTCATTGACAGGTTTATCTTGCACTTTTTCTAAATTGTTCATCTCTGAAGGTTTTGCACCGCAAATGGTACATACACTTGAGCTACTTTGCCGTCAATCATAGTTAAAAATAACGTATGTTTTATTTCAATACCATCGCCACTATGATTGATAAGTGAAAGATTAAGGGATAAAATTTGAGCATTAATTTCATCGACTACTTTTCTGGTCTTCTCAGGTGTTTCTTTTGAAAATTCTATGAAAATTGGTCGGCAATATCTCACTGATGATGGAGCAGAATTATTCCACAAAACTTCATTCGTATCAATAAGTCTCAGGGGCCTAATGAAGAGATCAATAAATTTGAGTCTGAAATCATATCATTCTCTTCAAGCATACTCTCTTCAGGAAGGACTTGCTTGTATTCGCTCTGTCCGCTTGACCCATCACATCCCCATTTGGAATATAACATTAAGTGGGTTGAATCAGTTTTAAAAACATCATTAATTTTTAAGATTCTAGCTGAGGTGTGATCTAAAAGATCTTGCAGTTTGATTTTGGCTCTAATGTTAGTAATTTCTATGCCAGATTCTGGTGGATAGCACCTTTGTTTAGCTTCACGAAGCAATTTGTATGATGGTAACAATAAACAATTCTTTGATATCAGACTATTCCTCATGTTATCATACTGCGCCTTGCTTAGATCCAGTTCTAAATAAATGCTAAGAGCTTCGTCTTTTGAATAGGCTGTTATGTGTGCCGGTTCACTCAGAAGATTATTACGTATTTCACTCTTTTTTTCTGCCGGCAATGCTCGTAAATCTTCGACGATGAATGCTTCTTCTACTTCGCCACGAGACCTTAAACCTTGTACGTATGAATTAAGAATAAAATCAAGTCCACACACATCAAGCAAGTCCTTGTTTTTTCGCTTCTTTGTACTCTCTGCACTGTCTTCGTATGGTTTAGAAGGTCTTCCTTTTTTACCTGTCGATGCAGAAGGTTCGGGTTCGCATGTATGTTCTTTTAGCTTAACGATGAATATGCCATCCAACCAATTGCTATTTTGACTTAAAAAAATTTCCTTCTTTCGACCCGATTTAGTATAGCGCTGACGAAACTGAGTTATAAAAGACTTTTGAATACTTGCTATAATTTTTGAAATATTTGCATCTGAATATTCTGGGAAATGATTTCGTATATAGTATGAGATAGCAGGAACAATTTAATTTGGATCTCTTCAAATCTCGAGAAAATTTCAAAATACCTTTTAAATATGTGTATTTCCCATGTAAAACTAATGAAGAACTGTACTATTGCATCCGCAAGCGAACAATTTTGTACTAAATAATGATGGAAAACGTGTGTTTGATAAAAACTTTATTGTTCTGCGGTTATGTGGTTTTGCATGGGAATGAGAACTAAATATTGTGAAAACAGAATAAAAATATCGTTCTAAATGTAATCATAAAGTAATATATATAATATATCAATTGAGTCAAATTAATTTTTTGAGTGTCTAAACTAAGAATCCCAAATAAAGAAAATGCTTATTACTCGTACTCAAAAAATCGACTTATTCCCGCCTTCTCATAATATTATATTTCATTACGTTGCGCAACAAAGTCGGCAAAATTTTTTTTTTACCTTCAAATTGTATTAATATATATATATATATGTGGGATATGGGGCCTAAGAAGATTGAAAATCCGGGAATCTTACAAAAAATATTTATTTTATAGAACGCGACAGAATTTCGGTTATCGTCGTGAACGTCCAAATCGTTGTATCTATAGCTAACTTCCGATCTAAAACTAAATCCATCTCTTTCACGCATCATCCCTCTCGCTCACATCCGTTCATAAACCAACATCCATCATCTTATATTCGTCAGTCGTTCAGAAACATCCATTCCCACAATCGGCCTTCCTGCATTTTGTCTGTCCTCAGACATACACAAAATTACAATTTACATAATCGTTATTTGCTCTAAGTTATATAATACAATTTTCAAAAACCTAATACCTCAACATTCCGTTCCATTCATACAGCTGAAAAAAAACAAAATTAGTACAAATAAAAATATTAAAATTTACCTATAGAGACTAGGCTACTTCTACTGGCCACGTTTTCATATTGTCAGCTGAGGTTGAAGTCTTATAGGGTCCATCACCTTCTCTTGATAATTTTTCAACATCATAACGATCATTCCTTTTGATCTTCACCACTTTGTAAGGGCCTAAAAACTTCGGTTTAATTTTTAACGTGCTTCCAAACTGTGTCCGCTTTATTGCTACAAGTTCCCCAATATTATATTGAGTTGCTTCTTTCCTCTTATTGTTAAAATTCTTAAAATTTTCCTCTTGTACCTTAAATATTTGTACCTTAGCTTTTTTGCGTAATTCTTCTCTGTTTTCTATAAAAAAGTTTCTTTCTTCTTGTTGCAATAAATTGTACAATTGTTCATCTTGTCCTGTTCTCATTTTTACACCTGTGAGTAACTCAAATGGGGTGGTATTGATACTTCTGTGGAAAGTACTGTTGATAGCTTGTTGTACTTTACTGACAAGCTTGTACCACTGAGCAGGGTTGTCAATACATAGTTTCGTTAGGACAGATTTAATTGTTCTGTAAACTCGTTCCACCTGCCCGTTACCTCGAGGAATACCAGTTGTAATTTTGACATGTTCTATGCCTTCATCTTTACAAAAATCTGCAAATTCGTTGCTTGTAAAAGCTGTTCCACGGTCCGTAATAAAGCGTACAGGGTTTCCAAATGCTTGTTGATAAATTCGTAGTTTATTTAATGTTTCTCCAGCAGTCACACTCTTCGTTGGAAATAGCCAAACAAATTTCGTGAATCCATCTATAATGGTAAGTATATAATTATACTGTTTCTTAGTTTCACACATCGGGCCAATATGATCTAGATGTATTGTATGTAAGGGACTGTCTTTGTAAATTGGATGTAATAATCCCTCCTTATGTTTCTTAGCCATAGCCAGAAGGCAGGGGATACAACTTGAAATGTAGTCTTGGATTTTGCTATCTAAATCCTTGATGTAGTAAGGATTTACTGATGAGCTCAAATGTCTTCTTTAGAGCAAAATGCCCATTTGAGTGGGCTTTCTCTATGATTGCAAGTTCCATACTTTTGGGTACAACCAAAAGCTTGTCTGCACCTTTGTAGAGTAAACCATTTTGCAAGTAGTAATCTTCATACGGTTTTTCATTCAAAATCATTGAGATTGCTTGCAGACCTTCGTCATGTTCTTGAGCTCTCTTCAGACTGTCGTGTATACTTGTTATCACTGCTACATACGGGTTACGGCTCAAAGCGTCAACATGCTTCATCCTGCTGCCTGAACGATGTTCAACAACAAAGTTAAATTCTTGAAGTAATAGAGCCCACCTTGCCACTCGTGTACTTAGGTCTTTTTTTCTCAGTGTCATCTCGAATGCTTGACAATCAGTAATAATCTTGAATTTATTTCCATATAGATAGTGTCGGAACTTCTTAACTGCTTCAATCACGGCTAAAGCCTCCAATTCATAACTGCGATATTTCTTTTCATACTCGTTAGTCTTCCGACTCATATAATAGACAGGATGTAGGTTACCATCTTCATCTTTTTGCATAAGAATAGCTGCACAAGCTAGGCTAGATGCATCTGTGTGTAATTCTGTGGGTGCCTTTCTGCTGAAAATTCTTAAAACTGGACTACTGGTTAATTTTTGTTTTAAAATCTGAAATGATTCTTTTTCTCGTTCACCAAACTCAAATTTACAATTTTTCTTCAATAAATCAGTCAAAGGACTGGCAATCAATGCAAAATTATTGATGTACTTCCTGAAATATGATGCTAAGCCAATAAAACTATGCACCTGTTTAATCGTCTGAGGTTCAGGAAATTTTGCAATAGCCTCCGTCTTCTCCAAAGAGGGTCGTACTTCTCCATTTTCAATAATATGCCCAAGAAAGGTTATTCTTGGTGAAATCAAGCTTGCTTTTTTCCAATTTATTTGCAATCCATAATCTCTCGCAACATCGAGTACCTCTTTTAAATTAGACAGCGCTTTATGTTCATTCTCGGCTGGAATAACAATATCGTCAATAAATATAATCACTTTACCTAATGAAATTAATTCTCTGAACACCGAGGACACAAATCTCATGAAATAGTTTGGACATATAGAGAGACCAAAGGGCGCTCTTAAAAATTCGAATTGTCCGTGATGGGTAACAAATGCAGTATACTTTACTGACTCTTCAGAAATTGGCAAGTGAAAAAATCCATTTTTTAAATCAATAACACTGTATACTCTTGCTTCAGATAATCTATCTATACAATCATCAATAAGGGGTAAAGGGAATTCATCTTTTAAAATTTTCTGATTTAACTTTCTATAATTAATGCAAATTCTTACTGAGCCATCTTTTTTACGAACAAGAACTAAAGGGCTAGCAAATTCAGAATGACTTACCCTCACTATTCCCTTATCTAACCAATCTGCAACTTGTAACTCAACTTCCTGTTGCTCGCTTAAAGAAATTCTCCTGGGCCGCTGTGATATTGGGCAATCATCCTTCAATATAATTTTCATCTTAATAGGAGACTCCTTAATTTGCTGTGGTTCATAATTCTTCACTAGACACTGCAACTCATCTCTTACCTCGGGTACTTTGATGTGATCTGTGGAAGGAAGATTAGTACACTCACTATTCAACATCATACATCTTAACCAATCGTCCTCTTTCGCACTGAACCACACATTACTCCCACGCATACACATCGTTACATTACGAAGGAAATCATTTCCTATGATTATATCGTAAGGCATACAGTTCGCTTGCATAACGTAAAACAAAACATTATTATATTGCACGTTGTCTATCGTAATATCAACTACACAAGAACCGCACGTAAACGTATAAAATTGTCCGAAACCACACACACGTAGATTGTCTATTGTTCTTGAAATCACTAAACCGTTCTTCACGCAGTACTCGTCTGTGATCATGTTTATGTCGCTGCCAGAATCTACAAGAGCTACTGCTTCTGATAATTCATCGTTTATCTTCACGTATTTCAATGGTTTTCGACAATCCGTGTTTTGATGTTGTTTGTTTACATCGTAGACGTCAAAGTCCTGACAGACGGGAAAATAGCCGCCGCCGCCATCTTGGCCAATCGCGAGCGCAGAAGATACGGCGCTGCCAACCGTTTCGTATTCGCCCGTCGTGTTTAAGTCACGAAGTTCGCACGCATCGGCATCGGTGGCGCCGCCATCGGCCATGTTGAAGAAACTCGACTTGTGTGACGTAGCTTCGCGAGTACTTCGCTGATGTTCGTATCTTGTCATTGGAGTTGATGATGCAATCTTCTTAGGGCATTCAGCTGAAATATGCCCAAATTCGTTACAGTGAAAGCATTTTCTACCTTTGGCTCGATCCGGACACTGTTCTGATTTGTGTGAGGTGTCGCCGCAGCCATAGCATCGCATCTTGGACATATTCACTGCATCGCTTCTGCTCATAGCTTTGTTATTGTTACTACGAGATGGGCCTGCTTGCTTCATTTTTTCCTTGATTGCCTCGTAGATTTTTAGTTTTTCTTTGAACTCCGCATATGATGTTACGCCGTACAACATTACTTTATTCGTTTCTACGTCTTGTATGCCATCCACAATGTATTTTATAGCTACGTAATCCGGCATCTTGCCTCTTTTACCAAGCTCTTTCATGGATAGCATATAGTCTAAGCAGGATTCATTGTACTTCTTTTTTCTAGCGCTCATAAGTTCGTGTACTGCTTTAACATCTATGGTATCAGGAAATTCTTTGAGGATACCTGCTTTTAGTTCGTCCCAGCTTTTGTAATTTCGTTCCGCACGTAACCATAGTTCCGCCGTACCTTTGAGTGAGCGCCTGGCCATCAGAAGCCGCTGAGTTGGAGTCCAGCTGTATATTTCTGCGTTGTCTTCAACGTCCTGTACCCATCTGGTTGCGGGGTATGTTTTATCTTGGCCAGTAAACATGGGAATAAGACCATCCATGAGAAATAGCACGTTGGAGCCGCCATTATCGCGCGCCATTACAGCTTCCGTGAAATCGTCGTCAGATGCTTGCCGGCTGTGTCTTCTCGAGTCTTTCGGCATCTTTACCCACAGAATCACAGGCTAATCGTCGTCGTCGTCGTCGTAATCGTCGTGGCTTGTGACTCAGCAGGTGCTCCGTTGAGATGACGTGCAATGCCGGACAGCAGTAATCCGTTTCAATCTTCGTGATCAACCTTCTTATTTTCCGATATCCCGGACGAGCCCCCAAAAATGTGGGATATGGGGCCTAAGAAGATTGAAAATCCGGGAATCTTACAAAAAATATTTATTTTATAGAACGCGACAGAATTTCGGTTATCGTCGTGAACGTCCAAATCGTTGTATCTATAGCTAACTTCCGATCTAAAACTAAATCCATCTCTTTCACGCATCATCCCTCTCGCTCACATCCGTTCATAAACCAACATCCATCATCTTATATTCGTCAGTCGTTCAGAAACATCCATTCCCACATATATATATATATATATATATATATATATATATATATATTACAAATACAAATATCTTTATTGTGAAAAACATATTATATTTCCTGTTTTCTAGTTGTCTAAGCGTTATTTATTTCTTTACAATTTGATTAGTGATTGCTTGATTTGTAGACTCTCGTGGACGTCAGGACCACATTTGCATTTGATACTACATAAGTTGTAGAATTGGTTTTCGGTTTAAATTACATTCGTCCATGAAACAAGCGTTCGTGTGGGCGAAATTTAATTGCGGCAACACATAACAAATAATAATTATGAATTGTATATTAATTTTTCATTAATTATTACATCAGGTGATTTAATAATTATTCTGATGAATTATTACATTAGGTGACAGAAATATGTAAAAAGTGCCTACTTAAGTATTATTCCGTGTCGCTAATATCAGTTTTATAATATATCCTGAATAAATTCAGGATCAAAAATTTCTTGAGTAGTATTAGCATCAAAAGATCGAGCTTCAGAGGAGAGAGACGTCCTTTTGAGTTTGGCCATTCTTGGTCGTAGTCATAATATATAATAATAGTAAGCTTAGAGTCGGACGCAAAAAGGAGATTATGCAATATGTCCTCATTTGACGCATACCTGTTTACTTTTCTGGTATGGTGTTTTCTATATTTTCTAAACACTATATTTCTCGCTTCTAAAACTTTTATCTACTCAACCCAAAATGATCAATTATGTCTGCTCCACGTATACGGAGCATGTTTGGACGCTAGCAGGCATATTATTATACCATGGGTATAATTTTACAAATTGACTGAGCAGACAGCTTTCTCGACAAAACTGAGAAAAATTAAAAACATTACACGCTCTCCACTTAATATAGTTTACAAAATAAAATGGAACCTTTTGATTAAATCTTCATTAATGCCTTTAATACGTGCAGTTTTTATACTACGTGGGGCGCACTATAAGTTTCCGGAATGAATATGAAAAAATACTATTAAAGGTACAAAATTAATTTATTGTTTTTCAAAATAATCTCCCTTGGCGTCTATGCACTTTTTCATTCGATGAAACCAGTTTTGAAAACTTTTGTGCCACTCCTCTGTGGTGACCTCTGAAACGTGTTTTTCATACTCCTCGACAGCCTCTTCTGGTGATGAAAATCGTTGACCGCGTAATTGGTTCTTAATTTTTGGGAACAGAAAAAAGTCACAAGGTGCCAGGTCGGGACTGTATGCAGGATGACTCATGAGTTCTACATTTTTCGCCTTCAAAAAGTCGTTTGTCTGTCTGGCCGTGTGAGAACTAGCATTGTCGTGGTGCAGGATGATACGGCGTTTACGGTTATTTTTACGGAGTTCGTCAATAACTTCCGGCAAACAAATGGTCGTGTACCAGTCACTATTCACTGTACGACGATTCTCTAAAGCAACAGTAGCCACGTGTCCAGTTTTATTAAAACAAGAAGCAATCATCCGCTTAGATGCACTTTTCACGCGCGCGACACTTTGGTTGGTTTCTGCTCATCTTGAAAGACCCATACGCTCGATTGCTGCTTTGTTTTGGGATCGTAGCAATAAATCCATGTTTCGTCACCTGTTACTATGTCCCACACCAAATTTGACGCACCTTCGTTGAATCTGGTAAGCATGGCACTGCACCAAGTGACGCGGTCCGTTTTTTGAGCCTCGGTCAAGTTGTGTGGGATCCACCGCGAGCACAGCTTTCTCACACCCAAATGTTTGTGTAGGATTAATTGTATTTGACTCATGCCTATTTCTAAGGATGCGCGAATTTCATGGTAGGTCACATGCCTGTCTGTTTCAATCATACGGCGCACTATGGGACAAAAGCGTGAGTTTTGTCTCAAAAATCTGTAACTTCAGTATTAGTCATAGTAGCGGCCTGAAACTTTGCACATAGCTTCTTGAATATATAGGGTAAGAAATGAAAACACTAAATATATAAATATATATATGACATATATTATAAATAATACACAAAATCTTAAAGTGTGTTTTTTCATACAAATAAAATAAATTTTTATGTCTAAATACTAAATTGATTACACTTTTATTAATTTTAACTAACATAATTCTTACCTAACTCCTAATAATATGTCTCCAATTTTTTTTTCCAAAAGAAATAAGTAGTTCGCGGCCGTCAAAAAAACTTTTAATATAATTTCTAATATAAAACTAAGAGTAAATTTCTGTGTAAATGTTAAAATATAAATGTCAAATAGTGCATGTAGTAATCATAATATTTATTCATCGAGTACAAGTAAATTTTCGGCTTCATCTAACAACTCCTTTGTTGCAGAAACTGTAGGTTTTCTTATACTTGATATATAGGGGTCGGATGTATATAGAAGAGTATGAAACACGTCCTCATTTGTTGCTAATCTAGAGCATTTTCTTGCATGACTTAGTCTGAACTTCTTGTAGTCCTTGTTTCTTGATTCTTGAGCATCTTCTGATAAATTTCCAATTGGTAAAATAGCAAAATGTTTTATAATACTTTCGCCATGTATAAGAATTTTGTGTACGGAAGATGGCATGTAATACCATCTATATTTTTGGATATATAATTCAGCTGTTTGTTTGGTATATTCTCCAAATCTTTCAGGATTAATAGCTAAACCAGATGCCATAGTTTGAAGTATAATGTAGAATCTTTTTATAAGATTTTCATCGACACCTGTTATTTCTGATGAACACTGATAATTTTCGAAAAATCGGCGAGCTGTATTTCCGTCATTGCTATTACCACTTCCTTGACGTGGTTTATCAATATGTAATCCCATTTCGTTACGAAATAAACTCTGAACAAGCTTCTTTTTATCTTCTTTAAGTTTTTTGTTTTCTGGTGTTGTTGCTGCCCATTTTTGAAATGAAATGTTATAAGATATGTGCAATATCATTTCCATACACCTTATCCATGCATGCAAAGTAGACAACCCATATTCATAGGCACTCTCATTTTCTGGTTTTGATGATACTTTGCTCAAGTCATTCATTTCACTTGGCTTGGCACCACATATGGTACACACAGCACCTGAAGTTGTGTCAGTTAACACTTGTGCAACCTTGCCATCAACCATAGTTAGAAATAACTCATGCGTTATCTCTATAATCTGATTATTTTTGTTAATTTCGGTAGTTTCTAAATTATTTATTTCTGAACGAATATCATTCACCACCAATCGAGTTTTTTCTGGCGTTTCTTTAGCAAATTCGATTAATATAGGCCTACAATATCTGACAGAAGAGCATGCTGGGTTTTGCCAAATAACTTGATTAGTTGATGAATCTGTTAATTTGATAGGCACCAGTGAGCTTATGAACAAATTAGCGTCAGATATATTCACATTTTCGCCTGTTAACACCTGTTTGTACTCACTTTGACCCGAAGAACCATCACATCCCCATTTCGTGAATAATTGCAGTCTTCTTTGGGTAGGATTCCAAACGTTTTTAATCATCAAAATACGAGCAACAGTATGATTCAACAAATCTTGCAGCTTTACTTTAGCACCCGTTTCTGTTATTTCTATGCTTGAAGATGGGGGGTAACATAATTGTTTTTCAGTAGATAAAGCATGATACGAAGGCAAGATGGGGCAATTCTGTTTGATAAGGCACGCTCTTAAGAATCCATATTGAGCCTTGGACAAATCTAGATCAGTGTACAAACCTAGAGCTTCTTCCGTAGAAAATGAATTTATTTCTACAGTTTCCCCAAGAATCTTCTTTTTTATAATTGATTTTTCGTCTTTGCTTAAACTTCTTATGGCAGCTACAACAGCAGCCTCTTCAGATTCACCTTCAGACCTCAAGCCTTGTACATATGCGTTACGTACATAGTCCAACCCGAACTCCTGAACTAACTCCATGTTCTTTCTCTTTTTTGATTTGTCCGACAGGTCTTCATAGGCTTTTGATGGTCTTCCACGCTTTTCAGATGATGATGATGGGGTCGCGGATGTACTTTCATCAAAACTGACCTTGAATTCACCATCTAACCAAGTCGCATTTTTCGTCAGGAACCTCTCCTTAGTACGACTACATTTTGACCAACGATCGTTGAATTGGGTCAAAAAGCTTTTTTGAATGGTGGTTAAAACTTCTTGGCTTCTTGATGACGATAAGTTGTGCTGCTGCTCTAAATATTTCTTAATATCTTCTGGGTTTGTTCCAAAATTGATGAGAAAAACGCAGAGTTCGCGTCGAGTAATAACAAATTCACTCATTATAGAAAAAATAATAAAAGATTTTTTGACGGTCGCGAAGTAACTTGTTGTCGACAAATGCTATAGTGTTAGTGTTATTGAGGACTGGTGAAGAATCACTAAAATTAATTGTATATATTCAATTCGACTTTCCGTGTGCAAACTTGATGAATAATATTTCACATGGGAAATAAACTTATTATCTTTGAAAACAGAAACAATTAACCACTATCTAGAAAATATAAATACCACAATTTTCTTCCTTTATGATTTGTTGTTAATGGTAATTGATAAAACTTATCGAAAACAAACGTTTTGTGGTTATACAGTTTAGATAAGAAAATAAAAACAATATATTCTAACATTTTTAATTTTCTTATGTTTTTGACCTATAACACTAAAATGCATTTTTTTTCCAAGGGGGCAGAGTTGGGCAAGATTTTTTTTTCTGCCTCGTATTATTGATCAGTTACTGTATTCAAAATCATAAATATCTCGACTTCGGCAAACTTCGCTAACACCTAAAAGCTTTTCTGAAAATTAAGGCCTATACAAAAAAACATGAGTCTTAAATCTGAGTAATTACACTTTTCGTGCCAAAATCTTTATGAATATGATAGCATTTCCAAAAAGTTCAATAACAGACCTTTCTAATGATATACCACACAATAATTCAATGTCACAGAATCAGAAAATATCATAGTGCAAAGTTTGAGGTTTCTCCTATTCTGTGCTAGCAGGAATTTCATTGAACCAGTTCAAGCCTCTACTAAGCTAAAATAATATATTGACTAAAGGTTATTTAGTACAAATTTAGATACTTAGGACATTATTCTTCATAAATCAATCTAGAATAGTTCTAAATTCCGACTTATGTAAAATTCATTTTTGAGACGAAACTCACGTTTTTGTCCCATAGTGCGGCGCACAGCATTGATGTTTTTGTTGGTCACAGCGGTGGACGGCCGACCATCGCGAGATTCGTCACTGAGATTGATACGACCACGCTTGAATTCTGCAAACCAGCTATAAACAGTTGTCTTGCATGGTGCTTTATTGCCAAAAGCTGTTTCAAGCCGAGCGATGCTCTGTTGAGCTGTCAAATTACACTTAAAATCGTAGAAAATCATACTACGAAAATTTTCCCGAGTTAAATCCATGTTGATGCAGACACACAATTTTTTAAATGGCGCCACAAGGTAAAAACAAAAGACAGTCAGATGAAACAAACTGCATTCTACAGCCAAAGAGTTCTATTTTCAAATGTTGCAATAAATTTTTAAATATTGTTTATGTAAGTGGCCAGTTCCGGAAACTTACAGTGCGCCCTATGTATCACTAAAAAATTTACTTTTCATAATAAAAGTATACTTCTGGCAAAATTTTGAGAAAATCAGTGTTTTTTTATATTCAATTACAAGTTCCTGTTATATGGTCAGACAATTTTGTACTATCCAAAATGGTTTTAAGGTCCTATTTTAGAAGTACAAATAAGTTGATATTATTCACAAAATGCTTTGTATCGATCGCAGATATTCGAATGAAAATCGTTCGACTCACCGGTTTTGGGCGAGTCTAAGTCTACTTATCATAAATAAATGTTTCTCAGATAGTATGCCACCTGGTCTGGGACTTTAAGTAAATTTAATTTTTTTTCACAATCAAAAGAAAATATTTTTAGGCCTGGGTTCTCTTCTTTAACTTTTTAAAAAAATGCTTTAGCTCTCAACTTATGCAGTCTTTGCTTTGTTAACAAATTGTTTTGGGCTTCATCATTTTTAACACGTTTTAATTTTGAAGAAAATCTAAGACACGTAGCACAAACATCCGTCCTTGGTGTTCCAAAACCAAGATTATATTTTGTGTTAAAAATATGCCGGAAGTAACATTTTTTCACTTTTAGGTCATAAGTAGTATAACGTAGTTAATAATTACTACTAACGGTATGTGTGAGGAGAGAAGATAAATCCAGGTTTCAGCGAATAGCACAATATTTATTATTTCTACTTTACAAGTTTAGACTCTTATGGATATACGAAGAAATATAGATAGGGGTCGTGAGATCGAAGTAGGCACGAGATCCAGTCAGACAGCCGCTATGAAATAGCCAGCCACTTAACTTCGAGATGACGAGATGATCCGAGCAGGCCTTCTGGTGGACGCGCGCAGGCTTATATATGGCCCTCGGGGTGATGCGGCGCGGGGAAGCGGGGAAAGGCAGCCGTTGATGGAGGCACGACGTCACAGTAGCTTGTGAATCATACAGCTTCCACAATTTATTAATTGATAATTCGGAAGCCAAATAATATATCTTGGTGTTACCACGACAGTAATGGGGCTCTGTACATGAAATAGAGTTGTTATTTTTATGGGAAACACGATCACCTCCTCTCTTTTCTTGTAAAATTTTACCTTTCTCATAGTATTCCTTCATGACACTTTGCACTCTATACTTGGTAATTTGCAAAACTGTCAAAAAGTAACGTTGACAAACTTGCACTTTTTTTTTTCAGTCTTACAGTAAATATAATACTTAGTCTGAAATGTTTGTTCCTTATATTTTTTGCATGTTGTAGAGGAAAGTAACCAAATATGGAATACCGGTTTGTTTTATGGGCATAAAAAAAACAAATATTTGAAATCAAAACCTTTTACTAGTAATTTTATCTTATTATATATTTGCGTTTCACAAAGTAACAACCAGTTGTCATACTTATTGATTTTAAGTATAATATTTTTTCAAAAACAAAATTAACATAAAGGTATCTAATCATGGAACAGGTACCCCAAATATGGAATAGTATATAAACTCAGGCATAAACCTATAAAAAAAGTAACGTAAATTAAAAAATCAACATAAAACAATCAAAACTTAATGTAACTATAATACTGGCATTAGGAACTTTCATAAAATAGAAAAAAGAACTTGAATTATTTGCAGAAGTCACAAATCCAGGTGTCAAACTCTGCACCAGCGCAATCATTATGTGCCCAGAGGCCGCACATGAGGCATTTGATCCAGGTTTCCCCTTGAGTATCATTAGAAAAAAGCATATGGCAGAACATGCACTCAGCATCTTCGGTGTCTGGAGCCGTACGCTCCTCCAAGGCTTCGGGCTCACTGTCTGTGTCAAACAGAATCATCTCGTCATCGTCAGAAGAAGAAGCTGTTTTCTCTTTCAGAGGTTTTCTTTTTGATTTATTTTTGTCCTGTTTTTTATTCTTTGCTTTAGTAATTTTATTTTCTTTTTGTGCTTTCTTGTTGCGTTGATCTATGAGATAATTTTTATATGGCGAAGACGTGATGATGGATGCAACAGAGCATTTTCTTCCCCTTTTACTCGTTATTCTCTTTTTGTTTGGCATTGGGCTGATATCATATGGAGATACTAAATTAAGGCTGCTGCGAGAAAGTCCTGAAGTGGAAGGTTCTGGTTCTGGATCATCATTTTGCTTGGCTGCTAATTCTTCAGTCGAACAGTCATCAAGGGATTTTGCATTAGGCATTGGCTGATCATTTGACGGAGAACTTGATTTTGTGGGCGTAACATTGACAGTACAGCCGTCTTTAACTGCATTCTGTTGTGCAGCAAGATAGTCAACTTCGGTAAATATATTTTTATTTAATGGCCACAGTCCAGTAGCACGAAACCCATTAGCAGCAACCTCACCTGTTTGAACTTTCAAATATGCCCTGCCAAAAAGCTCGACTGTGTCAAAAGGACCTAATGGCCTTTCATTATTTCTGATCCACATTCTTATTTCTTCACTATAATAAGTTTTGAGTGGTCCCATAAAAGTCTTATCTAGTGGTTGAAGTTTGTGAGTTGTGTGTGGAGGTATGGATACAATTTCTACGTTGTTATCTCTAGCCAGTTCTATCACATCTATATTTCGAGTATGAGTGAAGTGACCGTCTAAGATTAATAATACTTTCGATTTTGGTGTTGGGTTAGTATGTTGGATAAAATGTTTGAACTAATCGGTAAAAATATTCATTTGTATCCACCCTGATGGATGTGTAACTCCAACAGAACCTGGAGGACAGCCTCTCATCAGTTGTTGACTCATATTTTTACGAGGGAATATAATGAAAGGTGGTACAAAATGTCCAGTGGCGTTCATACAAAAGACTATAGTCATTAATGATCCTCTTTCAGCTGAGGTAAGTGCAGCTATCTGTCGTTTACCTTTGTGGCCAACGACTTGGCGTATCTTGCTTTGAACAACAAAAGTCCTGATTCGTTGACGTTATATATTTGATTAGGAGGATAATTACCTTTATCATAAACGTCTTCAAGGAGATCAAAAAAGGAATCCACTTTTTCTTTGCTAAACCCAAAGGCTCTTGCAAATGACGTACCAGTTGGTCTTCTCAATGATAGTTTTTCTTTGTGGCGTTTTAAAAATAGCTTTAGCCATTTTTTTCCTGCCATCCCAGACTCATTAAACGGATTCTTCAAGTGATTACGTTTAGCTAACATATATGCCATTCTGCGAACATCATTTCTCGTTAAGCCATAAAACTTGCTCTCCATCTTTAAAATATATTCCACTAAAAGGCGTTCAATATGAACACCTAAGACAGTTTTTCTTCCCAATGTAGTAGCTGCGGCTTCTTCTGGAGGTAGCTCATTTTGCTGACATAAACGGAACAAAGTAGTTCTAGGGACATCAAAATGCTTTGCAGCTTTTAAATAACCCATTTTTTTCTCTCTGACCATTTTAATAGCTTCCGCCATATGATCCGTATTCCATTCCTTTCGTTTTGCTTTGGACTTAGGTGCCGCCATTTTAGTAATTAATTCTGAAATCAAAAAGTTATCCAGTCAGATAAAGGGAACCAATTATGGAATAGTCCATATTTGGACCCCATGACCTGTCCATATTTGGCATTTTTAAATAATTGAACATAAATTAAATATTTTTGAAATGAGTAAACTAAGATAACATGTTGCTTCTAATACTTTCACAAAAACACCTAATTAATGTAGAGAAACAATCTCAAACACACCATTCACAATAAGTAACGAAAAATACATTTTTTATTACGTACCCGTATAGTGCCACAAACTTATCTGGCCCGGTAAGAGCGTCGCTGTGGTAGAATGTAGTGTTGCCACTAAATATGATTCCCCGGTTATTATGGGAAGATGAATGCCTTTGCCCAAATTTCTTTTTTATCAATTTTATAAAAATTAGTTCACAAAAATATTCATTTTTTATAAAATTGAATTTTAAATTACACAAAATTGAACAATAAAGAGTAATCTTTACATATTTATAAATTAAGGTCCTCCTTGTGTCTGTCTGTTATCTGTTTCGGATAAACTAATAAAAAAGTAATCACTATCTTTTGGTAAAATTCATGCGATTTTTATCAAAAGATAGAGTGATTCATAAAGAAGGTTTAGGTATATTATTTGACGAGGTTTACCAGTGCGTAGCCGGGGCGGGCAGCTAGTAATTAAATAAAACATAACTTTAATTATATTTTAATGTTATTATTATGATCATGCAAACAATCATTTACGTAATCTAGAGGCTGGATTCCGGGTATTCCTATAGATGTACTATGAACTTCGGTCACTTCATCGTCCGAATCGCTGCTTTCACTTTCACTATCACTCCCTATATTTATAATAAATGGTTCATCTAAATAAGCATCCCTTTTTAAATGTTCATTTTCAATATTCTTTACATGGGCACAATGTTTTTGACACTCTGCAGTAGATATTTTATTAAATGCTGCGACTAACTGAGGCATTTCAGCATCTGACTTCCCAATATTATGTTCTGCGACATGACGTTTCATAGAACTCCAAATCATTTCTATGGCATTCAAGTCGCAATGATAGGGAGGTAATCTAAGAACCGTGTGTCCCATTGTCTCTTAATAAATTATCAATTTCATATTGCGGTGCTGGTTTATGCCTCTTTATTAATTCATACAGTTGAGGTTTAGTGTAAGTTTCATTGAATTCCACATTATGTTCGGTAAGCCAATTCTGCATATCTGCTTTTTTGCTGTTAGTATTTGGGCATTTGTTAATGCAAATACTGTGATAAGGGGCATTATCCATAACAATTATTGTTTCCGTGTGTAAATTAGGTATAAGTTTTTCGGTTACCCATTTTTTAAATTATTATTATTCATTTCGTCGTGGTAATCGCCGCTTTTCGTGTTTGATTTAAAAACAAGTAGGGCATTCTCAACAAAACCTGTTTCTCCACCCGCATGTACTATAATCCACCTATTTCCTTTAGAAACAAGATTCAAAACACCGTCAAAATTATTACTTTGCCAACAACGCCCAGCCGTGTGTGATGAGTGGATGTAAGTCTCATCCAAAAATATAACTGGCTTTCTTTCACGGCTTTCGTTCTGTTTAATTTTCTGCAAATAAGTTGCCCGCCATGCAGAAATATCGTTGCGCTCAATTAAGACTTTTCTGTTCGATTGCGTTTTCTTGTATCGGAAACCAATTTTACGCAATAGCTTTCTGAGAGTCTCACGACTCGCATTAAAATCAATTTCATGTTGTAAAACATTCAATAATTTCGGGATGGTTGGTATTTCTTCATTGTATAAAATTCGTGAATTTTTCTTCTTATAACGCCAAGGTCAAAATCATCAATTTCGACTTTTCCCTTCGTTCTTGTCCTCCTTTTCCCAGGAGTAGAAATTTTTGAGCCGGTTGCATCAGCTTGTTCTTTTTCCTTAACTAATTGTCTTACAAACCGCTCACCAACACCTGTAAATAGAAAACTTATAAATCTTATGTAGTATGTGGTATGAGTATGATTCTATACCATAAAGGCAAAAAATGAGCGTATAGTCATTAATGAATGTAAGTAAATCTGGCTTCACTTGGATTCATGATGAATACATTACTAAATTGATTTCAAAAATCATGTATTCAAATTACTTAAAGTAAGTCTAAAATAAACTTATAGTAACGTAATAATAATATTTAAGTCACTTAAATTGTGAAATCAACAAATAGGTGTTTCACAGCAATAACTGGGCAACACTAACCTGTAGCAGCTGCTACTCGTTCATACAACTTTTCACATGGTATTAACGGTGTTTTGAGACGTTTCTCCTCCTGCTTAAAAGCTAATACTTTTAAAATAATGTTTCTCGCGTCACTTTTCAATGCTTTCGGCATTATTAATACTTTAAAACCACAGAACAACGAATAAAAACAGTAAGCGTCACGAACCACAACAGACTTGTTAAAAATATGACATTTCAAAATGGCGGCTCTAGTTCCGATTTCTGCCACCGGGTCAGATGTGTTTGTGGCACTAAAAGTTTTCTGACGGCGACAAAACAAAACACCTCCACCGTGGCCAAAGCGCTCGCACAACTGACTTGTCAAGACCGGTGCGCGTGGATAGAGGTTGAAAGAGATGGACAATCAGTACTTATCGCATTTAGGATTCTTTGTTTACGAGTAATGCCGGTATTCCAAATTAGGGATACTATTCCATATTTGGTTACTTTCCTCTACGTCGCACTATGGGACCAAAGGGTGCGTTCCATCTCAAAAATCTGTAACTTTTTTGTTTCTCGACATTTTTGTCAGAATTTTTTTATACGTATTTTTGAACACTTATACTATTAGGTAATTGAAACATCATTACTTTAAAAACTATATTTATTTATAAAAAAAAATTACAAATATAAAATTATGAAAAGTTTCAGTAAAACTTATATTTAATATTAATTTTTGCTCACATTAAAATAATTATAAATTAATAACTACTTAGTAACATTATATAATATCAAAAAAAAAAACAATAAACCATATTCTACTCATTCCTTGTCAATATTAAAAGCTCTTTAGCTTTGTCAAGTAATTCTTTTGATATTACATTACTCGATCTATTTAAGCTAGATATATAGGGATCAGAAGTATACAGCAGTGTGTGCAGAACGTCTTCCATTGTTGCAGACCTGGAACACTTCCGAGCATGATGTAACCTATATTTTTTATAGTCTTTATTACGAGCTTCTTGAGCATCTTCAAATAATTGGCCTAACGGCAAAACTGCAAAGTGCTCGATTATTTTGGTACCATGTATCAGAATTTTATGCACTGAGGATGGCATATAGTACCAGTTATATTAACTTACGAATAACTGTGCTATTCCTAGCACATATTCACCAAACTTTATAACGTAGTTAATAATTACTACTAAAGGTATGTGTGAGGAGAGAAGATAAATCCAGGTTTCAGCGAATAGCACAATATTTATTATTTCTACTTTACAAGTTTAGACTCTTATATACGAAGAAATATAGATAGGGGTCGTGAGATCGAAGTAGGCACGAGATCCAGTCAGACAGCCGCTATGAAATAGCCAGCCACTTAACTTCGAGATGACGAGATGATCCGAGCAGGCCTTCTGGTGGACGCGCGCAGGCTTATATATGGCCCTCGGGGTGATGCGGCGCGGGGAAGCGGGGAAAGGCAGCCGTTGATGGAGGCACGACGTCACAACTTCAATGCGTTTATAGAAAATCCTGATGACATGGTTTGCAGAATTATATATAATCTCTTGATTAACTCTTCATCGACACCCGTAATTTCTGCAGAACATTGATAATTTTGGAAGAATCTCCATGCCGTGTTTCCATCAATTGCTGTTTCCAGAACCTTGACGAGGTTTGTCAATGTGCAAACCAAGGAAATTCCGGAAACTAGTTTGGACATACTGTTTTTTCTCTTCTTTAAGCTTCTTGTTTTCTGGAGTCGATGCAGACCACTTTTCAAATCCTAGATTATAAGAAACATGCAGAATCATTTCCATGCATCTAATCCATGCATGTAAGGTGGAAAGTCCGTATTTGAACGCATTTTCATTCTCAACTCTTGCAGACACTTTTGTTAGATCGTTCATCTGTTTTGGAGTAGCTCCACAAATAGTGCATGAAGCACTTGACGGTGTCTCTGTTAATACTTGAGCAACTTTACCGTCAATCATAGTCATAAACAGTTTATGTCTTACTTCTATAACATTATCATCTATGGCTGCAAGCGTCAGATTTAATTTACTAATTAAGGCTTCGAGTTCACTTACAGTGGTTGCGGTTTTTTTGGGAGTTTCTTTCGCTAATTCCAGAGAAATGGGTCTGCAATATCTAACTGAAGAGCATGACGGATTTTGCCATATAATAGCTTTACTTTCTTCATCCACTAGTCTCAATGGTACAAGTGAAACTATGAACATATTAGCATCCGATATTTGTTCATTTTCTTCTGGTAAAAGCTGTTTATATTCACTTTGTCCTGACGATCCATCGCAACCCCATTTGCTGTATAGCATCAGGTGGTGGGAATTTCTTCTCACAGAGTCTATCTTTAAAATACGACAGGCAGTATGATCTAAGAGATCTTGAAGGTTCACTTTGGCACTTATGTTCGTTACGGTTATGCTTGACGTAAGAGGATAGCAATTCTTTTTTGCTTCACCCAAAATTTGATATGATGGTAATATAGAAAAGTTTTTTTCAGCAAGTTTCAGCCTCAGGTACATATATTGAGCCTTAGATAAATCGGTTTCTATATATATACTTAAAGCTTCTTCTTTGGTATAAGAAGTTACATCATCCGGACTTCGTAAGATGTTTCGTAGAATGATTGTTTTCTCCTCCCTTTCTGTATTTCTCACAATACTTACAATCGAAGCTTCATCATTTTCACCAATAGATCGTAAACCTTGTACATAAGCGTTGTATACATGTCCCATTCCATACTCCTAGACTAATTGCATGTTTTTACGTTTTTTTGTTCTTTCTGAACACTCGTCATATAGTTTTATTGGTCTACCACGATCTTCAGGTGCATTTGAGTCAGAATTTTCAGATGTTGAGGGTCTACAGGGGTTCAGTAGTACTTTAAACTCGCCATTTAACCAATTTGCGTTTTGATTCTCGAAACGATCTTGTTTTCTTTGAGCTTTCGCCCATTTTTGGTTACAACTCGATATCAAATTTTTTTGTATACTTTCTATAACCGTATATCTGTTGTTGACAACTGGAAATATTCCAACAAATATTTTTTAATATCTGAAGTACTTTTACCGTTTATTATTTGAGTACATATGTCGCGTCGTACACAAACGAATAGGCTATTTGACACTATTAAAAATATGCTACGAAATGTGGTCATCCTATTAGGTAATAACATAAAAAAACATATTTATCTCTGTTTTATCCAAAAATATTTAAAGATTATTCAAAATAAACAAAATAAATTCAAATTATTTTTTAAATTTCTTCAGCCACAAGAACGCTCTGTGATTGGCTACGCCTCGCGTGACGTCACACGCAAGTCAACATTGTTTATTGTTATACACTTTGTGCTATTTTATCGTATTTCCATCGTTTCCTGTGCTATTTTTACTAATTTTTTAATATTCCGCAAGACACTATTAACTAGTGATATAAACAATAGTGTTTGCTCTCAAAATGGACGAGAATTTTGTGCAAGCCGACAATAGAAACCTACCTAAGATAGACGCATTTATGGTTGCACTTTTCTTTAAATATAATACTGATTATTATGCTGCAGAGCTCAAAAATATAAAAACTGCTGTGTAAGTATCTAATTATTTATTTATAATGAAATTTTTTATATTAATTTGCGTCGAGGTTTCATAAAATATTTAGGTTATGTTTACCTATTAATTCTGTTCAAAATTTGATGTAAAAAAATTTCTGTCCTTAGTTTTTCTTTTGTTCTGCAGATCTTCCAGAGAATCCTATGGCGATGACGCTGTTGGCTATGTACAACTGCACCGGGAGCATGGAATTTGCACAGTGAAATGTAAAATGTGTCCCGAGCATAAAGTAAGAAGCAAACCATATAATATTACAATGATGGTGAACGAAACTGACGGTGAAATCATTAGCTGTAAGTGCCATGATTGTGCAGCTTCGGCTGGTGGATGTAAGCATGCAGTTGCCTTTTTGATGTGGGCTCATCGTCGCAGTGAAGAACCTCCATGCACATCAGTAGAGTGTTACTGGAAGAAACCTATTCTATCTAGAGTAGGTACTACTCTCAAGTACATCACAGTTACCCAGCTGTGTAAAAAAGAAGTACCTCATAGACCAAGTTCATCAGTAGTTTATGATGATTTTATTTCCGAGGCAAAGAAAAAGAAAGTTGATACCTGTGAGCTGCTGAAATATCAGCATGACTCTAAACATACTGGTGTTATGCAGTACTCTCTGCACATTTTCATGACAAATCAATGTGAAGAATTGAAAATGGATGTAAAGAAGCTTATAGAGGCCATGAAGGCAACATTTGATGTTACTGCAATACAGATGATTGAAAGAACAACAAGAAACCAGAATAAGAGTAGCTTGTGGTATGAAATTAGATATGGACGTATTACTGCTTCTAAAGCACATGAAGTGAGTGTTTGCCGTACACCAGATGGCTCATTAGTTGCTGCAATTATGGGTGCAAAAATACCTGACACTGCTGCCATGAAAAGGGGTAGAAAGTTGGAGGAAATAGTAAGGAAAACAATCAGTAAGAAATTAAAAACCAAAATTGATTTGTGTGGTTTGAATGTGTGCCAAAATTATCCCATGATTGCAGCTTCACCTGATGGTGTAGCTGATGATGCCATTTTAGAAATAAAGTGCCCTAGTAAAGCAAAATCTATGGATAAATATTTAAAAAATGGTGTTATATCTGAAAAATGTAAAGCCCAGGTGCAAATACAAATGTATGCCGCTGGTGTAAAAAAATGTTATTTTTGTGTTGCTGACAGCAAATTTGAAGAAAATGAGACAGTTGACATTCATTTAGTCACTTATGATGCTGACTATGTCAATAAGTTAATAAAAAAGCTTTTTGATTTCTGGAAATCAAATATTTATCCTATTTTATTAAGAAACACTAGTGTGTGACAATGTGTGTTGTGTAAATAAGAAAATAAAACCAATGTATATCCTAAGTCTTTTGTTTTATTTGTTATTCATGCATTATTTAAATACATAGATACATTATCTAATAATAGAGTCCTGCAAGTTTATTAGTGCACATGCAATAATAATAACATGGTCAAGTACACGAAGTATATTTAAATTAATTACAGAATGTTGCTTTAACATATGGAATTCTCTGATACGTCTTATTACACGTTCTATGTGTATCCGCAAACAAGCTATTATTTTTGTTTGTCGCACTTCATCTTTGGACAACTTTTCACCAGTGCTGACACTGGGCGGCCTCAATAGCTTCATACCCTTTTCATTGAGCATCTGTTCAAGGTGTTTAAAGCCTCTGTCAGCTAGGATAACAGTGCCCTGGTGCAATCCATCTAAAAACTTGCAATTTTCTACTACTGCCACATCGCTTGTTCTACCCCCGAAGCCTTGAGACACAAAGTTTACTAACCCATTTGGTGTGCAGGATATTAAATATTTTACAGTGTTTCCTTTCTTGTATTCGGACCATGTTAAAGCTTGATGAAGAGCCTTAGATGGTTTTTGGATGTCTATCTCCAAGCAATCTATAATGCAGCTGACATTATGATAATTGTGTCTGAATGAAATTGGAAGATTTTTTTAAATTAATTGTTGGTCTATATTAACAATAAACGGTTTTAAAAAACTAGCTATTATTGGGATATTAGTTAAAAATAATTTACTTGCATATGATAATGAGATACCAAAATTATCCTCTAGTTCTGAAAATGTTATGTTTAATCTAATTTTCTTGAAGCAAAGCAAGATGTATTCTTCTTTTATATTAGTGTGCTTATGTAACAGATTAATTAAAAAATAACAATCTTTGTTAATACCTATATACATTGAAGGTTTTCTTTGTATCATCCGCATAGTATTTTTGAGGCACATCTCTTGTTCAATATTTTTATAAGTTTCTGTAACATTGCTATCAGAGTCTGTAACCCTTGATGAAGATGTAACAATAGGTGATGATTGCCCACTTGTAACAGTACCCAAACCGGAAATATCACTATCTGAATTTTCATCTCTGTGAAAAATATTTTTTTTCACTGCTTTAATAGCTCCGGACAGAGAAGGTCGAAGATGGCACTGTTGAATTTTGAAGGGTGAAGTAAATCTAGATGTAGTAGATACTTTCCACGGGGAGGTTGAAATGTCTTTCTTTTTTAATCTTGTTTGCACTAACTTGCTTCTATAATGCACATTTGCTTTCACTTTTACTTGAATAGATTTATCAACCATTATTATAGGATCAGTTGTGGTTCCTCTGTCTTGAGTTTTTGGTGTTTCTGAAAAGGTAAATATTCAAATTTATTATACTTAAAAACAATGTAAATAAATAGGTAGTTACATATATGTACTTTATATATATACCTATCTAACATTATTTTTGATTTCCCACACTTCAAATTTTAATGTTACTTTTTAACCCACTATAAGTACCTATCTCCAGTAAGCCTAAGAACAAAGCGAACATTAAAAAGTTTGTAAGTAATAAATGAGTATTGAAATGTAATAGCACTATGATTATTGGTTGTAAGGTTATGCATGATACATACCTTCATCAGGTTCAATAGCTTCCTGTACAATATTGTCATCTTTTTGCACAGTCTCTGTCATGTCCTGACTTTGAACATGGCTTCCTCCTTCAAATTGTTTGAGAAGCTCCATTCTTTTTCTTTTAGCAATTACTGCACTCTGGTGATCAGGATCGCCCAACCGACGCTTACGATCCTCTTGGCAATGAAATTTACTTGGTACCGCCTCATCAGTCAAAAGAATCTTCGTACTAAAGCCCATTTTGTGCTTCATGTAATTAATTGTATCTTTTTCTATCTGAAATGTAACAATCAAAGCTAGCAATAAACAGTTTCTGTTATAATGTTAATCAAAACAACACATATTCTAATCAAAAGGTTTTAGGTTATGTATATGTACTATACTTATTTGGTTTTACAAAAATCAATTTGTACTTATTTCCTATTATTATTCGAACTGGCATACTTACATCAAAGTGATCTTCACACATAAAAACATTTGTATGAGATAAAATGCTGTTTGGGTCTCTTCGAACTAACCGTAACCACTTTTTACGTCTCTTAGGGTTCGTTGGAACAGAAACAAACAGTTTTTGTGGAGTTTTTATAGAAGTATTTGTACATTGTGGCACAATACACCATTTATACACCATTTTTCTAGTAAAATAACAGAAAAAATAATATAAACACGCTGAATGTACACTTTGTTTACTTGTCTGTGACGTCACGCAGATCATAAATATGGCCGCCGTTACAGACAGCGTTTTTAGCGCGAATATTGTAATTTAAATTTTAACTTAATATTTTACGGAAAATACTGCAAATTTCGCAGAAATATACATGTGGTGTATTAATCATATACCAACGAATAATTTAAAACAATTTTTCAAAATCAGTCAAATAGCCTATTCACTTATTTTTAACTTTTTTAACAAATATATGTTTACCGAAAGAAACAGTATTCGAAATACTATGACGAACATGCTGAAAACCTGAGTATTTATAGGACTTTTCAGTAACTAGTGCAAAATCGATGGGAAAATTGATTAAAATAGTTCACATAGGAAGTAACCAACATTTAATAGACTTACCACAACAGATAAGAAGTAAACAATATATTTTTTTCTTATTAGTGGTTAAAATTATCGCCGCAAACATAAAATCACACAAGAAAATATTTTTACCAATATTATATGTTATTTTGTGCTTACTTGTTATATAAAAGTATTTTATTAGAAACAAACAATAACACGTATGTTTTTTTGTATCCCAAAACGTCAGGATTAGGGCGCAGATAACATGACTCACGAGTTACTTTTTTCCCTCAGTCGACATTTTTGCTTTTAGATCAAAATGGCGCAATAATGACGCAGGTTTTTTTTATTTCCCTGTATTACTGAATAGTTAAGGTATCTAAAAATGTCAATAACTAGACATCGGCAGCTTTCGACAACAAGGAAGACTCTACTTGAAAATCAAAAATACAGATATTTTTATTAAAATGTAATAAAAATTAGTAAAAATCATTTTAAATAAAATTAAAACGGATTTGTAAACTAGACTTCATGGGAAATTAAAAAATGTATAACACATATATATTTCCTTCGAGAACTTAGAAGATATTTGAAGTTGAACTTTACAACGAATATAAAATTTTTTGAAGTTCAAAGTTTGGATGTAATTTTATATACCCAAAACAAACTATATATTTTTTTTCACTTTTATATCAAATAGCTCTAACATTTAAGAATATAAAACAATTGAAATGGACTCACTATTACGCATTTCGTCCAAACCATTTTAAAGATGGAACGCACCGTTTGGTCCCATAGTGCGTCGTCGCATTACTTTTTTAGCCTTACAATGTTTTAATATAAAAGCATCTTGTGTTTTCTTTTCTGGCTTTTCATAAAAATTATCAAAAAATAATTTAAGGTCACTCATTTTCAAAGACATGCATTTGAATGTTTTTTTGTGGCGACAAAGCACTCTTTTGGGAAGTTCCTTTGCTGAATATCTAGAACAAAAATAAAAATTACGTATTGATAGTTTAAGATTTACTAAAGGTCCAAACCAATGGAGAACACTAAAAAAATTATAGCATCAAACAATAGCTTCAAACGTGTCACGATCAAAATCAGTAAGTACATTAGTTAGTTAGAAGCAACTGACAAACAAACAGATACATCAAATTTATCAAAAGCCTAATGTTTTCTTATGTTTTCGCGATTGTTATTCATTAAATTAAACTATTTTAATACGGTTTTATCGCGTTTATTACTTATTTATTTACACCTGACGTTTCAAACACTTTACAGCGTTCATGGTCGCAGGCAGACTAAGTTAACATTTGTCTTTGATGTCATAAGATTACAAAACTACCGCCTGAAATTTTTATTGGGAACTATTCCGATTCACGCAGTATTGGCTCACAGTATCTAAGGGTCTTGCAGTCTGCTTCCGAGTTTGCAATTTTATTAAGTTAATGACTGGGTCCCAAGCTGGCGGTACCTGCCATCCATCCTCTCTATTGAAATTAGGATGTTTTTAATTTCAATAGCTTCACGTAACATCCTTGGAATGAATCTGTTTTCCTTTGCAAGGACTTGAGGATTATCAAAACGCATATAGTGGTTGGGTTTGTCTAGAGCATGTTCACAGACTGCAGACTTGGTTGAGCGTCTATTTTTCATGTCAGCAATATGTTCTTTCATACGAGTATTAATGCTTCTCTTTGTTTGCCCAATGTATGATAAACCACAGTCACAGTCAATTTTATAAACTCCAGCATCTTGCAATGGGATATTGGATTTTACAGGTCTTAAAAATTGGTTTATTTTCTTATGCGGTTTGTAATAGGTCTTGATTGAAGCTCGCCTAAGTATGTTACCAATCTTGTCCGTGACTCCCTTTATGTATGGTAAGATGGCAGGAAAACGATCAACTGTGTGTGGCTTGGGTCGACTTCTGTGACAAATGTGTGGGAGGCTGAGATTGTTGCTTCTTAAGACAGACTTGACTCGTTGAAGCTCCTCCTTAAGATGGTGGGTGTCACAGATGCCGTGTGCTCTCTGTAACAAAGATTTGCCTACGGATGATGATGGAAGATGTTCAAACGGTACGTAGATGATACTTTTGTTGTACTCCCCAAAACTCAAGTCTCTGTTTTGTTAGATCATTTAAATTCCATTAATAGTAAAATTAAATTCACTATGGAACCTGAGATCAATAATTCATTAGCCTTTCTTGATGTTTTAATAACTAGAAATCTTGACAATAGTATCAGTCACACTGTGTACAGAAAGCCCACCCACACAGACAAATATCTCAATGGTAAATCTCACCATCATCCATGTCAGTTAGCTACCGTAGGCAAATCTTTGTTACAGAGAGCACACGGCATCTGTGACACCCACCATCTTAAGGAGGAGCTTCAACGAGTCAAGTCTGTCTTAAGAAGCAACAATCTCAGCCTCCCACACATTTGTCACAGAAGTCGACCCAAGCCACACACAGTTGATCGTTTTCCTGCCATCTTACCATACATAAAGGGAGTCACGGACAAGATTGGTAACATACTTAGGCGAGCTTCAATCAAGACCTATTACAAGCCGCATAAGAAAATAAACCAATTTTTAAGACCTGTAAAATCCAATATCCCATTGCAAGATGCTGGAGTTTATAAAATTGACTGTGACTGTGGTTTATCATACATTGGGCAAACAAAGAGAAGCATTAATACTCGTATAAAAGAACATATTGCTGACATGAAAAATAGACGCCCAACCAAGTCTGCAGTCTGTGAACATGCTCTAGACAAACCCAACCACTATATGCGTTTTGATAATCCTCAAGTCCTTGCAAAGGAAAACAGATTCATTCCAAGGATGTTACGTGAAGCTATTGAAATTAAAAAACATCCTAATTTCAATAGAGAGGATGGATGGCAGGTACCGCCAGCTTGGGACCCAGTCATTAACTTAATAAAATTGCAAACTCGGAAGCAGACTGCAAGACCCTTAGATACTGTGAGCCAATACTGCGTGAATCGGAATAGTTCCCAATAAAAATTTCAGGCGGTAGTTTTGTAATCTTATGACATCAAAGACAAATGTTAACTTAGTCTGCCTGCGACCATGAACGCTGTAAAGTGTTTGAAACGTCAGGTGTAAATAAATAAGTAATAAACGCGATAAAACCGTATTAAAATAGTTTAATTTAATGATTATCAAAAGCCTCTTTATGTGTCGGGGGTTAAAAATCTGAAACAAGATTTTTTTTTAAATCTTTTTTGTGACAAGCCTTTATTACAAACTAAAAGTACTCATGAAGAAGAATCAAACGCGCCCAAACTCGATGGGGTTATGTAGTTTTATTACTGAGTTCCTATGACCACCTTCCAGCTTCATCATCAGATCAGCTCCACATTATCATAATATTGCATTGTCACGCGATTTACATATTCGTGCAAAATTTCAGCTCAATCGGACACCGGCAAGTGGTCTTTAAATTGCAAGACAGGACAGGTGAAAGTCAATAAAAGCTTGTAAAAACGGTTTAAGTGAGGGGTATAAAAGCAAAAATGCCACTCTCCAAAAGTTTGGAAATATCAAAAACCTAGAAAATGTTTTAAGGGACTAATTATAGTAAATCGATAAAGTTATGTTATATCGATACTTCGGGGAAGAAAGGTCGTAAACCCCAAAGTGGCAACTTTACAAGAGAAGCAGAAAACGTAAACGAAAAATAATTTTGAGACGTAACTTTTTTGATTTTTAACTTATAATAATAAGGACTAGTGAGATATATTCGTATTTAAATGAACTTTAACGTCAATAATTCTATGTTTGAATAAACTTTATATTTAAAAAGTTTGTATGGAATTACGACCTAATATATAAAAAAAAATGGTGAATACGGCTCCTACTACCTACTCACTAAAATATGTTTTGTGACGTATTTACAAGTCCTCAATATAACTATACAAATTTTGGGCCTAAAAGCCAATGAAAACAAAATATAAAAAATAAAAAGGCGTAACTAAGGATTGATGATAAAAAGATTTTTATATTTAGAATCATATTTATTGTATGAAATTATAATTGAGGAACAAAAGAACAATGAACAAGGGTTGCACAATGATCAACACCAATCGCCCTTTCTTTTTTATGTCTAAATGACAAACAAAAAATTAACAAAATATTTCAAAAATTCTAAGTAATATTTGAATTTTACGTTAATTCTAATCAGATTTGTAGTCAGAGACAATAATTGATACTGATGAAGAAGATGAATCTTCTTCATCAGTATCAATTAATGTTTCTTTAATTGATTTGTTGTGAGGTAAATTAAGATATTCATTATGATACGGTTTAGGTATTGTTCCGCTTACACAAAGACGTTTCAAGTCATTAAATTTGGCAGTTGAAATTGGTAATCGAGTGTTATATAAATTTTTCAAAACGTAATTTTTCGCCTGACTTCCCTCAAATTTGATATCATCTTTTTTATCCCTTACACGACTTTTTCCTTTTCCCCCACCTTTTCCCTTTCTTTTTCCTTTCAACTTCCTACTATTCTCAGATTCTTCGAATAAAGTAACTGTTTCTGCAATAGCATTTTCGTCAGTGGAGTATTTAAAATTAAATTGGTCAGTACACTTTTTTTTAAATGTTACTATTCTAATATTCTTGAACTTCAAATTTTTCAGCGTTTCCTTTGTAAAAGCTTTTAAAGCATGTTCTTCCCAATTTATGAAATCTGTATTGTCCATAAAAATTACTTGATAAGGTCGAGGACGTTTTCGTGCCGATGAAATGTAAGGAGCCCATTGAGAGGGGCTCCAAACTGTCATTTTTTGGACTTCGCGTTCAATTGTAGCATGTACGGAATCAACGGGCATGTAAGTATGACCAGGTAATAGGAAATTGAGCTGTATAGTCTGCACATTTTTTGACAACTTCAAAAAGTAATTTATGGCTGTCAAAACTACTCTATTTTTGTTCTGTCCTCCAGCTGAATCGCAGTAAAGCAGCAAATGCGTCACATTTCTCTTATCAACTTCTTGGAAATATTTAAACAAACAAGATGCAATCTCTTGACTGCCTCTCATTCCGTCACATTCTCCCCAAATGTAACAATAAACATTTTGAGTCCCACTTTCGTACAAAGTGAAATTGAAAACCGCGTATTTTCTAGCATATCCTAATAGCATGCTATCTCCATGGGGGGTAGTTAATACCTTTTGTAGGTCAAAACTAGTAGTCAGCGTATCAGTGCAGAGTCCTTTTAATTTTTGGTGAGTTAAAAATCTCTGGTATGTCGATTTCTTTTCTCGAAGATGAGCTTCTAACTTTTTTTTATCTTCTTCACTCACAACATCATTACGTTCTGCTCTTATGCACAGCAAGCATTTATCTTTTTTCGGCACGTGGAAGCTGATGTTATATTGCTTAAAAATGTCTCGAAATACTGAATCTCCTACGGCTTCCTTTTTATTATCTTTACATTCTTGTTGGTAAATTCTGAACAAATTAGATATATTTTTAAGCTCTTGGGGAAGATATGCCCTGTTTGATCTTTTACGATTATAATGTGAAGGCACTGCGGGTAGGTTCTCAATGAAAGATCTCGCGTATGCTTTGGCTTCCTCAGAATACTTATCGGGCATTGTACGAGTTCTCCGATCCTTTTGGGACATGCCTTCTTTTGAATGTGACAAATTGTATAATAAATATTTCTGAGTAATATTTAATGTTTCAATCAAAAACTTTTGGCAAACTTTTTGACGATCTTCTCCGTTATTAATAAAGTATTCATAAGTAACATTTCGTCTACTCACGGGTGAATCTGTTCTTTTTCTTGCAATGGATGTCACACGACAACTATTTACTAACCAGTCTCTACGCCGTTGCGGATCTAAGCTCCAGAAAAAATCAAAAAGGGATTTTCTTCTCTCGTCTGTGATGTCAAAACACCCTCTTTTACACTTTTCACGGTCACATGGATTTATTCCCATTAATTTTTCTTTTACTATACCTTTTTCAGTCTCATAAGCTTTTCCTTCATCTTTTAATTTTTTCTGTTGCTTACGCCTGTTAATTGGTTTTTCTTTTTTCGGCTTATTACTTCTGTCTTCCTGTTGAACTTTCTTCTTTTTAATTCGTTTCTTCTTTTTGTTTTTAGGAGACCCACTCGACTCAGATTCGTTGCAGGTCCAATCATCTGAACTATCTGCAGAGAAATCACATTCTTCTTCATCTGATAAAAAGTCCATATAACATTTCTTAGATGAAATTTTACGTCTTCTGGCCAGTGGCGAAGTTTTGTCTATATTGGAAGGTCCAGGTTGCATTTCGGCTAGCGATGGGGACGGTGGTTTGACAACGCAAATATTGAGGTCATTTATCATATGGCAGGAGGTTTTGGGCTGAACGGAGTAGAAATCTTCAGGAATAGAGTTGAGGTTCAAAGTCGGCGATACTGTGGACGACACAGAGCAAGAGACTTCGGGTTGGTCGGCAGTAACATTTGGAAGTAGAGGATCTAAAGGCAGCGGCTTGACGGGTGGCGGAGTAGCAGAGTCTTCTATGAACGTATTAAGCTCAGAGTGTTTATCAGTGTGAGGCATACTCATATTTCTGGTAGGCTTTATTATTTCAACAGATGTGATTTTAATTTTATTTTCATTACAAGTATTTATTTTTAACGGGCTATTGGGTGGTATCAGGTTACTCCCCATAATTCCAAAGAAAGACGTATGTGATCGGGGTAACGAAATCGTAGATGTATTTATATTATCGCCATCGCTGCTAGTATTTATTGTAATATTTGGTCTGTTAGGTACATTTATTGTTTGATTTTCTGTGTCACTATTTTCAATGATGTCATTGCTCTGATTCGAACTACTGTCTGGATTAAATATAGTGCGACTGCAACTCGGTTGATATAGTTCTAGATCAGACCTGAAAATATTTTTTTTTTTATGTTTAAAAAAATTTAAATTAAAAATAATTTTAGTTTAACATCTATTCATAACAAGCCGCTCAACCCGGCTTCGCCCGTGGTACATACATAGCCTATGTCACTCGCAGATAATACACTTATCCAATGGTGCAAGTATCTTTGAAATCTGTTCAGTAGTTTTTGAGTTTGCCCATTACAAACAAATCGCTCGCCACAGGAGTAAGGTGCATCCCCACATCAATTTATTTTTGTCTTTTACTTGCAACGTAAGGGTGTAAAAGCCACCTACTTACTTGTATTGAAATGTCAAAAAGGGTAGTAAACGCCAACAAACGACTCAATGATATTTAGTTCATAAGGGCGTATAAACCACTACTTGAATTGCATTGTCGAAAACTTACTTATTTTTGGGGTGTACATGCCAAGGCTGTATTGACATACGAGTCGTAAAAGCCACAATTAGTCAGTTCAGTAACAACTAAAGGGCTCAAACTTGCGACAATCGTTTCAATAGGTACGTGCACCATTTTGATTTGTTTGCCAAGCTACAGAACTAGTATTTTCTTGATTTTTAACCCTTTTTATTCTAAATACTTACGTAGTATAAATTATTACATTAGTATACCATGGGCAAACACATACAAAAAACATTAACAAAGTCACTTATAATATAATATGTACTTTAACAACGGAAAAACTTTATAATTAGGTATAATTCTCTATGAAATTGGAGTATGCAAACTTAGATAACTACTAAAAAAATACATAAATACTTACTTCTGTACTGATTGAGAACGATATTTCAAGTGCTCTGCCAGTGATTGAACTATATTTCTTCTTCTTTTTAAAGAATCTAGTGTATTTTGCGCCATTATTGCAAGTAAACATTCAAAAATAGGTAACTATTATGACACTTTCTCACCCTTGTCTTTACGATTACACTACTAACCCAAGTAAACAATAACAAGCCCGGCGGTACACCGCGTGACGTTTGGCGCCACCGTACAGCGTTGACGCCTATATTTATCTCGCTCTTAACTAATAAATCCATAAACATTTGAGAGAGAACGCAATAATATACGTGTTATCTATAATTTGTCAAGTATAAACTGTACTTTACTGCAAATGTTATAGAGGTGAGTTTTCATCATTTTCATCATCTTATGTTTTTCTTACTTTGCTAAATTAGAATGGCGCAAGACGGGTTAGAAATTTCTTCTAGCTAACATCATTATAATCTAGCCGAGTAATACATAACGTCGTAACTCGTACGTTTTGACATCTTTCTTTATAATTCAAGGGTGTATTTGGAATATTGTATTTTTATACCCAAGTCAAAAAGGCGTAAAAGACAACTAATTATGACGAATACTTTTACGACCAAACGTTTTTGATTACGATGGTGATACACCTAATTTGTTATAGAGGTACGATCTAATTGGCGTTTACGTCATTTTTCTTATAAAAAAATGGTTGTGGTAAGAGAAAAACATAGGGAGTAAAACACATATTTTTCGGAATATTATAACTTTGAATAGACAAATCGATAGGGTGTAAAATTCTGAACAAAACTGCATTTCTAAGTCATTTTGGCCAAAAGTGGTGATTACGACCTTTCTTCCCCGAAGTATCGATATTACTTATAAAGAATGGCTTAAATTATGTAATAGAATGTTTAAGGTAAACTAAAAATCAGCTTTGAATAGAATAAATCTAAATTTTTTACTAAGACAGTGGCAGGTTTGCACTTCAGTGGTAAACAGTGTCAGATTTGCATCTCAACCCTTGGACAGTGGCAGCTTTGCATTGTCCCACTGTTTAAGAAAATACGGTTGGCAAAAAAAACATAGTCCAATAATTTTGTGTCCTATTTTTATTTTAAAAGAAGATTAGAAAAAATAACATTCATTGAAATTGTGAGTACCTATCACGATATTTTTCTTAAAACTAAACTCTCAAATCAGAGTTAGGTACAGCTGCCTCACAGATTTCTACCGGAGTTTCGTCTGCACCATCTTGGCTACTATTCAAAACTTGCTTGTAATATTTTAGGTCTTCTCGTATTGCCCAATCTGGACCAAAATGCTTATTTAACAAATTTTTTACATCTTCTATTTTTGAAGCACTTAAAACAACTTTGTGTTTTTCGATACGTTTAGGGTTAACGTCAATCAACGAATTTCTTTTCTTAGTAACGGACTTGGAGATTCCTATGTCAGCTGTGTAATTCGGTTCTCCTCTTAATACAAATTTTTCATTCCTCTTTAAGTAAAACCTTTTAGTTGGTTGAAATTGAAAGTGCCACTTTCCAGGTGGCTTCAAAACTTTGTCTAGTTCCGATTTCCAATCGTGTACATCATCGAAATGTTTCACCATCCCATATCTTTGGAATATTTCAATATATTCTTCAGGATTCACAATGACTTCCTTTTTCTTAATCTCTTTTTCTATTTGACCAAACACCCGATCGGGCGGTAAGAAGGAATGGCCTGGTATGGGAAATATCACTTCTACAGACTGGATGTGGGGCGGAGCGACACGATTAAGCCAAACAGTGCACATTCCTATCATGGTAGTATTTTTGTTTTGCGCCCCGCACCCATCCGCTACTAGTCTTACAGTAGTTATATTTTCATCAAACGTTGTATTCAGCAGGCAATCGAAAACAGCCGATGCAATTTCGTTACTCCCTTTTTTATGTTCATCCTCCGTCCAGGTATACAAAGTCACATTATTCTTATTTAAGGTGTTGTCCGGCATGCTTCTTACAATAGCAAAGTTATAAATATATAACTGACGGCTATGATACGCCACCCCATCGGAAACTTTCGGAAGTGTTTGATTTTTCTGACAATCGAATGAGAAAACCATTAGATCATCTCTTTTTTCCTTCAAAAGCCTGTAAAAAGCTCTTGCTTTTAGGGTATGTACTCGTTTTTCTGTTATCAACTTCTGTTTCTCGGCAGGGTCTCCCGATTTCTTTATTCTTTCTTGCAGTTCATTGCACTTTGAACATGTATCAGTGCGAGGATTTCCAAAACCAAGATTGTAGCGTGTTCTAAAAATCATTCTAAAAAAACATTCTCGCACTTTTAGACTATCATCTTCACACTGTTCACAATACATCCTATACATTTTTCGCATATTTAGTTCTGATGACAAATATTTTCGTTCAAATCCGGTTGATGATCTACAATAATGTGATTCGATACATTTGAATTTTTGAATGAAATTCATCACAGCTCTACGCTTGGCGTTATTTTTACCAGACGTATGGTCGCCTCCTCTTTTTACTTGTACTATTCCACCAGTTTCGGTAAATATTTTGGCCACTCTTCTGACTCGATGTACAGTGATATTTAAAATATTCAAAAATGATTTTTGGCACACTCTTAACAATTTCGTCGATCCTCTCTTACGGACAAAAAGCCGAGTTGTATGGGCTGTTGCTTTACGAATACCCACTCGTGGACGTCGCCTTTTCGTTTTACGTACAGAGCAGTGTTTAAGTAGGAATGCATCTTGATCTTTTTTGTTTTTCGTTTTATAGAATTCGTCATGAAAGGCTTTTATATCAAGAAGTGTTAACTTTTTACATTTAAAATGTTTATCAGAAGGACCGTGATTACATTCTATCAAAGAAGGTACAGACTTAGATGAGTACCTGCAAAAGAAAAGAAGTGAAATAAGTAGAACTTTATAATAAGTACTTATATCTTTTTTATTTTTCAATAAAAAATAAAAACACGACTGCCACCCCTTAACAAGATAGACTATGCCACTCGGGAAGATTCTAATGATACTCCATTTATCCAAATCCGTTCAGCTATTTAGGTGTTATGCAGAAACTCATACACATACATACTCATGTACATAGATGAATATTCTAAACAAATTACGCTCCTTTTTTGGGGAGTCCTGTAAAAAGTAACAAATAACAAAAAAGTCGTGTAAACAAAAGAAAAGTAATACAAAGAAAAGTTTGTTGATTTTTCAGGTACTTAGGTACGTTGCATAACTTTTTTGCTAACCTTATTTACGCGCTAAACTCTTACCTTGCAACTTTTTGCAATGCTCGTTTCCAGGTACTTGGATCCCGTTTTCTTTTTCTAGCCTTTTCTGGAGCCACTGGAGCAACATTTTCTTCCATAGTCAAATAAAAATACAAGCTAGTTTATTTAAAAAAACAATAAATATCGACAACAACCTTCTTTGCAAAATATGCCCGGCGCCATACAAAAAATGACATGGCTGCCGCCTTGTCATTGGCTGGTTTGGACAGTGTCATTTTTGCTTCTAACTTCACTTTTTGAATTGAATTTTCTATTGGACAGTGTAAACATTGCACGTGAACTAGTAATAGCTTTAAGTAGATTTCAAGACGCTTCAACAGATAGCATTAAAGGTTAATTTTTGGAGAAAATGGACAGTGGCGATTTTGCTTTTACACCCCTCAAGTATCAATTTGCTTTTGCCGTCCTGTAACTTACCGCTTAGTTTTAGCGACGTTTCTCTTCCATGTTTCGGGCATTGCTTTCCTTTTTCGGGAATTTTTACTACTACAAGGGCTAGGAAAACATTCCATCTTGAAGGTTTTTCTGATTACTTTTTAAATTATCACTATTTTCCTATTTAAATCGCTAATTAATCACGGACGCACTAAAACAAAACCTCAAAGTCGCCATAGTAATGGCGTCTAAATACTGTGCGCTGATTGGTCGAAAGGGATATTGCTGTGTTTGCTACTAACCTCGCAATTGAACGTCTGTTTTGTATAGGATATTGATGCTTTTGCTACGTTTGTTTTACTTTCCTACATAAATATAAAAAAAACGCTTTCTGAATACATTTAAAGTTGCCATAGTGAAAAAAATGGATGTTGCTGGTTTTGCATCTATACGACTCGTTTGTAACATTGTATCCCAAATTAAGACAGTATGAACCCAAGTTTTTTTAATTATTTCAGAATGTCCATAAAATCATTTGATGACATCCATGTTATAAAAGTGGATATTACTAGTGAATCAATAATTTTAAGAGAATCAATTTCCCCAGAAGAAAAACTCGTGATAACCCGAGAATCATAAGATTCTCGGGTACTTTTTTCAATTCACTGTATAATGACAAACAGAATAGTTTATCATCGTCTTCTTAAGTTAGTCGCCCCGTTTCATTTTGTTCCTTTGCGTTTAAACTTTTCTGCAAAATATCAATAATCTGCTTATCTACAGCATTTATTTTTTGTTTTATCTTATGCTTTCAATATGATCTTTAGGAGGTAGCATCAAGTCTGCATTATTTGTATTATCAACATCTGAACCGGTTGTATCAGAAGATTGGTAATTGCTCTCTGTGTCGTTATTTGCTGTAGAATTCGCAAGAAATTGTAGTTTTCTGTAATTCACATATGGTGTATGTTTAGTTGATCCAGATCCAGATTGAAGCTTTTTTTGCCTCCTACCCTCTCTCATATAATTGTCCCGAATGCTCTTCCATTTTTTCATAAGTGTAGAACCTAAAAATAAACAATAATCATTTTTATTTTGACAGATACTTGGCCACAGGCTGCTCCTTCGCTGATTTGCATTATGGATACCGTCTTGGAAAATCAACAATTATAAAGATAGTGGAATAAGTTTGTATAGTACTATGGAGCAAATTGAAATGTACATACATGCCTGAAATGACAATAGAAAAGTGGAAAGGAGTAGAAGAAGGTTTTAGGAAATACGCCAACTTCCCAAATTGTATTGGTGCAATTGACGGGAAACATATTGAGCTAATACAGCCAGAACATACAGGGTCGCTATTTTTCAATTATAAACACTACTTCTCATCAGTCTTACTAGCAGTTTGTGATGCAAATTATTGTTTTGTATACGCTAATGTCGGATCCTATGGCAAAACCAGTGATTCTGCTATTTTTCAACATTCTGATTTTTTTAAACGGATGATGGATAATAAGTTAAATATTCCTAACCCGAAGCCCATATCAAATGTCGACAGAACACCACTGCCTCACGTTTTTCTCGGCTTTGAAGCATTTGGAATTATGTCGAATGTGATGCGCCCGTATGGAGGAACACAACTCACACACACAAAAAAAGTTTTCAATTATAGATTATCAAGAGCAAGGCGCTATATCGAATGCACGTTCGGAATAATGAGTAATAAATGGCGAATATTTCATAGACCGATAGACGTAAACATAAATTTCGCGGAGAATATCATCAAAGCTTGCACAGTACTACACAATTACGTTCGAATACGTGATGGTTATAGATATGAAGATACACTTTACCGTTACAATCTATAAATTCAGAAAATGTACCACGAGGCAGCTTGTGTGCTAGACCTGCAAGAGAGAAATTCGCCAATTATTTTGTAAACGAGGGAAAATTACATTGGCAAGACAACATGATTTAAGTAATTACCAAATATGACAAAATTATAGGAACTATAATAAATAATTATACTCACCCAACAGGTTTTTCTTGTCTAAATTGTCTTCACAATCGCTGAAAATTTCAACAATCTCCTCCCAATTCCTTTTTTATATTGTATTGTTTTTATAATCAGGACTTTCCATATCCCATATGGCAGGACGCTTTTGGATTTCGTCGATAAATAAGTCTGTATCAAAGTGCTCGGTCTCACATATGATGACATAATAGGGATGCTTGTTGCTGATGGTATTTAACGATGGTTCGTTCCATGTCACAATAGACCCTACTACCTTAAGCTCGGTTACATTATCGATTAATCGACGATTACTTAAATCAACCAACAATTTACAATGTGTCAAAAAATCAGCACCTAAAATAGGCTGCCTTACATCGGCTACTACGAAAGTCAAAGTAAATTTTACGGTACCGTTAGCCGCATATAACCGATATTTGTTGTTCGCACAATTTTTATCCCGCACTAAAATGTTTTTCACTGGAAGAACACTTACGTTTGCCCCAGAATCAATTAAAAATTTCATACCCGTTTTCCTGTCGCTGACGATTAGGCGGTTGTTCTCGCTCGGAGCACAATCACCCGCCGTAGATTGCACTTCACCTAGTTTTCCTGGTTTGACTTCTTCCAATTGCAGGTATCGACACATCTGGTAGCCTTATCTTGGTATCTAAAATGATAAAAGCATAGCCAATTCGGGTCTGAGCTCTTATTCTGGGTTTTCCTCCCTCGTGATTGCGAACGGCTGGATCGACGTTCTCTCCAAGTATTTTTCCACGCTGTGTTTTCCTAGATCTCTCTAATCGCTCGATTTTAAGGTTTAATTTGGCAATCTCTCCTAAAACAACGTTTATATCGCTGGAACTTGATGACGCTTTCACCTCAGCCACGTGACCTTCTGAACCTTGACTTTCCAAAATGTTATCCGCCACCGTCGCTAGGATACTCAAATCTTTAGATTCCGTGACCGCCAGAATGCCACGCACCGTTGCCGGTAGGTGCCCTTGCCAGAATATTCTTAGGGTGTCGTCTGGTATCTTTCCACGAGCTAAATCTTTCATCCGCCGTAGCAACTGAGAAGGCCGTTGGTCTCCTAACTCCACTTCACTCATTAGTTTTTTAATTTGGCGCTCCTCCGATTCCTCATAAATTTCTAGAAGTCTCTTTTTTTAACGCTGCATATTTCTCAGTCTCCGATGGCTTGACAAGTAAATCGGATACCTGAGTGATAATTTCCTTCTCAAGTTTCGCCACCACTACTATGTCATATCTAGCCGCATCCGATAATTTCTGAGGGCCAATATTGCCTCGAGTCTGACGAACCAACTTCTGGGATGGTCTTTCCAGAACTCTGGAATCCTGCTATTTATAGAGACTTGTGCCATCTCGTCCATAATCACACTGGTAGAAGGGGTAGATCCTGGATTCCATCCGGGGTCCGAAGCTCCCGGCTGTCCTTGTATGTTCGCAAACGTTCGCACTGATTAAAAAAATAATAATATCCAAAATTGTCGTGCCTTGCCGTAACCCTCACTGTCGGCTCGAGGGGAGCCGGAAACACGCACCGTAGAGTCCACGCGGTTCACCAATGTAAGATTAATTATAGGATGCTACGTGAGCTGCTCTACTACTAAATCGTAATGTCGTTTAATTGGAGATTGAATGAAAAAATGTGAAATAATAAAAGTTCTTTGCCTACATAATAATCTTTCAACTTTTACATAATTTCACCTATAACTAATAATAAAGTAGAATATCCTAAGTCTACGCTCGCTCCAGAGTTCATGTAATTAATTACTCTATGGAGGTTATATTCAATTTTTTAGTACTTTCATCTGCGCATTTCAATTGCAGTTCAATAATACTAGTTTCATGAGACAAGTTTTAAGAGTTACGTGGTACTCCCTTATTTTCTCTCGAATTTCGTCCAAATGATTTTATTCAATTGTTAATATTTCTGGCCATTTTGTTGGTAAAGGCTTAATAAAATTGGATTGTATATTTATAAGAAAATGTTGCCTGAGCTAGGATGTAGTGCATCCTGTGTTTAAGGGTATTGCAATAAAGAAGCATTTGTTAAAAGTTAGTGCATAGCTTAATATAAAATATACTTCTAAGAAATCAAAAACCAAAATCCTAATGTCGTTTAATTGGAGATTGAATGAAAAAATGTGAAATAATAAAAGTTCTTTGCCTACATAATAAAGTGATCCATCACACAACTCAAACTCACTTCTTTTAACTTTTACACAATTTCACCTATAACTAATAATAATAAAGTAGAATATCCTTTGCTCGCTCCAGAGTTCATGTAATTAATTACTCTATGGAGGTTATATTCATTTTTTTAGTACTTTTATCTGCGCATTTCAATTGCAACACATTTTCACTAATTACTAGTTGAACAGCAAATTGCAGCTCAATAATACTAGTTTCATAAGACAAGTTTTAAGAGTTACGTGGTACTCCCTTATTTTCTCTCGAATTTCGTCCAAATGATTTAATTCAATTGTTAATATTTCTGGCCATTTTGTTGGTAAAGGCTTAATAAAATTGGATTGTATATTTATAAGTAAATGTTGCCTAAGCTAGGATGTACTGCATCCTGTGTTTAAGGGTATTGCAATAAAGAAGCATTTGTTAAAAGTTAGTGCATAGCTTAATATAAAATATACTTCTAAGAAATCAAAAACCAAAATCCTAATGTCGTTTAATTGGAGATTGAATGAAAAAATGTGAAATAATAAAAGTTCTTTGCCTACATAATAAAGTGATCCATCACACAACGCAATCGCACTTCTTTTAACTTTTACACAATTTCACCTATAACTAATAATAATAACGTAGAATATCCTTCGCTCGCACCAGAGTTCATGTAATTAATTACTCTATGGAGGTTATATTCAATTTTTGTAGTACTTTCATCTGCGCATTTCAATTGCAACACATTTTCACTAATTACTAGTTGAACAGCAAATTGCAGTTCAATAATACTAGTTTCATAAGACAAGTTTTAAGAGTTACGTGGTACTCCCTTATTTTCTCTCGAATTTCGTCCAAATGATTTAATTCAATTGTTAATATTTCTGGTCATTTTGTTGGTTAATCGTTAAAGAAATTGAGCAAAAGTCTAAAGTTTTTTGAATATTACATTCTATAGGTATTTAAAATTAAATGTTGTTTGAGCTAGGTTATATCGCATCCTGTCGTCGTTTCAGCCGCAGTCAGTCCACTGCTGGACTTGGGCCTCCCCATTAATTGAGGGTTGTTGCCATACTCGCCACGCTTGGCAACCCGCCTGCCTGGCTAGCGCAGTTTCAGCGGCTTATCGTACCTTCGACGCTGCTGCTCATCGGAAGCAGGGTCGTCTTAAGTCTATTCTGCGCCGGGGTGCGGGACTCAGCCTGCGCCCTCGTTTTTTTGACTTAGGTGACAATTCATCCACAAAATATCTTATCCGCAGATGAATTGTCACTATTTTCAAATGACTAGGCGTTAAATCATCCGCAAATATTTCCTCCGAGGATGAGATGTCTCCCTTTTCAAATTGCTAGGCGTTGAATCATCCGCAAAAATTTGCTCCGAGGATGAGATGTCTCCCTTTTCAAATTGCTAGGCGTTGAATCATCCCCAAATGTTTGCTCCGAGGGTGAGATGACACCCCTTTCTAATGTTGGTCGATGATTCATCCGCAAGTGTTTATAAAGGATAAATTTTACATATATAGGTACAACATACAACCAGCAAGAGTAAAAACAGTCATTAAAATCAAGAAAAAAATGACGTTTGGTATTCACTATGAATTATATTAATTATATGTTTTGGCTATTACAACAATTTAAAATAAAAACAATATTCTTGTAATAAAAAAAATTGATTACCCCAACTAATTATAAAAAATCGAAGTAATCAACAAAATATAATTAAACAAGACAAATCATTTATGATCTGATTTATAATTAAGTTTTGAGTCCTATCATCAATATGATAATTTTTCTATACAATGTCCGAGACTAATTTCATTGTCCATCAATTCTGTCAAACAACCAGTTACTTTTTTATCGTTTAATATACTTCCTTCAGTTCTCTTTGCAATATATTCTTGATTATTCCACAAACGATGATAATATTAGGTTTCTTTTTGATACTCCTGTTCAATCTTTAATTCCACCATTCTATTGCTTTATTTGTTTTATGCCGGACACTGTAGAAACACCATTTATCAGATAACATGGACTTCTTTTTAATCCAAGTACTTAGAAATAATTATTAAACTGATCTATTTTTTCGTCTTTTTGTATACATTCTCCCAACACATAAAGCCAACCATCTGGATCCTTGGTATTAGGAAGATACGCTAGTGCCATACAACGCCTTACGTGTGCTCTTGAGATGTTTGACTTTTTCGTTATTCCAAGTAATTTCGCTTTTTTTTAACGGCTTTTTTAAAATGAAAAATACACCCTCGTGAAGTTACTTTTCCGAATACAGCTTGCGCTGCTAGCATTGCGCTGTTTTCAAAATCTGTTGTGATTGACTCTGGATGAAATTCTGGAATCTGACTTTTTATGAGATAAAAAAGGTCTCATAAGTTGATTGCTTTTTATTTGGCAATAAGGCATACACTGCTGGTATTATATTTGTATGCGTGTCAGTGCTTCCCAAGTCTGTTGACTGTTTGTTGCATGTTTGCAATGTATACAATTGCTTAAAAGGGTGAAGCGCAGCCTTAAAAGTTCCATCACAAAATATATGTTTTGTATTTTTGAGATTTTTTCTGGATTCTGCAGTACCGAACAATAATATTCTTTTCTTTTTCCGAGCGTCATCAGCTAACAAAAAGTCTTTATACCTACCGGGGACCGTCACATCCCTGAATTTGAAAAATCGTACTGTTTTAGTCTGTAGTTCTTTATTACGTACTCTATATAATCTTTTTTTTTAATTATTATATTCTGGTAATTTAACAACTAAATCTAATCCTGAAGACTCTATTTTTTCTTCCGTTTAGTGCACTTTCATAACTAAGTTTTCTTAACTGGTTAAGAAAACCCTTTTTTATTATTGTTTTCATAACTGGTTTTTAAACAAGAATACGAAGTGTTCATTCATAACTGACAATCACAAATAGTTAAGAAACGAATAATTATGATTATGTTTTTATGACTAGCTACAGTCAGCATTAACATTTTTCCTTTAACCTTAAATCAAACACAAAATGTAAATTAAATAAATTAACTTTTACTTAATATTTAAATGGGGCAATTATTTCTAAACAATGTCCAACAGTGATAGACTTATTTGTTAAAAGATGTATAGTATCCGCAATTTCTTGGTCAATCTCTTGGTAATTTTTGTTCGATGTGTTTTTGTTTGTTTTGAACGACATTGAAATTTTTGTTTCTTTAATAAGAACATTCAGAATTGTTGCTAGCGACGGTTTTTGGCGTCCAACCATTCTATTAAGTCTTGCGTGCCAGCCTTCTAGATTGTTGGTGGTCCGAATTTCCTCGCCGTAGCAGCACCAAGTCTTGATAAAATTTACGTCGCTGAACCAATAACGGTTTAGGTAATTGTTGAACTTTATCACTGCTTCAGTTTTCGGGGATTTGGTCATTGTATACTTGTAACCTGCCATTACATATCTCAATGGCAATCGGGCTAAGCCAGCACATCTCGCAATATGTCGTCTTTGTATTGTAGATTTAATCCCTAATCGTTTCGCCTTTTTAAAAAGACTGGCACAAAAATGATAATAACATCCTTTCATTACTGCATTCGGGAAAATTTTTCGTATTGCTTTCATTGCTGAGATTTCGTAATCCAGTGTCAATTTTACGGGGTTCCATTCAGGAATTTGTGACTTTATCATTTCAAATATAAGTTTGTAGGTATTTTCAGTTTTATTATGAATGAAACCAAAGAATAAAGGTACATTTTTTTTTTGTTATTTTATGTAGTCCATGAATGGTATATATTTGTGTGAAAGGTTCAGGGCAAGACTTAAAAGTTCCATCCAGAAAGAAATGTTCGAAATTGTCCAAATACGTTTTTATATCAGAAGAAGAAAATATTAAAATCCTGGTGTTTGTGTCATTGTCGTTATAGTCGGCCAGGAGGAAGTTTTTATATTTTTTTGGTATTTGTACTTTAGTTGGTGATTCAAAATGGAGCTTAGAAACTCCTAATGCCTTATTTCTTGCTTTGTATAGACCACTTTTAATATTGTCAAATTTTGGTAAGTCAGCAACTAAGTGCACGCCATCGTCTTCCAGTTCGCATAATACTTCTTCAAACTGTTTTTGTATTGGATCGACATTAGCTACTATTTTAGTTTTCAAATCTTTCATTTTCTTCAAAACTAGATATTTTGCACTATTAGGTAAACAATCAATATCGTGCACGCCCTCTTTAACTATATGGTTTTCATTGCTTAATGTCACATTACCTTTACAACCGGTTTTATTGTAGCATTTCCAAAAAACATTTTCGTTCACATACGTTTTAATTTTATGGTACTGATGGCCGTCGTATAGTAGTTTCTCGCGATCCCTTTTTGTCGTTATGAACTCCATGATGGGCTTAGAAAGCGATATAGTTTATCACTTAAGTTTTCGGTTGTTATATATTTTATATAAATTGCACTCAATTGCAATAGAAAACTAAATAATACTAAAATGACAATGTCAATGTCATGTCATTGCAGTTTACATATCAATAATAGATAATAATTTATTGAGATAAGAACCTCATCCATTTTCCGCATGCAATACTCTCGATAAAGGTTAAAGGAAAAATGTTAATGCTGACTGTAGCTAGTTATAAAAACATAATCATAATTATTCGTTTCTTAACTATTTGTGATTGTCAGTTATGAATGAACACTTCGTATTCTTGTTTAAAAACCAGTTGTGAAAACAATAATAAAAAAGGGTTTTTCTTAACAAAAAACTTAGTTATGAAAGTGCACTAAACGAATTTTTCCACCTACTCTTTATAAATAGAAGGCATGGGCGTAGTTTCAGTCTTAGCTCTTTTTAGACAATCATCAATTTTCTCCTTTAATTCTCTTTTGACACTATCTGAACGACAACTATGGGCCTGCTCCCTCATCACAAGATTACAGTTACTGTTAGTAACCAAATTAGATCTACAATATTGTGATGTACAATGCCAAACTATTTCTCCGTTTATATTTATATTGCGAAGTTTCCTGGTCCATAATTGTAAATCTAAAATAAGAATGAATACATATATTTATTATCGTTGTTTTATTAAGTATGACATTTAAAATAAAATGTGTAAGCTGTTTACCTACAGCTCTACTAAGGCGAAATAATAATTAAAATTGTAAACAAGATGTTGTTACTATGTTATGAATTCATTAATCACTAGCTGTCAGTCTACACTGGTCTTGATAGATGTCATGTCATGACGACTCCCGCTCGCAGGTCACACAGAGAAGGTTGCATGCTCGTCGTCCGCTCTTCTCGATGGCCAGGCCGTTGCGAGGATTGATTGTATGATGCGACACGACGTCTTCACGACTTGAGAGTTGTCATGTAGCGATAAATTACTTAAATATATTTATTTATAAGAATGTGAATTACGTATATATGGATATATATGTGGCATGCCACAAATGAAATAGTTATAACTCACACCTAATTATCTGACTTTGTGAGTCAGATAATTAGGACAATAAAAATATATAAAAATAATAAATAATAAAAATAAAGCAACAGGACATAAAATATTTTTTAATTTGATTCAGTACTCCACAAGATAATCTACCTACACGTTGTATATTGTTGACACTGACTAATAGAATAATTGAGGCGTATAGATGCAAAACCGCCACTATCCACTTTTTCGAATTCTTAGCATTTTCACAAAAACTGATTTCTTGAATAAAATTTAGACTGCATTTGTTAACCTTATTAAATATAATGTCAAAATATTAACACTTTTATTGAAATATTACCATTTTATTCTGGATAAGATAGTGAAAATAACAAAAATCATTGAAATCTGAATAGAGGCCATTTTGAATCTCATCGATTGATAGAAGCGGTTTTGCATTTTACTCTGCTGGATAGAAGCGGTTTTGCTTCTCTAATAGAGGAATGGATGGTTTTATGCAGTACAGTTCACTCAAATCGATAACCCACCTACTTTTTGAATTTCCCCCCACACGTGTATTATCTAAGGGGATTTAAGTATTGAAATAAAATCATGTAAAAATGTTTTTATGCTTATATTTATTCAAAAATCATGCAAAATAGTAGTTTATGCAACTGATAAATAATGAGAGGCATTAAAACATGAGTGTGGTTTTATGAAACGAGCCGAAGGCGAGTTCATAATAAGATCACACGAGTGTTTTAATGCCTAATTATGTACAGTTGCATACACTACTTTATCTACACTCATAGGAATAATGTGAAGAATGAAATTAAACAAAGTAGCTAGGTAACAAAGAAATAAATTCAAGAAAAGAAAAAGGCTTTCGGTTAACATTGTTGCCGTGATGAGAACGTGGCTATCGCTTCTATCATCATATTTTAATAACTTATAGTATTTTAGAAAACTTTTCTGAAATCCCGAAATCAAACACGAAACACGATCGGCAGAAAGTTGTATCGGAGCGCGGTCAGCGCGGGTAATTACGCGCCACTTTTTTCACAAGTTCAAACTGCGAATATAAAAAAAATACATTCAGTCTAAAACCATAGCCTAATTTATTAAATTAAAAAATAAAAGTGTACTTTAATAATTAAAAAGTTATTTTTCGATACAGCTAGCAGTACTATATTGAGTTTTTTTTTTTTAATTTTATGTATGTGCGTTTATAAAGTACGTCTTTATAAAATCATCTTTAAATTCATAATTCGAATATTTCGACATGAGTGTAGATAAATGTTTTTATGCTTATATTTATTCATAGTATTTAGCTAAATCACAATTTTACCAGTCATAACCAGTAATATTATATAGAGATAATGGAATAGTTTTCTTAAAAAAATTAAATTCTTATTCCATATTCTTCTAAATGTTCACAACGCTCTTCATTTTTCTGGTCACCAATACTGGTATTTTCCAAAATATTTTTGTAAAATAAGAGATCATTAGATCCTAAGTCAGATTTCCAATTATCTCCAAAATGTTTTGACAACAGCTTGTCGACGTCTGCAAGTTTCACAGCAGATATTTGCGTTTGAAAAGGTGGTATATTTCGGATGCCAAATTCTGAGGTTGACAACACACCTTTTTTTATTATACTTTTAGCTACACCAAGATCATTTTTATAATTAATTTCACCTCTTAGAAGGAATCGTCCTGGTTTATTTTTAACTCTGCTTACATAATACCTTTTGCACTCTGCAAATTTAAAATGATATTTGGCCGGCGGTTTTAATGTTTCATTTGCATATGCCTTCCAATCCTTTACCACACAGTCTTCACCTAATTTTCGAACAACTCCATAATTTGCGTATATGTCTCAATAATCGGATGGATCTATAATCACTTCTTTGCTTTTTACTTCTTTTTCAATGTGTCCAAAAATACGATCTGCCGGCATGAATGAATGTCCAGGTACAGGAAATATAAGTTCCACAGTTTTGACATTTTTTGGAGCACAATTTGTTAACCAGTAAGCAACCATAGCAATCATTGTACTGTTTTTATTTTGTGAACCGCATCCATCGGCACACATTCGCAGCTTCTTTTTGCCAGTAAAATCAGTTTGCGAAAGTAAATCAAAAATGGCTGATGCAATTTCATTTGACGACTTGGCATGGACGTTTTCTGTCCATGTATATACGCGGACGTTTTCCTTGGGAAATTTGTTGGTGCTGGTGCCAATCACAATGGTAAAGTTATAGATGTATAGCTGTCTCGAGTAATATGCGATTTGGTCAGGAATTTTGGGTAAAACTTGATTTTTTTGACAATCAAATGATATAGAAAAAATTTCTTCATCATACTGCCGCAAATATGTGTAAAAACATTTTGCTTTCAATTTATGAATCCTCAATGTGGCCATTAATTGAATTTTATCGTTTTCATTAGATTTTTTAATTTTTTCTGATATCTCCGTGCATTTGGAGCAAACATCTGTTCTTGGTGATCCGAATCCAATATTATACTTTGTATTAAAAATGTTCCTGAAGAAAGAATGACGTACTCTGAGACAAACATCTTCCTGTTGTTCCTGATACATCCTCCACATTTTACGTATGTTTAAATCAGACGATACATATCTTCTTTCTAACGTAGATGACCTACAGTAGTGTGCTTCAATACACTTAAATGACTCAATGAATCGCATCACATTTTCTTTTTTTGCGAGATTCCTTCTGGACATTCTGTCACCACCTCTATTCTCTTGTGGCATTTCGCCTTCTAATAAGTATTTTTTGGATATATTTCTAAGTCTATGAATACCAACATCAAGTATTTTCGAAAAAGCCCGTTGACAGACGCGTACTAGCTTATACGGTTTTGTATATGTTCTAACATAAAATTTTGTGAAAGTAGCTGATTCTTTTCGATTTCCCACTATACGCCTTCGACGCTTTGGTACATGAACTTTCATAAACTTTAGTATAAAATTGTCTTGAAATGTTTTATTAGGGTTGGCGTAAAATGATTGATGAAATTTTCGAATATCTTGAGAATTCAAGGAACTGCATTTCAATTTTTCACCTTTCCTATGTTTGCAGCTTGTGATATCTGGCAAATTTGGTGGTCTTTTAGCTGAGTACCTGAAATATTAATTACATAAAATACTTTAATCCTATTATGTTGTACAATTTTTTAACATATTCACAGACATTCACCAGACACAATAGACATACCTAACAATAGAATTTACAGGTGCAGACGGGAGTGTCCGTGAATGATTTAATAAAGTTGATATCATAAAACATTAGTTTAAAAAAAAGCACAGCAAAGAAAGAAAGGAAATTATTATTTTTCTAAAAAAAAAAAAAAAGTTAACTTTAAAACTACAGTTTAATATTTTCGCCGATTTTTTTTTGAGTATATAAATTTCTGTATAGTTTAATACTAAGGTTTACAAAAATAATATATCATCTCAATACAATCTCATCTCACATTTAGTTATGTAAGTAGTTAGATATTTGAATATAAAAAAAAACAATATACCTAAGCATAGGCCTTTTCGTACCGTGATGTCACGCGATACAATATACTAGGTATTTTATTAGCATAAACGAAATAAATACTGAAAATATTAAACCGTAAGTCTTATGAATACCTATTAGTTTTCTCTCAGAAAAATAAGTAAAAAACATGGAATCTGATTTTGATACAACATAGCCACTGCATAAATACGACCACCAACTAACATATTATAGGGCAAACGAAACTTACCTCTCACGCTTTGCAATGTTGCGCTTCCACTGATTTTCATTTCTGATCTTTTTCCTTCCCCTATTGCCTTGCACAGGAGCAATGAATTCTTCCATTATTTGTCGTTTATATATTTAAAAACCGCAAAATAAAATCACACGATGAGCAAAATCAACACGCGGACGCCATTGATGTTCATACAAAATGCCGTGTCGTGATTGGTCGAGCTGCGACAGTGGCGCTTTTGAAACTCAAGACATGACAGAGGCGGTTTTGCTCCTAACTTCAGATTTCATATTGCTTTTTGTACAGGATAGAGGCGTTTTTGAACTTATGTTATTGAATGAAACCAAGGAGAATTAATAAATGGTTGCCAGGAGTTAAAAATACATTTTTTTTACAAAAGTGGATAGAGGCGCTTTTGCATCTATGGGTCATTGTCAAAACAGGGTTCAGATAAAAAAATAAAACAAAATCAATTATTTTTAAAGAATTCTTCGTTTATTTAATAAAAGAGATCAATTGTAACAATAATAAATTATTGTCTGAGATCAAACATAACAATTAGAATATTTATTTAAAAAAAACGTTTTTATAGGTCCACCGAAAAGACACAGATGTCTACCGAATGTACTAAAAGTGTAATTTAGCAACAATCTTAACATAATAATAGAATATTTTTTCTGTAATATTTATCCAATCGTCTCACAAGAAACGATAAAAAAAAGCCAACGCAGTATCATTAAAAAGTAAATTAAAATAAAATAAATCCCTTTGTCCACCAAAACTACTATGTCTTCTTGGTGGACATAATATCTTCATCCTCGGATGACGACCAAAAATGTTGATAATGCGTCTGGTGTACTTCTATCGGAGTTTCGGGTCTTGAAGTAGGTGGTGAACATGAACTGTCGGAGTAAACATCAGCAAACTTAAGGCGTTTTCGACTATTAAGGCCATGCAGGAACTTGGAGCAGGTTGGTTTTTCTAAATCATTGCTTTGAGTCTCAGTCACTGTTGGGCTCAACTTTTTCCTGTCTATCGAGTTGAGCAACTGTTGGACTATTGGAGACCAGTTAGGACTCATTAATGGGCTTGGTAAGCTTGGTAAAGGGCTGGGAATAGAACACTGAACTGGGGTGGGAGCAGGTGTTTCAACGTGCAAATTGTGTTGTGGTAAGTCAAGACTTATACAACCTAAGTCATAGTGATGACATATAGCACTTGGATGGCAAGTAATGCAGCTTAGTCTTCGGAAGTGCAGGGTTCTTGGTTCGCGTTTGTCCCATGTAACTTGATGCACCTTCATAGTACCACGAAAAGGGCGGATATCGCAGTTTTGAATTCTGATTTCAATGTCTTTTGCAACAGTATCGTCAATCTTAATTACTTCGATTCCTTTACAGTTCTCATGCACACATTCTATGAACCCATCAATGTTGCTTACATCATTTCCTTTTGCTACATACTTATCAGCCGTACGGTTGAGGCAACCTCCTATACCATCAGGGGCCCCTTTACCATGGCCACTCTCGCTAAAGTGCCACATTATATTATCTGCCTGTGTTTTTTTGCCCAAGTAAGCCCCAATTAAATAAAACATGGTCTTATTTTTGTACTGTGTGGAGGGACCGTCGCTTAAAATATGCAAAAGTTTGAGATTTGGCACTAGTGTCTTTATGATCTTGATAATTGGTTTCAAATGGGCACAAATGTATACGGGGCTATGATTCAAATATTCACTAACCGTACAAAATGACTTAGTAATAATGCGTTTCTCCTCTGTATTTTCGTCAATGTAGTAAAATACTCCAGTATGTAATGAAAGCTGAGACTTAGATCCACCAAAATGGGCTGATTGTATTTCTGAAGAATACTTGCAATTGTAATTCTCTGAGAAGTCTATATGCAATAAGCCTTCGCCTACGGACATATTTGTTTTAATATTTTTAACAACACGAAACTGGTGTAACATATTGCAAGTATGCTTCATGAAAGGTTCTATGTTATTCAACAGGTGGTCCTTGAGTTGTCTTTTTGATGTATTTACTGTTTCCTTAATAGTTTTCTGGCAGAGTTTTTCGTGCCCTTTGATTGTTTGCATAACCTTTTTTGTGACCCATCGCTCATATTTTATCGTATCATTTGGTGTGAATTTATTAAATGCGATGTTTTTGTGTCTACATATCAAACATTTTCGTTCAAGACAATTTTCTTTCATGTCTTCACAGCAAATAGATCGACACACTTCCATTGCAGAGTTTTCATTTATCATACGGGAATTTTTCAGTGACTTTATCAGCAACTCCATGTTGGTATGTGTTGCACACAAACAAGTCTCACGACTTGTAACTTTCGGATTCAACACCCAAAAAGGCCTATATCGACAAAAAGTTTTATACGATATCTTCAAGTTCATCTGAATCACAAATTTTTTGTGCAGATTGATAAGGGAATCGTTGAGGAATCGTATCTGTTTCTTCTGTTTAAATCTGGTAATAGTTTCTTTTTTTCCAGCGGTGGAACGACTAGATTCGTCACTGAGTAAAAAACTATGAACTGCATCTTTTAAATCTTTTTTTATTGTTTTCGTTTTATTTATTTATTTATTTATTAAAACTTTATTGTTCCACAAAGTACACATATACTTATAACAATTGGCGGACTTAATGCTAAGAGCATTCTCTACCAGTCAACCATTGGGAGAAACGGAAAGATAGTTTGGCGCAAAAAAGTTAAGGGGGAAAAAATGTATTACTTATAGAGCAAATTTTATCAAAAGCTTAAGTTCATAGACTACGTAAACATACATAAAACATACACAAATACTGTTTCATTTTAAATATATACCTACATATATATATATATATATATATATATATATATATATATATATACATATACCTACACAAATACCAATGATGAAGTCAAGTCACATTGAGAAGTTTTCATTAACTGAGCGAGTCCAAAATGTGCACACGAGCCCGCTTTTTAAATAAAAATTTGTTAGGACTTTCCTTAATATCAGCAGGCAAAGCATTCCAAAGTCGAGTAGATTGTAAAGTGAAGGAATTAGCCATAAAACTGGTGCGAAAAAGAGGAGTACTTAGTAAGAGAGAATTAGAAGAGCGAAGTTGACGGTCATGAGAGTCGGATAAATATTTGAAATCACATTTTAAATAATCAGGAGATTGAGGATTCATTAGGATCGAAAAGAGTGTACAGAGAAGCCTAAGCTCTCTGCGTTGACGAATTTGTAGCCATCTAAGCTCGGAGCGGTAAGGCGATATGTGATCATACTTACGGAGGCAAAATATGAAGCGGATGCAGTTATTTACTAGACGATCTAGCTTATTTAGAAGATCTTGATTAAGGTCCGGATAGCATACATCTGCATAGTCCAAAATTGGAAAAACTAAGGTTTGAACCAAAAGAATCTTCGTTTTAATAGGTAGAAAATTTCTGAGACGATTCAGCTGTTGAAGAACAATATTAATAGAGCGGCTGATTTCAACCACATGAGTAGTCCAACTGAGTGTGACATCAATATGGAGACCTAAGTTTTTTACAGAATTACGAAAAGGAATAACGTTATTTATTTTTTATTTATTTATTTATTTAGTTATTTTAGTTATTTATTTAGTTAGTTTATTTAGTTTTATTTATTTTTTCTTTATTTTTCTTCTTCTGTATTCTATTTAAGCGCATTTTGTACTTAGAAAGCTTATTTTCTACAATCTTCAGTTTAGATTTGAGCATGAGATTTTCTAATTTAAGCCGCCGTTTGTTTTTTGCAGCTACAGCCCGGCCAGATTCAGCCCTGGAGGTAGATCTTGATGAAAAAAATGAAGTGGCTGGGCTTGTTGGAGGGGTTACATCTGTAAATCTCACAGTTTCTTTTTCTTTCTTTAGTCTATCTCTACGTGATTTTGCGTCCTTTCTCCATTTGTTTCGTAGTTGTCTCTGCTGTCTATCTGATAAATCTTTTATTGTCTTAATTTCTCCTAGTGATTTTTTCCTATGGTAGTACTCTCTATCCTTCTTCCGCTTTTCTTCTAATGCTACTGGATCTTTCATCAATTTTTCTCTTGCTCTCCTCATACTTAACTTCTTCTGTTCGCGTCTTCTTTTCTTCTTCTCATCTTCAGTCAATTTATTTCTAGTTCTAGCCATTGTCTGTGGATAAAGAAAGAGGGAGCCTAAGCAAGGCACAAAGCACAAACGAAACTATTTATTATTAAAGTGGAATACAAATGTTTCACGTATAAGTCAACTGCAAGCCGACATGTTCAGTCATTGCCTAGAGATAATCTGACTTCACCCTGAAGATGTTTTTAGAAAGCGATGGAAACATATCGGTCAAGTAGCTTACTTTATTCGTGTATTGTTGATATTATTCTGCTTTAATAATAAATAAAGAAACAGCGAACATGGCACATTCAACTTAAAACGCCAAAAACAGTATCCCCAATAATAATAATTTTCGTAAAAACCGCCTCCCGAATGCAACATTTCTATTATGCAGTAAAATATTTAATTCGCAGTAACAACCACATGCAAAACCAGAGTGCACAAAACAAAAATAAAATATTTCATCCACTTGGTGGACATTCATTATTTTGGTGGACACAAATTCCACCGAAAAGATGTCCACCAAATGGATTTTTCTGAGAAATTATTTCATTCCAAGCAATATTTTGAGGTTATGTTGAAATCACAAGTCTTTTTAGATAAATACTTTATAAATCTAACACATTACGTAAAGTTATGAATTATTAAGGTTTCACTTACCAAAATACACAAGGAACCGAAAAGATAAACTCAACTTTGACACCACCAGCTATTTTTAAACAAGGAGCAATAACTTCGTTCGTATGCGAGCCGCGTCAAAATGGCGCTGCGCGTGACCAACGGAGTATTAGACGCGTTCGTGAATAACGTTCCGTTAACACAATTTTATTATTTTCATAATAATTTTTATAAATGAATTGAGTCCACCAAATAGATGTAGATTTAAGTAACAATATTGCAACGTACAAAAAGTCTTTTTATTTTAATTCATTATTTTTAGTTCTGAGTTATTAAAGAAATTAGAATATCTATTTTGGGAAAACTTATTCAATGATTAACTTTACATATCAGTTTTCATTATATTATCGAATTTGCATGAAGAGGGAGAGCGGTAACAGCCCACCGAAGCGGACTTTTCTTTCGAAATTGTTTAATAACTACTTTATTTTAGTTTTATTTGAAATTACGAATATACATTTTGAATTATTGAATAGTTATCTTTGCTATAAAATATTAACATGGTATTTTATTTACATTTAAGTCTTTTTTTTCTGCTTGTAACACAATTTTAGGCGGTTATGACAATGACCCCTATACGCCTCAATTAGGCCACAAAAACCACTTAGTAATGTCATAACAATGTTAATAATAAAATACCCTCAAGACTAAATCTTAATGTAATAAAAAAAATGAAATTGTGGAATGTGGTATGTTAAAGAAGGTTAAACCAAACTTTTTCCCGTGGCTTCATTCGTATTATGTAGCAATGGACTAAATCTTTTCTAAATTTCTTGAAATCTACACACAAATAAGAAAAATTTATTCACGCCCCGAGATGCACATACATACCTACACATATCCACGCCCACACAACCAAACTTTCATTATTATAAATGTGGGATTATAAATAGATTTGAAGTTTTATATTTGTTAAAAAAAATGTTTTATATTTGTTAAACAAAACACTTTTCACTTTTGAAATTATTTAAAAGGGGTGCATCTCACCGTCAGAAGAAATATTTGAATCTAGCAATTTGAAAAGGGAGATATTTCATCCTCTGAGCAAACATTTGCGGATGATTCAACGCCTAGCAATTAGAGTGTCGATGTGTACAGCAACCGATGTCGGTAGTACCGACGTCCCTGGATAATTGTCACCTTAAAGCCTTCTGCTGATTGTACCTCCATTCTTGCTAAATACTGGATAGTTGGAACTATAGTGGTGCCGTGTGGAAGGTTACTGGTACTCACTGTGCACTATATACACGGAACTTTCTGCGAGTGTTCCGCACTGGCAGGGTCGCCATGTGATGTTGGGCGAGGTACGCGCAAAGTGAAAGACTCGGATGCTCGAAATAAACTCTCTTTATTTTAGAATAACATGTTCCGAGGGTCAAGGTTTTTAGAAAATCAAAAACTGAGCACACTAGCAAATTATTCCTTTTATTACATCTTTTGTACGTAACATGATATTTTAATTTGATATTCCTTTGTTTATACCTAAAGGTTTATACATACTACAGGAGTCATCCTTTTTTTCGGAAATATAAACATTGGTGGGACAAACCCACCAGATGCACTCATGGCACATAAGAGCGTTATACGAGGGTCAAACTGAAAGTTCTTAGAAAATCAAAAACTGAGCACACTCGCAAGTTATTCCTTTTATTACATCTTTTCAAAATAGTGTCCTTTCACGTCAATACATCTCTGCATCCGATGGAACCACTGAGAAAAGCACTTTGCCCACTCGTCTTTAGGGGTCTCTTCGACGGCGTTTTGAAATGCAGCCACTGCTTCCTCGGCGTCCATAAAACGTTTTCCTCGAAGTTTTTCTTTTTTTTTCGGGAATAAATAAAAATCGCAAGGTGCGAGGTCGGAGCAATATGGCGGTTGACCTAGTAATTCCACGTTTGATGTCGCCAAATAGTCGATCGTTCGCCTGGCGGTGTGCGACGAGGCGTTGTCATGGTGAAGGAGGATCCTACTGCGAGGTCGTTTCTCCCGAACTTTTCCAAGACAAGTGGCAAACAATTGTTAGTATACCAGTCTGCAGTAACTGTTTTTCGATCCTCTAAAACAATTGTCGCGTAATGTCCGGTCCTTCTGAAGAACGAGGCCACCATCTTTTTCCCCACGCTTCGACCTCTCTTCACTTTAGTTGGCAATTCCTCGAAAGGAAACACCCACTGAGCAGACTGTTTTTTGGTTTCGGGGTCATAACAGTAAATTCAGCTTTCGTCAACCGTTAGTATGTCAAACACAGCATTTGAGTCACCTCCGTTAAATCTTTGAACCATTTCACGGCACCAATCAACACGACGGATTTTTTGGGCCTCGGTCAAATCGTGAGGTTATCTACCGGGCAAAAAGCTTCCTGACCGCTAAATGTTCATGCTGGATTTTGTGCACTTGGCTCATACCGATGCCTAAACTTGCCCGAATCTGCTGATAGGTCACTCTTTTGTCAGTCTCTATCATACGCCGCACAACACTGATGTTATCTTCAGTGGTCGTCGTAGAAGGCCGTCCCTCACGCAGATCATCGGTGAGATTAGTGCGACCACGTTTAAACTCATTAAACTAGTTGTAAACAGTGGCACGAGATGGGGCTTCATCGTGAAAGGCCAATCGAAGTCTATCATAACTTTCTTGTTGACTTAAATGACAACGAAAGTCGTAAAAAATCATTGCACGAAATGTTTTTCGCGTTAAATTCATTCTGACGTGACACAGACAATTTTCAATTTGCCAAATCGTAAAACAAATGACAAATTAATAAAATACATACTCAATAATATTGGCAAGGAGTTCCATTTTCAAAATTTAAACTTATTTTTTTAATTATACTGTTTACAAGTGGTCAGTTCTAAAGACTTTCAGTGTCGCCCTCGTATTTCTTTCTCTTTCCCAGCTAGTTATTGATCCAACTCGTTTAATGCCTTTGGGAGCTAATATTTTACAAGGATCTTGCACTGTGGAAATACCTACAATTATAAATATTTTTAGCAGTAAATTTGTATTTGTCCATTAGGTCTCCCAATAGGTTGTAAAAAAGCTGGACTTCTTTTTTTTTGAAGGCTGTTTATTCGGTTAACGCTTGTAGCTTCTTGTTTGCGAACAGAGATCCCATTTCTCGCCCAGCCATTTTAGCACTCTTGTCAAAATTATGTGCAATTTGCAGCTCTTCGGCATACTGATATGCAGCCTTTCTTATTTGAATTGCTGGGACCCCATAAAAAACCGAAGATAAATATTTTACGTGGGGCGCACTATAAGTTTCTGGAATGAATATGAAAAAATACTATTAAAGGTACAAAATTAATTTATTGTTTTTCAAAATAATCTCCCTTGGCGTCTATGCACTTTTTCATTCGATGAAACCAGTTTTGAAAACTTTTGTGCCACTCCTCTGTGGTGACCTCTGAAACGTGTTTTTCATACTCCTCGACAGCCTCTTCTGGTGATGAAAATCGTTGACCGCGTAATTGGTTCTTAATTTTTGGGAACAGAAAAAAGTCACAAGGTGCCAGGTCGGGACTGTATTCAGGATGACTCATGAGTTCTACATTTTTCGCCTTCAAAAAGTCGTTTGTCTGTCTGGCCGTGTGAGAACTAGCATTGTCGTGGTGCAGGATGATACGGCGTTTACGGTTATTTTTACGGAGTTCGTCAATAACTTCCGGCAAACAAATGGTCGTGTACCAGTCACTATTCACTGTACGACGATTCTCTAAAGCAACAGTAGCCACGTGTCCAGTTTTATTAAAACAAGAAGCAATCATCCGCTTAGATGCACTTTTCACGCGCGCGACACTTTGGTTGGTTTCTGCTCATCTTGAAAGACCCATAGGGGAGAGTGGGGTAATTGCAAACACCTAAGGGAAAACTAAAATAAAACGAAAACAAATTAAGTAATCAAAGCTATTTATTAATCAGTCTTTAGTTAAACTAATCTACCTTATGTTTTTATAATCAACAGTGATATTTTTTTTAATAATAATCAAATTATAATGAAAAAACAAAACATCTGGTGTCCGGGATTACCCCGCAGCATGTGGGGTAATTGCGGATACTGAGCGGGGTAATCCCGGACATACTCTAATTAGCGCAAAAATCACATACAAAGCCCTTCGAACTGCTTTCCCCAGTTGTGCACTTCTCATGGGCCCATAATCTACATTTGTAACACATTATCCAATCTTCGGTGATTGGTTGTACATATTTTTCATTACAAATCAGACAAAAATACTCTTCTTGATTCTTTGATTTAGCTTTTTTGTTTTCTTTTTTATTGCATACATTATTTTTAAATGCTTTCAGATTCTTTACGCCTTTTTTACTTTTATTTTTACTGTCAATCTTTTCATTAATTTTAATCTGCTCTTTTTTCTTCCTTTTTTGTTCTTTTTCTTCTAAAGCATCTTTCATGGGGGAGCTGGTTATTATAATTGAATGCCTCTTTCTAGAAGTTTGTCTTGTTTTGGGTTGTGATATTTGGGGAACAGTAAAAATTTTCTGAAGTGGAATTGATTCGTTCAACTGAGCTATTTGGCTAATTGGCATTATCACCTCAGCCTCAGGTGTTATGTGTTCTTTCTGATTTGATGCTTGTGCTTCCTGAGCCTCTGGTGTTTGAACATTGGACGACAATATTGTTTGAGTATCAGGCAATGTTGCTTCCAAGAACTGTTCATCAAATTTCGTTGTATCTAATGGCCAAATACCAGCTGCCCGGAATCCACTTGCTGCTTTCCCAATATTGCTGATTCGATTAAAAGCTTTAGTAAAAAGTTCGACGACTTCATACTGAGTAATTCTTTTGCCTACGTTAGAAGCCATGTATAAGTCACATTCACGGTTATATGCAGTCTTGAGGGGTCCAAAATATGTTAAGTCCAGAGGTTGCATTCGATGTGACGTATGCGGTGGAAGAGATAACAGTACTATTCCATTCTGGCGACAAAGCAGATAGCAAGCAAGACTAACATGGCTTTCATGGTTGTCTAAAACCAGTAGAATTGGTTTTTCTACAGATGGCTTTGCATAAGAAATAAAATGATGTAACCAATCTACAAATAGATTTTCGTTTATCCAACCCGAATCGCTAACTGCTGCTATCATATCAGAATTACCTCCACGCAATAATTGAGCATTCATTCTTTTCCTCTTAAAAATGAAAAACGGAGGAATATAATTTCCTGCGGCACTGAATGCGCAAACAACTGTGGTTGTAGTTCCTCTTTCATCACTAGTTATCATACCAACTTGCTTTTGGCCTTTTGGAGCTAGTATCCTGGAATTTCTCTGCACATTAGAAATGCCGGTTTCATCAACATTATATATGCGATTAGCATCAAACTGGTGTTTTAATTGCATTGATTCCAAGTTATCGAAAAATATTTTTACTTCCGTTTTGTTAAAGGCTGTAATTCTACTAATAGAAGTAGACTCAGGTTTACGAAGCGAAATATTAGGATGCCTTTTCTTAAACCCATAGAACCAATCCTTTCCTGCCATCTGGGTTTTTTTGTCAAAATTGTGCTTTAAATTATTAACTTCGGCAAATTTGAAGGCTATTTTGCGGACCGTCTCAATAGTTAAACCATAAAATTGTTTACAGCATTTCAAGATATGGTCCTCCAGTTCTTCTTCTTGTTCTTGAGAAAATGTAGCCTTTCTTCCAGTTTTTGGAGCCTTAATAGTTTCATGTTTAAGGTAGTCATGTATAGTGTTTTTTGGTACAGAATAAGTAATAGCAGCCTTTCCTAGTGAAAGTGTTTTGTTTTTGACACCCTTAATGGCTTTCTCCAAGTCCTCTAATTTATATTTAGTCTTTGTCTTTCTTTGGTAATGTCTTGGCATCTGAAATATCAATTTATATTTATTGTCAGTATCAGAAATAATGTATTCATATTATGTATCAATTGGGGTAAAAAATAATTATCCGGCCTGTTAACTATCTCTACACCAAAGCACACCTAGATACATTCATGTATTTATTTTAAACTGATTTACGTATTAGTGAAATATTGTCTTTTTATTATATTAACAATTTGGTTACAGTATTTCACTGTTAGCGACATATTTTAGAATAAAAATGCAGCAATCAATAAACTTGTTGTTTAGGGGTAACTGCGGACGTTCGTGTTTACCCCACTCAAATCGTCCGCCATTAGCCGACTCGCCCAGAAACACAATATAAATATTTTATTTGAGGTTAGAACCATGCGGTGCATGATACGAGTGCTTTAAAACATTGTTCAATTAGATGTTATTTCACAAAAAAACACCATGCTCCTAAGTTTTTTGTACAGTAAGAAGCACACATCGACTTTTACACAAAAATTAAATGAAATTATTGAAAAATCATTAAGTTGACTTACCTTGAAGCGCGAGCGCGTCCTCACTTTAATACTTTTCGTTTGGCACTGGGTTCGCGGTCGACTTATGATTTGCGTCATTCAAAATATCTCCTGTCCTGTTCTAACATAGTTAAACCTGTGCGTCCGCCGTTACCCGCCGTCCGTAGTTCCCCCACCCTCCCCTACGCTCGATTGCTGCTTTGTTTTGGGATCGTAGCAATAAATCCATGTTTCGTCACCTGTTACTATGTCCCACACCAAATTTGACGCACCTTCGTTGAATCTGGTAAGCATGGCACTGCACCAAGTGACGCGGTCCGTTTTTTGAGCCTCGGTCAAGTTGTGTGGGATCCACCGCGAGCACAGCTTTCTCACACCCAAATGTTTGTGTAGGATTAATTGTATTTGACTCATGCCTATTTCTAAGGATGCGCGAATTTCATGGTAGGTCACATGCCTGTCTGTTTCAATCATAATTGCACAGCATTGATGTTTTTGTTGGTCACAGCGGTGAACGGCCGACCATCGCGAGATTCGTCACTGAGATTGATACGACCACGCTTGAATTCTGTAAACCAGCTATAAACAGTTGTCTTGCATGGTGCTTCATTGCCAAAAGCTGTTTCAAGCCGAGCGATGCTCTGTTGAGCTGTCAAATTATACTTAAAATCGTAGAAAATCATACTACGAAAATTTTCCCGAGTTAAATCCATGTTGATGCAGACACACAATTTTTAAATGGCGCCACAAGGTAAAAACAAAAGACAGTCAGATGAAACAAACTGCATTCTACAGCCAAAGAGTTCTATTTTCAAATGTTGCAATAAATTTTTAAATATTGTTTATGTAAGTGGCCAGTTCCGGAAACTTACAGTGCGCCCTATGTATCCGTTCTGCCAGAATTTTTTCTGCTTCTGCTGAGAAAGCTACAAACCTTTGGACTTCATCTGCGGTTTTTGATGTTGGATTATTTTTTGTTGCCATGATTTTCTTTGGGTCTGGCTTTATACCTTCTGGAGTTACAACATGTCCGAAATAAAGAAGTTCCTTCTGTAGAAAATTGCATTTTAAAGGATTTAACTTGAAATTTACTTTTCGCAATCTTGTGAATAAATCTATTAAATTTTTATTATGTTGTTCTAGATTCCGTTCCATAATGATGAGGTCATCAAGATATATAAGGCATTTTATATAGTTTAAACCAGACATTGCAATAGTCATTGCTCTAGTGAAGAGTTTGGACTAATTTTTAGACCCATTGGTAACAGTTTCATTTGATAATGCTTGTCCGCTATAAATGCAGTATATTTTCGGCTCTGAGCATCAAGCTTAACCTGATAATAAGATTGATTTAAATCCAGGGTGCGAGAGGAGATGCCGTTTGAAATGGCGCAGTGATATGATCATTGGCGCCTCGCCGACACAAAAGTGGGCGGAGCTTGTCATTGCTCGTGCTCTATGATTGGAGCGACGGCCGAAACCAAGCACCCCGCACGTCTGCCTTCCGCCCCTTGTAGCCTCACAAACACTCTTACAAAACGCTTATTACAGCATCTCGTCTTTGTAATTACTCCATGGCCTAATATATCAGTAATATTAGGAAGAGTGAATTTATCGTCTTTAATTTGTTCATTTACTTTCCTATAATCAATTACTAGTCTCCACTAGTCTCTTTTTATATTTCTTATTCCCATTAGCATCTTCCTTTTTTGACACCAATAATATAGGGCTTGACCTTGTATTCTGTAAAAGTTTTTTTATATGTAGAACCACGCCCCGAGCGTTATTTTATAATAATACTAACTGTTGCCCGCGGCTTCGCCCGCCTGATCAAAGGGTATTTCCAATGAGATTTGAATCACTTAGATTATTTATGGCAGGTCTCAGGATTTTCCTATGTATTTAGAAGATTACGGCCCCATCGGATACAAATAGAGATTGCTATTATATCACTGTTAATTTCGTAGTCAGAAACCCGATTAACCATACAAATAACACCCATGTCCCCCATTCAGGGGCTGAATTGTACAATATAATACTTCTTTATCCTAGTGTGTATTTCTAGTTGCGTCGTCAGCTTACGCTTCGGAGCCTAGGGTATGCTGTAAGTCATGTTCCCAAATTTACCTGCACTGGTAATTACAATGGAGCGACTGCCGTCTGACCTCCGTAACCCTTTTTACAGAGAATCCAGAACAACAGTAACATGACCCGAAGTATGTTAGTGGCCAACACTGACAGAATTTTTCAGGTTGCCTAAAGACATCTGACACAACCTCACGACTGCTATCTATCGATAACAACCGGATCAATTTAACGTGCCTTGCAAAGCATAGTAGGAGCTCGAGAAAAAAATGCCACTAAATGGTGACCAATCCAATAGTGGTTGCGTCTTGCCGTCGCTTGATACGCGCATTCGCTCGGATATGCGAGTGGCGTTCGACTACCGAGCTCCTTAGTGTACAATACAATACAAATACTTTTTATTGCACCAAAACAAAAATTGAAAATACCTTAAAACAGGAAACAAATAAATAAATGATTGATTGATTGACAAATCATTTATCAAAACAAATAATCGTGTAAAGTTTCGACTAAAACGGACTATCTAATCTCCTTTTCCTGTACATACTTTGGACTACAGTTTCCCTTATGAGGGTTGATTTTCAAAATTCTTGCTTAGTGCACCCCCTGATTAAAAAAGGATGATACACAACCGTTTTATGGGTTAATGCAAATTCTGAAATAGGTAGGTGAATTCCGAAAAATCTTGAAACAGGTAACTAATAGGTAATTTATCGAAATTAATAATCTTGTGATGTTTCAAATAAAACGGACTAACTAATCTCCTTCCCCCAAAAATATTTTGGACCCCCGTTTGACCACTTAGGGGGTGATTTTTGTAAAAGCCTTTCTTATCTGAGCACTATGTAATAACATAAAACTTCTGTCCAAATTTCACGTTTATAGCTTTAAGGTTTTAGCTGGGTGTTGAATTATCAGTCAATATATACAGATATATACAGATAACATTTTGCAACTCCAAATGCACGCCCGAGAATGCGATTTTTTAAAATCTAGTTAATTAATTATTATTTCTTACTAACCATTAATTCAAATATGTAGTATCTCCCTTCAAAAATGACAAAGATTTATCCAAATTTGCAACCCCTATTTCACCCCTATAGGGATGTAGTTTTCAAAATCTAATAAATGCATTATCTTTTTCTTCTAACTGCTAATATAAATTAAAAAAAATTAATGTCTTGCTTAAAAAATTACAAAAGGTTCATACAAACTTGCAACCCCTATTTCACCCCTATAGGGAAGTAATTTTCTAAATCTAATAAATGCATTATTATTTTCAACTAACTACTAAAATAAATAAAAAATTTCATGTGTCTCACTTTAAAAATGACGAAGATTTATACTAACTGTCAACCCCTATTTCACCCCCTTACGGATGGAATTTCCAAAAATCCTTTCTTAGCGGACGTCTCCTAGCCACAATCTATCTTCCTGCCAAATTTCATCTTCATCGGCTTAGTAGTTTTCGAGATTTCGTGATGAGTGAGTGAGTGAGTGAGTGATTTTTTGTACCACTACCTTGTTTTTATGCCAACAGAGGCAGTTTCTACAAAAAAACACCATTCTACCATACTCCAATCTTGAGAAAATCTCAAATTTCAATATCAAGATGCACGGAAGTGCGTCTGTTAAAAGGGTATACTTTGCATCAAGACTTAGATCTATAAATTTTGATAAATACAACGAATACCTACCTTAGAATAAAGATTAGCTATATAAGAATAGATACCAACTATAATTTTTGTGTCGCAATGCTGAAATTTTGAATAATTTAAACAAAAACAGTGGGCCCGCTTTTTTGATTGTCGAAACAACAGACTTAAATCAAAGGTCATTACAAAATCTACAAGAGTAAAATCAAACAACAAAAAATTGTGTGTAGGAGGTAAAGAAATAAGCTATTGAATAAAAAAAAAAAACTTGTATTGATAGTGGGTAAGCCATAAAAAAATCTGCAAAATGGCACTTGAGCACCATTTCACGCAACAAATGTACGTACACTGTGGAAATATGGATACGCCGCGCGGCCGCGCGCGCGGTAGTGTAGTGTAGTATAGTGATGTGTGTGTGTCTTTTGGGGTGACGGTAGGGTGAAGATTCTTTTAGATTGAAATTATAAGAAAAAAAACAAAGTATAAATATATTTTAATCACATTTAAAATTAAAAAAACCTACTTCAAAAAAAGGAGGATACTAGACTTTTTTCCTATTTGTGTTCCAATATCATACATTTTCACAGCAATAATTCAAATTAAATTGGTTGATTTTATTACAACAAAATACAGGTATCCAGAAGTTTTAACCTACTTCAAAAAAAGGAGGATACTAGACTTTTTTTCCTATTTGTGTTACAATATCATACATTTTCACAGCAATAATTCAAATTAAATTGGTTGATTTTATTACAACAAAATACAGGTATCCAGAAGTTTTAACCTACTTCAAAAAAAGGAGGATACTAGACTTTTTTTCCTATTTGTGTTACAATATCATACATTTTCACAGCAATAATTCAAATTAAATTGGTTGATTTTATTACAACAAAATACAGGTATCCAGAAGTTGTAACCTACTTCAAAAAAAGGAGGATACTAGACTTTTTTTCCTGTTTGTGTTACAATATCAGTGTCCGTCCAAGACAACAAGCGGCTGTTATCCATCCAGGGTCCCTTCTTCGATTTTCTTTAGGAGACATTGCTCCGCGTACCGATTGGTCTCTACAGCAATCATATTCATGATGCTGTAGTCCCAAACAGCCGTAAAGATATCATATGGGCCATCGGATGTCACCACTGGCCCATAATGAGATGTAAATCTCTCTACGGCTGTTCAGATTGACCGGCTGAGGCAATGGCTCCCAAATAAAATCATATAACTCGGGACCGTATGGTAGGCCAGCCGAGTCCCCTGCGTTTACCCCTTGTCCCGAAGCTAGTCCGCTGGTGCGGGTCATGCCGCTGGCCCCGCTGCTGGCCTCGCTGCTGGCCCCGCTGCTGGTGCTAGGCCCAGCGGTTTCTGGCACTTCGGGTGCCCTCTCAAAAATTAAGATCATGTCTTCGGCCATGTCCAGTGCCCCTATGAGCAGGCGGATGGGGAAATCAAATATGAAATCCTCACCTTCGTCCTCCGAATCGTTATCGCTTCCTGAAAATTTTACGCCAGTGAAGACCAATTCAGTTTATTTATAGCATTCTCAACGTGACAAGTCAGTGACTTACCTAGATTGAAGAGTTCTTCCAATCGGGGGCCTAAAACGTTATAGGACAACATCCTAGATGATGTCCGTTTAGACCCTCTTGGATGACCAGAGCTAAAAAAACAAACAAACAAATTACTGGATTGTTCACAAATGAAAGCAAAGAATATACAACACTTGTGTCTTGGTATAAAACTTAAGTCGAAGGCTGAGGTTCGTATTTTTCCCCACCTCGCGTGGTGGGCGTGGTAGACATGACCTCGACAAACCTGCAATTAAAATTTATATATTAAAAAATATACAAACTAAAAATATTTCAAATTAAAATATTTCAATATTTACCTCACAAGAGAAGGCACCGCCGACGGCGAGAGAAAACCGCTGGGCCCAGCAATTTCCATTCTGAAAAAATAAATTGTTCAAATATTAGGAATAAAATACTAGTGTTGAAAAGTGTAATAACACTTATCTTGAGGTTGACGGTTGGGGCGAGGACGGCCGTTGAGGGCGCGGCTGCGCTACGTTCATGCTAAAAAAAAAAAATTACATACATGAAATATTACAAATAAAATACTGGTGTTGAAAAGTGTAATAACACTTACCCTGAGGTCGACGGTTGGGGCGAGGATGGCCGTTGAGGGCGCGGCTGCGCTACGTTCATGCTGAAAAAATAAATTACATACATGAAATATTACAAATAAAATACTAGTGTAATAACACTTACCCTGAGGTCGACGGCTGAGGCGACCGACGCTGCGCTACGTTGGAGTCTCTGAAAACATTACATTAAATAAATAAATAAATATGAAAATAGACTTACCTAGGCATTTTCTAAATATTTTACTTAATTCGGTGAACGTAATTAACACTGGCGATGACGCTTCCAAATTACAGCTGGGAAAGAAAAAAATAATATTCCCGGAGTGACAACTTCAAAAAATTTTTTTTTTTAAATTTTTGGTCAGTGATTGCAATGGAATCACTTTTAATCGACAGTGACAGGATCGTAGTAAGCCGAGTAAAAGCCGTAGACACCTAGAGTTACGCAGTGTAGTGTAAATAGCAATGTTTACTAGCTTAGCAGTATTTGTTTCAGACGGGGCTGATTGCGCCCAAAAGCACAGTAGCGCAGGATTTACCCCAAAAGCAGGTCAGGGGTTATAATTTTTTTTTATATATATTTGGGGCCTGATGAGTACAGTGAAAACGAATATACATCAGTTTCAGGGGTTTAAGACTTTTTTCAGGGTTTTTCAGGTAGCGTACAATTGTATCTACCTGGGCCCCACAGTTGCTGCGTCACAATTGTGAGGGTCACAATTGTATCAACTGGGGCCGTACTGCTAGAGAGGCACAATTTGACGGGAATGACATTTTGAACATGTATTAAAAAGGAAATTAAATAAAAATATTTGAAATACAGAAATAATGTTTATTAAAAATGTGAAAAACGAAAACAAAACAAATATCAAAAATTTTATACGATTTTAACAAAAAACTCGCTAATCACAGCCAGAGCAGTTACATTAATTAACATTCTTATTTATTTATTAATGAGATCCTTTTTAATCAGTCTATTCTTTTCTTATAAGTATGCTAATTCAATCAAATATAATTTCACAATATATTAGACATTATTGTGCACCACGACTGCAGGAAACAAACCAAAAGATCTATCTGGAGTCAGTTGTAGCTCCTTGAGTCAAGTACTTAAGCCCTCCCTGGTAGTCGGGGTCTTATTGGCTGTCGGCCAATTTCTGCCAACAGCCCACTCCACCGCCGTCTATGATGAGACAGCGAATGGATGTGGGTCTGGGGGACGGGCGTGGTCCATTTATGGGCCACTGCCCGATTTGGGGGGGGGGGGGGGGCCGAAAGGCCATTTGAGGGGGCCGCAAGGCCATGGCTGGAGGGCGTCGTGGTAGAATGCTAACGCGACCCCATGGCGCCCTCAACAGCCGGTGCGGAAACGCCGGAGGGGTTTTACTGGGTAGTCTGGGCCGATTAGCGGCCCAGGAGTCCCACACTTTGTGCGTAAATGCATTTCCCCTCCGAAAAAAAAAAAAAAAAAAAAAAAAAAGTACTTAAGCCCTGTGGTGTAGTTTTTACAAAAAAATTTAGTCCTACTGGTCTAGGTTTGTTCGGCACATATTGTCTTCATCAGGGCATCGGCCAGTAAACGGGATCATTTGCTCTTCAATTGAGAAGGTGGTGCTCTCTCGAGGCAATGCTAAACAACGATTTCTAACAGCATCAATGACAGGCTGTATTTTCCATAAATGGTTCTGAGCCTTCTCGTCATCTTTGATAGCATTATAATCGACAACATGCAGATTAACGCACATCAGGAAGAAGCGTACCCCGAGACATGACGGTTAAAATAGGATCGTATTTAAACTTTTGATGCCAATACATCTTCATTCTTGGGCATTTAACGATACTCATCATTCCGTGAACACCAAATTTTTTTTTATCTCGCCAGGCGAACATTGGGGCTTCATCGGTTGACCTTTTTCAGAAATATAACATTGCGAAGTTGCAGTTGAAAATTGTTCAAATAGCTCCGCAGTAAAATATTTCTCAAAATATTCTCCTGAGGACTTTGGCGGCTCTATAATATCGGTAGTTTACCAGGAAACTTTCTTTTAATCCACTTACGATTATCAGATCCACAAGTAAAATCCTGCAGTTCAGCCAGAGGAACGTCGTCTTCAGAATCGTCAGATGGACATACATTGTCGGCATTTGGTGTAAAAACTTCATCCTCCTCATCTCCTATGTCCTCCAAGTCAGAATGCTGCAAAATTTCTTCAATAGCTGCGTCATCCAACAGCAAGAAGTTTCCCGCCATGTTGGCAGGTTGTAGGTACTTTGGCCCAGACTGATACAATTGTGACGGTGAGTTTTACGTCCGATTTTTTATAAGATATACCTTAAAAAAACAATAAATGTAATCAACGTTTCAGTAAAGAAATTCATATATAAAAAAAACTTATTATAAGTGTTTGAATATCTCTATAAATACGTGAAATTTTCTTACCAACATGCGGCGTGACCTCAAGCGGCGCGGACGGTGAAATGGACGAGTCGAAACTTGAACGGCGGGTCGTGTGTAACCTATGGGCCAGGCCACAACAGTGCGTTGCGGCGTCGCCTCGCAAAAACAACATCGCACAGCTATGCGATGCGATGTCGCAACGCAAAAATTTCATCGGATACGACATCGTACGTAAAGACGCTAACCAACGTTTCAGTTTCTAGTGAGACATGGACCGCACTGCGCGTGTTCTACTTCTGCTTGCGTTAAGGCGTATTAAGAAAAAGAAACAGAAAAGAAAGTACTGGGTGCACCCATTACTGACAATTATGAATAAAGATGGAAACCACTTTACCCACTGATGGAAAACACACACAAAAGGAAATATGAGGCGCTAAAAGTGGACGAGGTTAAATTTTTCGATTACTTTAGGATGAGTGTAGTAAGTTTTGAAGAGCTTCTTAGTTTGATAAAGCCTCATTTACAAAAGAATTACATATTTAGAAACCCCATCGAACCTCTGGAGATGCTGGGATTAACTTTAAGGTAAGAAAAAAATAAACTATTTTTACTATAATCATACTGTTTAATCATTTTCATAATTTAGTGTTATTCAAAACTCGTATTCCGATTGTGTGTCATTCGTCAAATTTGTTAGTTCCTCATCGAAATGAATTTGTTCTGGCTCATTTACATCATCATTCCTTGGCGTTTGTGGAGACGATTGCATAGGTGCCGGTGATGTTTCGCATCCGCTTTGGAAGGCACTGCGTTGAATGGATGTTTGGTAGCCACTCTGCATAGACATTTGAGCTGTTTGATAGCCAGTCTGAACAGTTGTTTGAGATGTTTGATAGTTTGCTTGGACGGATGTTTGTGAAGTTTGATAGTGGCTGGGATAGTATGATGGTTGGTGTAAATCACTTAATATCTGTAGGACACGACTTTGGAAAATTATTGTTTGATTATTATTCAATTTTTCCAATGATGGCAAAATTCCTTTAAAAAAAGATAAATGTCTACTTTCAGGTGTTTTTAAAGCAGCTATAATTTTCTTCTCAAATTCGTCTTCGTCAATTTTTCTTTTACGCGATGCAGGCTGGTAACGTGGCATGACAGGTTGCTGGCTTTGTTGCGTTGAGGTGCTTGGTCTTATTTCTTCATCGTCAAGACTTGATGTTGTTTTATTTTGAGAATTCTTTTTCAGAAATAGGAGCTGGTCGTATAGATGATATTGTTTAATTTTTTTGGCCCCAGCTCCGTATTTACATTGCTCGTTTAATTTTTTTTCGTATTTTGTAGAATTATCCTTGATTCCTCTCCATTTCTTTATGACATCGTTAACTAAAAAAATATGAAGAATAACGATTTATTTTGTTTTCTTTCAGGTACCTGGCGACGGAAAATACTTTTAAAGATATGCATTTCACATTATCGTGGAAAATCTACAATAACAGGAATAGTAAAATATGTTTGTCGTATTTTATGGAACATTCTTAAAAGGTTGGAATTACCAAAAATTACAACAGAGCTGATGGAACAAATTGCTCAAGAGTATGAAAAAAAGACCAACTTTCCTAATTGTATAGGAGCGCTAGATGGAAAACACATTCGTATATTGAGCCCGGATCACAGTGGATCCCTATTTTTCAATTATAAAAATTATTATTCCATTGTTCTATTAGCACTTGTTGATACGAATTACAAATTTATATATGTCGATATAGGTGCATATGGTAAGGAATGTGACTCCACTGTTTTTCAGAACTCAAATCTATACGACTTATTAAAAAAAGGTCAAGGTCGGAGGTATAGATAATACCTCCGCCAAAACCGTTACCTGGCTTTCAAAAAGAAATTCCTTTTGTCTTCGTGGCGGATGAAGGGTTACCACTGACAAATTATATAATGCGCCCATATTCTGGGAAGTTTTTATCGATAGAAAAACGAGTTTTTAATTATCGTTTGAGCCGAGCCAGACGATATGTTGAGAGCGCTTTTGGCATACTCGCAAATAAATGGTGCATATTTCACCGACCCATTAATGTTTCTTACGATTTCACAATAGACATTATAAAAGCATGCTGTGTATAACACAACTTTGTATTGAATCGAGATGGCGCACAAACGTTTGAAGAAATGATTATTGACGATTCTTTGCAAATTTTACACGAAACAACACATGAAAGTAGAACAGGAGCTAACATAATCAGAAACGAATTTTGTAATTATTTTAATAGTAACATTGGAGGTCTTAGTTGGCAGTTAACAAAAATATAAATGTTTATAAGTACTTACCGAGTTTTGTTTTTTCAACACTATTTAACTTGTTGTTCCGTTCAGGCCGTGGTGGTCACCGGTGAGCCATCGAAGGCCTTCACTTCAAACGCGATTTTCTGGCCAAAACGCAACGCCACTATGCAAAAACGTTACTAAGGTGGGCCGCTTGGCCCTGTAGAATATAAGACTCAACTTGGTTCTTGTGTAATGGTAAACACTTAGAATTTTTTTGCAATTTTTGGTAACTTATTAGGGTTGTACTAAACTTCCTTGGCAAAGGTTTTTTAAATTATTAATTTGGATACTTACCATGGGAAATGTAATTTTAAAATGAAAGAATAAATGAATTTTAATGTTTTATTACAAATACACACAAAAAACAGAAACAATATTACTTAAAACCACAGAAATTTTGCCCATGTCTCAACGAAAAAAATAAATTTTCTTTTGTAGCATTCTTAAATTGTAACAATAAAGTAAGATGCAATGTAATAATGTTCTTAAACAATAAATCAAAAGCATTTTGAATAAAAACACGATATTTTTTATCTTAAATGCTAAAATAACATCTTTTAGAGAAAGTAGAAAATGAGAGATATCTTTACCCAGCAATGGGAAATACACTTAAAATAATACCTAAAAGAATAATTAAAAACATAAAAGACTTAATAAAGAATATTTTAGTAAAAAAACAGATAGTGCAGGACATGACGTCTATTTTGTGTTCAAATAATTCACAACTTCGAATGAATTTCATTAAAACATTCTAGACATAAGGATAGATTATTTGGGCAGGTAGAACAGTAAGTTACCACTTTCTTTGCCTGATTTTTAGCCATTTTTGCACCAATGATAGATGATTTCTCTTTATAACATTGTTGGCAAGTTCGCCTAGCTTTCCTGCTGATTCCTTCTCTCTTTACCAAAGTATGTTTAAGCCTTTTTGGCATTTTTCTTTTCAACGTTTCTTCATTTTTCGGACATAAACCATTTAAAAGTTTTCTTCGAAAATCTACAATCTGGATCATGTCATTAGTAACCGTTTTGTAAAGTATTAACGCATTAACAACAGAGGTGTTTAACAATAAATCTATTGCACATTTTTTATACCATTTGATCGATTTGCGAAGGGGTGTGCAATATGAAGTCATCTGATCGGATAAATCCACTGCGCCCTTTCCTTTGTTATAGTCAATGATTATTTGTGGTTTTGATATAATTCTGCCTCTCTTTGTGATGTTGTGAAAACGAACCGAATGTTTTGTAGATAAAACTAGAACCTCCCTTTTATCTCTCCATTTCATGACAGTTATACCATCTTCACTTTCTTTTTAGTTTTTTTTTTTGGACAACACTCTTTGGTAAATATTTCCGATTTTTTCTAAGAGTTCCAACTAAATGTGTCTCATTAGCTAAAAGTTTTCTCGCCAAATCAATGCTCGTATACCAATTATCGGTATATAATGTGTGACCTTTATTGAACAGGCCACTACATAGCTCCATAACAACATTTGTGGGAGTAGTATACGTAGCATCGTTTTTGCCACCATAAACATTAACTTTATAGGTGTATCCAGGTATAGTACATAGCTTGAATTCTTTGATGCCGTATTTGTGTCGCTTTTGTTTATTATATTGTCTAAAAATGATCCTTCCCCGAAAGGGGACTACACTCTCATCAATACACAAATCTTCACTTGGTGTGTAATGCTTTTGAAAATTAGCATTTAACATTCCTAAAAGATTACGAATCCTATGAAGTCTGTCGGATTTATTTACTTCATCATCTCTTGAGAAATGGAGCATTTGGAGTAACAACTCGAACCGGTTGCGTGACATTATTGTTCTTGGATAAGGATGACCTAAAACTTCATCAGTAGACCAATAATCAGATAAACGAGACATTTTGAAGAGGCCCATGAACAACAGAATACCAAAAAACTGTTTTATTTCTACAATATCAGTTGGCGTCCATCGACGAAGCAAATTTGGAAACTTCCTCCTGAGAAGCTATTTTTTGTATAGCAAAAAGGTTAGTGCACTCTACGATTTCTTGAAATATTTCATCAGACACCATAAGCCCAAAAAACCCATATGCAGATTTGTTAGTCATGCTTTTACGAAAGCTTAACGGAAAACCAGGTATTTCAGTGTAAGGTATAATGGTTCGTTGATTACCTTTTGGGTCATGCCAGCTGCTCGATACTGGTGCATTACCTATAAAAATAAACTAGCCTATTAATTGGTTGTTATATAAAACTAAAATAATATAAATATACATACACAACTACTTGTACCTATAATATATACACATATGCGGAAACACCCTATTTAAGAATCAAAGGTTTCAAAGTAAATTAACATATGCCCTCCCAAAAAATAAAGCATAACGACTCTTGAGGGGAAATCTAAAGTTACATCAACATTTTCTAACAGATATATTCACATTTATATTATTTTTTTAGCTGACCTTGTATAGTAGTAGTATTTATTCTAGAAACACGAAACATACATATTTATTTACAAACACACTCCCAAAAAACATTACCCTTTTTCCGTTTGGATCAATCGGCAAAAAGAAATTAGTGAAAATAAACAAGTTGGTAACCTTACCTGATAAATCGGGTACAACCCTACATTCGATATCGTCTTCTTCAGAATCGGAGGGCAATATACGTCGACATCTTCTCTTTCTTGGCGGAATGTAAATGTTTTACTAATCGTCAGAAGTAAATTGAAAGCTATTATTTAGTAAATTTATTTCCACATTTTCAATTTCCGCTAAGTCTTCTTGAGTTAATTCGAGCTCTTCAAAGTCGTCCATCATCAATACTAACTGTTTATGTGAATATCGCAATAATAAATACAAAACAACAACAAAAAATTACGTTAGGTCCGTACGTGTTTCCGTAAGGTCAAGGATTTCGCAACTAAAACGTCTGCGCTCGCGGCGAAAGCAACGCCCGCGTAGCGGGGCGCGGGGTGGGCCGCCGCGTGACCCCGTGGCCCGCGGGGAGCGATTTACGAAATTCCTTTCGTTCAGGCCACGGGGGTCACCGGTATACCAAGTTCAATATATCCACATTTTACATAGTAATTCAAGAAAAAAATTAAAGTATATGGCCAAATAACATATTTTTAATAAGTTGGTACCATAAAACAACTTTGTGAAAAATTACGGAAAACACTATTTCTGTCTGGCCTGAATGGATTTTGTCAGTAGGCCCACCGGTGGGCCGTTGGGCGTTCAACGTGTTAAGAATGATACATTAAATATATTATTACCTTCATAATAAATATGTACCCAAAATAATAAAACAGTCTAGGTACTTACCAAATTACTTTGACTTTCTCTTGGTGTTAAATTTTTGTCTTTCATGAAATCATGGTATAATGTGAACCATTTCAGTGTTGGTATGTTAACCTCATCTCCTCCTGCTCCACTTTTATTGGTATCGTAAATTTTTTTAAGTTCTTGGCTATATGTTGACCTGATACTTTTTATTTTAGATACAGTCTCCTTTGGGCCAAAACCACTTATATTCATAACCTCACAAATTTTAATAATAGCCGCATCTCTAGCTAGTTTATTACGGTAATTATTGCATTTTGAATTAAATAAACTCTCATGTTTGAGATATTCTTCTACAAATCCAAAGGTAGTATTATCGGATCACTTCATTTTAACATAAAAAAAGTAATAACACGACACCACGGCCGCTGACCGCAAACTTATGAACTGTACTAAACCCGGCTGTCTACACGCCGCGCCGGCGAGTTAAGTTGGCGGGGGGGCGAGAGTCGCGAGAGAGGGGGCCACTTCGCACTGGACTCGCCGAAAAATAGGATCGCGATCTATTCAACTCAACTTAATTAACAACTTAATTCGCCGATGAAGCAAGTTAACTCGCTACTGTACTTATTGAAATGTAAATCAGCCTTAAGGGCTAGTTTCAGCGACACGTCGTTCCGCCATTTTGTTCAAGGGCGGGTACCCGATATTTTTTATATTTAAATTATAAAAAAACTATTGAATTAACAAGGCTACTAGTTATTTTAAATTGCTAATCATTAAATGATGTATGCAAATTGACCAAAATAGCACAGAAAATAATGCATTAGAGTTTAATATAATTTAGAATGTCAAGGACGTTGTGGCCGGGGGCCCACATTTTTTTACGACTTTTTCGATAAAACATGGAAAACATACATAAAAACATGCCGCAATCATTAAAACTGTTAATTAATATGAAAATAGACTTACCTAGGCATTTTACAATGATTTTCCTTGCACTAAATAAATTCCGTAACACTGCTGATGACGCTCACAAATCTCACAATGTGCAGATGGGAAAGAAAAAAATAATATTCCCGAAGAAAAAAATAATATTCCCGAAGTGACAACTACAACAAATTTTTTTTTTTAAATTTTTGGTCATGGATGGCAATGGAATCACTTTTAATCGATAGTGACAGGATCGTAGTAAGCCGAGTAAAAGCCATAGACACCTAGAGTTACGCAGTGTAGGCCTGGGGTTTATATCAGCAGAAAACAAATTACTGGTTCTTAAGCAAAAAAAAATATGTATGTAAGTGAGATTTATGACAGGTCAGCGTTCCGCATACTTTTATTCCTATTTTATGCTTCATCTTATATTCATCACCTATTATACCCGGGATATTCCTTTTAAATTCTTATTCATACATCATCACATATATTTAGTAGCAAAATAGAGTTTCAGATTCCTCGTAGATGCTGAGTAGATGCGCTTTCAATACCTCGTATCTGTTAGCCTCAGGTGGTGCTTCTAGGAAACCAACTACTTGCTGTATAACTTATTTACTCAGTTTAGCGATGAATAGTTGGTACCTCGACTGGTCGCTGGCCTTCTGCGGGGCTACTGCTGCTTCGAAATGAATGAACCATAACGCGGGCTGATCCTTCCAAAATTTAAGGATGCGCGCGGATACCGAAATCAACACTACTTCCGGTTTGTCTTCCTCAGCCATGTTAGTTCGGATATGAGAACAGTCGCGTTCTCGATGTCAGTCAAGAGCCTCTTTTTTGTGAAAATGTAAAAGACAACCGTCACACACATGTATGGGATCATTGCGTGATGAAACCTGGCGGAGGACTAATCGAAATTAATTCTTTATGAAGCAGTAATGAGAATTACTTTTGTTCGTTAAATATAATAAATTTACATAAGTAGGCTTACGAAATTCAGTAAAATACTAACTTTTGCCCGTGGCTTCGCTCGCGTTAAGAAATATTATTATTAATTAGTTATAGTTTTTGCGGCTTTACTTTTGTTTAGCGTGTGTAAAAAATTAGGGCCTACATAACTTCTTTGTACACAATATTCTTAACTAATCTGTCATTAGGCGCTAAAACTTTGATATTATATTTGATTGACTTCACTGAATGGCAATACTCTACGTTTACGTGAGCGTTACATGTTCTTAATAGCACTGGATTATAAGGAACCACCTAACGATTATCTATTGTAACACCCTTGATATTGACAGAGAATCCACCGTCATCCAGAGAACGTCTCCTGTACTGCGGTTAACCATCATCACCGGTTTGAGTTTCCTTAATAAGAGCCTTAGGATAACGTTTGCTGCACGAATTATATTTTATGCATGGAGAATTTCGGTTTAAACTTCCACATGTATCATATTACTTTTAACAATTTCGTAAAGCTCAGGATCACGATCGGGGTTAGGTATTACAGCACAAATAATATTGTCAATTTGATCCGGAGTGATGCGATGTTGATCCCATAAAAGTATATGAATAAGCGGAAGACCTCGCTTTTGCCATTCCGTCGAATACATATAGCATCTCACTTCGCCGAATATTTTCCCTTTTATCAACAAATCCATGACCTTTTTCACCTTTAATCGAAAGACACGCGAAATAATATCGTATCGATCATGAGATTTTTGTCCTGAAAGTAAGTGCTCATTTATGTCACTCCAGCGTGGGTTACATGTAAAAGTAATAAAAAGGTCGGGACGACCATAATGTCTAACATAGGTCATGGCGTCTTGCGTTTTTTCGTTCGTTCATAATTTTATTTAAAATATATATATATATATATATATATATATTTTCGCAATTTTTCATTAAGTGGTCTTAAACAAAAAATAAAAACACAAAAATCGTGATTGTTTAATTTATTCGTAAAAACGTTTGGCGTGAACATAATAACTACACGTATTTAGCTCTTAGTAGTAAGAAATTTAAAATTTAGGTACTTAAAAATCCACAGAATCACCAAGAATTAGGAACAATTCTTCGCCAATCACATCCGTCTCGTCTGTCAAATCTTACACACCCGATGATGTTGATGATGACGGCAATATGGCAGTAGAGTCATCATCTGCTTTAGAATGTTTAAAGGAATACTTTTTGTTTTTTCCTATTTCCGCAATTACTTTTTCTGGGAGTTCGTAGGTAAAGCATTGGTCATGCTGTTCAAAGTGCTATTGTTCATCCTGTTTCTTAACTTACTTTTGATGATGTTCATAGTACTGAAAATTCTCCCTACTACAGCATTAGAGTGAGATAGAGATATCACGGAGATGGCGAAATCAGCTAGTTCTTGGAAACTATTCCAGCTGCGTTTTTATACTCAAAAACTTTAGCCCAAAAACTAATAATATTTTTTGTATTTTGCCATTTTACAAAGTTGATAGTCTGCCATTGCTGCAAAATTTTATCAATTATTTCATCCACACTCATTTCTGAAGCTACGAGTAGTTCAGTTGTCTTTTACTTGACGAAGTGTATTTTCAACACTAAACTGAGACATTTTGTTTAATATGGTGAAGTTACTTGGTAGCCTCTGCTGGATTTCTTTTACTGGTTTTAAATAGGAATGAACATTGAATGAAAATCTCAAAAAAAAAGCTGTAAGGTTATTTCCCGTATCGTAAAATGGGGAATCCCGTGACTAGACAGGGATATCAAATTACTAATTCAGTACGTCAAAGAGTGAGAGCACTAATCACGATTCTCGTGCGACGATCGGTCGTATTGACTGTCGGTGTTATAATAAAAAATTGCTTATAAAGTTTCCTTTATTTACTCAGGGGAAAATAAATAAATATTTTTTTAGGGTCATCGATCGCCAAAAGTCGGTAAAAGTCACCAAATAGTGACTTAGGAAATGCAAAAATCGTTAAACTACTGTAGAATTCCCTAAACCCGGTAATAAATTCCCTAAAGTGGCATCACTGATGGCAGACATTTTTTTTATTTATTTTTTTTATTGCCTACAATTTTAGCTCCTGTGAGCTTTAAAATTTACAGCGGGACAGTTTGAGGCGAGGGCTATTAACCCTCAGCCTTTTCGGCAAATTCACAAGGGGCTCCCAGTTGGGACGAACCTCGGCCATGGGCTTTGCCTTTATCAAGTGAGCAATGCAAACTCGCGAGCGGTAGCAAACGCTCAATGCCATAAGGGCCGACACTATTGTGCCTGAAAGGCCTACTAAGAACCTATCGGTGGCGTGAAGCGCCCTGGTACATTTCGGTACCTGGAAAACGAGCTACTGTTCCTACTACGTCGTACTCGCCGGCGAGTACGGTTATATGTACCTATGGAAAATCCCGGACTCCGGCGAGTCTGGAGATTTTCGAAGGGTTTGTTGGCCACCGTGATGGGGTCGTCAGGGTCAGAGAGAACATTCCTCGGGCGTCTGTGCCGCAGGGGGGCATCTCTAATCGGGCTGTAGTCTGCTGCCTGCACAACTAACGGGTTGGGATGTGAAGTAATATTGTGACGTTTCTTTGATGAAGCGCTTCAAGGACGGAAGTTCTATGTCTCTGTGTAGGTCACGAGTGCGCAGTCCCGGGGGTGATCCCGTGGCTCTGCGTGTGAATCTATTCTGTATTAATTGTAGCCTATTTAGGAGGGATGGGGCCGCGTGTGCGAAAATCACGCTGACGTAAGTCATGACAGGTCTGATGCTTAGCTTGTAGAGAGTCAGCTTATTTCTAAGCGACATTTTTACGTTGCTGATCATAGGTGAGAGTCTGCCGAGATAGAAGGCTGCTCTATTGCGAACTTTTTGGATGTGAGGTACAAACGTCATCTTGCTGTCAAAAATTACGCCCAAGTACTTTGCTTGGTTTACCCATGGAATGGGCTTGCCAAACATCGTTACCGTCTTTAGGAGCGAGAAGGTACTCCATGGAGGAGGGCGTGTTGCACCGCGTGAATCCTTTGAAAATAACACTGCTGCGCTCTTTTCAGGATTCACTTCGATGCGCCACTTTCTACTGCTTGTTGGAGGCGTTGGGAAATGATGTCTTTCCGATTGTAGGATGTGTACAGCGCAGTGTCGTCGGCGAATAGAGCCAGCTCCACGTGCGGGGTGCGGGGTACGTCGTTGGTGTACAACGAGTATAGGGTCGGGGACAGCACGGAGCCTTGCGGGACTCCGGCTCTTAGGGTCTGGGACTAGAGAGCATACCCTCAACTTTGTAGCGGCAAGATCTGTTCGACAAGAAGTCTCGTGGCCCATTATGGCCAGCTTGGCTACCAAGCCAACATGTCAGACTTTATCGAAAGCTTTCGCTACATCGAAGAAGAGTGTTCCTGTGGGTCTTCCGCGACGGCGGTTGCCTAGGATGTGTTCGGTTAGGCGGTGCAGTTTGTTCACGCAAGTGTTTTGCACGAAAGCCCATTTGCTCGTCGGGAATCAGCTTCATGGATTCAATATAATCCTTGGGTCGATGTTGGACGCTCCGTTCATTGTTTGGAAGGTGTAGGGTCCTCCCTCTACGTTGGCCACCTCTAGGCCTCTCGCCAGGATGAACGCCTCCACGGATTCCTTGCGATACGTAACATCTGGCCCGCGTCCGGTGTACTGCTTCTCATCGCAAAACCACATTGGCGAATGGGCGTTCGAGTCCACCCCTATGATCATTTTTTTGCCTTTGAGGGCATCCAGTACCTTACCCAGATGTTCAAGGTGAACGTTCACGTCGTCGCTGTACTGGAAATACGCGGACACCACATATACGCCCTCCCCCCCCAGTCTGCAGATGGCACACTGTGCAGTGCGTCCCTGACAGGTGGTGTAGGACGGAACGGAATGTCCGCGCGCCGAATGTAAACGCACGACTTGGCATCGGGTCCGCCGCACTGCAGAAACCTGCTAGCGACTCCTTCCTGGGTCATGGGATAGTGTTCCTGGGCCAGAACGATGTCAAGACCCAGTGCCTCGGCTACCTGTGGAATTTCGGTCGTGGCGAGTCTCCCCCCGCCCAGGTTAACCTGGCCTACCCGTAAAGTTGATATGGACTTATCCATGATGGGTGCCAGATTTCTCCGCCATAATCCTTTGCGCATTTACGTACGCAGGGCACTCGCGGAAGCCCGTCACGTGGCTGGTCACGTCTGTTCTACCGAAGCGCTTTCAAGTGGCGCAGATCGCTTTCTCCACTTTGCACGCCTTCTCTTCGTGGCCAACGGTTCCACACTTGAAGCAGACCTGCTCCAGTCTGCATTTATGTTGAGAATGCCCGTACTGCTGGCATTTGTAGCAACGCGCAGGTGTCGTGAAGTCATCAACTGCGCATACGTCCCATCCTATGTACAGCCTTTCCTTATTGATGAGAACTGCACGCAAAGCCGGGGAACACGCCAAGACAAATGTCGTTCTTGTGCCGTTGAACCGGCTTTTCTTGAACGCCAATCTACAGTTGCCCTTTAGTTTCTCCAGGGTGTAATTGGGGTCTTCTCGGAAGTTCTGGTCGTATATAACAGTCATGAGGCCCTCTAAATCCCCGTGTTTACCCTCCACGTTCCTAATGGCGACTAAAGATGCCCGCTGTTGGAGTTCGTTGGCTTTCAAAGACGTCGGAAGGGCGGTTTTCAGTTTCGCCATTTCTTCCTTCGACCCGGTCTGGACAATGACACCAGCTTTCCCGACTCTCCGGACTTTGTTTACGTGGATCTGCAACTGGGCGGGGGTGATCGAGCTTTTCAGCAGTTTCTTAGTCTCCTCGGCATTCTTGATATCCTCGTTGGTCGGGTATATTGCAAGAATAGGCCCTGCTGCCTTCTTAGCTTTGTCAGCGTACGACAATGGCTGCTCGCTTCTGGAAGCACAAGCCTGGGCTGCTGCCGCCTGCGCCTCCGCTCGGGCGCGAGCGGCTTCCGCTTCTGCTCGGGCCGCTCGCTCGCTCTCCTTCTGCCTAGCCTCGTCGCTGGCAGTCTTCTCCGTTCTTACAATTTTAATATCTTTCTTGCCCGATTCGGCTATAAGAGCAAGATGTGCGACAATTTCTAGAATGGAGCTGACGTGTCCATTAATGGAGCTCTGGTCTGATTTGTTGAGCTTGCTCGTGGGGCCGCCGGCTATTGCCGCCACATTCCTGGCCTCCACATGGGCTCTCGCAATGAGCTGGCGTGCGCTCATGCTGTGCAGCGCCGAACCTACATCCTCCGACACTCGCTGCTCCTGTTCGAGGTCCGAGAAGATCGGCGTCGCAAATGCCGAAGTAGGTTGATCCGGCGGGGCTAGGGCCTTCGCTGGCGGCGTGTGCATCCTCTTCTTGGGTTTGGCCGATGCAGTCTGCTCCGGAGACGACAGTCCCCTCTTCGCCGCAGACCCTCTTCTGGTTGGGGCACCTATGACAAGAGTTGGCCTCGGCGGCGTGTCCGGAGACATGCGCGCCAAGACCTCCGTAACTGCCTCCACTACTAACTCCTTCGTAGCCACGTCGATGGCTGAGGAAGGCGCGCGGTGGGGTCCTCAAAAGGGACTTCCGGTTCCCGAATGGGTTGAACGGCGGGGTCTTTATACGCGGCGGTCCCCCGTCAGTCCGACATGCTGATTGTGTTCCTAAAAATGACTTCTAAAATCTACAATATGATAGACGTGTCGTTTCCGGACGACGTACACGAACGCGCGGCTCTAGATACACGAAACGCAAGCCGTAGGGTACACGAACGCGCAGCCGCAGGGTACACGAACTCTCAGCCCTAGGTACACGAACGCTCAGCCCTAGGTACACGAACGCTCAGCCCTAGGTACACGAACGCACCACCCTGAGCCCTGGGACACCCTGAGCGAGGCAACCCAGAAGTGTCTGAGCAATCTCCAGCGGAACAAAGATGCTGGATCGCTGCAGCTCCCAATCCTAGCCTGTCTGGACAGAAATATAGACCAAGTCTAGACCTGTCAGACAACCCTAACACACAAATGTCACGAGACACAAGTGTCAAGTACAAGGCAAATTTTTAAAGAAATTAAAAACGAAATATGGCGACACCGAACCGGTAATCACGTGATCGCTCACGTGACCTGCTGTTAAACGAGCACATGCGGGGCGCGAGGTTAGTTACACGCGGTCACAAAGAGGTTATGTTAGTGAGAAATACGCGGAAAATCAAGAAAATTAGCATAAAAAGTTTGTAAACTACGCGGAAAAGCGAAAATAAACAAAAATCCTGGAAAACTTAGCTGGATAGCGTGTCCTTTCACTGCAGAAGCTCCGGGAAACTGCCACTAGGGTCCACAGCACTTAGTCACTATAAAACACGCGAAAAACACGAGAAAAGCGTCAAATTTCGCAGCGCAAATTATCACAACATGCAAGCAATAATTATAACTACAATAATATAAAAGAAAATTTGGGAAAAGCCACGGAAAACCCGAGGAAAATATTTTTTAAACGCGGAGCACTCGAAACTTCGACCGTTCGGCACGGCGGCGGCGTCGGCGAGCGAGTAGCTGGGGACTACACTGGGGACCTGTCCAGTGACAATAGAAGTGTTTTATGATGTGTGTCAGAACTGCAAGTGTACGAGGCATCGTTAGGAGAACCATATCCCTGCTTATGCCATCCCCACCAACCGCGTTTGTTGTAATAGAAGTAATAAGCTTAGCTATATCATCCTCTTCGACTGGTTTCAACGTAAAATAAGATTGACAAAACTTATTGGAGTCAAAGAAGGCTAATTCGGACTGTGATATTGCATTACTCCCAGGAACATTGAGAAAATGGTCATTAATTGCGTCTGCATTGTGAAGACTATCGGGAAGACATTCCTGATTTCTAGTCTTTTATTGGAATAGACTTCTTAATATTATTCCAAAGTGTATTTGAGTTCCTAAATATTGCGTTAATATGGTGATTATAGTAGGCCTGTTTTTCACTGTGAATACTTCGTTTGACTAAATTTTTAAGTTCAGTGTAGTACTTCTTCGAGCTTTCAGTCCCAAGCTTACGGTATCTTTCGTGAGCTTCATTTCGCTCCGCTATCATCAGTCTTATAGTATCAGTTATCCATGGATACGAGTTAATTTGTTTAATCTTACGGGATTTCAAAGGTGCATGTTTATCAAATAAGGATATTATAAAAGTATTATACAGATTTACCATTTCATCTACTGAATTTAAGTCCAAAATGGACTCCTAATTTATAGTATTTAAATCATTATTAAAGTTATTTATGTTAATATTTCTGAGCGATCGTGAAGTTATTTTCGGGGGATTTTTTTTTCTTTTTATTGTAAAAGTAACATTTATCATGTAATGTCCGAGCGAACCAGTGATGTTAGAAACGCAAAAGTCGCGCACAGCAACATCATTACATACCACATCGATAAGTGACTCCTTAAGGACACCATTCTTTATGTATAAATGAGTGGGTTCAGTTACCACCTTTTTACCAATTTAAAAAGGAATGTAACTTATCGGTCTTATCAGTCGATTTTAAAATGTTAATATTGAAATCTCCCAGCAATATTACATTGTCATGATTTGCAAAATAGGAAAGTGATTCGGTTAAAGCATCGAAGAATGTGTCAACGTTTATCCATTTCGGACTGTATGCAGTACCAATTATAATACTACGGTCATTGATGCTTAAAGATAACCTCAATATTTCCCTCTGGATGCACGAATCCCCTTCCTCACATAAAACGCGACCCCACCACTACGTCCATTCCGCATGCACTGCGGCCGCGGCTTGTTTCTCAGTTTATAACCAAGCAATACAGGTGCACGCCACTCTTCCTCTTCGCGGACCCAAGATTCATTTATCGCTATTATTAATGGGTTATAACGACGCATGGCCACCAGAAAATCCTCATGGCCAGTACCCAGTAATCCTGGATTGTATAAACCTAACTTAAGAAATTCAGTTTTATGATAAACTGTAAATAACAAAACAAAAATATGTTGTGACTGTGATCCGCACTATTACATCGATAATACATTCAAAGTATTCAATCGTAGTATGGAGACGCGCGATTGTAGTGATGCAAACAAGATTTTTTATTTGATATGTGAGAGTGAATAAATTTCTGTGAAATATGTTACATAGTGACAATTGCATGGATACATGTAAAATAAGGTATGACATTTTTATTTTGCCAGTTAGATATCTTTTAATTGTGTAATAGGAATATTTTGTAAGAATGACAGCAGCGATCCCAGCCGACACAACCCCAGCGCCATCTACCGGATACCTAAAATCGGCCCAGTATTTTTTGATTTGTCCCTCAAAATACACACATACACAAAAACCAGAAAAATATATCAAGCGCTGCCTCTTGACGTAAACATTTAAACTTATTCTACTTGTAAGTTAAAAATTTGCAAGGTACGAGAATAAAACAATACAGTTATATGAAAAATACGTAAACAAAACAAAGATATAGGCAGGTTGTGATTATCAGAAGTGCCAACATACGAATACATTGAATAGCTAAGCCAATTAATAAGGCATTCAAATAAAATTATGTATTGTATGTATTTGTTATTTATATGACAAACACAAGTACTAACGTAGTCCTTATTTAAAAACACGATCGAGATCAGATTCCGTGCGGATACGGTGGCGAGGCACACCAGGTCCGTGGTGTTGACGCGCGAAGATCTTGCGATCGCGAGACCACACGAACCTCCAGTTAAATCTATCTTTCGGTTCCCATGATTTTTGAAATAACACACAATTATACCGCGTCAACCTCTCGTTGATATAGAACCGGCGTTCCGGTCCTGGCACGCCGACACCCTCGGTAGTCGCGCCCCGCCGCACCCTGGCCGCCTTCAACAGCTGGTCCCGCGTAGCCCTGCGTGCCAGACGCACCACGATGAGCCGCGGCCGCCCCGATGCCGCCGTAGGAGCGGAGTCTTCAGACCCTGGAGAACGCCCGACCCTCACAGCACTAACTAGATCGTTCTCACTAAGTGACACTCCAAGCTTTTGTCCCAATGTTGTAATTATATGGATGACATTTTCCCCTTTTTGTTCTGGGACATACGAAATTTCCAAATCATTCAACAAACCCTCTTGTTCTCTGTCGTTGATTTCTGCCTTCAATTGGGAAATAGTTTCCAATAGGGCTCGTTCTGCTTGCAAGCCGGAACCTGATTCAATCTGGCGCTCAATGCAATCGATTCGGTCGTTAAGATTGTTTATTTGTGATTCGCAGGCATCCACTCTGGCCGTCACGCTTAATATGCTGGTTGAAATGCTGTGTATCTCTTGACGTACACCACGAAACTCCTCTCGCATTTCCTCTCTCAGACGTCGTATTTCGGTTATAAAGGCTTGCCTATCATCACTACAAGACATGTCCAACTTACGCGTACTATTCCTTGTTCAAGCCATTCTGCAACCTATTCTTCAACTACCACTTGCTCGTTCATAGATATACGCCGTGGGCGGTGCACTACTGGGATATCATCTTTCACAATTATTTTCAACTGTATAGGAGCTTCTTTAATTTGACATGGTTTGTAGTTTTCAACCAACTGAACAATCTCTTCCTTAAAGTCAGCATTACTTACATGACCAACTTCAACTCTGCAACAAAAACAATTAATTTTGGTCACCCATTCCACAGGTTTCATCCACACAGTACTACCATTCATAACCGTTATAACATTTTTGAGAAATTCGTGATCTATAATTAAACTGAAAGGCATACAGTCTCTAGGTATAATGTAGAACAGCACATCGTCGTATTTTGTACCGTCAATTATCACATTTGTTGTTACACAACCTAATGACTCCACTTTAGAAAAACCAAGTCCAGACAGCGTTATGTTATTGTTCATCACTATACTGACGTTATTATAAAATTCTGAAGATAATAGTTGACATCACTGCCAGAATCAATTAAAGCACTTGTCGTTTTTCCAAATAATTCTACGACCTTCATAGGTTTTTCTCGTTGCGATGGTTTGTTTACATCATAAATGTCATACTGATACTCCGTTTGACTTTGACATTTGTTGTCATCTGTCATCTTGTCACTGTCGTTCAGTGGGAATTGCGATTCATTCGGAGTGTTGAACGATTGACCGAACATCGCTTGCTTGTTCACTCGTTCGCCGCTCCCACTGCTCGAGCTACCTTTACCGAAAGTGTCATTCCTCCGCCATCTTGATGAATTCTCATTTCGGCCGCTGACACTTCGGTGAAATATGACCATATTCGTTGCAGTTAAAACACTTTGGGCCTTGTGCCTTCTTCGGACAATTTTCAGATATATGTTCGCCGTCACCACAATTATAGCACTTTTTCGACGTTTTCATGCCGCGCATTTCATATTTGTAGGTATTTCTAAAATGTTCCGATCTCGTCTTCTCCTTGAATGACTCATAAATCTTCAGCTTTTCTTTAAGATCTGGATACGTCGTTACACCGTAAAGCATTATCTTATTTGTCTCTCTGTCTATTATGCCATCTATGATATACTTAATCGCCATGTAATCTGGCATTTTTCCTCTTTTCCCCAACTCTTTCATTACCATCATGTAGTCTATACAGGTTTCTTCCCGTTTCTTTTTTCGCTTACTCATCAATTCGTGAATCGCCTTGATGTCGATGGTGTCAGGGAACTCTTTATTCAGGGCGGCCTTAAGTTCCTCCCATGTTTTGTGAGGACGCTCAGCTCGCATCCAAAGCTATGCGGTGCCAGCTAGGGATCTCCGTGCCATCAGTAGCTGCTGCAACGGTGTCCATCCACATATTTCGCCGTTTTCTTCCACTATCATTCACTCTCTCACACTATCACTCACTTCCATTTTCAATTCAAAAGCTACAACGAATCGACGTAGGGCCGTGCGGGGGGCGCACCACCGGACGGCGCGCGGCGGGAACAGCGGGGCACGCCATGACCATTTCACAACAACAACAAACGTTTATTAATTCAAACAAACAATACAATGATATATGAATTTACGGCAAACAGGATATATATTTATTTTAAATTAATCTATTCGCTTCGCCTACACCTCTTCTTAATCTTGATCTTGCACACGTTACACTCTATCAGGTCTTCATTTGAGATAGTCGAATCGAAACCAGTCGATGTAGACGGATCACTTAATCGTCGTCTTTTTCGCTGACTTTGTAGATTTCCATCAGCATGACGTTTGAACACTATAACAAAGAAATGAAAATTAGAAAACGAAAAATGATAAAAGTAATAGGCAGAGAAAAGAAACTATTTTGTTTTGAAAACTTACCAGTTCTCGAACTCTTCCACAAGTTCAAAAATAGCGTTGTCAAATGCAGGATCAAACAGCTTCGTAATTTTTAACTGCTTGATATAACAGTTCATAAAACGCAGGGTCAAAGAGAGAGTTCCTTTGAAGTGATTCAACTTCCATACAAGCATTCACCGTATCAATGTGGTAGGAACAATCAATGATTTGGATACCGTTTTTATCGTAAAATACACTAAGGCACTCAAATTCACTCATACTTCGCGGTTCGACGAACGAAATAGTAACTGATGTGTCTCTGTGATTTCTCTTCACTTAATATTTTAGAATACGATAAGCACATTAAGATTAGTATTTTGTTAATAGATTTGAGCTTTTTATGACCAATGTAAATTTCACAACATACTTCATTTGAAAGAATGATAATTTATTAACTGAACAGTTGACTGAATACAGCTAGCAATATTACACAGTCGTAGAAAAATATTATTCATATTTATAGGAGAATTTTTTACAGTTCTTTGCAATGGATATTTCTTTTGTTATATCATAAATAAGCTTTCTTGTTTTTTTAAAGGTGATTAGTTTTGTTCTTTTTATTGACGTAAACTTCAATCGGGGTGCTTCCAATGTTCTTCTTAAGCAATTGATTTTAATTTTTTAAGATCAAGTATTTCAATTGTTATAAGATACGGAGCGTCGGCAGCGTCCTCCTCGTTTGTTGACACGTACGCCATTCCGCCTTTCATAGCTCGACCCACGGTAGAAGAATCCTTTTTTTTTTTGAGTTTTCTTCTTTATTTCTTCAAATTATTCATCGAACGATGTCTGAGTAGGTGAGGCAATACAGTTGTCTTCTTCGTCAGAAGATGTTTGTAAGTAACTCTGGTTGTAATCAATTTTGTTTCCCACACATCACGATAGCTGTAACAATGACGATCAAAAAGTTTAGATCTATAACACAATAAAATAATATATATTGTATATATTTATTGTTTATGTAGGTAAGGTACAAGGGTCGAATATGGTCACCGTAAGGTTTGACGTCCTACATCTTTTTTTATAATTAGGAACAGCTATTATCAATTTTCTGTGAAATATGTTAACTATGTATCATATGGCTATAACATATACTCCAAACTATAAATAAGATTGCGACTAAACTAGTTGTTTAAAAATTAGGCGAATTGACCATATTTCCGCCCATGTTGGTTAATATGCACGTACTACGGGCATGTTAACTGTATTAGTTATTAAAAATGATAAAAAGGTATAAATAAAACATTTTAAACAGAATTAAACATTATAAATCATTTTAAATTTGAAACGAAACACACCACATTTATAAAATAAAAAAAAATAAAAAAACAAAATACTTCGTATGAGATCAACAAATAAAATACTTAATGGCACTTCTTTGATGAATGTAACATAACAAAAATTAAAGTCCTTATCTTCTATAATCATTAACTAAATTTTTAATGACACTTCTGAGATCAATTTTACATTATCACAATCAGCTATATATCAGAAGTAGTGCTTTTGAATACTACGATATCTTTCTTACTCTGGTTAGAGTAATCCACAGGATCAAAAATGTCTAGAACTAGATCACTGTTTGACTGTCGTGAACTTGCTCGGGATGATTGAAGATTCAGAGTCCTGGTACAACAAGGTTGTAACACAGATTCAGTTACACGCTCAAGTGACCTTTCCCTTTGCAAAACACTGCCAGAATCGTTTGAATATCGTCGTGAAAGTTTTTCTTGTGGCGTCAATGGCTGATCAGTATCTCGCTGGGCAATATCATTGCTCATAATGGATTCAGGATTAGGGCTCAAGGGAAGTATGACACTACCATTTGAACCCATTTCCACATTCAAAACAACATCTGATAAATCACAATCTTGTATATTATTCATAATTGTTGTATCGTTGAAAATAGGAGAAGGATGTGGTGCTTCTTGTTGAATTTTCTTCCAAAATTCAAATAAACACCTGTATTTTTCCCCGCCTCGCTTCCAGAATTAACAAAATTTATAAGAATTTCTGGATCCAGTCGTTTCTCAAACTCCTTAATAAAAGTATTAGACTGTCCTGCGGATGGCTCCGCCTGTGTAATTACAGCAGTACAATCTGTTTCCTGCGAAATTACTTTTGAGAAGTCAATATTATTAACATCAAATGGAAATATTCCAGCGCTTCTGAAGCTATTTTTTATTGTTTCTACTTTAAGACTTTTTTCAAAACATTTTTGTACTTCTTTGGCGAAATCTGTGCGTTTTAATTTGGCATAATTGTTATTTACTCTGAACTCTTGAACAATTTCTTTTTACGCACCTTTAACTGGTCGAAAAACTCCAATATCCAGAGGTTGAAGGATATGCGTCGAATTTGGTAATAATGCAACGAGTATAATTCCTTTTTCTTTGCAAAAAAGACTGAGTGGCAAGGAAATGTGTGAGGTATGACCATCCATAAAGAGAGCAACGGGCATTGTTATTTTGTTTTCTAGTAACCATTTATAAAATACATTAGCTATATATTCATAGAAGGCCTCCATAATCATCCACCCTGATTCCGTGCATCCTATTCCCCACGTGGGTGGCACCGTCAGGGATAAGCTTTTTGGCAGCCGTTTGTATGGATACAACACCATAGGTGGAGCTATTTTGCCACCGGCAGAAACATTGACTAGTACGGTTATACATTCTTTATCGTCGTTAGCAACTCTGTTGTACACTCGCTTGCTTCCCTTCTTTACCAATACATCTTTTTCTTTGGGGCAGAGAAAAAAAGCTGTTTCATCGCAATTAAAAACTCTCGACTCATCTTCAAGAACACTTAATAAATTATTTGTCTCAAAATAGTTTTTGACTCTATCAAACCAATTGCGCACATCTTGTTCAGTAACTTTGTTACGATGAGTTGGCAATGTTTGTGCTACTCTCTTTGCAACTGTTGAATGTCTTGATAAGAAATTGGCAAGCCAGTGTTTACCAGGGACACCATCTTTAAAAGTGTTTGGTCTATTTAAATTTTCTACCAGCTTTGCTACTCCTTGCTTCAATTGTTCCTTGGAAACTGGGAAACCTTGTTTTCCTAGATAATGGATCCAGTCAACAATTTTTGTTTCTTCCGATTTTGAGAGTACCGTTTTTCTGCCAGGTATGTCACCGCAATATTTTTTATCACGTTTATCTCGCAATGTTGTTTCTGGAATATTATAATGTCGAGAAACTTTATAAACGCTACTGCCATTATTGATTGCCATGATAGCATTTTGAAGTTCTTTCGTATATTTTTTTCTTGGGTTCATTATTCTACAACAAAACAATAAATGAGTATATATTGAGTAAATCGGATTATCAAATTTATTTTAAAGATTTCGAACCTATTAAAATAACTGAAACTATGTGAAATAAGTGTTTTACAAAACTGCGCAAGATAATGAACACTCTGTATTTTACTACATCAATACCACGGAATTAGGTATTCATATAACCTTTTTCCGTCATAAATACATCGGAATTGCATTTTATAACTCTCAAATAAGTTTTTTATTCCGAGTAATACAAAATAAAACATTTGACAATATACCGTAAGTAAATTATAGCTTAATTGCAATATCTTTTTAAAAATATATTAAAAATACTCAGGATTAGAACAGAACACATCAATAACTTAATTTTTTCGACGTTGCTTTTCCATACAACGAATTAATAAAGTACCTAAACAGATATTCTTTGACCTATTATAACCAATAAATACGACGCCACCGTGTACCTCGGAAATACATTTTTACATTTATTAGTTATTCAAGTGATCCGTACAAAAACATTAATTTACTAATCATAACAATGCATCCAAAATTTAAAAAAGAGTTAACCTGTACGAAATTGCATTTCCGTGGCATACGTCGGCATTTAGGAACCGGCTCAAGTATTTGGAACCTAATGCCGCGTTATTTTAAAATCTTATTTTCTCCTTAATTTTAGAAGAAAATACTCCAATGTTAACGGTATTCAAGATAAAACATAACCCTTTTAATGTTTTAACTTAAACAAAAGCTCAAATAGTATAAAACTCACTTATAAAACACTATTTAAAAAATCGTAGAACTCACGTGAATTAGGTCCGAAATGTATGAAGTGCGCTTCCGAGTCGGCTGCTAGCGTCAAACTGACCGATTATTTTGAATTGTACACACACAAAAACTATCCGTTGCTCACATAAACATGATTAAATAAATTATTATCTGTTTAACATATTTTGCAGACAAAAATAACTTGTAAATTGAATAAAAACACAGTTTTTCTAAATACATCGCAATATGGTGCCAGTTTGGGAACCCCTCGTAATTGAGTGCCTTTACCTTAAGTAAATATAATGTGCACCCGTAATATCACAGGAAATAAATAAATAACGTAACTTACCGAGTTCTTTCTTTTCTTCCGATGTATCATCTTCCTTTGCATAAATATTAATCATTTCCTCCCAACATTTTAACTTTTTATTTCTGTTTGCATAATCAGTGCATTTGCTATCCCATATTGCGGGGCGTTCTTTTATTTCTAAAATGAACATTTCTGTGTCAAAATCCATGACGCGCACTCTGCGTAGTGTTTAGCGCACGGAACAAGCGACGACTGGCGGTTAGGACGCGGTGTTTGCGGCTAACCGCGCCGAGTGCGTGAAGGGGATGCGGCGCGCCGCATCATTCAAATGGTGCGGCTCGTCGCAGCCGCAGAGCAACCGGAGCGGTTGACGGCTGGCCGCAAATCAGTGCGTCGTTATCATGCGGTTTCATATAAAATTCGATGTGAGGCACGCCGCATTGCGGCCAGCCGCTAGTGCGTTTTAGGCCTAAGAGATGAATTTTTTAAATACTTTAATAGCGATTTGGGCGTGCTTAGTTGGCAATTAAGCAAAATATAACTCTAAACTAGTGACAGTGACGGAACAAACTGAAATTCCTACCTGGCTTCTTTTGTCAAGACTATATTCTTGTGTGGCAAAGATAATGTAAAAGATTTATGTTATATATAAATTACTTACGTGTTACTTAATAAACTTCCCCAACATCCGCTACATCCACAACTCCCCCTACTTTATATTACCCCCAACATCCCGAACTTCCTCTATTTTCTCCAACATCCCCAACACACCAACGCCCCTAACCCCTTAACCCCCAACCCACGTAGGTAACGTGACTTTTTTCGTGGATGTAGCCATTATCACATTGAAAATATTAAGATTTTTAAAAATTACGCTGTAAAATTACGCTAAGTTTTTCTTTTCACAAATAGGTTTATTTTTTTGGATGCCTTTCTATGACACAACAAAAACAAATGAAGTCTATTGAGCAAATACAGTCATGGTCTCATCAACCTAAGCATCGTTAGGGCGTTTGTCCACCGCCGCCGTCACCGGACCGTCACCGAGAACGAGATATTTCGGGCCGAGTTTAATATGACGTGACGGCGATCGTTTGTCCACCGCAACCGATTTCGCTGGTTTAGTTCGTTCCAGTTGTCATGCGTGGTAGTCGCGTTTTCGAAGAAATAAAGTGATGGCTAGGTTAAACCGGCGACAACTTCTTCTACTGCTTTTGTACCTTCGAAGGCGCATGCGAAGCAAAAAATTTTGGGTTCATCCGCTAATACGTGAACGATACATCACAGGGGCGTTTTATGTACACCACGCAAAGTTGCGGCAGCATGACCAGAAGTTTTTTAACTACTATAGGATGTCCACGACTACGTTCGATTATATCCTATATCATATTAAGGATAGCATCACACTCCAAAACACGAACTACAGGACATGCATACCACCAACTGAAATGTTAGCTGTAACGTTGAGGTATGTAGTAAAATACTAGTACTCCATCACCGCAACTAGAAGACGCATGTGTTAGTGTTAGTGTTGTAAAGGTCTGTACAGTTGGTAATGTCAGTCTGCGTCACTACACTAACTTAACATGCGTTTTCTACTTGCGGCGATGTGTAGGAAGTAAACTTTTTGTATTTTAATTTATTTATTAGAATAATAGTATGAATGACAGGTAATCACCTTATATGATAGTATGAATAACAGGGTCTAATTTTATAAATCTACAAGTTACAATTGACATTAAATGACGCTGTCTCGACCAATCACGAATGCGGATTCCCAGTAATTTACTGTAATGTAGCCTTCCCAGTAATGTAGCCTGTAACTTGTAGTTTTATAAATAATAAGTAGTTAGATTAAAATAACACACCTAAATTTTAGAAAAATCTTGGGAAAATAATTCTCTAATAGATTGTATTTCTTGCTGAGGTGTGAACTGCTGGGTTTCATGCTGGGGTGAAATCAGTTGGTTTCCTTGCTGAGGTACATACTGCTGGGTTTCATGCTGGGGTGAAATCAGTTGGTTTCCTTGCTGAGGTGCATACTGCTGGGTTTCATGCTGGGGTGAAATCAGTTGGTTTCCTTGCTGAGGTGCATACTGCTGGGTTTCATGCTGGGGTGAAATCAGTTGGTGGAAGTTACCATGAGCGCTAGATGTAGCGAAACGACTGCGGTTTTTAAATCTGCGAAGCAATTGCATAACTTCGATTCTAAAGTCAAACCTATCGTCGTCGTTCAATTGTTTGACGGATGGCAGGAGAGATATCATAAATGCACGGTCATCGTCAAATAATTCAGATTCCGATTCCGCGGGATTTGCCTGTATAGCTCTTAATATTTCTGCATCGACCGCATTTAGCCTTTTTGTTCCCCTTCTATTCGTGGATGTGGATGTGGAAGGGGAAGGTGTTGATTGGTCGAGGTGACTATGTGATGTTTGTTGGCTTTCGGGACGACTTTCAGAATCAATTTGAGTTGGTATGCTTGAATCAGTTTCGTCGGGTGTTACAGTCTTGAGTAGAAATTGTAGGTTATCACTGTAAATGTTTTTTTTTCTTTGCGGCTTGTCCTGACTTAGTCTTAAGAGACTTTATAAATGTGTCTCGAATGTTACTCCACTTGTTCATGACAACATTAGCTGAAACAATAAAATTTAACAATTAACTTTTATTACAGATACCTCGCAAGTGGAAATACCTTCACCGATATGTCATATACCTTCCAACTGGGTATCAAGACTATAAGCAGAATAGTGACACAAGTATGTCACCAAATATGGACTATTTTAAGTGGTGAACACTTGGCTGCGCCTACTACTGAGCGATGGTTATTAATAGCGGAAGGATTTAAACGAAGAGCTAATTTCCCAAACTGCATCGGTTGTGTCGATGGAAAACACATACGGATTGAAAAAATTCCGAAATCTGGCACTATGAACTTTAATTATAAGGGATATTTCTCAATTGTACTTCTGGCAGTAGTTGATTCAGATTACAGATTCGTATATGTTGATATCGGTTCATACGGTAAAGACTGCGACTCCGCAATTTTTCAACGCACAAACTTCTATCAACTCCTCACTGAAGGCAGGTTGAATATACCTCCACCTGTTCCACTGCACCCATCTCAAAATAACAGAATGCCACATGTTATACTAGGCGATGAAGCTTTCCAGCTCACTGAACATTTATTACGACCTTTTGGCGGTAACCATTTAGATGTAAAAAAACGTATTTATAACTATAGACACTGTCGTGCACGAAGATACGTTGAATGTGCATTTGGCATTATGGCCAATAAATGGCGAATATTTCATAGCCCTCTAAATGTAAACAAAAAACTTTGCAAAAGTATAGTTAAGGCATGCGTCGTTTTGCATAATATTGTACGTGAAAAAGATGGCTACAGAGGTGAGGATATGTTCATGTCTTTTATGCATGATGGGCTGACTGATCTACCAAGGGAAGTAAGTGTACCGCATGGTGGGCGTACCGCTAATGACATAAGAAATAATTTTGCTGAATACTTTGTAAGCCCAGAAGGCTCCTTACCTTGGCAGATAAATAAAATCTAAACTTGTAATTACTTAATTAAAAACATAAATAATAATCGGCCCGTCAAAATCTCGGCGACGTTCTAGCGGTCACGCCGATTTACTCGCAATCTCAGCGGCCGAGATGACGGCGCTCGGGTGACGGGCGTGCGGTGGACAAACGGCCTTATGGATCTTATTACAACAGCGCAAGATCTATTTCTCGATGAGGACTGTACTATGTTATCATGAAAACAAATAAATGATAGTACTCACCCAGTTTGGTTTTTTCTTTACTGTCCTTGTCATCAAATGATTCAAAAATAAAAAGAACGAAGGGTTCCGTACTTTTATCTATAAGAAAAGCAAGAAGAGGAACTATTTCTCCGTTTTCCATAGTTTCCGTTAGGGAAATTTTGTCTTGCATGTCCTTATGCGCGGCTGCCTCTGTCTTTACTTTCTCTTCCTGTAAATGGTGTTTTTCTCTGGTTCGAGACACGAAAACGCTTAGTCACATCTGTGTTAGTGCAATCCTTTATTGCTTAGCATAGAGCAGTGTTTGAGAATAAAAGGGTTTATGAAGGTGGGCTGGTGTGTAATATATCGTTCAATGGCTTATATTTTGACTTGTTTATATATCCCCTTGCTTCATTTATTTCAGCTCGTCTACGAATTTAAGTCAGTTTTCCAAAAATATTTCCCACTTCGTCCTTGAAATTTTAGAGCAGTTATTCAATTAAGTCTTTGAAGATGTTCTTGTGCTTTAGAAAACCGTCAAATGCGTACTGGCAATCACGGTGCCGCTACCCCTGCTTTGTTACAATGTTAAACTTTATTTAGAACTTTTAAAGACTTTAAAGAAATAAAAGATTTCAAGCTAAGTTATAATTAAGCAGTTTATGAACTGATATAGTACTAGTTAACAAAAATACAACAGGGAAAAGTTAATTATTTGGAAATGAAGACTCCATGTGAAATATAAATCCCACAGCTCCTATGTACTGTCTTTTCTACTTATGTATAATCTTTTGAATTTTTTGTGATGTATGAATGAGTATTTTGAATATAACTAACCCACTCGTTTATGACAACTCCATAGATGGTATAGAAACTCATTCATACAAACCGTGCATAACTACTTTCAATAGAAATGATGAAATTCGGATACCTATAAACCATCAAGATTAATATGATTACTTTTGATTGTAAGAACTCACTGATGTCTTGGAGTTCATAATCTCCTTCAGGAATTTCAAGCACTTCATCCACACCATAATAAAATATATAATATATTATGAAAATGCGGTTAGATCGCTGGGGTTTTTTGAAGAAGAGTAATAGAAAAATAAAGGACAATTAGCGGGTGTGCACAACACGTACCTGAGCCCGTACTTTTCTTTCTTCTGATGCATACGAAGATATTTTCTTGATAGTGTTACGAGCTCGGGGTTCGCAATTTGGAGAAAAACACCTGATGACTCTTAAAAACGTTTATTCCCACAAGGATGGTCGCCGACGTCACTTCACTTCACTTATCACTAACAATGCCCCAAACACTTGCTAATCACAGTCACTATAACTTGCCGAGGTCGCTTGTATCACTTTGTTATTCGCTCCGGATATCGCTTCTCGATCGCACTTGTAGCTCAGTTAAATTAGAACTGCCCTCCTGAGGCACCTTCCGATATTTATATGGCCCGGAAAACCCGCTCCATACGTTTCAAGAAAGATCACAACTACTCCGGAATAGAGAGAGAGGGATACTCTCTGTCTCGTTCCCTTAGTACATACTAGAAGTGCGAGAGCGAGACAAAGCAATATGTCAGAGCGAGATAATCGATGTACTAGATCGTTCGCGATATTATTCCCGTATGGAAACACGCGACGATTGTACGAGAATTTTCTGCGGACAGCGCTACTCAAACTTCCGCGGACCGCATTTTATTTTTATTTATTTTTGATTTCGTAACACTGCCCCCTTCTTAGAGATGCTCGTCCCGAGCATCATCATTACTTCCGTGATATTTCGCCAAGCGGTCGATGTGAACAATCTTCATTGCTCCCCTTGGTTGACGCTGTATCCGATACGTCACATCATTTAGTCGCGTTACTACTTTGTACGGACCCTCCCACTTGGTTTGTAACCTTGGCGATTTCCCTTTGCGGCGAGTCGGGTTGTGAAGCCAGACTAGAGCGCCTTCCTCGAAGCCATTTGTATTCGACATTCTGTCGTATCTGGTCTTCATGTTCTCACTCGACTGCAACCCGTTTTCTCGAACTGCGGCGTGTATTTCTCGCATTCGGTCACGCAGATCAGAAACGTAGTCTTGAACACTTTGAGGTTCCTCTGGTGAGCCTCCTGTTAGGAGGTCCACTGGCAACCGCAGCTCACGACCGTAGTTGACATATGCCGGAGTTGCCTTTATGCTTTCATGTTCTGCTGTTCTGTACGCTAGCAGGAACAGTGAAATGTACTTGTCCCAGTCCCTTTGATGGCTTTCCACTATTTTTGCCAGATGTCTCTCGATCGTCTGATTAAACCGTTCGACCATCCCGTCTGACTGAGGATGGTAAGCCGTGGTTCGGGTTTTGTTCATTCCCATAATCCTGCAAACTTCTTGAAAAACCTGTGACTCAAAATTCCTGCCTTGGTCGGAATGGATTTCCAAGGGCACGCCAAAGCGACAAATCACTTCTTCCACTATCTTGGTTGCAACTGTCGTAGCTTCTTGGTTTGGTATGGCGAACACTTCCGGCCACTTAGTGAAGTAGTCCATGACAACCATGAAATACTTGTTCCCTGAGTCAGTAACAGGAAATGGTCCAGCTACGTCGACTGCAATGCGTTCCCAAGGTGCACCGACGTTGTACAGTCGTAGATTCCCTCGGCTCCTGGTATGTGGCCCTTTTACGGCAGCACAAGTTGTACACTTGCGGCACCAGTCCTCCACATCCTCCCGACAATGGAGCCAGTAGAACCTTTCGCGGATTTTCGTTAGCGTCCTCTTGACTCCCAAATGTCCACCGGACACGCCGTCGTGTACTTCCCGAAGAACATCACGTATTTTTGTTCTTGGAACCACAATTTGCAGTTGAAACTCTCTGCCGTTAGGTTTATCCCATTTCCGGTAGAGTATTCCGTTTTGTACAACGAGGTGTAAGGTGCGACGTTGTCAGATAAATGAAACCAGTGGATGCTCGAATAATACTGTCTATATTTGACGGAATAACATATTATAAATGGGATACAAAGAGTATAGTATAGAAGAGTAAATAGGTACTTACTCTATACCTCACATCACCACACTTATTGAAAAAAAAAAAATATATATAAAAGTTTTTTTTTTTTTTTTATATAAAATTTAATGTAGAATAATTATGTTACATACGGTTTAGTACGATTTTTATGGATAATATCTTTTTTACCATATTTATTAATTATCTCTACGTTTGGTGGTATGTCCTTAATAACTTTATATGGACCTGTATATATATTATCTAACTTATTATTAGGTGTATCATTTTTTACTAAAATTAAGTCATTTTCCTTATAGATAACAGGATTAGTATTTTTGTCATATACACACTTTCTATTTAACTTACTCTTTAACAAATTATTTCTAGCCTCTTTTTGAGAAAGTTGCAAACGGTATTTCAATTCATGTGGGTAACTCTCGTAATTATAAATAGGATCTACATCAATTGTCAGATTGCTGGGAAGAGAACATTTCTTACCAAACACCAACTCGTATGGGGTGAAGCCTGTTTCTGTATGAACTCCTGTATTAAAAGAGAAGCACCAAAAAGGTATCCACTTACTCCACATATCCGGATGGTTCTCTGTTTGAATACGTAAAAACGCATTCAAATGTTTGTGAGTAACTTCTAGAGCGCCTATTGATTGATGATGGTATGCTGTAGAGTTGAGTTGTTTTATATTTAACAATTTACATACCTCTTGAAATATTTCTGAAAGAAACTCCTTCCCTCTGTCGGTAGCTATACATATCGGCACTCCGTACCTGAGAATAAAATTATTGACAAAAGATCTCGCTACTTCATCAGCTTTTTTGGAAATTAAGGGATAACCTTCTACATATTTTGTAAGTTCGCATTGGCACGTTAGTATATAAGAATAATTATCATTATCTCTTTCTAAAGGACCAACAAGATCTAGGAATACTTTTTCAAATGCAGTATGTGCTGTACTAGTAATTGTCATTGGCTCTTTCTTTGGTACTGAATGTTTTTGTCGCTGACAACTGTCACAACGCCTAACAAATTCTCTAACATCTTTATCAATACCAGGCCAGAAATAATATTTCTTTATATTGTTTGACATTCTTCTCATACCAGCATGGCCACTGCTAGGTAAGAGATGAAAATCATTCAGAATTATTTTCCTATCATGTTTCTCCTCAATTCTTTTCACATTACTTAAAATACATATACGCGGTCCGGACCTATTCTTATCCTTTTTTATTTTATCTAGTAATTTTTCTACAAAAACTTCATTATCTTTACTTTTTAATATGTATATTTCTTCTAAATTTAATAATTTACAAAATTTATCTAAATCTCTCACAAATTCGTCTCGCGTCATTTGTGATTGAGAATTTAGAAACTTCACATAAATTATTCTTTTACTTTCAACATAGCATAATATTTTATTTTCTTTAGTAATAATTCCTTCTTTCCTTAATTGTTTTAGTCTTTTAATATCAATAAGCTTTAACTCTACCGACTCTTTCGGTTTTATATGGGTACCTACGACTTTTGGTTGATCAGGCCTCAAGTCTAAAGCATCCATATCTACCGCTGAATCAGGTTTGTCTAATCTTTTTGCTTTCGCTCTTGTCATTACATTAATAACACTTTCTTGCAATTCTTTTAAATCTTTTAATGAGATTCTTGATAATGCATCTGCAGCTGCATTTTCAGAACCTTTAACGTATTCTTCTTCAAAATTATATTCTTCTAATATTATTCTAAATTTCATAAGCCTACTTGAAGGATCTCTCATATTGAACAAGTATACTAGTGGTTTATGGTCTGTCAGTATTTTAAATGGGCGTCCGTATAAATATGGACGAAAATACTTCACAGCCCAAACTATTGCTAATAATTCCTTCTCTATCACTGGATAATTCTTTTCGCCTTTATTTAAGCTTCTACTAGCATAAGCTATTGGCCTTCCAGTTTTATTTGATAAAATTGCACCTATAGCATTATTTGACGCATCAGTTTGTACTATAAATTGATTTTGTTCTGAAAAATCAGGGTACTGTAATACAGGTGGACTTATGAGTAGTTGTTTTAATTTTTGAAAAGATTTTTGACTTTCCGTATTCCATTCAAATGGTACACCTTTCCTAGTTAATTTATTTAAGGGATATGCTATTTCAGCAAATTTTGGTATGAATTTTCTGTAGTAATTTGTGAAAGCAACAAATCGTTTTACTTCCTCTGGGTTTGTAGGACATGGATAATTTTGTACTGCAGATATTTTTGCAGGATCCGGCATTATACCTTCACTAGAAATCACATGACCTAGATATAAAATCTCTTTTTTTAGAAAATCGCATTTTGCTGGATTCAATTTCAAATTTACCTTTCGTAATCTTTCAAAAACATCTATTAAATTTTTGTTATGAATTGTCAAACTACGGCCAAAAACAATTAAATCATCCAAATATATAAGACATTTTTCATAATTTAGACCAGCCATTGCCAATGTAATCATTCTTGAAAACGAACTTGGGCTAGTTTTAAGTCCCATTGGCATACGCGTCATCTGGTACTGTCCTGAATGAAAAGCTGTAAATTTTCTACTATTTTCCTCTAATTTGACATTATAGTATCCTTGATGTAAATCTAAGTGCGTGAAATAAATGCTTCCTGACAACGAATCTAAAATTTCTGTTATATCTGGTAATGGATATTTATCATCTTCAATCTGATTATTCAATTTCCGATAATCTATTACCAGTCGCCATTTTTTGTCTCCTGTTGAACCCGACTTTTTAGGTACTAATAATATTGGACTAGACCAATCGCTTTTGCTTGGCTCAATTATTCCTTCCTCTAACATTTTATCAATTTGACGTTTTATTTCATCTTTTTGAGAGTATGGTAAACGATATTGTTTAGAAATTATTGGATTTGTGTTAGGTTTAACTGAGATAGTATGTGTGTATACATCAGTAGTGCTTAATTTATCTCCAGGGAGGTAAAATATATCGGAATATTTTGCAGAAATGTTCTCGATAGTTTTTTGTTCCTCCATATTTAAATGTTCTAATTTCATTAACGAAAACAATTTTTTCACTCTATTTGCATCTATTTCTGATTTTTCAAATACACAAATATTATAATTAGTAACTTTTTCAATTTTTGGATTTATTTCCGATAGTTGTACATCATCTTCGGTAACATTAAGTATCCTAACAGGAATTAATCCATCTTTTGGTGTACATATGGAGCTTGCTAAAAATACACCATGTTTTATTTCTTGAGATAATATGACACAATCCTCATTAATGTTCGTGTGTATAAAATGTATTGACTCGCTTCTAGCAGGAATAACGTTATAGGTATTATTTATAAAGGGCAATCGAGTAATTTTGGAATTAATAAACAATGTCAAAATATTTTTATTAAAATCTAATTGAGCTTTGTATTTATTTAAAAAATCACGACCTAAAATTCCACTTCCTTTAATTGGTAAATTTTGAAAAACAAAACATTTGTGCTTAATTGTTTCATCATTAAAAGTTAATGGTAAATACAAGTATCCTATTGCTTGCACACTTCCACCTAAACCGTTTATCATTACATTCTCTTTATGGATTGGAATGTTGCATTCGATAGCATGTTTATATGTACACGCCGATATCGATGCTCCAGAATCTACTAGAAAATATGTTTTATTTTTATTATATAATGGTGAATGTAAAGAAATGTAACAATTACTATCACTGGCTAAAATAAATTTATCACTATTCTTCACGAAAAAACTGATTCAATGATACATCCGAGTCTTCTAATTTTTTAAAATTAGAATCATTATTATGCATTAAATTAATATTACGTATCCCTTGATTTCCTCTATTTGAATTAAAAAACTTACCCCTCTGCTGTCGACGTCCGCTACTTCCTCGCATAAACTGACCTCGTGTCCATTGCCTCTGAGAAGCAAGATGAGCTTCTTGTTGTCCTCGTGCTCGTCCTCTGTATACAGGGTTATTGTGACGTCCACCACGCCAGCCTCTACAATTATTAGAACCATTGTTAAAATATTTATTTTGGTATGGTTTCTTGTACATACCCATTAGTTCACCTGATGTTGTGGGTGTCGAGACCTCCTCGTCTTGGGCTGCCTGAACAGCATCTTTTAGTAAACTGTAATTTCTAGCAGAAATAATCGTACTAAGTCTACGATTACGCAAACCATCAGCGAATTGCTTAACAGCTATTTTTTCATTAATTGGTTTTAATATTTTATAGCATTGATCATTCCCGTCAGCTTGCGTTATTGTTAAATCCACAAATAATTCTGTAATTTCTTTCCCAAAGTCAGCAATCGACATGTTATTTTGTCTAATTCTTTGTAATTTATTTTGTATTGCCGTTGCAGCTTTCTTACACAATAATACATTTCTCATATCAATAACTAACTGATTAACCGTCTCATATTTATTTTTTAATTTCAACTTAGCTTCCGCAGAAAGTCTACTTTTTAATACAAAATTAATAAAATTTTGTTTACATGCATCTTCTTTCAATAAAGAATTATAATACTCAATATTGTCTATCAACTGTTTCGTATTTGATTCCTCATTTGTCATAGTAGGTAAAAGATTTAAAGCAGTTTTTAAATCAAAAGAACTCATATTGACCAACGGCTTAGACTTATCACTATTACACAATAATAAAATATTTTCACGTAATTCTTCGAATCGACCACAATAATTTTCTATTAATAAAATATCGTCCGTACTATAATATTTATTTTTAACTTTTTCTTCAAAATCTATCAACCAAGTCTCAAATTTCTCATTAATTTCGTAAATCTCATTCAACTTGTTCGCTAACACGTTTACTGTTCTTCGACGGGCACCTAATTTAATTAGATATACTCTTATTTTCTTTAATTCTTCATACAATGATATAATAATATCCATTAGGTACTTACCACCATAACGTAAAGAAAAATATTCCTGTACCTGTCCACATAAGTAAACATTAACACATTATAAGATGTTTAATTATATCTAATATACTCTAAAACATATTCACGATTACAATTATCAAACACCGAAGTCCAAAGTTCAATCTGAGTGCATCATTTGTCCGTACGTATATGGAAAGTCGCTGCATTCCTCACCTGCCGGCCTCATCTCGTTCTTAGAAATTATGATAAGGTATATTTGGTTACGATTTGATAATAATTACGCGTTTATTTATTTTATGTTATTTGAGATTATGTATTTTTAATATTTTATTATTATTATTTTTATATTTTATTTTCATTTTTTTGTTTGTTTTATATATATATATATATATATATATATATATTATATATTATTATTCACTTTTATTACACGAGTTCACTTCACATTTTTGTTTAGACACTTTTATTTTATCTTATTTTTATACTTTTAAGGGTGGGTTTATGTCCTCTATCTGCCGCCGGAATAGTGATCTTCTTATAGTCGACCGATTTATCTCCTTAACAATCCATTTTCTATGACATTTTCTATACATCCGGTAAACAAAAAATAGCACGCCACACAGTATAATCGTCAGGATAACGCACAGGATAATATTTGTGGTGTTCATATGAAAACGAATTTCTTCTGTTGTGGCTTGATTATTGCCAGCCGCAGCATTCTGGATAACCAGGGTTTCTTCTTTAGATTGTTGCGAGCCCATTTTGTTGGTGTATATTTTTATTCACTTGCACACTTGCGTTTAGTCCGATGCAACGATAGAACTGGTACTTTTCCATTGTTCTAATTAACGATTACACGTGTAACATCTCAAATTCGCGGCGCGGGGGAAGAGTCCATAGGCAGGGTCGCCATGTAAGGTGCGACGTTGTCAGATAAATGAAACCAGTGGATGCTCGAATAATACTGTCTATATTTGACGGAATAACATATTATAAATGGGATACAAAGAGTATAGTATAGAAGAGTAAATAGGTACTTACTCTATACCTCACAGAGGCTATCCCATTGCGCCCAGTACGCCTTGGAAACAGTGCCTGTCGGTGCAACTTCACTCCACTTTGGCTTATCATTACTTTGTGCCTTCCACCTGATGATGTGCCGTAGGTCATCATCATTCTCTTGCTCCTTTCTCATCGCATCGTTCTCCCAGGTCTCTAATGGTTCTGTCCGAGTTAGCTTTACTGTCATTTCTTTTAACTCCTGCCTGATACAGTGCTTACAATCTTCTGGGCAGGGTCTGCGTGACAGCGCATCCGCGTTTCCATGGGCCTGTCCTCGACGGTGTTCGATAATGAAGTCATATTCCTGAAGTTGTTCAATCCATCGAGCAACTTGACCTTCTGGGTTCTTGAATTGCAACAGCCATTTTAACGCTGCATGATCCGTGCGAAGTGAAAACTGCCTACCGATGAGGTATTTGCTGAAGTGTTGTAGCGTCTTCACTACTGCCAGTAGCTCCCTTCTTGTCACACAATAGTTCCTTTCCGGTTTAGACAGCGACTTACTGAAGTACGCTATAATAACTTCCCTGCCTTCCTGCTTTTGAGATAGTACCCCACCGATTGCGGTATTACTTGCATCCGTATCCACTATAAATTGACCTTCTGGTTGAGGGTATCCCAAGACTGGTGTTTCGCACAGATGTTTCTTCAGTTTTTCGAAGGCAATTTCGCAAGCTTCATCCCAACTAAATTGACGTTTCTCTTCAGTTAGTCGGTGTAATGGCTTTGCAATCTCCGAGAATCCTTTCACGAAACGTCTATAGTACGAGCAAAGGCCAAGGAATGCCCGTACTTCTGTCTTGTCCTTGGGGGTAGGCCACTTCTGAACGGCTTTCACTTTCTCCGGGTCAGTCAGGATTCCTTCACTGGTAATGACATGGCCTAGATAGCTCACTTCGTTCCTGAATAAGCGGCACTTTTTCGGATTCAATTTTAGGTTGGCTCCATGAATTTTCTCGAAGACTTGCTCCAAGTTCCGCAAGTGGTCCTCAGAGTCTCGGCCAACGATGATAACGTCATCCAAATATACTAGACAGGCTTCTCCTACCAATCCTGCTAGTACACATTCCATCAGTCGCTCGAAGGTAGCTGGCGCGTTACATAATCCGAATGGCATGACGTTGAACTGCCATAATCCCTTGCCCGTCGAGAATGCAGTCTTCTCCTTATCCTTCGGATGGATTTCCACTTGCCAGTACCCAGATTTTAAGTCCAATGTTGAAAACCATTTCATGCCACTAAGGGTATCCAAGGTGTCATCAATCCGAGGCAGCGGGTAACTGTCCTTCTTGGTGATGTCATTAAGTCGTCTGTAGTCAACACAGAACCGCGTGCTTCCGTCCTTCTTCTTTACTAGCACGACTGGTGAACACCATGGACTTGCTGATGGTTCAATAATTTTATTCCTTTCCATATCCGCCAGCAGCTCTTTGACTTCTATTTCTTTGGCTATAGGGATTCTTCTCGCTCGCTGTCGGATGGGTCTCTCATTTCCGGTGTCAATCCTGTGTTGTACTAGCGACGTTCTTCCTAAGTCTCCTTCTTGGCTGGTGAAGATGTCGGAGTAGCGCAGTAGAAACTTCTTAGCTTTAATGCTCTGCGAGTACGTTAGATTGCTTTTGCAGTTACTTAGAAGCTCATTGACTGTAGAATCACTGGTACTCGTTGTATCTGAGCTTTGTGTTGTACTGCACTTTTTCAGCCAGACAACTTCCTCACATTTTCCAATGATGTCGCCTTTGTTTAAGGTCCTCTCTTGGTCGCCTAGATTAAGTACTCTTACTACTGCGGTGTTTCTTCCTTTCACGAGAGTCCTCGCGGTCATGAGTCCTCGAGCCGCAGGTTTATTAGCTATCTCCTCAATCAACACGCATCCGGTAGATTTCTTGTTCCTTGTTACTGGTAACTTTACTAGTACTTGGGCTTCTGCTTTCCCAGGTATGACCGTTTGCTTTAAACATGTCACTCTCCCGTTAATGCCTCCTAGGATGATGATCTCTTCTTCACCACTCTTGAATACACCACTAGCAACGTCTATTCTACAGTTGTACTTTTTCATAAAATCTAATCCCAATACACAATCATCCATAATTTCAGCCACGATGACGTTGTGGGTATATGTGGTTTCTCCCATAGACATTTTTACAGACACTTCTCCCATGACGGGTATTGGCTGGCCGGAGGCAGAAAGAAGCCGACAGTCCAGTTTCCTCATGCTTCTCATTATGGTCCTTACTAAGTGAGGTCGGACTATTGTTCTTGATGCTCCGGTATCCAGCGTCATCCTGCAGTTGATCCCATTTACAGTTCCAGATATTACGAGACTGTTTCCGTTGCATGCCTGAGAGATAATGGTTGTCGGGGCTTCCTCCGCGCCAGCCAGTACTCGCCCCCTAGTCCTGGCTCTTACTCGTTTTCCCTGGTTCCTCTCCGATGATAAAGCCTCCTGCTTCATCTTCAGTTCCTTAACGTCGTCTTCAAGCTTCTTGATCTTTGGGCAATTCATTTGTAGGTGCCCTCGGTCGCCGCACCTATAGCACATGGATCCAGGTCTCTTCCTTAGCGGAGCTTTTATTTCCCTAACTTCCTCCACTACTTCGCGCACTTTATGAGTCGCGGAATGACGAATGTCATGTCTGACGGCTTCCACCTCCAAAGCGTGGGCCAGTGCATCTTTTAATGAGGCATGATGGTTTAGCCTTACTGCAGCTCTGACTTCCGAATCCTTGATGCCGCCGACGAACGCCTGCACGGTGTTGGACTCAAGCATCTTCAAATCGGCCCCTGGATACGCCTTGCGGACGAGTTTTTCTATTTCCAGCGCCCATTGCTGCAGACCCTCTCCTGAGCGCTGGACTCTGTCGCGGAGTTGAGCGCGGAAGACGTGCTCCAAATGCCGTTCCCCGTATCGCGATTCCAGTGCCTCCAGCAGGTCCTTGAATCCACTGCCCGACGGAAGAACCTCCAAGACCGTCAGAGCCTGTCCTCGGAGTGCGACGGTGAGAGCTGTCAGGCACTGTTCATCTGTCCATCCGTTAGCAGCTGCGATTGTCTGGAACTGTTGACGGTATGCGGTCCAGGACGAGGTTCCGTCATATGGCGGCAATTTCACGCTGGGTCCGTGGTGGGCAATGACTGTTCCGCCAGATGCAACTGCTACTCCCGTTGTTTCAAGGCGCACGACCTTCTTCTGTAATGTGGAAAGGTCCGTCTTCATATTTTCCATGTCGTTCCCAAGAGTCGTGACGCGTTCCTCCACCAAGTCAACATCCTTGCGTAATTTGGTAACCACGCCACTAACTTCACCAATAGCTGACAGGAGTTGCTGTTGAGCCTTTTGTTGTTGCTCTCTTGTGTCTTGTAGAAGCTTCTCCTGTATTGTAAATTTGTTGTCCAGCATTCGCATCAATTCCCCAAAATCAAAGACAGGTGCAGCCTGGTGGGCGTTGGACGTATCCTGGTGGGCGTTGGACGTGTCCTGGTGGGTGTTGGGCGTGTCTTGGTAGGCGTTGGACGTGGCCTGGTTGGTGTTGGGCGTGGCCTGGTTGGTGTTGGACGTGGCCTGGTGGGTGTTGGACATGGTCTGGTGGGTGTTGGACATGGCCTGGTGGGTGTTGGACATGGCCTGGTGGATGTTGTACGTGTCCTGGTAGGCGTTGGACGTGTCCTGGTGGGTGTTGGACATGGCCTGTTGGGTGTTGGACGTGTCCTGGTAGGCGTTGGACGTAGCCTGGTTGGCGTTGGACGTGACCTGGTGTGCGGTGGGCGCGGCAGGAGCGGCCTGGTCAGCAGATCCAGTAGAAGTGGCTTCCGCAGCACGCTTCGCCCTCGTCTTCACACCCTTACTGGTGACGTCTTCTCTCGGAGTCAATGGCATCTCCAAATCCACTTATGACACCAATTGTTACGAGCTCGGGGTTCGCAATTTGGAGAAAAACACCTGATGACTCTTAAAAACGTTTATTCCCACAAGGATGGTCGCCGACGTCACTTCACTTCACTTATCACTAACAATGCCCCAAACACTTGCTAATCACAGTCACTATAACTTGCCGAGGTCGCTTGTATCACTTTGTTATTCGCTCCGGATATCGCTTCTCGATCGCACTTGTAGCTCAGTTAAATTAGAACTGCCCTCCTGAGGCACCTTCCGATATTTATATGGCCCGGAAAACCCGCTCCATACGTTTCTAGAAAGATCACAACTACTCCGGAATAGAGAGAGAGGGATACTCTCTGTCTCGTTCCCTTAGTACATACTAGAAGTGCGAGAGCGAGACAAAGCAATATGTCAGAGCGAGATAATCGATGTACTAGATCGTTCGCGATATTATTCCCGTATGGAAACACGCGACGATTGTACGAGAATTTTCTGCGGACAGCGCTACTCAAACTTCCGCGGACCGCATTTTATTTTTATTTATTTTTGATTTCGTAACAATAGTTTTTCTAGAATAATGGCGGCCAGGAGCGTTTTCAAACACGACGATGGATTTTATAAAAAAAGTCTTTTAAATAATTACGGAACACTTCACTAGCTGTGCACAGCGGTATTAAGATGAGAATTATGTGGGTATTTTAGATTTTCATGCAGTAATTGAGTAATTAATGAATTTTCTTAAGCGGAGCGGTTACACGACAGTTACGTCAATGCGAAGAAGCGACAGCAGCTCCAACGTCCATTGGGTCTGCTCGTATGCGGTCGTGCATTTTCGTTTGGCGACAGCATCCTTCTCGTTCTCGCTTGCGGGAATGTTGTGCACGGGAAAGGGATGGATATATTAAAGAACAAAATGATTAAAATTTTAAAACTGCGCGTTCAATTACATATAGAATTAAATGTAGAGATGTGTAAAAGAGAGCATTCATATTGACCATCGAGTTCCAATGGGGGGTAGTAGTTGGGGTTAGAATGCCCAATAATATACTACTTGTATCTGACGACTTGATTTCTAGAAGTTCAATTGATTAAGGCGTTACTTTGCGGAAGTTAAAGTTAGAAGCACTTACCAAAATAATTTGGTAAGTGCTTCTAGAAGTTCTACAATCAATGATGAAGTGGACAAACAATATTATTAATAAATAATTAATAATGATAGAGGCGAAACACGTGTCGCATGTGCAAACTAATGGTGGCGGGTATGTTGGGACTAATAGTAGTGGGTGGGTCCCGGCCGGCAATAGTTTGCATGAACTAACTGGTGGCGGAAGCACGCAAAATAATTTAATAACTGCTTTATAAGCACTTACTAAATAGTTTGAGATGACGCCTTATGAATTCCTCTCTCTCACTGTATGATTTCTGTATACATTAGCAGCTGTCAAATCGTATTGCTATCTCGCTCACACACAATATGACGTTGCTGCCTCTCTCCTCGCCGTCCCTCGCTCCCGATGTAAGAGATTTACTGGTGTTGGATGGGACATGAAAATGGTTATATGAGAATGTTAACAAATTTTGCCATGATTGCAGATTTGAGAATTGGTTATCAATATAGGTTTGTAAGGCAATGGATAGATAGTGACTTTGCTAGAGACACTCTTGCTCCTCTTGGCATTGTTTTTGTGATACGTATGTTAGAATTTAGATAGCTAAGGTTGATTAAAAGGTTTATTAGGACTCTGAACGGGATTACGGATAGATGTAGGAACAGGTTGTATAGTATTGGAGTTATTTGCATTTTTATAATGTTTTCCTATATGTATATTGAAATGTTTATTACCTGGGTTCGCTATCTAACTCCTGTCGTCTATGAAATTTGAAAGAAAATAAGTACCAAAATTAAAATAAAAAAAGAAATAACTTTTACAATATTTATTTGGAAACAGAGGTTGAGAAAATAAATAAATGAAATTAAAATGAGAAAAGAAAATTAGGGGCGCAGGAGTTCGAATGGCCAATATTTAGATCCCGTTTTTTAAGTTTTAAATTAAAAAATAAATAAAAGGTTAATAAAATGTAGAAAGCGCAGGCACTAGCTGACCGATAATGCTGGCTTCGGCTGTGTGGTTACCTCAATCAAAGCAAAAATGTCTATCGAAGAATAAAACGGTAGTATAAGCAGTGTCCTCTTGTTTCAATAAAAGAAATGTGGTATGCACTCCTGACACCTCGGGAAGCGGGTAGAACTCCCAGTGTTCAGCGGAGTGAGTGCTGAGGGAAACTTCAGGTGTTCTTTTGAACCCTTTTCAGGGTTCTTTATGTATATCCAACAAAACACTTTCGTCTTATAACGACGTACGACAACCACGTCGGCGAACATATCTGCTACGACGGTTGCACCATTAAACTCCAAATAAAAGTATTAAATTGGGCTTTAAACCTTTAAAATTATGCAAACAGCAAACGGAAATCGACCCGTTTCAAAGATGGCGGTGGTGGCGGCTAGTGTGCTACATATAGCTGTCAGTTCAGTCGTAGTGATGGGGACCCAGTCGATATTTGCGTGAATCGACTCGATGAACTATCTATCGACTTCGTGCCGAACCGTGTGAAAATAACAGGCATTTAGTATCGATTTTTGAGATCCGCCGGCGAATCATTCGACAATTAACTCAACACACACGGATTCCATGAGTGATTAAAGAAATACGGAACAAGTAAGGAATGATTCGATTATCGTTTACCGGCTCGTGGAGTTATTCGCATGACCAGACCAGACCAGTCGAAATCAAAAATTACCACCCGCGTACATTTCAAAAATACAGAATGTTGATTTCACGATCGCAAACTATATATCCCATGGAGGAGTCAATTCTCTTATTTTAAATAGCATACCTAGTACACAATTGAATCGCAATTGGATCGCAATGACAACTTTGGCGTTTCTGATATTCCGTTACTTATTTTATTTACATTTTTCTACTATTATCATTAAAATACGCTCCAGTTTTAAGATGCTGAGTCTGCAATTCAGGGGATTTCACATTCATAATTTTCATGCATTTTTCATGCGCCCATGCATTATAATTGCTTAGATGATTCATTATATTGTCTAGATATTAAAGGAGAATAAGGTGGAGGCTCTATACTTTTATCTCCAATGTTCTCGTTAGAATAAGCGATTGCATCATCAAAGCGCCCCAAACCAGTAAAAAGTTGTTCGGTATTCTTTTCTTCAGCTACCTCATGCATTACATTTTCAAGTTCTCTAACATCGGGATCATCGGAAACATCGGGATTGATTTCAGAAATACGCAAAGCTGCCGAAAAACAAAATTGGTAAATTCTCATATTTAAATTATTACTTTCTGTAGTAGCATAGTAGTGCAATAGTGAACAGAGCATTTACAACCAAGCTTAAAAGTGACATGCAAGAAGATATTGTATTAAAATAGGTCGGCTTGCGGCGGCGATAGCTTGATATCATCAAGCTATCACCCGCCTATCGTGATTTCTGATACCAATTTGGGCGTCAAGAGACAAAAAGTTACAGGTCATGATTAAGTTAAGGGCCCAAAGCCCATTACTGCCGCCAATAGAAATAAATTATTTATAGAAAAACGGAGATGTAGTTTAAATTTCCGTCTTTACAGATTTTCAGATAATCTTTCAAAATATTTTGTAACATATTATTTAGATTAAAAATTTGAAATTTGAAGCTTTGGTAAACGTTATTGCCAAAAACGGCCACTTTTGGCGAAAACGCCCGGTAAAACTAAACTGCTATTTATGCGATATAAATTTATACTTTAAAAAACAATTCGTAGCATAGTCTAAACATTCATAAAACAGATCATTAAATAAAATATTTGTTTTTTTTTTTTATAATTTATTTTAAATGGGGGCAAAACTGAAGATCAGGATTCCTTAAACTTACGTCTACATTGTGCTTGGTTTGTACCTTTAATTATCATTTGTATATTCTCAGGTAAAATCATATTTAGTGAGACGGACTATCTCGTATAAACAAGGTCTTAATTTAACCCTTTTTTAACAAAATAAATAAATACTAAAAGCACTATGAAGTAGTGGTTGGTAAAAAAAAAACAATGAAATAGTTGCTTACCGCTAACTCCGGTTTCATCTTCAACTTCATCGTCTGAACTTTTTGGCAAACAAGATCTAACAAGGGCAGTCGTTCGACTGCTAAACTTCATAAACATAATGTTAAATTAATACATTTTTTGGAGACAAAAGAAAAATTACGTCCGTACAGTAGACACTCTTTGATCGCTTTGGTAGAATGAACATATGTTTTTGACATTTAGGGTTGCCAAACAATTATTCGTGATGCCACTTACAAAAAATCGCTGTACATAGGTAACTTATTAAATGTTAGTAGAAAAGTTATTTAATATAGCGTTGCCACTCGATAGTCAACTATTTATAGCGTTACATTTTTAACAAACATTCCAGTTTGTGAAACACATAATAAACCCAAGCTTCCGAGTTCATTGTTTTTTGATTTATTTCACAAATTGAAATTAGCTGTATGGAACTATGTAGCTAGGTTCTTTTAAAACCGACTTTTTGATTTTTCAATACAGAACCTGGTTTCCTTTAGTAAATATACAAATAATAAATATGAGCTTAATTTGTCTTTTAACTTATATTTTTTATGGTTCTATTTTGCGTAATGTAAATGTTAAAGATTTACAGATACCATGCAACGTAGTTCTGTTTAGTTTTTAAAAAGTGGGTCTATTTAGGGGATGGTTCCCTAGTGCTGGTCTTATTATTTTTTCTTGTGGCTTGATATCTTGGACAGTGTTACTCTAAGATGTTGTTAAAGATGTTTGTAAAGCTGTCTATTATATAACTCAATTTCACTCGAATTGAGGGTTAGTTCCTGTTTTCATAACTATGTCCAATTTATCAGTCAGTTATAATACTAATCATATTTTTTGGCTGGATAGAGAGATCCCTTTAATTACAGTCAGGACAAACGAATTCTTTGTCTTTCAGGTTAATCCGGACACATTCTTCGTGATACCAATTCTGACATTCATGACATTAACGCATAGCTGCTATTCTGTCTATCACACATCCGTGACAATACCAACTGTCTTATTCATATGTTCTACAAAGTTTTTTAACTATCTTACTCTCTGTCTAGTTTTCGTTATTGTACCAGGTTGTTTAACATTTTTTCTATACGTTTATTCTTGAATTGTTCTTTAATGTTCTTCTTTGTTTTCAAATCAAATAATTTGTTGGTAATTTTTTGACCTATATACTTAATTATGTGCCTTCCGTCTAGGTTTTATCTTTGATTTTTGCAAATTTTCGTGTTAGAATTTTCTTGTGGAAAAGTGATTTACTGGCTAAAGATACAAGAACTTTATACAACTTCGCCAGTCATCTGAATCCTCAGATTGAATATACTCTTGCTCAGAACTTGGTATAACTTGTGTGAAGTTCGCGTTTACATTTTCTTCATTTGAATCGGAAGATGAAGTATGAATATCAATAGATTTTGAAGGATGAACATTCTTTAAATGAGTTTTAAAGTCTTCTTCCGAACTAGTGGCGAGGTTCGAAATTGTGAATTCCCGACGTACTAGGAATAGGTAAAGAATAATCAGCTCTATTAAAATTAGTATCTTGAAAAAGTTTTCTCTGCGTGTCGCCCATATAAGACTCGGAAGAGGAACTGTAATCAACCAACTTAGTCATTTGGCCTGAATGCGGCGGATTTTTTTGAACATTTTGTTGTTCTATATCCGTCCGTTCGTTCTGTGTCAAATAATTTTGAGTTAGAAGGGATGGAGATATGGTAAAATATTCTTCGCAATCCGTGACATCTATATCAGACATATTGTCAAGTCTTGGGGATACTACAGAAATATTTTCTACTGTCTCACGTGGATTGGGTAACTGTGTAAGGGCTGAGGGCGCATACGCTACTTCGGATATTGCATTAGGATCGTATGGAAAAAGCCCGGTTGCTCGAAATCCACTAATTATATTTTCTTTGGTTGAACATTTGGACCAAATCTTCATAAAAATTTTGTTAAATCGAGTTTTTGAGTTTTCTTTCAGGATGCTGATATGCATATAATAAAACTTGTTCGTCCCAGTAATGTTCATACCATTTATTCACGGACTTGTCAAGAGGCTGCAGCTTTTATTCATTCATTAACACACAAAACAGATTACAATCGAACTATTAACTAAATATAAGCATGATAGTAGGAACTGATCTAAATTGAAATCCACAAGATGTGTGCCTAACAGGTTCAATAAATACAGACATCAAACAAATACAAGAGAGCGCTGGAGTACCATCATGGTCATAGTACTGTTGTAGCGGCTCGCCCTAACGTATCAGAGATCACCGCTATACGATTTGATAATGGTTATTATTGGTCTTTGGTTAGAGTTACACACAATTAATGGTTTTATATAAAGTTTATTGTAACGTTATTACACTGTACTACAAATTGGTAATAAAATGGAAAAATGATATAAAAGAATAATGGTAATAAAAATGGTTATCGAATACGCGATTTAAATGGTTAAATAATAAATAGATGTCGATCGGCTGACAATTGGTTGCGTACTAAAGTAAAATTGTATTATAAATTAAAATAATGGATTCTGCTGATTGACAGAAAAGTGTTCGATTGCGTAGCCATGAGAACATGCTCCCGAGCAGGAGATGAGAGCATCTCATAAAATAAAGAAATTAAATCTTAAATATCCATGAAGCAACTACAGAAAAGCCTAAATAAAATAAGCATTAAATGGTTAACTATAAAAATATAAAATGGTATTTAAATATACTTCAAGAAATTAAGAAAAAATAACAAAAATATATAACTAAAATGAAAGTTTAAACTACAGTGTCCTCCACTAAGAATTTTGGATTGTTCATCTTTCTTTGTCCATTATTAACATCGCGCCTAACACTGGGCCATCGGCTGGCTAGACCTTCAAAGTAGGCACTTGTACGATGTGGTTCTTTTAGCTGACTCGGGCCAGCAACACTAGTAACATTATAATTTCTGGTTGGCCTCGGGGGCGGCGCTGGTCGCGTCGACTCCAAGGGTGGTCTACGACGGGCGGCAGCTGTCCTTGAACAACGGCGACATCGTCCGGTCTTCCACAGCCAGGCGAGCAGCGCGCACAAGGCTGCCGCGATTATGACATAGCTGATAATGTAGTGGTGTACATCATGTAAAGATAATGTATCATCTATATCCACACTCTTCAAGTTTTTTATCAGATGGGAGAGCTTGTTAAAAGATACATTCAAGCCATCATTTTCTGGTAGATCTTCAATTGTAGGTACCTTAATATTGATTATGTGGTTTATCTGGTCGATTTTCGGTATGGTGATATCTGGTGTAATATTCATTTGGTTAGATTGATGTTGTAAAGAATATAAAACAAAGTCTTTTCCTTTGACGATGCATTTTTGATCCATGCTAATGACCTCTGATTGACTCAGCTGGCGGACGGAAACATGATCGTCGCACATGATTTTAATAGAATATGTTTCACAACAGAAATATAGGTATTGTGAAGTATGATGTAACTCTATCCATCTATTGGTACATGTTGAAGTTTTAATTTCACATTTCTCATCTGGTTGAATCTTGGTACAAAAACTTCTATCATTTTCAATTGAAAGAATTGGTTTGAGCAATTGACACATGTATGAATCTCCGTGGAGAAGACATGTGTTTAAATCGTTGATGGTTATCACAAAATATGAATCTTTCTTGAGATTTACTGCAACATAATCTGATATGGGTACGATGCTGATCATATTATTATTTATTTGGTGAGGAAGTGGGAGAATCTTGTACAATTGGTAAGTGTCTCTGCTAACAAGAGGAAAAGTAATCTCAAATATAATAAAGTTTTGAGTAACTCTCGCTTTCACTTTCAATAGTTTGTAGATATATGGTAAATCTATTTCAATATTGCTGACTGGTAAGGTGAGATCATTCAACAGCTGACTGTAAATGGTTTGAAGTTCGGTTTTTAGTAAAGATGGTGGTAATAAATGTAGGCTTATCTAACCATGAGAAATATCCGTTATGGTGTCCAACATAGTGCTTTGTAGCCTCTTCAAACTTTGTAATAAACTATTAGCAGCCATGGCAGTTAACGTAAAATCTTGGAAATAGGATATGTCTTGGATTTCTCCTTTGAACGATTTTATATTGTCTTCTAAACTAATAATCTTCTTGTAAATTGATTTATGGTGTGTTTGAATCGTTTCTTCCATTTTCTTCATCAAATTGAATTCTGACTCTATAATTGACGTCTGATTCTTCCACAACTTGACAAGATGGTTTTGGTTAGTTTTTATGTTTTCAATGTCCTTTGTATATTGTTCTGCGAAACGAGAATCTAGTACTCCGAACAGGTCCGGCTCGAAGGACCACATGTAGCGGCTCGCCCTAACGTATCAGAGATCACCGCCTGTTGCTAGAGTTAAAGATAAAAAAAATATATATTTATTTGCTACAACATGCCATAGTAACGAATAAACTTAAGCTATTACTGTTTAGTCCATTGTCTCAAATAATATCCATATCGTCTGCTTACTGGTAAAGTGTGTTAAGTGCGCATTGCCTTGAACTGAGATAATACTTTTTATTTAACCGCAACCAAATTTCCCATATATCACTTTTTATTTATTTTTAACACTTTGACTGGTGATCGCAACTGCAGGCATTTTAGTTATACTGGTAACCGCTTTCATACCATCTCGGTTTTATGTCGCTCGTGTAGTCCTTTCCCAGGGGAATGGCAAAACTGCCTTGAATTCGACCTCCGAAAAATAGCACTCCTGATTTATCCAGCGCACATGGCACCGTCGGTACGTACTTATAATAAAATAGAGAATGCCGATCCCCAGTATCAGCACCACTATGGTCAGCAATATGGTGTTGGTGGAATCATCTATATGCGTGTTGTTAGAACCGCCGGCTGCATTTTGGACCACCAAGGTCTCCTCCTTAGATTGGGATCCACCCATTTTCTGTTTTTAAACTGTAAACTTTCGCACGGAGGAACTAACATGTATCGCAGTAGCGAGCGCAAATCGTGTCTTTAAATCACACATCTTTTTAAAACTTGCTGATCACAGTCCGATTATTTAAAGCACGCGCCATATATGGCGTAGGTAGTCAATCACGCGCTCAACGCGATCCTATGCGCGTGGTAACGACCAAAGGCAGGGTCGCCATATAAGGACGAAGGTATTCGGGAGAGAAATGATACCACAGGCTGCTCGAATAATATTCTGTGTATTTTAGGTATAATAAGATTATATAGGCATGATGAGTACACATACACATAGGTAAGTATAACATAGGTACATTACATAGATTACACACTACAGTTCAATCGATAGATAAAATATTCAACTGTATTTCTAATAATTTAAAACAACACTACTTTTAGAAAATTAAACAATAAATCAGTTATTTGAAAAAAACAGAGCTAATACCTATATTTGCCATGCCATAAAAGCTTGGTAATTTGAATGGAAACGACAAGCTAATGGTAAAAGCTAGGTATTAGATCAGAAAAATGGTGCGTATGGAATGGATTTGTAGAATCATTCGGTAAAATTTTCTTTATTGTAGGACTAATTTATCTTATTTTACTTGTAGGACTTTAAATAAATTGTAAACTTACTAGAAAAATGTTCATATAAATAAGTTCAAAATCTTTCAAAGTGTTATTGAAATGAAATCTAATTATCAAATCAGACACTATTTATTGTTATATCAATCACAAATCGTAAAATAATCAGAGTAGGAAGTATAGTCAAAGAAATTAATTGTAAATTAATACTATGTACGATTTTCATTCAATTGCAGGTTCTGGTAGGTGGTCGGGCCCATATATGTCGGTTAAAAATGAAAACCAGCCGTGGTATTCTTCGGGGATAACACCTGTATCATATAGCGTCAGTAGATCTCTTTTCTTCGCTTTAGTTATAGGCCTTTGCCTTAGAATAAAGTTTTTTAAGATGCACTTGGCTGGTGTCATGAGGTTGTTCTTTAACTCTGCGTCTTTTTGGTCTACTGCTCTGCTTGCAATCTGTGCATTCCCTGAAACATTCATAGACAGAAATTCTTCCGACATGTAATAATTAAAAAATATCATGGTCGGTTCTGACTTGAGGTATTTCATCCTTTTTAATTTCAACCACTTGACTGGTTCTCCATTGCAGTCATTTGACTTATTGGTGTACGTTTCTTCGGCTAATTTCTTGAGATCATAGAAATCGTTGTATTTGAACTCTTTGGTTTGGTAAGGTAATTTTGTTTGTTTGACGCCATCAACAGAAATTGTTTTAGCACTTCTAACTTATTTAAAAATAGGCATGTAATCAGGCATGCAAAAAATTTCTGCATTCTTTTTGGCAGACTCGATACTACTTACGCCTTATACTTTTATACGCCTTTTGTTGTAACCTGTATTCTGATACTATGTTCTTTGTGTACAATAAAGATTTTTACATACATACATACATACTATATAAATGTACTGGTACCAGGTATTGCGACCTCATCAAGAACACCTGTATCGACCGAAGAGTCCTCCTGAGACAAATTCTCCAAAGATTCTTGTTCTTCTGCACTTGTGTTACAGTATAGAAAAATCATTATGCTATAATAAGTGTACCCTTTTCTTTTTTAGCTCCAGAACCAGACTTAAGTTTCTTGTTACTTGCTTTGACTTTCGTATAGGAATCTCTAGCGGTTTCCATCGTGCAACTTTTTTTCTAAAAAATAAAAACAAATATACCTTTGTATGTGATCTAAAATAATAAATTACGTATTTTTGACAGGTACTTAGTAAGTAGTCATACTCTTCGGGATATGCACTTGGCGTTCCATTCGAAATATTGTTAATGAAGTCTGTCAAATTATACTTCAGGCTTCATCCTCGGGATTAGCATATAACTCTTGTAGTAACGCCTAGGGTTCACCATTCACGCACTGTATTTGAGATATATACGTTTTGTTTTTAATGTAGGTTGTTGTCCAATCCGTGTCTCGATATCCGTTTTCCTGTCATTCGCTTTTTAGTGCTCACCTCAATCGCACGTACCGTGTCTTAAAACATTTTTCAGTTTCGATTAAAATCATTTACCTACATTTTAAAATGCCGAAACGTAAACAAGATGACGATTACGAAACATTGTAACATTATCCTTAAGCCTTATCGAGTGTTCCATTAAGTTAGTGACCGAGAGTTTATCGCCTGGGAGATGAAAAACGTCAAAATACTTGGCACAAATTGACTCTATATTGAGTTGATCCTCCTTTTTTAAGTAACTTCAATCAAGTAAATCGAGTATCGTTTTAATACGATCTACAGATATTTTTCTCTCTGAAAAATTACACACATCAAAATGTTTCAAACTATGTATTTTTAAATCAGAAAAATTGTAATTAATGTCATTATTGCATGGTTTGGCTAAAACACCTGCTACGAACACTCCGTCTTGTATTACATGCGCCAGTGTTACGCAATCATCACATAAATTAGTAGGTATGTACTTAATTGTCTCACACCTTGTGGGTATCATATGTTTATACCCGTTATTTATAGGCATCATAATTGTAGTGGAAGAATTTGTTAGAGATAAAATATTATTACTATAGTCAATTATTGCTCGGTATGTTTTAAAAAATTATCACCCAAAATCCCATCTGCGGAACATGACATATTTTTAAATACATAGAATTTACACGTAAAACTTAATTCATTATTTCTTAACTCGAGAAAAATACATCCTTCAGATACTAATATACCGCTAATACCTCTAATTGTTAACTTATCCGGAGTAATTTGTCTATCTATATTATGAAATATGTATTCATACTTAATCACGCACAAACTCGCGCCACTATCGACTAATAGATTAATCCTTTTATTTTCTACATATAAAGTTACGGTACTAGTAATATTATAATTATAAACTATATGTTCAGTATCATTCTGAACGAAAAAACATACTCTTATTCGGGAGAGACGACTGAGTCTCAGTCTGTGCTGGTTCTACAGCATCACACTGAGTGTGCTGAACGCGAGCATGTCCCCTCATAGAACCTCGTCCACGCAAGTCGGGCGCGGCGCGGGCCGAGTGCGGCGCACCGAGAGTGCCACTTCCGCGCGTCGCTGTGTATCCGCGTCTGCGCGTCGCAAACCCATTGTTCGACTGGATCGGATTACTATTATGCGCAGTCGGCCTATAACTAATATAGTTTCTTCCCCTAAAACCGAAGTTATTTCTATTGAATAGCCTACTGCGAGAATGGTAAAAATTATTAACGTGTTCATTACTTAAGAAATTAGAGAAAAAAGTGCGTCGTAGATGTCGCAGTCGGAGTAGATCGTAAAGGTCAAGTTCACGAGGTTAGTAAACTTTTTCTTATTTACCGGTGAAAATTAATTTTATCTTAGCTTATCTCGTTCCTTACATCGATACTATTACCATCAAAGCGATTCAAGGTTATTCACTGCTGGGTTTGCGTTCATCTCATCGGAGATGTGTCTGCCCTAACAAATTAGTTTTGCAAACATGATCTGTGGACTGTTTCATAACTAATAAGCAGAAATATACCTACATACAATGAACACCAGTTTGGGTTTGCGTATTTCTCTTTGGAGTTATACTACCCATAATTTTAGTTTTGCGAACAGTACTTTAGGCTGTTTCTTAACTAAATAGATAAATCACTCGTTTCAGAACGGGAACAATCCGCTGACGAGTCGAATGATGTTATTGAGTTACTTGACGGCGACGATATGCACGAATGTCAGGAGACCAGCGCCGCCGTCCTTGAGCCCACTGCTAACATGGCCAGCACCTCGGCGGCGGAACCCAGTACCTTCGCGGGGGACCCCGCTGCCTCTGCAGCGGAACCCAGTGTTTTTGCGGAACCCAGTGCCGCAGAACAAACAGATACAGTACTGAATAGCGCAATACTCGAAATTTTAGGCGACGACCCTACCATTTCGAATAATTATGGCACTGAGATTCACAGAGACCTAGCGGTTAGGCTGGAACATATCGTTTCACATGGTTTAAATAAGGAACTACGAACGGAGTTATTTTTAAAATACCTACTGCCGAGTAACTGCACTTTTATTAATGCACCGACATTGAACGCAGAAATTAAAGTAGCCATTTCGGATATAAATGCCAAACGCGATAAAAATATAGAAGGCCGACAAAACAAATAGCGACTGCTGTATCCTGCATTACTTAAGCAATCAACGGGCTTATTCCTAAAAATGACACTGATAAAGCCACAACAAATTTATTAATGGATTCATTTTGTGCGATGCCCAATATAATGATACGATACTTAGAAGAAATTTTGTTTTGTCGAAAGAAGGATATGAAGGAGCAGTTACTGAACACCAAGCCCGATAGGATCATGTATGACACCGAAGTGTTCCTGCTAGTTCCTGTAGATTCTCTTCAGGGTTATCGACTCTGTCATGGTCGACTCCATCCTCTTGACCCTCATGTTGATGGATATTAATCCTTTAACCATCCATCCAACGCTTAGTAGAAGACCTATAATCACTATTATGGATGCCGTTTTAAGATGAATTATGTAGCCTATAAATGGGTAAGACTTCTCTATCTCTCCCTCGAGCCATGTTTTGACTCATGAATGACTGATAAATTTCTATTTGGTCAGAAGTTGTCGGAGACAAATAAAACTGCCAAAGTAATTAATAAATCAGGTGCAGAGTTAAAAACCCCAACACCAAAACCTCAGACAACCAATAAGAAACCATCGCCAGCAACCATCGCCAGCAGCTAGCACTTCCCGTAATTTAAACTGGAAGGGCCCATATCCAGCGCGGAAGCAGCAACAGAATCCAGCGAGGACGAAGGAACCCCCACCGGACAGGAGTCGGCCATCGAGCTCATCGAGACACTCGCAGCATCAGCGAACGCGCAGCCGCCGCTAGATGAGGTAACCTACGCCGGAAGATTACATTTATTTTATGACCATTGGTCACAAATCACTATAAATCCTTTGATACTGTCGTGTATCAAAGGCTATGAAATATCATTTACCTATCCAGTATAACAGTCGTCTCCGCCAATGGCAAGAACTTATTCTCATAAAGATTTAACTTGTTTCCGCGAAGCTATACACAATTTGATATGTACTGGAGCTATTTCAAAATGTAAACCTACAGAAGGACTATTCCTTTCAAGCGTATTTCTTGTCCCTAAGCCAAACGGCAAATATAGATTCATTATAAATTTAAAGAATTTAAACAAGTTTATAGAAACAAAACATTTTAAAATCGAAGACCTGAGAACGGTTTTAAAACTAATATCTGAAGATATATGACAAAATTGATTTAAAAGACGCTTATTATTTAGTAAGAATGCATCCTAATTTAAGAAAATATTTAAGATTTGAATTTGAACATCAATAATATGAGTTAGGTTTTACCGTTTGGCTTAAGTACCGCACCATATACCGTATCTTACGCTCTGCCGGCTTAATATCAACGAATTATTTAGATGACTATTGGTTGATGGGACAGTCCTATGAAAAATGCGTGTACAACACTACACAGACTGAAAAATTACTGAATTCTCTTGGTTTTATCATAAACAAAGAGAAAAGCACCCTTATACCAAGTAAATGTACATTTTTAGGTTTTGTATTAGACTCGGAAAAATTTCAGATCACATTACCACAGTGACGTGCACAGACATTTACCTCAGGATAGGCACATTTAGGACTTGGGGGAGACCTTTGTCCAGCAGTGGGACAATATAGGTTAATAAAAAAAAATGCACTTTTAGTACTTGTATACGTTACATATACCAATCGTTGGTTCGAATCGTGTGGGGTATGTGGTCAATCGACCATGTACACCCTGGTGTCAGAGTTATTCGAAACCAATTCCAATTGAATAATGTTTACCAGTGTTTCACAGTGTAAAAAAAACATAATTTTTAGTAACGTGTTAAAATCAGGCGGTGTTTAGCAAAGGTTCTAAAATAAAATTTAAAAAATAACTCACCTAAAAGTTGAGGCTTGTTCATTTACTCTTCTAGACTAAGGCTCGTTCAGACACAGACAATCATTATTCGAAAATGTTGGAAATTACAGAAGTCTTGTTGTCGTTGTATATTGGTTAGACCACCTCAAGTATCCATAAATTAATAGAAATGGAAACATATTAATTCGAGGATACCCGAAGTGGCCTATAAAAAGGCCGATTTGCGTTAAGTTTACGAACAATGAATGAAGGACGAAATCAAGGTATCGAGCCAAATAAACGCGTCATATTGTTACATATTAAATTTTCTAGTTACTTTACCTTTCATTTGAGTTACATTTAATCCCGGTTGATATCATCCATTTTATATTAATGACTTTTTTTCATCAAAACTGTGATTTGCAAACGAGTTATTCTTTAGTTTTTGTAAACAAGCACTCTACATACAACAATCACACGAAAACTTTTCCATTTTAAACTAAAAACAAGTAATAAACTATGTTAATATAAGAGAAAAATAAAGTTTGTCCTTCATTCGCTTTCACGTAAACAACAAAATGCAAAATGGTTGTCGAAATATTTCCGGAATCTATCACTCAATTTAGAATTTTAAAAATTATTATCCTACCAAAATAGTACACTTTCCTTCATCTACGAAATCTTCCAAAGTTTATGACTTTTTAAATTTGCAGCAATAGACATGGTATTATAAACCCTAATAATTACAACAGCTACCTTAATATGTTTTCATGAAATTAAACAAAACAATATGTTTTGGCTTACCGCTTCTCAGCTGATCCAATTTAGGCCAGCTTCGTCCATATTTATCGTTTTTGCACAAAACACACATGAATGCAAGCATTGACGTTTAATCTCAATATTTTTCACTTCCACATACGACATTATGCAAATAAATCGAACGGAAACAAATAACCCCTTTTGTAAAGTTTTAAAGCCTACTTTCTAAATAGCAACGTTTTCCCCCCGAAGGGTAGAAAACGTATATTTAGGTTTCAGCCGAAGCTTGAACCACTTGAGATGACGCCTTATGAATTCCTCACTCACACTGCACTATTTCTGTAGATGTTTGTGTATGTAGCTGTCAAATTGTATTGCTATCCCGCTCACACACACAAGGCAGCGCTGGGATAACGGTGCGCGGCGCCGTGATTGCCAGTACTCCAACGAATGAGCCGGCAAGGTACATGAAGTTGTGGTTCAAGCTTCGGCTGAAACCTAAATATACGTTTTCTACCCTTCGGGGGGAAAACGTTGCTATTTAGGTGTTCGAGCCTTCGCTTGAACCACTTGAGAGGTGTTTATATACTGCCGGCGCTGCTAGCATGCGTACTGTGAAAGTTAGAGTTCAATAGGGACTCACAAAATAAAGTCATAAATTTACTGATTCCTTTTTTATATTTCTTATCTTGAGATTCATACAGGTCAGATATAGTGATACATTAAAAAAAAATAAAAAATAAAAAAAATAATAATAATAATAATTAAATCTTACATTCATTATAATCAAGTTGAGATCCATAGTTAAAATCACATTTTAATCCCATCATTAATTAGGACCAGATTTGCTTATTCTGGTAAATACGACCGAATGTTAGAAGGTAGAAAAATCATCACTAATTCTATCAGCGTCCGGATTCGAATTTGGAATGATAGTTTCCCTAAAATAGTGCCTGAAAAAGGTGTGTCTAGATCTCCAATTACCTTTCTTGAGAATTTCTTCAATATCATATCTATTACTTGTCCAGTTTTCGGATGCCACCACGGCCCTAAAACTTCCTGACGAAGCTGACATTCCGGCATCTCGGAAGAGGGTGCGAATCCAACCAGCAATTACAGCTCGCGAAGCATTTTTAACTGATCCTCTCGTAGTTATAAACAGATTCGTGGTATTTTTTCCCTGGCGCCGTTCTTGTGATACAGATATGGATTTTCGAATCCACGTAGTTACGTTCAGTCTTTCTTCGCTTCGTTCAGTGCTATTTTTAAAGATCCAAGCTGATTGTCTATATCTTCCAGAATCCGTTTTTGACCCGAATTCCGGCCACAGTATGATTTGGCCTCCTGAGTCTTGCAACGATCCCTCTTTAATACTCAATAAGGTGAGGTCGTGCACTCTCCTTCCTGTAGCTAGGAGAAGTAAAGCACAAGTGTGTCGAAATATCTGAAAAATGCTGTTTTCGTCTAATTCGTAAATCTTTAGGAACTGAAGTAGGTCATCTATTTTCCAAGGTAGTAGCCTCTTGATCGGAGGGTTTACTGAATATATAGCTTTAAGAGTATGCTTTACTAAAAAGTGAGAACTTAACTCGTTCGTCCGTGAGGGGTTAGCTAGGGTGGCTATTACCGATTTATGAAGAAGTATTGTCCGGGAGGATAGTTTTACGATTTTATACAAATGACAGAGGTATTTTGCCAAGTCAGCAGGTTCAGGATTATCGGAGGCTATATTATTTGATGTAGCCCAACGTTTCCAACGCAACCAAACAGGCTTGTATGTCTTAATCGTCGATTTTCGCCACGATGACTCAATCAAGTCCATATCCGGTTGAGCCCAGTTTAACATTTGTCTGGGCCAGCCCGTACCTTCCAGACCAATAAATTCAGTTCGTTTATCTTTGGGGGCGGAAGGTTGGTTTGCAGGTCGATTAGCACTGACTTGAGATTCGGTATTTTTAGTGGTGGGCACAACGCTCTCTTTTTCAAGTTGGGTTCCCAGAAGGCTTTCTCCCAACTCGGCGCGACTATCAGGTAGGTGCCTTCTGCTGTTTCCAAGTGTTGAAGTACTTGCGGTATTATCGCCGGTGGGGGAAATACCCAGCCCAGACTGTATTGCCACTTCCTGCTGAAAGCGTTTGTAAACAAGCTGTTTATGTCTCTCGCATTCTCGCTTACATAGGCGGGTACAACTGCTGATCTTGCGGAGGCAAATAGATCTATCACAGGTGTACCTAGTGTCCGGAATATTGACAAAGTGGCTTCCTCTGTGAGATGCCACTCTGGAAGGTTTTTCTGTCGGGACAGACTGTCTGCCAGGCCATTGTATACCCCTGGGATGTAACGTGCTGTCAGGTGACAGCGGTGATGTCGGCAAAATTCTAAGATTTGTGTCGCTGTCTTCAATAGCCTTACGGACCGTGTCCCTCCCTGTTTGATTATGTAAGACACTGTCGTACGATTGTCTGATTGTAGCATGATCGTTTTCCCCCTTAGTGGACCATCCATATTTAACAAGGCTTCGTACAAGGCATAAAGCTCCTTTTGGTTGCTGTGCCACAACAGTTGCCGTTTTGTCCAGAACCCTCCGAGTTTTTTCCCGTTTATTACGGCCCCCCAACCTTGCACCGCAGCGTTGTTGTTATGAAGATCGACGGTTCTGGAAGGTGAATCGGTGACACCTTTTGTATATTGTTGCGCCACCATACCAGTTCTTTTAGAGCACTTTCTGATATTGATTTCTTCATGTGTGGTTGCGTATGCGGTAGGCGGTTTGATTCGATTTGTAGAATCCGATTGTGCAAACGACCTAAGGGCACCACAAATGAGGCAAAGTTTAGCTTTCCTAAAATGACTTTTGCTTCGTGCCAGCTCCAGCGTTTTTTCTTGATTAGGGCATCCAGATCGTGTGACAGGCGTAGGATTTTTCCCTCTGAGAGTGATTTTATGTTGTTCTCCGTATCCCATACTACTCCCAGGTATTCTATCTTCCTTTCGGGCACCGTAGACGATTTCTCTTGATTGACGTGCCAGCCCAGATGTTTTAAAAAACCCTTTACGCGAGCTGATTGGCGCTGTAATATTACTGGATCTGCATGAGTCAACAGGAAGTCGTCCAGGTATACGATTACTCGAATGCCTTCTTGACGTAGCGTGTGGGCAACCCAGTTGGTGATTTTTGCGAACGCAGCAGGTGCACTGGCCAACCCGAAAGGTAGGCAAGTCATGTGGTATATCTTTCCCTCGTAACTTAGAGACAAGAATCGGCGGTGACTCTGTGCTATAGGTACATGAAAATAGGCTTGGAATATGTCTAGTTTCATCATGTAGTCGTTTTTGTTCAACAGGAATCTTCAGATGATTCACCAAACGAAACTTTGGAGTCAAAACATAACGGTTTAATCCTTTCAAGTTGAAGATTGGCCTGAGCGTCCCATCTTGTTTTTTCCTTAGGAACATCTCGGAAAGGTACCCGCTCCGATATTGGCTTTCTTCGATGGCCCCGCAGGTTATAAGTGACTTGATTTGCTTTGACATCTCTGGTGTTGTTCTCGTTCGGAATTTTAAAATGTTGTTCCTGGAAAAGTTTTTGTTCGGCGGGATGTGGTTGAAGGGAATTCTGTAATTGTTTATGAAGCTTTGGATTAACTTGGGAGCTGTTCTCCAATTTTGAGCAAATGTTTTCAAACATCCCGCTTGGAAGTCATTTCTGCTTAGGTTTGAAGCGTTGGTGATGTTTAGTAGACGTAGAAGTCCTGGGTGGTTCGTTTGTGGGCTTTCGATGGAAGCCACCGCGTCCACCGTTTCCGTTAGGGAAATTTGGTCTTGAATGTCCCCGCGGGCGGCTGCCTCTGCCTCTACTTTCTCTTCCTGTAAGTGGTTTCTTTCTTTGGTTCGAGATACGAAAAAGCCTAGTCACATCTGTGTTAGTGCAATCTTTTATCGCTTGGCTTAGAGCAGTGTCTGAGAATAAATGAGTCCCTGAAGGTGGGATGGTGTGTAATATGTCGTTCAATGGCTTATTTTTTGACTTGTATATATTCCTCCTTGCTTCAATTATTTCAGCTCGTCTACCACAGACGTATTGGAGAAGGTCTTCAGAATTCTTCCGGAATTTTGAATCGGTTTTCCAAAATGTATTTCCCACTTCGTCCTTGAAGTTTTGGGGCAATTGTTCAAATAAGTCTTTGAAATTGTTTCTTTGCTGAAGGAGACCGTTGGTAATAGCTCCTAACGTCAGGTCCATCTTCTCTAGGAGCGCAGTGTTCTTCCAAGATGGGGTCACGTTCGCCAAGAGGCTATTCACTTTCAACGCACAGAAAGCGGGAGTCGCCTGGAATTGCTTTTGGATCTCTCCGTATCTAACGTTTCGCCATCCTGGCTGCCCGAGACGCTGACATCTAATGCCCTGTTCTGCTAGCAGTGGGTCAGCAGTTGCAATTTTAGGATCCATTTCTTTTGTATTGGGAGTAAAGTCGTATTCGGCCTCTGAGGCCGACTGCAATTCTGCTAGCTCTTGTTGCGCTTCAGCAATCTTATTTCTAAGCTCTAGTTCCCTAGAGTTGGCCTGGGGTGGTGACGTTGTGGACAGTGGTTGGGCCAGCTGGACCGTTTCTTTATTTCGGTCCTCCCAGTCTTGGGAAGAGTCGAATGACTCGTCCAACGGGACGGAGTATTCCTCGTGGGCAGAAGTATGCTTCTGTGTAGTAGACAGGTTGACTGCTGAGATGAGCTTCTGCATATTATTATTTTGTTCTGCCTGGCTGGCCATCATTCTATTAAAAAGTTCCATCTGTTGATGAAGAACGGTAGCGAGGAGGTGATCGCTGCTTCCTTCAGCTGTCTTTGGTCTCTTTGCCGGTGGAGAACCTTCTGTGTCATCCGGCGTATGAGGAGTATCACAATAGCCCGATCCTCTTGTTCCATAGGTATCCGAAGATGCTCTACGAGGCGTTGATTCTCCTCGCTGTCCCCCGAGTTCAACTGAAGCTTCACGGCGGTTTTTAAGTTTTGACTTTATGGTGCGAACAGCATCCATGAATGTCAGGTAAGATTGTCCGGAACCATGTATCTTCTCCATTATATTATGAGGTGAGTATATCAGCGCTCGCCCCAATGGCCATTGGAGTATTTTGGCTCTAATGGCTCTATATCTCCGTTCCGATAAAGATGAACATTCCGGAGAAAAGGCTCTTCCTAGTTCAACGGTTGGTATTGCCAACCTTAACTTTTTATCTATATGTTGTGGAATATTTCCCCCAAATAACTCAGAGTAAGAAAAATTATAGACTTCCCAGGATTTCCAGCCGTTGGGAAAATTCCTATCGATGGCTTCTATGATTGCCATGAAGGCATCTTCGTCGCCTGGTGTACCCCCGCATGCTACCAAGTCTCCCAAAGTTGTACGGGCCATGTCCTGAAACCACATTAGAATTGGTTCAGTAAAGGTGCATACTTTGTCATATAGTAGGTAAAGCAGCCTACTTAAAACGACGCCGTTAAAATGGGTCATGTCGCTTGTATCTGCGACGTCTTTTAAATTAGTTCGACGTCGTTTGATTTCGTTCGACGTCGTTTGATTTCGTTCGACGTCGTTTGATTTCGTTCGACGTCGTTTGATTTCGTTCGACGTCGTACGACATGGTGTCGTTAGTTCGACGTGTCATTTGGTTTAATACGACATGTGAATTGATGCGACGTCGTTTGACGTCTGATGGTCGTATAATGCGCGTCTGATACGACATGTATGTCGTTTATCCAGGCGACACAACCGCCTATAGTGGGCCAAATTCCCATGTAAGTGCAGAGCACGTACTTCATCGCTGGTCCAGGGGAGCCGAGCGGAAATCAGACGAATTTTGACAATAAAATCCACCACGTGTTTCTAACCTCAAAAACGGTTAACACGTAAATAAACGTTAATAATGCATTATAGCACATTAAATGTCGCTGGTCCGCGGGAGCCAAGCGGTATTTTTCTAGAACTTGATTTTATATAAAAAGCAATGAATACTCACTGACAAATTTTACATCACGTGCACTGTACCGATTTGTTCGGAATTCAAATGCGTACTGACAATCACGGCGCCGCGCACCGTTATCCCAGCGCTGCCTTGTGTGTGTGAGCGGGATAGCAATACAATTTGACAGCTACATACACAAACATCTACAGAAATAGTGCAGTGTGAGTGAGGAATTCATAAGGCATCATCTCAAGTGGTTCAAGCGAAGGCTCGAACACCTAAATAATCTTATTATAATGAGAAAGACACCGAGCGCCGAGAGAGGCGTATATGTTAGTAAACAAACAAAATGGCGTCAAAAAATGCGTTCAAATGAAACAAACAATAAATGCTAATTGCATTTAATGTTCACTAAGATGAAATAAAACTAATAAGATAATTACATTGTTTTGTATACGGACTTCTATTATCACTCCAACTTAAATGTACCTACTTAAGAATATTTTTGTGTAATAATGTTTTCACATTTTTAATCGTTGAGTGAACGCATTAAAATTTAAAGACAGTGTCTCTTAATACGGATTTCGGCCAATCAGATTCAATTAGCCTCACTACTACATGGAAGCGCAGGCGTGTTTGTACAGGTACCCGATATAGACACATAGACAAAAACTTGCTGCTTATGTGTGAAATCGAAGACAAAAATCGGACTGCCTACCTTACCTTGGCGAGACGACGCGATCCCCGCGGGCCCCGCGCGCGGGTTCGCTGAGTGATACCTACGTACCTAGCGATGTGCCTGTATGCACCTGCTTTGCGCTTGGCGCGCGAAAATGTATCGGGCGTTGCCCAGGTTTAGATGAGTACAAAGTAGCTAAACACTTGACTAATATTTTTTTGTGTGTTTTGTCAGCTACACTTAACTCAAACATTTTAAACTCTTCTTCATTATCAATAGGTTTTAGGCTGAAACTTTCTCGTTCTTCCGGAGATGCGTCTTGTAGCAAAGTAACATCACATTGTTGCGTCTGTTTTAATAGTATGATTTCTTAATTAATTGTCTCATCTAATTGTACCGTTAATGATGCCAATTTTTTCCAATACTTTTTTGATTCTCTATCACACAGTGCAATTGGTTTAAAATGTGTTTGTTTAGCTAGCATAGTGTTAAGATTGTTTGAGGTAATTAACTGAATCGTGGTGTCTTGCTTCATGTACTTGCGATATCCCTTCCTGCACTGTTTCGGTATTTTCTATTGTAACTCCATCCACAATAAACTGTGAATTTTTCTGTAATAAAAATATGGACATTTATTAATGTAAAATTATTTATCTATTCAAATTATAGAACAAAGTCTCCAAAAAGTCGGTCTGTAAGTAATTGATTTTTTCAAAGCTCACAAGAGCGGACTTTTATATCGTTTTTCCAAAAGAAAGTGCAATTTTAGAGGAAGGTTTGTATACCCATGCGAATTCGGGACGAATCCCTAGAAAAATATAAAATGAAAAAATGACGATTATGTAGGTATTAAGCGGCAAAAAACAAAGCAAACAAAGTTGCTATTTGTTAATTTATCACATTGTAAAATTGTTTCCAATTAGGTTAGGATATTACAGGTTAAATCACCTGATTGTCAGTAAGAGAGATGATTAATTAGTTACCCTTATGTTTTTTGCGGGAATGAGATATCTCTAGATATCGGTAGAATAAGGCATAGGCAACGGTACATTATGCCACAATTGAAATTCCTGTATGGTTACCAAAGAGATCTGTCTACGATACTTCAAGCGCTGAGGAGCGGGGGACGTGACGCGCCCCCCACCTTCGCCGGCTCTGCGCTCATTTCTCTTCACACTCCTCAATTATTCCCAACCCGTACGGACGCGCGCCTTATTTTTAATATCTTTGTAAAGGACACAAATACAGTTCACTATCGAAGTTATTGCTTTTATTTAAACTACGAACACCCAGTAGTTAACAAGTGGTCCTTCGAGCCGGATTACTACGCCTGCCTGGCTCTTAGCGGACAGCTGATCCAGGACAACAGGGACGAACTGGCCGGGTCAGTAACAGCTCAACAGAACGCAGGTGGGACCGATTCATTTATTAAACTGCCTAGAATTGAGTTGCCACACTTTTCCGGAGAATATCATGATTGGTTGGAATTTAGGGATACATTTGAATCAATTATACACAATAACAATACAATTCAGAACATACAAAAGTTCCATTATTTGCGTGCTTCTTTGCGGGGTAGTGCTTCATTAGTTATCAAATCTCTAGAATTATCGTGCGATAATTATCAAATTGCTTGGAGCCTATTGTGCGAACGTTACAATAATAAACGACAGTTAATAAGCAATCACATCAAAAATTTATTCAATTTAAATGCTATACAAAAGGAATCATCCTTAGCATTAAGACAAATCATTGATAATGTACACAAAAATTTAAGAGCATTGTCTACTTTGGGGGAGCCCACAGAACACTGGGACACCCTAATTATTCATTTAGTGTCGTCAAGCAAGTTGGATGCCACCACCTTGAGACATTGGGAAGAATACAAAGGGACAATTACACAAATACCGAGGCTTGAGGATCTAGACACATTTTTTAAAAATCGTGCTGATTTGCTTGAGACTTTAGAAGATAGTAAATTGAAGAGTGAGTCAGATCCCCAAGTACGTACAACAACAAAATTAAACACATTACCTGCATGTCCAATCTGTAAGGCCCCAGATCTTCTCTTTTCCTGCTCGAGTTTCAGGCAACTTTCGCCTGAGGCGAGAAAGGAGAAGGTGTCTAAATTAAAATTATGTAATAATTGCCTACACCCGGGTCATGAGTCAAAATCATGCAGAGGTGGTACATGCAAGTATTGTTCACAAAAACATAACACACTGCTACATGTTGACAAACCACAAAGTTCAACCACGCTGATTAGCTCATTAAGTACTCCAGTACTATTATCAACAGCTATAGTGAATGTGATCAGTCTAAATAATACTCAATACAGAGCTAGAGTTTTACTCGACAACGCAAGCACCTCGTGTTATATCTCAAAAGCCCTTGTTACAAAACTAAAAATACCTACTAAGACCATTACTGGTTCAATATGCGGTATCAACAAAATTCAAACAAACATTCATCAAAGTTGTAATATTCAAATCAAATCACTTCACAATTCATACAAGACAAATGTTTTGTATCCGGTCAATTGTTTTGTACTCAATCAGATTTCGAATAATATACCAAACATGTATATTAATACAAACAAACTCAATATTCCACAGCACATAAAATTAGCTGATCCCGAGTTCAATGTGCCAGCCTCGATAGACCTATTATTAGGAGCTGAAATATTTTGGTCTTTAATAGGTTCTGGGCGAATTCAGCTAGGTAAACAGCTACCTACCCTTCAAGAAACACAACTGGGGTGGTTAGTGTCAGGCTGTGTCTCGGAGAATTCACATAAAAACAATACTTTATCATCGTGTTTCATAATTAACGATGTAGATCAGTTGTCTCGTTTTTGGGAGCTTGACAATATATCTCAAGATTCTAAAATCACACAAGATCATCAAACTTGTGAAGATATATTTACAAATACTACAACACGCCGTGAAAATGGCAGGTTTGTAGTTAAAATTCCATTAAAAGAATCACCCGAATGTCTCGGTGATTCTTACATTCAAGCTAAACGTAGATTTCTTTCATTAGAGAAGAAGTTTATCAGAGATCCAGTCTATCGAGATCGGTACATTCAATTCATGAACGAATACATTGAATTAGGTCACATGTCATTGAAATTAAATTCCACAGATACAAAGGAATTTTTTCTTCCACATCATGGGGTGATCCGCGAGTCTTCCTCTACCACAAAACTAAGAGTCGTTTACGATGGATCTTCTCGCACCACCACTAAATACTCACTCAATGACATACACATAGTAGGTCCTGTAGTGCAAGACGATCTTGTGGCTATTCTACTGCGATTTCGACAGCACAAATATATCATCTCAGCTGACATTGAAAAGATGTTTCGCCAAATCGAGGTGGACGAGTCGCAGAGACCGCTGCAACAAATTATATGGCGTTCCCGTCCATCAGAACCATTAAGAATTTATACACTTAATACTGTAACGTACGGAACAGCCTCTGCGCCATTTTTAGCTACAAGGTATATAAAACAAGTAGGTTTAGACTGCTGTGATGGGAGCGTATCGCAGGTGATCGATCATGCATGACTTTTACTGTGATGATCTGCTTTCCGGGTCTGATGATGAGTCTTGTTTGAGTCACATAGCATAGGGCGTACACATGGAATTACAAAAGGCCCAATTTCCATTACGTAAATGGCAAACAAATAACCCAGAATTACTGGAAAAATTAAAATTCATCCAATCATCAGATATCACTAGGAATTTAGGTATCAATGACCCATCAAAAACATTGGGAATTTATTGGAATATACAACAAGATACAATCACATACACAATAAACACAGAATTTTTTTAAATCAAAAAATCACAAAACGCATAATTTTATCCACTATTGGGCAAATTTTTGACCCGCTAGGTTTGATCAGTCCTTGTGTACTAGAAGCAAAAATAATCATGCAAAAAATTTGGTTACAAAAATTATCATGGGATAGTACAGTGCCACAGGACATTCAAAAACAGTGGGTACATTTCATACACTCATTGAAGGGTTTAAAAGAGCTTGCTATATCCAGACGCGTATTTAGTGATTCATTAGTAAGTATTCAGTTACATATATTTTCTGATGCATCACAGAAGGCCTATGGCTCTTGTGTATATGTGCGCACTGTAACAACAAATAATCAGGTCAATACACAACTGCTAGTCGCTAAGGGCAGAGTGGCTCCTCTAAAAACACAAACAATACCTAGATTAGAACTGTGTGGTGCACTCACAAGTGTTAGACTTTTCAACAAAGTAATAAAATCACTGCGTAACTCAAATTCAATTTCTAACATTTATTTCTGGAGTGATTCTATGATAGTGTTAGCGTGGATAAAAACCAACGTACACAAACTTCAACCATTTGTCAAGCACAGAGTGACTGAGATACAAACTAGTACACAGTCGCATACATGGCGCTATGTGCCTACTAAACAAAACCCCGCGGATTTAATTTCCAGAGGAGCAACAGCACAGGAACTAGTTCAATCTGAAATTTGGTTTTCAGGGCCGCAGTTTCTCAGGGATGATGAAAGCTGCTGGCCTACTCATTCAGGGCATATCAGCGAACCTGACCTGCTAGAAACACATGCGTCCCAATCAAATTTTCATTGCTGCACGCAAGTAAAAAATTATTCCTCTTTTATATTTAATTATTCAAATTTTACAAAATTAACAAGAATCACAGCGTATATACTAATATTTATTCGTAATTGCAAACAAAAAATAAAAAGAACTATAATTACATCAAAAAATACATTATTGTCTACATCAGACTTAACATTAGCTAAATTTCATTTAGTAAAAATTTCACAATTAGAAAGTTTCGTGCGCGAGTATGACACATTACACAAAAGGCGTTCTTTATCAATAAAAAATAGATTGACATCTTTAAATCCTTTCATGGATGATAACAATATTATTCGTGTGGGGGGAAGACTGTCTAATTCGCAATTTCAATACGTCAAAAAATTCCCTATGTTACTAGATTCGAATCATCACATTTGCAAATTAATTTTTTCAACTTATCATTTATCACTTTTACACGCAGGTCCACAATTGTTATTGTCACATGTACGGGAGATGTATTGGCCTCTGGGCGGTCGTAATCTGGCTAGAAAAACAGTGCTTTCATGCACTAAATGTAGACGAATTAAAGGTAATACAGTTATACCTATAATGGGCAATTTACCCGAGCAAAGAGCACACGCAGATTTTGCATTTACCAATGTAGGTACTGACTATGCCGGACCAGTTATGATAAGTAACCGCAAAGGTCGTGGTAGTCAATTAATAAAAGCGTACATTTGCGTTTTTGTATGCTTTGCAGTCAAAGCAGTACATTTAGAGCTTGTTACTGACCTGACCAAGGAGTCCTTCATAGCGGCTTTAAATCGATTCATATCCCGTAGGGGTAAACCTACTAACATATATTCAGATAATGGAACGAACTTTGTCGGCGCATCGAACGTTATTTCAAAATTTTTAAAAACCAATTCTAATTCAATTGCGAATTATACAACAGAGCAAGGTATTAATTTTCATTTTTCAAGCCCATATAGTCCTCACCAAAATGGCCTCTGGGAATCTTGTGTTAAATCAACAAAACATCATCTCACTCGTATATTAGGCTTAGCACACCTTACGTACGAAGAGATGTATACAGTACTAGTGCAAATAGAAGGTATTCTAAATTCGAGACCTCTCACTCCCATGTCAACAGATCCATCAGATCTCTCCGTTCTCACCCCCTCACATTTCTTGATTGGTCGAACTCTCACTACGCTTCCTCACCCAAATGTCACTGACCGCAACATACTTCAGCTGCCACGCTATCAACGAGTTGAACAACTTCGACAACATTATTGGAAGAGATTTTACAAAGAATATATTTCACAGTTACAAATTCGAACTAAGTGGCAGCAATCAAAGGGCGAACTCAAAGAAGGCGATCTCGTCGTGATTAAAGACGATGGACTCCCACCAATCCAGTGGCTACTCGGGCGGATCGTCAGGCTGTACCCAGGCACGGATAGCGTCACACGAGTGGCAGATATAAAAACAAAGAATGGAACTATCAAGCGGGCCTTCAACAGGATATGCCCTTTACCTGTTAACCAAGAAACTTCCGGATAGACAAACAACCAGACGTACAAACAACTCTACCAACTCTACTTCGTGGCTGGCAGGATGTCTACGACACTTCAAGCGCTGAGGAGCGGGGGACGTGACGCGCCCCCCACCTTCGCCGGCTCTGCGCTCATTTCTCTTCACACTCCTCGATTATTCCCAACCCGTACGGACGCGCGCCTTATTTTTAATATCTTTGTAAAGGACAGAAATACAGTTCACTATCGAAGTTATTGCTTTTATTTAAACTACGAACACCCAGTAGTTAACAAGATCTTAACGACAAACATAACTTTATGATTTAAATAATGACAAATAATCTTAGACATAATGATTACACAATGGATTACATTAATATTTAATTCTATGTCACATTTAGACCGGCTGGTAAGTGTTGGCAACACAACATAATTTTTTTATGTGTGGCAATATTTTTGTAAATCTTTCTGGGTTTCTATTCAAGATTAAACTAGCACGTTTGCTTTAAATTGTTTCTGTCGTGGATTTTTATTTATCAGCGTTTCAATCCAATCCAACAGTCCACTTACACTATACAAGATTTAACATGGTCCTCTCGCTACATTAAAAAGAATCCACGAACTTGTAGGAGTGGTGAGCGAGCAGTAATTCGTATGCCTATGCATATGCGGACGCCGCCATCACAACCCACCAGTATATATAATCTTTGTAATTGCTCCGTGTACAAAACACAAATTTTGTCAAATTGTGGTGGTTTTTTGTAGTGCCATTATTCTTAGTGCGATTGATACAAAGTCATTTTTAGTGCGTGTAAAATTACCTAAGTTTATTGTGAAACAAAATACCGAAGGAAGCGGATGACTTTGTCCCTGCAGAGTCAATTGACCTGGCGGCCCTACGACGCAAGCGTTCAGCTGTAAAGGGTGTCATCACAAAGATGCATAATATAATGACGCATCCAAGCGCCTCCAGTTTTGACATTCAAGCGCTACGAGTCCGCGAGGAGCGCGTGCAGTCATCGTTCAATAAATTTGAGGACTTGGGGCTGGAAATTCTCTCAATGGACCCCGAAGGACCCGAAGATGACGGCAGCGTAGAACGTATGTATCTTGATACACTAACTCAAATAAAACGATTGTCGTCACGGCAAGTGGAACCAACGTCGTCTCAAGTGTCCAAAAGCAAAATAAAATTGCCAAATGTCGTCATCCCGACTTTTAACGGGAAATACAAAGACTACCGGGCATTTATAGGTCTTTTCGATGCACTCATTCATAAAAATACTAATCTCGAGGATATCGAGAAATTATTTTACTTACAAACATATCTCCAAGATGAACCTCGTGATCTGGTAAAAAATCTACCTTTAAACAAAGAAAGTTATGATGAGGCTCGAAAGATCTTGGATGACCGGTACAATAACATATATAAGATCACTAATGACCATATAAATGTATTGTTATACTTAACTCCTATGTCAAAATCAACAGCAGCTAATATTAGAAGTTTCATATCTGTTGTTAAGCAACAATTAGCGGCATTAAGAAATTTAGGGCACACTGTCAATCAATGGGATTCTGTAATACTTTGCATTTTGACAAGAAAGCTAGATATTATTTGTAATAGGGAATTTGAACTTAATAGGCATGAACAACCAAGTGTATCAAGTCTCATTGAATTTCTAGAGAAGCGGGCCTTAGCGCTCGAGAATGTGAAGCGGGATAAGGTATCTTCGGCACCAAAGGCGGTCAATGTTGCTACAGTGAAGAATTCACAGCCTGCCAGTCCTGCAAAGAAGAGTTGCTTGCTATGTAAGTCCAACCACAAACTTTTTGCTTGCTCTAAATTTAAATTAATGTTAATTAGTGATCGAATTAAATTTGTTACAGTTAATAACTTGTGTAAAATATGTTTGAATAACCACAATAAGCCATGCAGGTATAAGTTCAGATGTCAGGTTTGTAAAAATAATCACAACTCTCTTCTCCATGAGGAAGAGGCACCATCACCTGTCACATTGGTAGCTGGGTCTAATGCTAAACAAGTTTTGTTGCCTGCAGCACAGATAAAACTCTTAGCGAGCAACGGAACTGAAGTTCATGTGAAGGCGCTCCTTGATACGGGTTCACAGGTTTCTTTTGTTAGCCGAGAACTCGCAGGTTTATTAAATTTACAGATTCAGACAGATAACACTCATGTGACTGGCATAGGACAAACATTTAATACATTAAAGGAGAGGGTGAATATAGAATTATATTCCCTAACACAGGATTTTAAGATTTCTGTGGTGTGCTATTTACTTGACAAAATAACTTCAAAATTGCCTCAAAAGACTTTTAATATAAATAAGTTAGTTTTGCCCCCAAATATAGTGTTGGCCAACAAGAAGTTCAATCAGTCAAGTAATATACATATATTACTGGGAGCCGATGTTGTGTTTCAGGTGCTGCTGCCGCTTGAGCCTCCAGCAATCCAGTCTGGCCTTGTGGAGCACGCTGATACCGCGTCACCTCCATTGCTTAACACAAAATTTGGTCATGTAATTGCAGGTAGCATACACTTGGATAATTTCAATTCACAATATACACAAGCCGTCACCTCCTTATTTTGTGAGACTTGTACTTCTGATTTAAGCCAAACACTCTCAATTTTGGAAATGCGAAAAAGTTCCTGAAACATTTATAGAAACACATTCTGAGCATGAATTGTGCGAAAATATGTTCTTAGAAAATATTCAGCTGGACAAACAAAAAAGCAAATTGCAAGTTGTCCTACCTTTAAAACAGCCTCTGGAATCTATCAATAAATCCTTAGGAGATTCGTTTCATTTAGCTTTAAAGAGATTTCACATCTTAGAAGTCAGTCTTTCAAAAGATCCTAGCCTTTACAAATTATATTCAGACTTCATTCATGAATATATAAAGCAAGGTCATGGTACAGTCATTGATATCAGTCAATACATTTTAATAACTGATCCACTGTACTTTCTACCACACCATCCAGTTCTTAATTTACAAAAGAAGACCACGAAGTGTCGCGTTGTCATAGATGGATCAATGAAGACCAGCAATAAAACTTCTTTAAACAATTTATTGTTAAATGGGCCTGTAGTACAAAAGGAACTTGTAGATGTTTTGTTACTATTTAGAGTAGATAACTACTTCTTTATAACAGACATAAAAAACATGTTTCGCGATATACTCTTGCATCCAGACTACAGGCCCCTATAAAATATCTTATGGAGAGACACTCCCAATGAAAGTGTTCAATGCATTCAACTAAACACTGTTACATATGGGTTGAAAAGTTCATCATACTTAGCAAGTCTTTTAAAGTTTATTAGCGGAATCGATCCCCTACTCAACAATCGAGCAATTAGGCAGTTAATCGACTTAATATTTATGGCACAGTAAAAATAGCATTACACTGGACATCAAGATGTGAAACTTCCATATCATATTCGGTTGCTAAAGCTAATAAAGTGCGTATGGTGGAATATCGGACAACTGGGGAGAAGGTCTCCTCGTAAGCTATGCCATATTTTTGTGTATACCCTTTGGCTACCAAGCGAGCTTTATACCTCAAAAGATCCCCTTCCAATCCACGCTTCACTTTAAACACCCACTTGCATTTAACTGATTTCTGAGACTCTGGTTTATCAGTCAGAGACCAACATTTATTTTTGAATAAAGGAGTTGTACTCACTCATCATTGCTTCTTTCCAATGATCAGCATCTGGCCCTTTCAGTGCTGCTTGTACTGTTTGTGGAGTTTCTACCTCGGAGGTTTCCACCATGAATGACAACAGTAGTGTTTCCATTGACTCGTCATATTCCGATGTGTCCGTGCTCTCCTCCTCTGGAATATATGTTTCATCGGCCGGATTACCACTCTCAATCGAGCTGTCAGAATCATCTATTGTGATCGTACTGTATCTCTGATTGTGTGACTAATTTGTTGTATCATTAGATATATCAGTGCTCACATCAGATGTTTCTGCTTGCACAGACTTATCATTTATTACATCACTATTAGTTGGTGTAAATATGTATTCTACTGACTGGTCGCTATCTTCATGTGATACATTTCTAATTAACTTGTTTTCTAAGAATACAAGAAGCAGGCCGCTAACCAGTCGATTTCAGATTTCGTTATTTCCATTAAATCTTTGAATTCTAGATTATCAAATCCTATTCCCGAGTCCTCATTAGTTGATATTATCAAACATAATATGCATACCGATTACATTCCTTGTTTATCAGTTACTCCAATTACAGACCTAAAAACCTTAATTACAATTTCTAAAAATTTTGAATCCTTTTCCCGTCCATCAAGAGTACCAACAAAGAATATTTCTTCCTTAGAACTTCAATCTCAACCATGTCTTAAGTGCCGTGAAACTGGGCATTCTTATAAGAACTGTCCCAGAATTTTTGTCCTAAATGTAATAAAGAAAAAAAAAATGTTGAATGAGGCTCCTCATCCCAATGTCCCTCATCCCAACATTCCTCATTCCAATCCAAAGGTTCCACTTTCTAAGGATCCTCATTTCGGTGTTTTTCATTCCAAAGTTCCTCATTGCAATTTTTTATTGCACATATCTACAGTCGTACCTCCAAAAACCAATGATTCAAGACCACATATCTCTTTATCAATTGGTAGTCAGCATGTATCCGCTTTGTTAGACTCGGGGGCACGAGTTTCTGTTCTTGGCGGTAGTACATATGGCGGTATACCTCTCCTTTTTAGATTTGTTTTCTCTATCTCCTTCTAGTGTCACCACTATCGATGGCACGCCCATTCCTGTCATTGGAAGTATTTTATTACCAGTTTATTTTTAAGGTCTTCAAAATGTTTTGGATTTTATTGTTGTTCCTTCAATTTCTTCACAAATCGTTTTGGGTATCGACTTTTGGAGTAAGTTTGGTCTTTTAGATCCTTTGTTAGAGTTTTTGCACACAGACTCAACTTCTCCTGTCAAAGTCTCATCAATTTTGCCATCATCTAAAGAGATTGCTCAGGTGAACTTTATTCAATCACGTAACACTTTGACCCCTGACCAAGAGTTCAAACTTCGTAAGGTTATCAACCGGTTTAAAGAGATTTCTTCAGACAAGGTCGGGTTCGGTAAAACCAACCTTCTCAAGCACAAAATTGTTACCACCGGTCCTCCAATTAAGAAGCGGTATTATCCATTGTCACCAGCTAAAATGGAGGCTTTAAATAAGGAGGTTGACAGTATGCTTGAGAAGAGAGTTATAAGGCCCTCCCGATCACCATGGTCTAGTCCGGTAGTCATGGTAACAAAGAAGGATGGCTCTTGTCGTTTCTGTGTTGATTCCAGAAAGCTTAACAGTGTTACGGTACGAGATAGTTATCCACTACCTCGTATACAGACTATTTTGGATAACCTCAAAGGTGCCAAATATCTTACAACCTTGGATTTTTGTAGTGCATTTTGGCAGATCGAGTTGGCTGACACTGACAGTTGTCAGAAAACAGCATTTGTAGTACCCGGAAGAGGACTCTTTGAATTTGTGCGCATGCCTTTTGGGCTTACTAACGCCGCATCCGAAATGCAACGCCTTACTGATTTATTGATTAACCATCAATTTGATGACCACGTTTTTGGATATGTTGATGATCTAGTGATCATTTCCCCTACTTTTGAACACCATATTGAGTTACTTTACAAAGTTTTTGAAAGGCTCAAAGATGCTGGATTGACATTTAACATTAAGAAATGCCAGTTTTGTAAAGATAGTTTGAAGTATTTGGGCTATATAGTCGATTCAGAGGGCCTTCATGTTGATCCTGAGAAAGTCGATAGTATTAAGAACTTCCCAGTTCCTGATACAGCCAAGAAACTTCGTGGCTTTATTGGCTTGGCTTCTTATTATCGAAGGTTCGTGAAGGACTTCTCGACTATAATAGCACCATTAACTATACTGATTGGCAAAAAGAAGGGTTCTGATCCTATTGAATGGTCAGATGATGCCGACAAAGCATTCAATTTTCTAAAACAGGCACTAACTTCAACGCCGCCGGATCACCTGTACAATTAAGCAATACCATTGGTGGTACAAATGGTACCGATTTATCCCATTAGTACAATTGATTGTACAAATGATACTAAAATATCCCGCTAGACCACCTGTACCATTCGACCGTGTAACAAATGATACAAATGGTACTAATTTCTCGCCGAACCTCCTCCGGACCACCTGTACCATTAGTCAGTACCATTGATGGGCACTGGATTTATCCCACTAGTACAACAGTAACACAATTTCATGTCATCATCCTTCTTAGTGATATTGTATTGTTTCCTGGTCGCAAATGATTCATAATAATATTTTTTATCTCAATGTCAGTGTCATCACTAGTTCTATGCGTGTATTTAATGTGAATACTTTTCGTGAAAAATGTGTGATGAATTATATATACTTGCTCGCGGTAAAGTATTATATCACAATGGATTCGAGTATTATTTTCATGTGACATATCGAACCAACCGAAACAGCTTATGGAGATGCATGAATTACAAAACCAAAAAATGTTGTGGCACAATAACTATCACCCAGGTAAAAAAGCTTTACTAATATCAATTTTTTTATTTTGAGTTTCTATCTTTATTTAGTTGTGTCTGCTATGGTGCTTACTTAGCAATTTTTTTTTATGTTTTTACTCCTTTGGTATTTCTATGAAATTAATACATTTGTTTTCAAATTTCAGAGTCAGGATCATGTAATCAAGTTTAAAGAACATTCCGTATTCTGTTTACCCAACATAAATAAAGCAGAAATTAAAAAAAATAATCGCAAAGACCTTTGAAAATGCTTCTATTGAGAAAACAATTCCTGATGTTTATAAATCGGCAGTTATGACTTGTAAAGATAAAGGTTTACATTTAGTTCAAGATTTACCATCATATTCAAATGTGAAGTCTGTAATGTACAGAAAGAGACGCAAGAGGGCAGGAGTAAACACAATGGCATATACTGCCGCAGAAGATGTTATTATACCGCCTGAATATGAAAATTTAATACTGGCGGACTTTAAAGATAACAAAACACGTGTCATCGTTTTCTGCACTGAAGATAGTCGGAATATATTGAAAATAGGAAAAGTTTACTTAAGTGATGGAACATTAAAAAAATGTCCCAAGCCCTTTTTACAGCTTTATGTAATATTTTGTGACGTTGGCAGCAGTGAGGATGATAATAAAGTTGTACCAGTTTTATATGCACTTTTAACAGACAAAAAGAAAAAAACTTACAGTATTATTACCATTTTCGTGAGAAGTTGCGTAGGAAAGCAAAAAAATTAGGATTGACAGATAACTACTCGAAAAAAATTGTGGGACTCTGCAATACATTGCCACTGCTACCTGCATCAGAAATACATGAAGGGTGGAAGTATATTCAAAATGAAATAATAATGGCTAACCCAAAACTAAAAAAAATCATGAATTATTTTGAAACGTTTTGGATGCCAAAAAGCAACTCATGGTCTTGCTTTGCAAAGAGACATCATACTACAAATACATGTGAAGGCTGGAATGGCCAGTACAACAGCAGTTTTAAAAAACGGCCCACTACTCTTTTTGCCTTCCTTGCAGTGCTGCCGGCTCGAAGGACCACAAAATGATAATGAAACTATTAGACTGTAAATAAAGGTTAAAGGGCTGATTTATAATGAAAAAGGTCCGGAGGTGTTAAAACGGTGTATTCGCCATTATTGGAACACAGACAACTAAACTAAAATGTTGGTGTTGCCAACATACTCCCTCTCTGGGAAACAATAAGTAGCTAAGTTACAAAACGTAGACTTGATACTATTTAACACTTAACATTGACATCAATCTGCTATACATCTACTGTTGTTAATATGTGTTTTACTTTTCATGAAATAACATGTTTCACTGAGCAAGAACTTTTTGATGACATAATATCTCTCTACAAAGTACTGTAGTATATAAGCATAAGAGCAATAGCGATATTATGAACTATAAACAAGCCCTTATTGGGCACATAAACAGTGTGATGAAATTAACCAATTTTAATAAAAGTATTAGATTTTAATTCTAGCTATATCAGTATCAATCTTGTATACACACAACAACAAGATATGAGTGTTATACACAAAAATAATCAGAATATCTTAATATCTATGCCTGCCAAGTAGCCATGACCAAGCATAAATAAAAGATTCCGTTATCAACATGTATCAAATACTTACTACATCTTATATATTTATTTACCATTAAGGCATATAAACAAAAGCAATATAAGTGCTAAAACTAAACAATAAAAGAAAACAACTAGTCAGTTAACCTAATGCTTTTCTCAGCATAGCATAACAATTTTCAATTGACCCAAGTATAATATTATCTAATTTGTTATATAAGTAGCTTACAGGTATTGATGAATAAGGTAACAATTATGTTGATTCCTACTAAAAATACAAATTTACTGAATTGGAAGTGGACAAATTTTAACAACTGAACGCCTATGAGTATGTCCATTTGCTGTTCGCACTTCTACGACACTGACTTTATTATCAGTGCCAGGAAAAACATTTATAATTCTGGCCATTGGCCAATACATTGGTGCTGTATTATCTTCTTTTAAAATTACTAGAGATCCAATTGCATGTACTTTGGTCCATTTATTACGTGTTTGCAAAATATTCAAATAATGCCTGTGCCAAACTTTCCAAAATGAATTCTTAATATGAGTACATACTTTCCAAAACTTTAACCTATCATGACGTATTTCTACTTCTTGTTCTGGATACATATTTAACGCAGTTCCAATAAGGAAATGACCAGAGGTAAGATAAGTATAATCCGACACATCACTTGAAAGCGGTAACAGAGGTCTACTATTCAAGATTGACTCAATCTGGCACAGAACTGTATTCAATTCCTCATAAGTAAGTGAAGTGTTCTGAACAACACGTTTCAAGTGGAATTTCATGCTCTTCACCCCAGCTTCCGCCAGTCCTGCATGTATAGGGCTATAGCAAGGCAGGAAATGGAACTTTATTTGCAGCTGAGTCGAAAAGTCATGAACCTTCCCTTGATGAACTTTACATTTTTGCAATTTATACAATTCGTTTAGTTGACTATGAGCACACTTAAAGGTGGATGCATTGTCACAATATATATCTGTTGGAACACCCCTACGTGAAACAAATCTTTTGAGACAGGCTAAAAATGTTTGAGTTTTTAAATCAGAGGCTAACTCCAGGTGTATAGCTTTTGTTGTAAAACATACTAATACACATACATAGGCCTTAGTTTGTACAGGTTTTCTAATACGGCTTTGCTTAATATAAAAAGGACCAGCAAAATCTAATCCAATTTTTTGAAAAGGTCTACACATATTTACCTTATATCATAAGGCAATGAACCCATTAGTTGTTTGGCCGTGTCAGCTTTTAATCTGAAACATATAATGCACTTATGTATAACTTTCTTGACCTCTCTCAAACCATGCACTATCCAAAACATTTGATTCAGTGTTGAGAGAACCAACCTCTGCCCGGCATGGAGACTTTTTACATGTTCACTCTGAATTAATAAGTGTGTTACTAGAGAACCTTTGGGCAGGATGATTTGATGTTTTTGGTCATAGGGAATAGAAGCATTTTTCAATCGACCGCCAACTCTCAACAACCCATTACTGTCTAAGAATGGGCATAATGCCTTATAGTCACCTGTAACATTTCTATTTAGTTTCAAATCATGAATAACATCTGGTACATGCTTCTGCTGTTCAAACTTAACTATAAGTAACAGTAAATCTTTTAACTCTTTACCAGTCATATGACTTGACGTATTTTTATGGGATCCATGTTTAATATTATGAACAAATCTCAATATGTAAGCCAATACACGTTTCATTTTGTTAATGTCAGAAAATCTATAAAGAAACTCTAAATCTAAACATAGACCCAAATCAGCTGATGTATTACAAACCATTGCGCTTGAGAGTGCACAGACAGCCTTGACTTCTGGCAAGTCACTGAGAGCAGGTAAATCGAGCAATTCTTCCAGTACTAACTTACCATTGTGAATAGCCTCAGGACCATTCCACCAAAGATGATGGCTGTGCAGCTCATGTGGCAGCATGCCTCTGCTAAGGCAGTCTGCAGGATTATTATCTGTACCTATATAAGACCATGACCAAGCTTGCGTAAGCTGCATAATGACCTTAATTCTATTAGCCACATATGGATTAAGAACATTTATGTTAGTTTTTATCCATGCTAAGACAATCTGTGAATCAGAGTGCAACATAACATTTTTGATATCAAGCTTAAGTTTTAAAGTGTTATTTACTCTGAAAACTAGCTTAGCCAGAAGTACCGCAGCATTAAGTTCAAGCCTAGCTATTGTTAAATTTTGATTCAATCCCCTAACTCTGGACTTTGAACACAATAATGAAACCTTAACATGCCCTGTTTCATCAGCAACTTGCAAATACAAACAACATCCATAAGCAGCGGTACTTGCATCTGAAAACCCTATTAAGTTTACTGAGCGTGCATTTCTTAAATTAATAAAGCGTGGTATACTTATTGGCGACATAACATGCAAACTATTATAAAAGGACATCCAAGTCTCAAGCAAATCATTGGGTGGCGTCTCATCCCAAGTTATTTGTGCCTTCCACAGCAACTGCATGATCAACTTGGCCTTCATTATGACAGGACCAGCTATTCCGAGTATATCAAAAAACTTTCCTATGTAACTCAGAATTTCACGTTTTGTGATGGGCATTTTACTGTCAGTATCTGGGGATGAGATCATAAATGAGTCTGAATTAATATTAAAATTAACACCCAATGTCTTTAAACAAACATTGTCTTTTTGCAATTCTATATCATCGAAATATTGCTGACACTTAGGGATGCTGTCTATTAATTGAGGACAATTTGAATACCATTTATGTAGTTTAAATTCACCTCTTTCCAAAAGATTACAAAGTTGATTTTTAGATTCTATTAAACGTTCAGGTGAATGAAACCAGGGCGTCGTCCACATAAATTGAGTTCTCAATTATAGACGCGGCCAGAGGAAATTCATCCTTAAACCTATTGGCAAGCTCTTTGAGACACCGTGTAGCAAGATAAGAGGAGCTTTTCAACCCATAAGTTATAGTGTTTAATTGAATACACTGTATATTATCCAAGGGGTCGTCCCTCCATAAGATATTTTGAAGTGATCTATGTGCAGGGTTAAGAGATACTTGTCTAAACATGGCCTGAATGTCTGCAACAAAAACAAACTCATTGATTCTGAATAATAATATGATATCAAATAATTCGTTCTGAACTACCGGACCATTCAGTAACATGTCATTTAAAGAGACCAGTTTGTTTGTCTTCATACACCCTTCAAATACGACTCTGCATTTAGTAGTCTTTTTATCAAGCCTAATTACTGGATGATGAGCCAAAAAGTAAACTGGATCCTTGTCCATATTATAATGTCTAATATCTACTATGGTACCGTGACCTTGCTGCAAATAGTCATGTATAAAACTTTTATATAATTCAAAAACAAACTTATCTTTTTTGAATCTTTGTTCTAAGTTTATGAATCTTTTTAATGCAAAATTAAATGAATTGCCCAGGTTTTCATTTATTGACTGTAAAGGCAATTTAAGTGGAAGTGATACTTCAAACTTATTGTTTTTTGTATCTAATTTTACAGTTTCAGTAAATATTTTTTCGCAAGTTTCATTTTCAGGTAAGTCCTCCGAGAAATGCTCGGGTATACTTTCAGTTTTAAAGAACTCAGCCAATGTTAAACTTAAAGAGTTGTCACAAGTTTTGCAAAATAAAGATTTTACTTGTTTTGTGCGCTGAGTGGTTGGTATGGACCCAGCAATCACTGCACCAAATTGAGTGTGAAGTATTGGAACAGCTGGTGCTCTGGTGCAGGCTCGCACTGGCACAGGCTCATGGAGACGCTGCTGCTCAAGCGGCAGTAACACCTGAAAAAATACATCAGCCCCCAATAATATATGAATCACACTTGGCTCGGTGAAATCTTTATCTGCCAACTCAATGTTTGGAGGTAACCTGAAATTCTTCATGGATATCCTTGATTGTGGCAACTTGCCAGTTATGTTATCTAAAATGTAACAAGTGACTTCAATACTGTACTTTTTTGTCAGAGAATGCAATATCAAGTTAACCCGCTCGCTTATTTTGCTCACTTTATTGCCAATACCAACAACTGGTGTATTGACCACTGTTGATTGTAAACCTAGCAACTTAACAAGTTCACTAGAACAAAACGAAATTTGAGAGCCACTGTCCAAAAGGAGTTTCACATGATACACGGTTCCATTGTTTGCTTCAATTTTAACTCGAGCTGTGGGAAGAAGAACCTGATCAGTACCTGCTTCTGTAAATAAAGTGATTGGTGATGGAGAATTGTATTGGTGAAGCAATTTATTATGTTTCTCCTTACATATATCACATTTAAAAAAGTATCTACACTTTTTATTGTGCTTGTTTAGACAGACTTTACAAATTTTATTGTCTGTAACAAACTTTAATCTATCCAAAACAGATAAAAGCTTAAATTTTGGACATGAAAATAATTTATGAGGTAACTTACATAACTCACAGGATGTAGGCGACTTCATGGAAGATGCTCCTGGGTTTACTGTTACCATATGAGAGACCTTGGAACTGGTAGACTGCACCTGCTGCTTCTCTGCATTCTCAAGCGCAAGAGCCCGTTTCTCTAAAAATTCGATAAGAGCAATAACAGTGGGCTCTTTGTCCCTTACCAATTGGAACTATATTACAATATGAATCTAATTTTCTGGTCATAATGCAAAGAATGACTGGATCCCATAAAGATACATTGTGTTGTAAGTTTCTTAAAGCAGCCAGTTGTTGCTTAACTGAAGATACAAAATGTCTTATATTAGCCGCAGTTGACTTTACAATTATTGGCATATCAAGTAAAATACAAATATGTTCATTTGTTATTTTATAAACATTGTCATACCTGTCGTGTAAAATTTTTCTAGCCTCAATATAGCTTTCAGGGTAAATTTTTAATTAAATCATATGGTTCATCTTTAGTAAAATTACGTAAATAAAACAATTTTTGAATACTCTCTAGTGCACTGTTGCGATGTATCAAAGCGTCAAAAATGTTGATAAATGGTTTAAACTCAGAATACATACCAGTAAAAGTCGGTACGTAAATTTTGGGTAGGCGAGCATTTTCTGACTTGGCAGTGGTCTGCGGCAGGGGTCTCAGCTTCTCTAACAATCCCTTTATTAATGTGTTTCTATATATTTGGGCTCCACAAATTCCAGGTCATCGACCTCGGGATCGATGGCGCAAATTTCCAAATTAATAGACTCATATTTTTCGAAAGAAGCCCTTAGGCGTTCCTCTCGTATAGTTAATGCCGGCCCTGTAAATGTGGGCCATAAAGTGGCATCTTTGAAATGGTTAAATTGTTTCGTGAGAGCTCCCTTTACCGCAGCCCTTTGCCTTACCAGAGCTGTTACATTTTTGCTTTTAACTATAGTTTCCGCTTCACTGCTTTCTGACATCTTGTATTCTTAACTTTATAACAACTAAACTCGACTGAGAGTAAAATAAAAACACTTTACAACAAACAGAAGCACAGCACATCACATCACACGACGGAAAATGGCGTCAGGTGGCGCGGCGCGTGCGTTCGCGTGATACATATTGGTATTGCCCAAGCGTTGAGCACACTTCGCGTAGATAATGTCGCCCTCTGCGTTTGCACGTAGAACTAACCTCCACCAATAGGCGCTCGCTTCGCGACAGCAGCGCACAAAGTCCAATGCGGCGGCAAACTGCCGAAACACAATCACCCAATGAAAGATCGCGTGGTTTTGGGCGGAAGTAATTACCACTATGACGAGTCCATCTGCAACTTAATGGCGGCCTCCGGTCGAGAAAGTAAAAAAAGATGGCGATCGACGAAATTTTTAGACGAATTTGTAGATTATCTGTACTTATGGAATATGTTATATATTGTTATGACGATTAATACACAATCGGCGGCCTCAGTTTGCTGACTACTCTGAATGGCAACCAGGCACCGCAACGCAAACCAATGTGCGCGCGTGCGGTTTTTCTCCAGAACGAAGTCGAAATGTAGCACTGTCCTGCACGATATATTTTTTACTACACTCGCGGCACCTCACAACTTTTCGAAGGACCAAAATGATGATGAAACTATTAGACTGTAAATAAAGGTTAAAGGGCTGATTTATAATGAAAAAGGTCCGGAGGTGTTAAAACGGTGTATTCGCCATTATTGGAACACAGACAACCAAAAACCATAGACAAAATAAACTAAAATGTTGGTGTTGCCAACAATTAAAAACGATTCCGAATTTCGAACCGTAGTACCCAATATTCAAGGGAAACGTAAATCATCTGTACTGCACAGAAACGCTTATATACACCATGTGCAATTGCAACTAATTGTAGGCGATATAGACGTCCCGCTATTCTTAGAAAAATTAAGACAATAAAATATATTTTACTTCTGCCTTAAAAGAATAGCGGACCTAGTTTTTTTTTATAGCATAAACGAGCAAGCGGGTCACCTGATGGTAAGTGATTACCGCTGCCCATGGACAACTGCAACACCAGGAGTATCACAGGAGTGTTGCCGGCCTTTCAAGAAGAGGTAGACTCGTTTTTTTAAAGGTTCCAATATCGTATCCGTTCGGGAACACCGCCGCAGGAAGTTCATTTCACAGTTTAGCCGTACTGTACGTGGCAAGAAGTGTCTGTTAAAACAAAAATTATAAATAATCTTTGGTTTGGCCCAGTAGTCCCCTCTGGCTTCGTCCCCTCGGTGGGCAACATTTGCTATTTGTATTATGCTAATAAGTTACATTTCGTTAATAAGAGAAGTACTTATCTTTTATTTAAGCTGATTTATAATTAAAACGTTTATTTAATTGAATTGTTTTATTTTAGACAAAATACTAAAATTATACTAAACCGCTCGCTCACGACTTTGTCCGCGTCAATTTTTATTAATATGAATGCAATTAAAAAGTGCATGAATAATTTGTCTCATTTTTTCCACTGATTCTGCTCTCCTTTTGGCCGCAGCGTGTTATATAGCTTAAAGGCTTCCTCGATGAATGGGCTATCCTACACAAAAAAAAAATCAATTCGAAGCAGTAGTTCTTGAGATTAGCGCGTTCAAACAAACTCTTCAGCTTTATAATAATAGATATAGACTTTCTGTTCCCCATCGGACAATCTTTATCTTAGTGTACACAATAACAAAACAAATCATTTGTCAACTCTAGGGACCTTTTTATAGCAATGTAACCGGGATATTACAATATACCAGTTGTCCCTTCTACCAGTGACATGGGAGGCAAATGGGATTTTTTTTACAAAAATATATTTAATACGCCAGATGGGACAACTGGGATCCATACTAAAAAATTAAAATAGTGCCAAATGTACCATTTTATTTTTTATTGAAGTAATGGCGAGTGTTACGCTTGTATTTATTTTCCTGGTACTAATGGGATAAATCAGTACCATTTGTACCACCAATGATACTGATTAATTGTACAGGTGGTCCGGTGCGACTTCAACGCCAGTCATGTGTTGTCCTGACTTTTCCAGGCCATTTATCCTACAGTGTGATGCTTCTTCAGTTTGTATTGGTTCAGTGTTGACCCAAGTCATTGATGGAGTGGAACACCCAATCGCTTATTATTTCCGTCTTTTGTCTAGAGCTGAAAGAAACTATAGTACTACTGAGCGTGAATTATTAGCGGTTTTAGATTCTATTAAACATTTTAGAGGATATATAGATGGTATGAAGTTTTCGATCGTTACCGATCATATTAGCTTGAAGTGGACAACTTTGGATAATCCATCTGGTAGGCTAGGTGGGCTACTTTAATATCTCAATTTACTTTTGATATTATTCATCGTAAGGGACAATTGAATGTCGTGCCCGATGCTTTATCTCGTTTGGAAATTGGTTTAATATCCTATAGTGCAGGCTTGGAGGAAACTAATGATCCCTGGTATAGGCGTGTTTTTAGTGGTGTTTTAGACAGTCCTCGTTTATTCCCAGGTTATATTGTTAGAGATAACGTTCTTATGAGACATATTCCTTCACGTGATTTATTATCCGAATCTTCTTCTTGGAAGATTGTTTTGCCTTTGGAAAAACGCGCCTCTGCAATTTCAGAAGCACATGACTCGTTTGGTTCGATTCACCCAGGCGTTGCTAAGACCTATGCGAAGCTTAGGGTTATTTACTTTTGGCCTAATATGTATAGGGATATCGTTTCACAATTAGATAATTGTGAGACATGTAAGGCTTTTAAATGGTCTAATCTTCAACCCGCTGGAATTATCTCCACACCTAAACCCGTTAATTTTCCTATGCAAATGCTTTCCTTAGATTTAATTGGTCCGTTTCCGACAGCATCTTGTGGATATAAACATATCCTAAGCGTAGTGGATGTATTTATCAAATATTGTTGGTTATTTCCTATTGGTAATCCACGTGCTCAGGTGATTACAAAATTATTAGAAAAGGACATTTTTCTCAAATTTGGTGTTCCTGTTGTCATCTTGTGTGATAATGCGACTATTTTTAGGAGTAATCATTTTCGTGATTTTTTGAGCTCTTATGTTGTCCCAGAAACACATTTTACACCTTATTACACTCTACAGGTAAATACCGTAGAGCGTTACAACCAGACAGTGGTCACGTGCCTATCAATTTTAGTTCACGACCATCAAACTGCTTGGCCTACGATGTTACCTCAGATTCAGTTATATTTAAATTCGTCATTTAATTTAGCCACTGGGTATTCCCCAAATTTTCTTATGTTTGGTCGTGAATTGGTCATTGATCCAAGAGAACATAAGTTTTTTTTAATATTTCCCCTGATGATGTTGCACCTAGAGAAGTTTTAGCCCGTAATTTATCAACTTTAAATGAAATTTTTACGAAGGTTTCAGATAGCCTAGCCTTGGCTTTTTCTAGGAACGCAAGGTATCATAATTGTAACAGGCGGGACATTACTTTACAAATAAACGAATTGTCTGGAGGAGAAACTTTTCAAGGTCGGTCGCAAGTGACCATTTTAGTTCAAAATTGGCACCTCGCTATGTAAAGTGCAAGGTGGTCCAACTTCTTGGGCAAAATGTATTTGTCCTAGAAGATGTGGCCACTGGCAGGCGTGGAAATTTTCATGCCAAGGACGTTGTAAAATTTTAGGTTTTATGGTTTTATGTGTTATATATTTGTTGTGTTTATTTTAAGATTCATGTCATCCATCTTCATTAAATATCTAGGGATTTACGTTCACGGATTTTTGGATAAGGATAACCTTTTCTAAATTTCCATGGGTTCATTTCCACTAGAGTATGGGTTCATTCATTCTCATATTTCATCATTTTATTTTCTCCCTTTTCTTTTTAAATTTCTTTGTTCACAAAGGGGATATTGTGGCGCTTGCCACAGATTTTTTTTTAGTATTTTTTGTCTATGGTCTTGTTTCAGACTAGCTTATAAGAAAAAAAAGACAAAAGACAAAATTCAATATTCAAAATTATATTTGTGACACTTGATGTTTTTTTTTGGCAGATGGGTTTTGAGACTCGAGTGAAAAAGATATTTATTTTCGGATATAATTACTTTTTTGTTTGATCTTTGGCTGTAAATTTGTCAGCTTTTTTATGTAATTGTGTTTTGCTACAATACAAGTTGTGAATCAATCTGTGGATTTGATTTTATTTTTTGTGTAATCGGGAGTAAAGAGCCTACCAACCAGTAGTTCTGTGTTCTTCGGGCATCGGAAGGCACGTTAAGTCGTCGTTGGTCTGTTTGCCCTTTCGAGAAGGTTATGAGGGCCAGACGGCAGTCGCTTCAGACCTGTGCCGCAGGATCTAGCAGCATTACATCGTAATCTGGGCCCCGCAGCGTGAGCCGAGGTCGAAACTATCACACGGTAGCGCGCTTGGACAGGAAGCGACTCGGAGTGCGGCACTGTCACCTTACTTTTAAGAAGATAGTCATTTCTTCCGTGTTCTGTGTAGCGGACTGTATTTGTGGGTGTTGTAAATTGTAATTTCATTGTGTGCGCTCTATATTAATATTTTTTTTTCGGTTGTGTGTTTTGCTTAGAGGCCGTCTCATGACAATGACTTTCATTGCCATGGAGACGGTTGTTGTGTGATATTTCTCAAAATTCAAAAAAGGCCTTAGTCGCCACTGTCAAATTTTCGGCGTGTGTGACATTTTTTTTTTTGGCATTCCAAATTTTACCGACTTGCACCCCTACCACCCCTACCACAACAAATTATAATTGTTGGCGTTGCGGCCCATGGGTCACCTCGGGTCGTAACGCTACACCCCGTATTCTTAAACATAACCATAAGAACGTCCTTCACTCAAACTCATTCGAGGGCGCCTTAAGGAAGTCCTCGAACTTTCCTTGAAAACAACATTCTTAGTTGGTTGCTTGAGGAAACTCCAATGAGGTTATAATAACAATTTTAAAGACAAAAATTGAAAATTACAAAAGAATAGAGTAAAAAATAAAATTAATTAAGTATATACCTTGGCCAAAAGTGGCAAAAACACCTTATTTATCTACTTTATTTCATTTCAAGGACGCCTCAAGGTACCTCTCGACCAACCTTATATTTGACAGTTCGATACTCACCTCCAATGAGAAATCATCTCAAGTCAAGGAAACTTGTGACATCTAATCATACCAATGAGGTGGAGTAAGGTTGAGTCGAGTTTGAGTGAAGGTTTAAAAATACGGGGATAGTCTTTTATACATTTGAAAGAAATGTCTACTTATTTTAGTATCCTCATTAATATTGTTCTATCTAATAAATTCTGTAGAATTATAGAATATACGACATAGATTTTTAATAAAATACTCTTTTAAAAATATCTTTTATATACAGAACTGAGTTTTTTTACGATTTTATTATTAGTATAGATAAACTACTAGATTAAAATGAAGTCTGGTTTTATATTTTAATAAATTAGTAATAAAAAAAATGGGTATTAATTCATTAAATTAAACTATTTTAATACGGTTTTTATCGCGTTTATTACTTATTTATTTACACCTGACGTTTCAAACACTTTACAGCGTTCATGGTCGCAGGCAGACTGATAATGAACGCTGTAAAGTGTTTGAAACCTCAGGTGTAAATAAATAAGTAATAAACGCGATAAAAACCGTATTAAAATAGTTTAATTTAATGAATAACAATCGCGAAAACATAAGAAATCATTGGGTATTAATTATTAAAAAAAAACACTAATTTATTCCAGATGCTTAGCACTCCTGAAACAAGAATTCATGGACGATTTGAAAAGGAAGTACAACGTGACACTTGAAGAGACAAAACTTGACACACCATACTCCGCGCAGGCCAAAAATCTTTTTCTAAACATCGATGAAATCGTGAGATCATCAAGAAAAGATGGCGAACAGAACTGAACCATAATTCTGTGGTTATAAAGTCCGATTAGCCAAAATCATGCCATTTAGAATAACTGCCTTTTACCGTTAAAGGCTTTTATTCTAAATGGCATAATTTAATATTTGGCTTGCGTACCTTAAGTGACACCGCGGACAAAATAATTACCTTTAAAACATATTGCCCCAAAAAGTACAACTAAGGTAAACGTGGTAAGGTATTTTATGATATCAAAAATACTCTTACTAAAATTATACCGTTCAAGCTTTCGCCTGGGTCTTGGCTCCGCAATTTCACCTTACGCAGATTTTGTATAGAACTTCTTAGTTATTTTACTATCCGCCAGGGGCGCTATACATATTTAGAAATTGTTAACGCAGTCGCTCCATCTGTATTAACGTGATAAGAGCACTGAACATGCATCAAATTCCAATTGTGAAACTACAAACATCTATCATTCTAAGTTTTAGACTTTTTTAATATAATACAAATTAAGATCAATTACCTTGTCAATAACGAATCTAATTGTGTGATGGAAGTCGTTCCCTCCCACTCGCACATTATAATTGCGTTTATTGTGCGAGTGAGACGGTGCAATTTCTCTCCTTTCGTTAGATTCGTATCTTGACGCAGATATTTAACTTACACATATTAGTAGAGAAATGGTTTTGGCAGGAGCACCACATAACATCAACTTCTCCAAAGGACCTTTATGAGTTAGATCAACATGTATGGGATGAATGGACTGTTGATCGTCAAAAAATATAAAGAGCAGTGGACATTATGTCAAACAGCATTCTGTACTGTAAGGAAAGACGTCCACTGCTGGACGTAGCCCTCTAGAATAGATTTAAAGCAGCCCGTGTCTTCCTTCGACCTTAAGAGGCTGTCGGATCGTCTGGTAGACAACACAGTCGTAGTCTATGATAATGTTTATCCCGAAATGACCCAGGCAAAAGCAGTCTAGCGGTGTTAAATCACAAGATCTTGGAGGCCAATTCACAGGTCCAAAACGTGAAATTAGGCGGTCACCAAACGTGTCTTTCAATAAATCGATTGTGGCACGAGCTGTGTGACATGTTGCGCCGTCTTGTTGAAACCACAGCTCCTGGACATCATGGTTGTTCAATTCAGGAATAAAAAAGTTAGTAATCATGGCTCTATACCGATCACCATTGACTGTAACATTCTGGCCATCATCGTTTTTGAAGAAGTACGGACCAATGATTCCACCAGCCCATAAAGCGCACCAAACAGTCAGTTTTTCTGGATGTAACGGTGTTTCAACATACACTTGAGGATTAGCTTCACTCTAAATGCGGCAGTTTTGTTTGTTGACGTAGCCATTCAACCAGAAGTGCGCTTCATCACTAAACAAAATTCGCTTATAAAAATCGGGAACAACGGCAATCTCGTTTTCATTCGACGAAGAAAAATAAAAAGGATGATAAAAAAAATAGATGCAATATAAACTATAATTGCACGGCGAGTATAAATATAAAGTTTCTAAAGGTTACGCCAGTAAGTCAAAAAAGATCAACTTTATTAAGAGAAGGAAAGAGCGTGTTGATCACCATTAACTATATTCATTCTCATCGAGTAAAAGTTGCTCAAGCGTATAATCTATTAAGGTGTAGTGTGGAAGCAAAAGAGTCATTCTGTAGATATTTTGACTCGGGAATGACACCAGCCGCCGCTAAAACCTACCACGAGTTACATATAACTGAAGATTGTAATGAAGACTTTGGAAATGTGCCTACATTACACCCGTGCACAAAAAAGGGCATTAACAAAACGTGGAGAACTACCGCCCTATCTCCATCTTATCTGCCTTGGCAAAGCTGTTTGAACGACTTGTACACAATGAAATATACCCAATATTGCACAACATCATAATTCCTGAACAACACGGATTTGTGAAATCACGCTCAACTACATCAAACCTAGTCGTTTTTACAAGTAGTCTTTTTGAGAATTTAGATGTTGGAGTACAGGTCGACAGTGTGTACACAGATTACGAAAAAGCATTCGATAAGGTGGATCATGAAATTCTTCTGGATAAAATTGCGTACAATGGTATTCGTGGCAATTTGCTCCGCTGGTTTCAATCTTACATTCATAACAGAACTCAGACGGTAGTTGTTAATGGTTATCGGTCTAATGTAGTTCAGGTTACATCGGGCGTTCCTCAGGGCTCAATACTTGGACCTCTCTTATTTATATTGTTCATTAACGATATTAAGTCTTGTTTTCATAATTCACAATTCCTGATGTACGCGGATGATCTCAAAACTTACAAATCTATTAAATCCGTTAATGATTGCATTTCCTTCGAACGTGATCTGGACAGACTGACTGACTATTGCATTGCGCATAAGCTACATCTAAGCCTCCCAAAATGTCACTTTATAAGATTTACCAAAAATAAAAAACCTGTTATTTTTAATTACAACCTCTGCAATACTACTCTAATGACGGTCTCGTCCGTGAAGGATCTTGGCATCGTTCTCGATAATAAGCTTTGTTTAGATGGTCATATTGAGATCATTACAAACAAGGCTTTCAAAATGTTCGGGTTTGTCTTGAGATCATCTGTTGCTTTCAGGAAACCTTCTACATATCTCTACTTGTATAAAGCTCTGGTCCGTTCCCAACTCGAATATGCTGTCCCTGTTTGGAACCCTTTCTATAAAAAATATACCGATGCCATAGAGACGATTCATCGGAAATTTTTACGTACCATGCATTATAAGTGTTTTCGCAAATACTTAACATATTCCCAACTTCTGAGCTCTTACTCAAAAACTATTAGGTAAACCGATTTCAAAAATTCCATTTTAAAATGGAACAAACAAAATTTTAAAGAATGGAAAAATCTAGAACAAATAAGCGTGATGCAATTACCTAAGGAAATGTATATGATATTTAGATAATACTAGCCTTTTCCCGCAGCTCCACCTGCGTCAAAAAGTAGCCTATGTTTGACCCCTGGTCTTCAACTATATTCATACCAAATTTCATCAAAATCCGTTCAGCGGTTTGGCTGTGAAAGCGTAACAGACAGACAGACAAACAGAAAGACAGACAGACAGACTTTCGCATTTATAATATTAGTATGGATATGGATTGCAAGCATAGCGATATATTTTAAAAGACTTTTAAATTTAACATTAAATGTTCGATTATGCTGACGCTTTAATAGGTATAGTGGTCGTCAACATTTGTTTGTTTTAAAATTGCAGAAATCGTATTATTTCATGAAATTTCATAAGTATGCAAATTGAAAATCTGATATTTCACAATGTTGACAACGCCTGCAAAATATATGGAGTCATTCGGGTCAAGTGTGCGCACTTTGGTAATCATGAGCTCATTACGCGTAAAATAAAAGAGTTAAGAATACAAAAACATGGCTTAAAGATAGTCCATTTAATAGCCTCTAAGTTGAAATATAAACAAGAACAGAAAACAGATTAGATTTTTTTGTAAAAGTATTTAATGATAAAAAATTGGGATGCCCACACTGTAACACTGAAAAAAGCAATATGGGGCTGAACAATTAATATCGAGTCTGAATTTCCATAGTTCAACCACGTTTTCAGAAAATTTTGTTGCTATTTAAATGAAGTTAGATACAGTTATTTTAGATAAACCTATCTATATAGGATTCACCATTCTGGAAATATATAAAAATCACATGTATGATTTTCATTATTCCGTAATGAAACCTGCATACAATTTTTGTTTAAAATTATGCTATACTGATACCGATAGTTTTTTATATTAATTTTTTTATATTCAATAGAAACAGCGGATGTGTACAAAGATATAAAATATAACTTTAAATCTTATTTAGATACAAGTAATTACTCTAGCCATGGCCTTGCGGCCCCCTCAGTTGGCCTTTCGCCCCCCCCGCCCCCCCCCCAAATCAGGCAGTGGCCCATAAATGGACCACGCCCGTCCCCCAGACCCACATCCATTCGCCGTCTCACCATAGACGGCGGTGGAGTGGGCTGTTGGCAGAAATTGGCCGACAGCCAATAAGATCCCGACTACCAGGGAGTTATTAACTGTCACCCAGGGTGCACCGTCCCGAATCCCTTGTCAGCAAGCGCAAGTATTGGATAAGAGCATTGATCAGAAAGATAAACAATATCTATTCTGATCAATGAGTACATCACGAAAGAAATATCTTGTGCCTCGTAGTCGATTATCGTCTACAAGAAGTTGGGAAACTGAGTATTTATAATAGCGATTATAAAACTCCAGATTCAATTGAAAAGAAAGTAAACAGAAGGATAATAAATAATAGTTAAAACAGTCGCAAATAAATATGTATATAAACAAAAAAAATATATAAAAGGTATATAATCACAATAGGTATAATAAAATATGTATAAATAAATAAGGTCTGATAAACCATGAAAGCAATTAATTGGAAAATTAATAACAGATAAAAACACAAAAGAAATAAGTAAAAGTAAAACTAAAAGACATAAGAAAACCAGATAAAATAAAAAATACTATACCAAACGATAAATAGTGTGATAACATACATACCAGCAACAAAAAAAAAAAAAAAACTAGATAATAAAATACATAAAAACACAACACACACCTATAAACAAGATGTACAAAAACAAAAACAGTAGCCAAGGGCGCCTCTTACCTATAAGGCGGAAAAATAAGTAAAATCATTAAAAAAAAAAAAAAAAAAAAAAAAAAATCCCTTGTCAGCCCGCCCTCTCACCGGATCCTTGGGATCAAGTGACAATGCAAAGCTTTCAAAGGACCGGGCACTCGAGGAGGTTCCCTGCCCTGCACCCCGATGTCATTGAACCTTTTTTTTTTTTTTTGATTTCGCAGGGGAATGCATTTACGCACAGAGTGTGGGACTCCTGGGCCGCTAGACAGCCCAGACTACCCACTAAACCCCTGCGGGTGCCGTCGGCCGCATTGCAGGGAGGCGCCTCGGATCTTACTAACACAAGACGCCTCTGCGACTGGCCGGTTTCTCACCAGAAACCGGACTCACCACTCTCAGAGGTCCTCCGACACCTGGAGGACCTCTGCCGCCGGGTGGGACTGCTCCAGTCCCACCGTTTACGGGGGCGCTTCCAGGCGCGCTAGGTAGCGCCTGCGTCGCACCCCCCCTCTCCGCCGCCGGATCGGGTCCGCGAGGGGATCGTCCTCGCGGTCCCTTTCCTCGGCCTCCCTCTGCGACATGACGACCTCGCAGAAGGAGGCCATTGCCGCCCAAGCTCTGTCGCTCTCGAGCATCGCGTTGGCGACACTCGGGAGCGACAGGTCCGTCCCGCCAAGCGCGGCGGCCAACTCCTGGCGCTGCCGGCTCCACCTGGGACACCGCTCAAGGACGTGTTGAGCGGTGTCCTGAGCCTCGCCACAGTCGTGGCAGCGAGGCTCGGCCTCCCTCTGGGCCACGCGGTGCAGGTACTCACCGAAGCAACCGTGCCCGGTGAGCACCTGCGTCATGCGGAAGGTGAGAGGCTTGCGCCGCCTCATCATCCACTTCTCCAGGACCTGACGCAGGGCCTCCACTGTGCGGACACCGAACGCCGCCTGCGCCAGGTCCGCCTCCCACCTCCGCACGAGTTCCACCTGCGCTCGCAGGCGCACCCGCCGCACGATCTCCGCCGAGGGGCGCTCGCCGATTTCCTTCCTGTGCGCCACAAAGTGGTACACTTCGGCGAGCGCCTCCGCTACCAACTCCCACGGCGGGTCGCCCGCTAGGGCCGTGGCCGCAGAGAAGGCTACTGTACGGTACCCCCGTATCACCCTCACCGCGATCACCTTCTGCGCCTGTCGCAGAAGGCGTTTGTTCGTCGCGGTGAGGGCGTCCACCCAGGATGTCATTGAACCTAAGCCAACCTAACCTAGATAGGTTATCCTAACCTAGATAGGTTATAAATATAGTGTACACACTTGCAATAGAACCTAATATGCTGATAATGTAGTAATATGAGATATGTACGATACATGTAAAAACATGATTTTTTACTTCACCTTGAGATTGCTCGCGCAAGTATTACATAAGTATATAGTACCTTTAGTTCCTTTACAGTAGTAAATTGGTTGGTAAAGCACACAGCCCACAATTTTCGAATAAAGAAGCTGATTTTTTCGTAAGTATAGCGTTTATAATGTGTTCGTATTGCATTAATATAATTATGAATGATAATTTTATTAAACTAATTTATTTTTATTTATTTACAGATCATGTTCCATTCTCAAGAAACTGTTGTACTATCTTCTCAAGACGCTCAGGATCCTTATGAAGGTGTTGATGAATTTTATCAAGATGTGCTTGTTGAGGGCAGAAGAGAAATGGAAACAGCAATTACAGAAAGACGCGGAGAGAAAAAAGTGTGAATTGTTATCATCATCCTACACAATACGAAAGGAATGTCGAAAGCCTAAAAAAGTTATCAAAATTCAAGTATTTGACTTTGAACCCCATGCTTCTTCGAGCACAGCAGTGTGATATGGTTGAAAATTTGGTGTTAAATGCACAATATGATTTTTTTTAAGTATTTAAGACTTAATATTTTATACTGTAACATTTATGATTGTATTTGGTATTTTAAATAAATATACATATAATATTATATATTTATACATATAATATTTTAATGATTAAGCAATACGATTGTTATTTATTTGTTACGTAAAGTATTGTAAAGTAAATGGGTAAATAAAATAAAGTATTTTAAATTATATAAGTTTATTTTTAATTTAAGATAGATACATTTTATGAAATTAAACTACGAGTATGAATAAATACAAAATAAATGTGTAAATAAAAAAAGTGTTTTTATTACGAACATGTTAGGGTTAAAATAATAAATATGAATAAATAAAATAAAAGAAAATATATTGATTTGATCTTATATTTTTTTTAATAACTATGAAATATTATCTAAATACCAATTAAGTTAGATCCCTCGTATAAAACATTTTACCTAAAAATAAAATAAATATAATTGCAAAGTTATAACGCCTCATTATGTCAAGATATAGCATAGGCGACAGTCAAGTTGATTAGACTGTCTAATTATGAAAATTATAAAACAAAGAGAATCCTTAAAGTTACAATGTATTTGCCCTACTACGCTGACGAATGGGGTTAAGAGGCACGGTAACTTATTGCCTAATACAATTCGTTGCATTATATGCGGTCCATCCAATTGTGGAAAGACAAATTTAATGATAAGTCTATTGTTGCATGAAAATGGTCTACGATTTCGTAATCTGTATGTGTATTCAAAATCCTTATACCAACCAAAATACTTATTTCTAGAAAAAGTATTAACTTTGGTGCCTGGGGTATCGATTTACAAATATAGTCATAATGGTGAAGTGTTGAATCCGCAGGAAGCTGCTCCAAACTCTATTATAATATTTGATGATATTGCCTCTGAAAATCAAAATAATGTACGGGACTATTTCGCTATGGGACGTCATAAAAATATTGACTCTTTTTATCTTAGTCAAACTTATACCAATATACCGAAGCAACTTCTGAGAGATAATTCAAACCTCATTGTATTATTCAAGCAAGATGATGTAAATTTAAAACACGTTTTTGAAGAACACGTCGGTTCTGATATGTCATGGCACCAATTCCGTGAATTGTGTTCCATTGTATGGAAGGACCAGTATGGTTATGTTGTAATAAATAAGGATTGTCAACGAAATAAAGGATGTTACAGGATGAAATTTTAAAACATTTATAGTTATAGATTAGCATTCATAAGAAACTGTCATGATGATGACAGCTCAGTTTATGTGAGAATCTGAACAAGAAAGGATGATAAAAATGGAAAAAAATCTAAAAAAAACAAATTGTGAAATCCGCAGCGACTGTAAAACGAAAGGTGCGTATGATAAGAGATACAAAACATGATAGCAATATGGCTTTAGAAACGATATTCAAACCTATAGTTGATCCACTTCATCAACTTTCAAGTAAAAATAGTAAACAAAGTAGAAAATATGAAGAAGAACAAGAGATGAATTACACTAACGAAGAACCCGAAAGCACACCTCATAGAATAACAAAGTTTAAACCAATAGACGTAAATAAGTATAATCAGACTTTGGTTAAGGCTAATATAAATAAAACTCCAAGACAACATATCACGAAATCTCTGTTTCATGTTGGTGATCATGTTCGTATTAGTAAGTATAAAGGAGATTTCAGCAAAGGTTATACCCCTAACTGGTCAACTGAAATATTTATAGTTAAAAAAGTTAACTGTACGAAACCACTAACTTATCAAATAGAAGACAGACATAAGCAACTAATTTTAGGGACATTTTACGATTATGAATTACAGAAGACTAAGTTTCCAGATCTTTATCTCATTGAAAAGGTTATAAAAAGAAAAGGAACTAAATTGTTTGTAAAATGGTTAGGACTTGTTGTTCTTGTTGTGATTCCGAAAACAGTTGGGTTGACAAAAGTGCACTGTTGCAGTAATATAAGTCAAGTAATGGAGAGTTAAACATCAGTTTCTGCTTATTCATGAAGGAGGGAAGTGGTATTATTAATAGTTTAATTGATAAGTTACCGTTTGAACTACATTTACCTGGATATCAGTTTTGCGGTCCAGGAACAAAATTACAGAAAAGGTTATTAAGAGGTGATCGAGGTATTAACGAGTTAGCTCGCTGATGCAGAAAACTTTGCAACAGCCGTTCACACTACTAATGATGATCTAAGTGCAATATCGGTTTGGAGCAGATCGTACGGCCTTATCATAAATCCCCTTAAAACACAAGTTTGCATTATCGGTAGCTCTCGACTAATCTGCAAAATTAATGTAACAGACCTCCCGAAAGTCTCGTTCGATGGTACGGTGATCCCTTTTAGTGCTTGCGTGAAAAATCTTGGTGTCCTAATGGACAACTCCCTTACTTGGACTCCGCAAGTTGCCGAAGTCAGTAGAAAAATGTTTGCAGCTGTAGGATCACTAAAACGACTAAAAAATTTTTTGCCGTTTCAAACGAAAATTACGCTTGTACAGTCACTACTATTTCCCATTCTTGATTACGCGGATACCTGTTATTTGGACCTAACTCAGGAGCAATTAAACAAACTTGAGCGTCTCCAAAACCTTTGTATCAGATTTATTTACGGTCTTCGTAAATATGATCATGTCTCTGAATTTCGCAATCAACTCAAGTGGCTCCCAATCCGACGTCGCCGTGATTGGCATATCCTTTCCATGCTTTATTCTATTCTTTTTATTCTCACTTATCCACAATATCTGAAAGAACGGTTTGTGTTTCACAATCAACACCATGATCGACTTCGCAGTGCACATAATCTCCGATTGGATACACCCGTACATTCTTCCGAATTTTACACCAAGTCGTTTACTGTCCAAGCTGTACGTCTGCGGAACTCCTTGCCGGTATCTATTAGACATGCCCAAACACTCTCCAGCTTCAAGACACAAGTGAAAGACTAGTAGAGATCTTTCTATCACCTAAACCTCTTCCCGAGAAAATCTTTTCGTCTGCTGTTCGTATATAACCCGCCATAGTTGTAATTTTAACATTTATTGATACGCTTAAAATAAGTATGTATATTTATTTACATTGTGTAATGCATGCGTATATGTGCACCACATATATTTACATAGGTATTTTTTTTTTTGTATGTGCTGCATAGGTACGTTATGCTTTTATGTTTCACTTTTTCCCAATTGTAAATTTGCGCCTACCTTCCTGTTTCATATCATGAAGTCCTACCTGTTGGTTGCCTGGAAGAAATTGCTCTAGCGATAAGGCCGCCTTTGTACCATAGATAATAATAATATTCATGTACTTTCTACAATTTGGTGCAATAAAGAGTTATTTATTATTATTATTAGAGCGTGCATGTATCACGATATTGCTTATAATAACAGTGATATAAACATTCGACATAACGTTGATTTAGAAAAAATTGCCTCCTGGGTTGTAAAAAATGCTATGAAAGCTAAACTAAAAACAGGCGCAAGAGCGCTGATAGTTGAATAAACAATACACTCTGGTTTAAAAAAAATTAAATTTAAAGACAAAAACACTGCTATTAAATATGCGTATGCAGCAGCAAAGAAAATATTTACAAACAAAAGTGGTATGCGCTTACCACGCTTTATACCCATTCCTAAGTGTGGTGGGTTTTTGCCTTTGATTCTAATCTTTGCCGGATTATCGGCTCTCGGTTTACTAGCTGGCGGGGCAGCAGGTATAGCAAAAGCTGTAAATGATTACAAAGCGGCTAAACAGAATCTTCTAGAGTCTGAACGTCACAACAAAACGATGGAAGCAGTTGCTCTTGGAAAAGGCCTATACATCAAGCAGAACAAAAAAGAAGCAGGGTTATATCTGAAAGGTCCAAAAAACTAATGGAACGGCTACCCAAGCGACCACTTACTAATTTCGATTTATTAGAGTATGCTAACGATATACCTTATTTTCGTGGTGTGTTTATGAGAGATACTTTGCCTACGAAACCGAGAAAAATAGAGTGTGCAATACTCAACCTCGATAATTGTAAGAACCCTGGAACTCACTGGGTAGCCTACGTGAAGCTTGATAAGTATTCTGAATATTTTGATAGCTATGGGAATCTAAAACCACCATTAGAGTTAATAAAATATTTGCAAAATACGTCAATTAAGTATAATTACATTCAACATCAGAACTTCGGTTCCACGAATTGTGGACATCATTGTATGAATTTTTTAATAGATTTTTGGAAAAATGTATTTAAGTGAATAATAAATAAAAAAATATATCAGTACTAACATGTCTTTCACTGTATCCATAACTGGGGTGGGAGGCTCCTTGACAACAAACTATTCACCGACTCTAGAAGTACGTGGAGATTATGAATGTGGTCTTTTATATTTTTCTACATTTAATTCGATTCCTAATATAGACGAGAAAAATAATAAATTCTACTATGGCAATGAAGTTATCGAGATCCCAGAAGGATCTTATGAACTTCAAGACATTCAAGATTTTTTAGGAAGTAATATTAAAAATGCTTACTTTAAATTAACTTGTAACAACTAACATTTTCTATTCCGAAGATGTCCATTTCGAGAAACGTGATTCAATTGGTAGAATTTTAGGATTCGGAAGAGAGATTGTGAAAGCTAATAAAATTACCGAATCTCGCTATCCTGTTAGCATTATATCAACTACCCTCGTGCGCATCGAATGCGATGTAGTGAGAGGATCTTTTGTGAACGGAAAAGCTAGTCATATTATTCATGAATTTGTACCCAACGTACCACCTGGTTATCACATTATTGAAATTCCCAAGAACATAATCTATTTCCCAATCAATCAAAATTCAATTACTGATCTTAATATAAGATTGCTGGACGCTGAAAACAATCAAATCAATTTACGCGGTGAGGAGGTTCAGCTGTATTTACATTTTAGAAGAAAATTATTAATGTTAATAAAAACCCTATTCCATCTTCTCTTTAAGTCAGTTTCAAGAAAACATCTCAGAAGACCTCTCCAGTCTTTACAGAAGAAACTTTCAAAAAATAACCAAGAATATTTGAAATTGATAGGGTTATTAAAATGAATATTTTAAATATATCTCAACCAACAGCCTACGACAACAGCGTGGAAAGTTTCGAATTTTATTCATACAGGCCATACGTGACGAGTTTCAACAAGAATTATGAAATCCGAATACCTATTAATCAACAAGACTTGAACATATTACCATCTCTCAGCACTTTGTACATTGAGGGTAAAGCAAACTTATACAATAGTAAAACTAAAGAAATACTGTCAAGTGTTAGCTTTGTCAATAATCCTGCATTATTTCTATTTCAAGATATTCGGTATGAATTAAATGGTGTTGAAATAGATAGAATAAAAAATGCTGGTATTACTACAACCATAAAATCATATCTTTCTTTAAATGAAAATGAATCTAAATCTGCAAAAGTGTGGGGGTGGTCTCCTACTGATACAACTAATGTTCATAACGGCTCATTTTGTGCTTCAATACCATTAAACAGAATATTGGGCTTCGCGGAAGACTATGAGAAAATCGTAATTAATTGTAAACATGAGTTAGTGTTACTAAGAAGCAACAGCAACCTCAATGCTTTAAAATTAATAGTGAAGAAATTGTTGACGATATAGTTATAAATAAAATAGTTTGGCATAACACCGGAACATAATTTCTTTTTACTGTAGATTCAAGGAAAACATTATGTTCTAGTACCTGGTATAACAAATCTATATGCCTTTGAATGTTCACAGTATCCAATAAAAATTGCTTTCTGTGCTTTTGGGTCCCATTTTCTTCTTTTTTCTTTAGGAAGATGAATCATCGCCTCGCACCCAAATATTTTCAAATGGTTGACATTTGGTTTCTGTCCAGACCATATCTCCTCTGGTGTTTTATAATTCAGAGAACGTGTTGGTATTCTATTTATCAGATAAGCAGCAGTATGTATAGACTCAGCCCAATACATTTTAGGTAAGTTAGCATTAATTAAGGAACATTTTGCTTTTTCAACCAATGTGCGGTTCATACGTTCAGAGACTCCATTTTGCTCGGGAGTATAAGGTGTGGTGGTCTGATGAACAATTCCATTTGCTTTTAAATATTTAGAGAAATTATTGTTCACATATTCAAGACCATTGTCAGAGCGAAGACACTTTATATTGCATTCTAACTGTTTCTCCACTTGGTTTTTAAACTCTTTAAACTTTTCTAGAGCTTCTGACTTTTTCTTTAAAAAGTAGACATAAACTTTTTTCGAGAAATCATCAATTAAGGTCATAAAATATTTTGAACCACCCAGCGAGCTTGTTTCCATAGGGCCACAGATGTCGGAGTGAATCAACTCGAGTAATTGGTGAGTTTTGGATTCACTTTTTGTGAGAGGCAATCGGGTCTGTTTACCTTCTAAGCATGTCACACATGTTAACATATCATTTTTCTTTGTTAATTGTACACCTTCAGCATTATCAACCAATTTCATAAGATCATGAAAATTTAAATGACCCATCCGTTGGTGCCAGAGAAAGGTATCTTGTTTATCCACATCAGATATGTATGCTTGTTCACTTTTTACATTCAGCCGGTACATATTGTTGACTAAACTGGCTGTTGCAACAATCATATTATTTTTATTTAATATTACACAGCCTTTACAGTCAAATTTCACTTGACCTCCATTCTTAATGATCTGACTGACTGACAGTAAATTTGTTGCCAGGTCTGGTACATATAATACATCTTGGATCAAGATTTTATTGTACTGACCTTTATTATCACACACATCTAAGCTCAGCTGTCCAGCACTATGAACTGATAAAACTTTGTTATCTGCTACCTTAACTGTCTTGATTAGTGGCACTCTCTCTTCTTATAATAAATGCTTGTGTTTGGTCATATGGACAGAAGCACCGGAGTCTATATACCATGGATCTTCACCGAGGTATGCTGAAGATGCTATGAAAGCAGCTGCATAGCTTGAACATTCTTGATTTTTCTTCCTGTTTTTTGACTTGCACTCGGAGGCAATATGACCATACTTATTACAAGAGTAACATCGAGGTCCTCTATTATTTTGTTTCTTAAACAATTTTAATTTGGAACTAGTTGCAAAAGCAGATGTGTCACCATTACTCATTTTGACATCTTGCAGTATTTTAGATTTAACAGAATCTGCGTTTATTTTCATGCCTGAACTTTCAATTGCAATAATCATTGGTTTATATGTTTCAGGAAGACCGGAGAGAAGCAGTGTCCCGAGCCACTCATCGTCTACTTTAAAACCAATATTGCGTAGCTTATGAGCTGTGGTCATGATTTTACTCACATATTCTTCTACATTAGCACATCCAGCAAGGTTTGTGTTGCATGAGTCTCGAAGCAAACCCACATGGCGTGTTAGCCCCGAGTCGTCAAAAGCGCTTGCCAAACAGTCCCATACTTGCTTCGCTGTAATAGCCTCTTGTATGTGGACGTAATTAACGGGATCCACTAGCAAGATTATCTTTGATTTGGCCTTTACATCGCGTTTTAGATCAATAGCAATACCGGAAAATGGTTTAACGCAGTCCCACAATTCTTCGTGTTGAAGATAAGTTTTTACAGCAAATCTCCACGTTGAGTAGTTCTCCCGGCCAGTTAACTTTTCGATCACAGTAAAAGGATTGCTTGAAGACATTTTTCAGATAGTATTTTGACGATCTTAATGTTTTTTTTTTTTTAGTATGAAAATACCGGCGCGTGCTTGGAGGTTATGATTTTGAAGCGTTCAAATTGTTCACTTTTATTTACGGTTATTTCACTGTTTCTGCATTTACTAGGGCTTCTGGGCCGATAACCTGTTTCACTTTGGCAATGAAAATTCGGTATACTTCGAGATATCTTATATTTCGGCAAAGTTACAACACAACGCATTTGTAATGTCCACAGAGTAGTAGAGTACAAGAAACAAAGACAAAATATGTAGAAGGCACGTAATTTACCACAGACTAAGTAACATTTTAACAGAGTTGAATTAGAAACTGACCAAGAAATACCTGATCAAACAGCAGCATATTGCTTGATATTAAACGACTGTATATTTAAGTACAAGCCCTTGAGTAACATTGTTAAAAAGATATCATGAGCTCATATGTTTTTGTTGATGTCCAAGTATTTGAAGATGATAATAATTACTTTATATTAAAAGAATTAGCAATAGCTACCCACGAGTTTACTGAAGTGTTTTTAGTAAAACCTCCTTATTCATATACATATTTAACTAAAGAAGAAAAGAAACGCGTTCGATGGATGGAGCGACATAGAGGCATAACTTGGAGCGAAGGCTATATCGACTACAGAGATTTCAAAAGGATAATTAAACACATTTTAACAGATAAAACGGTGTTAATGAAGGGGCGTGAAAAGCAAAGCTGGATAAGTAATTTATGTGAAAATTGTTTTTTACTGGATATCGAAGAAGAAGGCAGCCCCAATTTCTCTATATTATATGAAACTTATTGTAAACCTAAAATTAAGTATAACTGTCTTAGTCATCAGCAAGTGTGTGCTTCAAAAAAATGTGATTTGTATTAAAAAATGGTATTATGATAATTGTATATTGTAATGACCAAAATTAATAATTCTCAAATAAAACTTTTTAAACTAATAATTTTTTTTTTTCATTTATTTACTTAGTAAAAAAATAATGTATAAAAAATATTATAAGCCGTAATATTAACTAGTCTCAGTTTTTAGTGATGCTCTACTGTGATTATAATTAATAGAGTAATTATTAAAGTAAATAGATCTATCTACTTCATAAAAATTTAAAACAGCGACATCTACTGCGTTTATACTGAATCATTAAATGAATAAAAGTAAATATTATATTGACCCAGTCAAATGCTAATAGATGAAGTTTTTTTTTTATTTCACATACAAAATTTGGTTTACTCTTTATTCTACCTACCTATATCAACAATCTATCAGGTATGTCACTGACTGAATAATGGGGGTTTCAGAATAAAAAAAAGATATTTTTTTTTGTTCTGAAAGCCCCATTATTCACCTACTATTACCCCTTCCGCTTCCGCAGTGAAGCGGCGGATTTAATGGAGGAAGACGTCTCCATACCACAGGATGTTGGGACCCCCGAAGCGAACACCGCAACCGCAGGGCCGCCACCAACGGCTGATGGCCCCTCTGTGCCAGAAACGGCACAAAGAGATACCAGCGGACCGGCTTCAGGACCTAATGTAAGTGCGGAGGAGCCGGCTGGTCCTAATTTATATGTCCCACAGTTGTTCGATTCTATTTAGGAGCCATTGCCCCAACCACCTGTTGATGCCAGCAGCCGCAGAGAAGAATTTAAATCTTCTACAGGTCCCGCCGGCCTTTGTGGCTGTCTGGGACTACAGCATAATGAAACATATTGCTGTAGAAACGAACAGGTATGCAGAGCAATGTCTCCAGAATAAAATTGACGACGGGACACTATGTGGAAACAGCCAGCTACTAAACTGGAAGGATACGGACGTAGACAAGTTCTATGTATTTTTCTCTATTTACTTTGCCACGTGCTTGGTGATTAAACCTGATTTTTCTGTCAATCAAGACGTATTTGATACCCCTTATTTTGGGGCATATATGACTTATACCAGTTTTATCGCAATTGGCAGCTTGATGCATTTTGTTGATAATAAATCTGTTGACCTGTCACTTTTCCAAGAGTGAGGCGAAGATCTATAAAATTTCTCCAATTGTTAACAATTAAGTGTGTTAAGTGGAAGGACAGAAATTTGGTGCAGCCTGTGCTTTAAGGAATGATAAGAACAAATCAGTAGTTGTCCGAATAGGGGGGAAAAAGGACCAGATGTTGTCGACATAACCTGTGAAGCGCATGAGATGGACTGTGTGGTATAAAAATGTATTTAGACGCTTACTTAACGTAAGCGTCCTAAATTCTTTCATTATTATAAAAGAAAACCCTTCTACAGGTTTCTTAAACTATAGAGAGTTTTGGAAGGTGTTGATTAGGAGTATCTTAGAAAAGCACAGCAAACTCAAACCTATTGAACCAGTTTTATTAGACTCCGGCAGGGAACTCTTCTCCGATAAGTACAGTAAACACTTCCCGGAGGAATGTTTCTTGCTCGAGGGGTCGAAATTGCGGCAGCGTTTACGGTGCGTTCTTTGTAAAATCCGCAGCCATTCGAGATTTCTTGGGTGCAAGATTGCGCTGTGTATAAAAGACTGATTTAAAAAATATGACATTAAATTTATGGTTTAATTAACACCAGATGGACCCAGGGCTAACAGCTTAGCGGTTCCTTCTGAAATTTTCTGCGAACTGGAAACAACTTCACAAAGTATGCTTGTCGGCTAGCGTCGGCGGTTTTATTAATAATCCATGACTGTATTTGCTAATCTTGCCCACTGTCGTTACCCTTTCAATTTAGTAGGTAGAGGAAAAGCAGGAAAGTGGACCCTGGGCCCTGAAGCTGCGGATGCGACCGGGAAAGCGAGATGATAAGAACAAGATGAGATGTTTGTATATAAATATTGAATCTTCTCAAATAAGAGATATATTTAATGTAGTATGAACCTTCTCAAATTAATTGATCTCTAAATAAAAAAAAACATTTGAATTTTTTTATAACTTTCAATGTACTACACACTTCCCATACCTGTTTTTTTTATCATCTCCAGTTGCACAATGTTTGCATCTCACCTATCTGTCACGCCCAACGGCTTTTTTTGAACAAAGTCTTGATGGTATACTTCTATTTATTTATATATTATATATTCAATGAATACATGGTTTTTCTTTCCAATAATACGGGGTAGTAATAAAACACGGTAGATAATAAGGTGTATTTTTATTCTCAAAAATCATCAAAGTACGAAATTATAGAAAAATATGCAATTCTTCATTTTCAACTCGTTCGTGCAACTATAATACGGATATAAATTAAACTATTTGCAGAGTGTAGGCCAGTTATCAGAGAAGCTACAAGGTTCGCATTAATAATATAAACTTAAACCCGAGCCATCAATGAGCCTAAAGCTGGGAACAAATTATTTGCGTTATTTGCGTCCGTAAGTCGCGGCTGATGGACGCGGCTTGTTTCAATCTGATTAATACAAAATACTAAACTGTGCACATTGTCTGTCATCATTCGCGGACGCGACCTTGAGCGTACGGACGTCCGAACAGGATCTGGCTGGCCGGATGTTTTTGCATCGTGCCCACGAGTGTCTTTATAATCAGAAACTTCAGCATTATAAAAATGCTGCATTAAAAGACGAAGTATGGGAACAAATAGGTAGTGAATTAAACGCTACAGGTAAGTGTTATTATAACTTTATTTTACATTATTATGTACAAAATATTTGGCTATGATTATGACGAACACCTTCAAATGATATAAAGTTATTACACCATTAGGTAGTTCTTGCAAAAAAATATTGTCGTCTTCGTCGTTCCGTAGCATGTTGTGTAAGCAACAACTAGCTAAAATAATTTTATCAACAAATTCTGGTTGTACTTCAATATCTGTATGAAATATCCGCCATCTTGCTGCCAAAATTCCAAATGCATTTTCGACAGTCCTCCTCGCACGCGATAATCTATAATTAAAGTTTTTTTTTGTTTGCATTATTGAATTGATTGACAGCTTCTTTACTATATGGTCTCATTAAATATCGTTTTAATGGAAAGGCTTGGTCTCCTATAATGACATGTGGCATGGGTTCACCACCATTTTCCAATGGTGTATCTGCTGGTATATCTGCAGTATTATTCGCCAATGAAGTTCCCAGTTTTGACTCAGCAAATGGTGGTGTGCACCATCACTATTACGTCCAAAGGCACCAACATCAATTGTAATAAATTTGTAATGAGCGTCAACTAATGCTAAAAGAACGACAGAGTGTCGGCCTTTATAATTGTAGAATGACGTTCCTGCATTATTAGGGCAAAATAGCATAACATGCTTGCCGTCTAAGCTGCCGACACAATTAGGAAACTGCCATTTGTCATTGTATGTTTTCGCTATTTGCTTCCACGTTTCTTTGGTAGGTTTTGGCATAAAAATGTTTTTTAAATTTTTCCAAATAGCCATAGTTACCTCCAGTACGATAGTTCTTATTGTGCTAAATCCCAGCGATCGAAATGATTCTTCGATGGCTAAAAACCTGAAAAAGTAAAAATTATAAAACAAACCGGCCAAGTGCTTGACCGTTCCGTAGTTATACATACTTTCATATGTCTAATATTGATAAGATAAACTGATCAGTAATTATAATTCTTTTTTTTTCAGCTTCAGAAAGCAAGACTAAATGGAACCTGTTACGAAATGCGTTCGTGCACGCCATATCTAAAAGAAAAACGGTAACGGGCCAAGGAGTAAAAAACTGGAAGAAATGGAAATTCGAAGAAGAAATGTCTTTTTTTTACCCTATATGACACATAGGAACACGGTCTCTAATGTTGATGAGTGCGATGAAGACCAAAATTCAGGTCCAATCAACGAAGACTCAAACGTGAGCAATAGGAAACAAAAAAAACGGAAAGATAACAACAATTACCAGGAACAAATATTAAACATAATGAAAACAAGGTCACCGAATAAATCTGAAAAAGATGATATTGACTTATTTTTTGAAACGATGGCCAAAAAAGTGAAGAAGTTCTCCAAATTAGATCAAATTCAATTACAGTTTAACATAATGAAAATGGTCCATGAAATAGAACTCAGATGTGAAACATCTGCTAAAGAATCTTCTGCTTCTTCCAGTAGATCGTCAATAATATCAACACCGTCACCATCGCCGAACGTTCGACGTACATCTTCTCCCTATTTAAGAGAATATTCTGTCTCACCTTCGTAAGTACCGCAATCTTCACCCTCACCTCACAATGCCTACCAGTCACACTCTGCTCTCACTCAACAATCTGCTTCACCTTCGTACGTACCGCAATCTTCACCCTCACCTCACAATGCTCACCAGTCACACTCTGCTCTGACTCAACAATCTGCCTCGCCTTTGTACGTACCGCAATCTTTACCTCACAAAGCCCACCAGTCACTCTCTGCTCTCACTCAACAATCTGTTTCGCCTTCGTACGTACCGCAGTATTCACCCCCTCCTCGTCAGATCCAATCACATTAATCTCTTCAGACTCAACAGTTTTCCTCGCCTATGTACTCTAACATACTCCAACTTTCTAGTTCACAAATTCCATGAGTAGGGTATTATTGGGGCTTTCAAAACAGGTAGTTTTCATCACACCGCGCTCATTTCATTCGCTTGGTTTGATGAAAACTACCTGTTTTGAAAGCCCCAATAATACCCTTGAGTTTTCGTTTTAAAACTCCCTAGTATTACCCCAATACACAATACGGAATATCAGTCAACGGCGCTTGGAAAAACGGACTGCATAATTTGACTCACCTGATACGATTGCTGTTTGTTCACACTACACAAGATTGTTACATTTTAACTAACATAACTAAACAACTTTTAGTATAAATTTATTATACACTAGTGTTTAATAATGATAAGGAACATCGTTTCCCAGACCGATTGCTCATACCGATGATCAAGTTGATTGGCATCTTATTAACGATCAGTGTCTCAAATGATCTTCGGGACGCCCTTGGGAGACGTCGAGTTGTCCCATTACTGGCCTCGATTAGGTCGTACCGTTCACCGTTTGGTTGGTGGCACCCAGTAAACTAGATAACTCTTTGTCACCATTTAGGACATTGGTACTTTAAAAGCCAGGTCAATGGAAGACACTGATCTTCTTCAACTGGCCTCGATTAGGTCGTACCGTTCACCGTTTGGTTGGTGGCACCCAGTGAAAATGAATCTCAGTGTCAAACCATTAAAACTTGGACAATTCTGTACCCACCGTGACCGAAATTGAGAACTTCTCGCTTTCTGATAAACCATTACCAAATTCGACTGTTGGTATCCGGGAAAACTATATTTCCTGTATCAAAAACACAAGAGGATTTTCTCTAAATTTACACACTTCGTTTCGTACCAACGGTACTCCATCACGGTCACATCACGGTCATTACTAAAATGTTACGAAGGAGTAGGTGTTGCACATTGCGTTATAGTGTTGTGCTCATAGCATTTTATTCAATCGATAAAAAAACTTGGACTTACTTTTACTGCTTCAATGAAATCTACGATCGCTAATCAATTTATACTGAAATGAAATAGAAATGAAATAAATATAGTACTGTGGTTATTTGTTAGTATAGTGATATTACTATTACTTTTAGAAGTCCTACTGTAGGTATATTACGTCGAACAAAATGTTTGAAAACAAAACCATATTAATTATGTACTTTTTAATATATAAGTACATATTTATAAATAAAGAAGTTATTACACCGTTTCTAGCTGACCCAGCTAACGTTGTTTTGCTATATAAAATAGAGCTAACATACCTACCGAATATACATGTCAAATTTTATAAAAATTGGTCAAGCCGTTTCCGAGGAGAATGTAACTAACTATGTGACACGAGAATTTTATATATAAAATAATATTAAACTTAAAAATTATCGATAAACTCTAGTCCAGTACTAGTGCTTGCATTTTGCTGAGTATGATTATTGTATAGTCTCACGCCTGTGTCCTGTACAGCCGGCGGCATGGCAGATAAACCCGACCCAATGTATACTAGGTACAATCTACGACTGTACTTCCCCAGAGCTCAATATTCGTGATTTATGGCTATTCACACACTATGGCTTCTTTTATTAAGTGGGAAAATAACCATATACATATATACATACATACATACAACACTTTATAACAGAATTATGTCGAAAGTTTATAATATATTCAATATATATATATATATATATTTAATATGTAGGAACATCAGTAACTTACAAAGTGTAATAATCCAACAAAAATTATATTATATGCACTTCAATTAGTGAATTATTATTACTGTGAGAATCCATACTAATTTATACATATAATCCATACTAATAATATTATAAATGCGAAAGTCTAACTGTCTGTCTGTTACGCTTTCACGGTCAAACCGCTGAACGGATTTTGATGAAATTTGGTATTAATATAGTTAAAGACCCAGGGTAAAACATAGGCTACTTTTTAACGCAGGCGGAGCTGCGGGAAACAGCTAGTATACAAATGTGTTGATAAGAACGATGGCGGTGTGTCGAATCATTACATCGCTAAGCAGATTGCCACGTGATTCTATCGTTCTGTGTGTGACGAGCCTTTCAATAAAAACATAACCCTCCATGATAATGGGTAGTAAAATAAGTAAATGTTACAATAATAATATATGCCTGCATGCATGCGGCATACTTTGAGTATCGTATTTCAAAAGATTTCTCGAAATTAGAAATTTTATTTTGAATTATATTTTATTTACGCAATTATTATTCGATTATGTCTATGTGTCAATAAATGCAGGAGTCGACAACTTTTTCTATTTAAAACGATGCAATGTTTTGAAATCGTCCATAGTGACGTAGGAATATTTTAACATTTTCCAATAGTTAACAACACCTGAAAAACAGTGATGTGTCAGCAAAAACTAATTATTTAAACGTATGAAAGTAGTACTCTTTACGATACTCTTCAATCGGCTATTCTCCGTCTGTGAGAACTCTGCTGCCCAAGACAGAAACTGCCGCCAGTCTTTCTGTCTCTGTACCACAGACTCTCTGTCTCTGTGCCGTGGTGTCAATCGTGCCAGCCGTCGCCCCAGCAGTGTGCCAACTGTCAGCCAGTGTGCCACAATCGACTCCAAAAACGAAGATCCGCTGTTATTCAATCATGTTCGTAAGTTTTATATTTTTTAACTGTTTATTTCACTTCAAATATTTTTGTGTCAGTTAACTTTAACTTCATTTAATTTTATCTAATCTTAATTTTTATATTATGTTTCATGGGGAGTTTTTATTTGCGCGTCTGTTAATTACCAAAGTAGTAGTCTCTGTCAGTATAATGAACATTTTTTTTTGTTTTTTGGGAATAGAATTTTACTGAGTCTGCTCCTACACCTATATATATAATGATTTAGTTCTATTTTTTTTTTTTTTTTTTTTTGCAGGTCGGACTCCGAGTACTCTGGATATAAAAGCAAAACTGCTAAGAGAGCGGCGCTGGAACTTGATTCGGAATGTGAAGGGACCTCGTCGGGCATTAGGTATGTACCAATTTGATAGCACCACTTGGTGGCCTTTTCTCTCATATACTTTTTAGTTTTCCTATCAAATATCATTCACGATAACTTAGCTGTTAACTTTAACGCGATACCTTATAATACATATTTAACAATAAATGTAATAAATAAATAATTTGAATTTGAATAATACAATTTTAATTTTAAAATAAATGTTTTTTATAGAAATAAATGAGTTAACGATGTGATCACTTTATCTTTCTCTATTTTTACAGCTCACAAAAGCGAAAAAAGGCTACGCCTAAAGGAGCAAGGCAAAAGAAGTCCAGCCCTGCTAAACCTGCTGCTGCTGGTTGGGGCTTCGAGAGTGACAGCGAAGGAGAAGGCGCGGTGAAGCGACCTCCAGCATTGGTGTCTTCTCTTACCAGACGCGTCGCAGATGGGGTGTTACGTCGCACTGCAGATTTGAGAGGCGATGTCTTTGCGGAAATAAAAATATATAACGTGAAGGATATTGAGGGAGTTAATCCCAAAGACCGCTGGGAACGCGCAATAATATCATTAAAATATCAGGGAGAGTCTGACTCTCCAGAACTAGCTCCGTTAAAAAAGGTCCTAAAACTTTGTAAACAGAAGTTTACTTACGAGGGAACGTTCTTTGCGGACAAAAAATAAATTTTCTCTTCCCAGCAGTGTTTTAGTTTTTTTATATAATAAATAATAATAAAAACTTTAATTTGTTTTACATGTAGGTTACTTTATTTTATTTTCTATTTCTTTCTGTATAATCTATTATGGAAATATAAAAGTGAAAAGTGTCATCAAATTTTTGACTTTATTGTACTAAGATCATCTATCACTGTTTCTTCATCAATATTTTTTGTTCTTCCTTCAAATGAGGAATTATTTTGCATTAATAAACTAACATTACTTTTAAATTATAGTCCATAGTCCTATTTAGTAAATATCTAGTAGACTAGGTTTCAGTACGATTTTTTATTATTATTATAATCTTTAATTCTCTATCTAGCCTTCATAAGACCTCGTACCTTCTCATAGCATAGCATAGGTCGCATATTATTATATCATTGTTTCTTTCAATACTCTTATTTATCAAACATGGTTAAAAAAACTATATATTGTACGGTATGCGATACATCTATAAAAAATAACGCATTCTCCGCTCATTTACGGAGTATGACACATAAAAATAATAATTCAATTGAAATAAGTAATGATATTGATAAAATTAGTAGTGCATTCAGAAGTCGAATAGCATCTTATAGAGTTCGTGACGTAGCTGCGAACGATAATAATGATAGTGAAGGTTTTCAATCACCCGCCCACTTTTTGCATAAAATAAAGGGACGAGTGCACCAATTACTTCTAGCTAGATTAGCAACCTTCAACTCTATTAAAATTAATTTTGAATTATTTTCTGAATTCACTATTCCAAATTGTGACACGTCGGAAATAAAGTCTTTTATCACGGAAAATATAACATGTCATAAACATTTTGATTTTGAACAAGTATATTTGGGAGTAATTGAGAATATATTAAATAAAATTGACGAATTCCAACAAAAAGATTCTGGGTGGTCTTTTTTGAGGAACTTATATTTGGAAGTGAATATCAATAAGTATAATCCTATCAGAGCGTCAAAATTTATAGAGCTACCAAAACGTATCAAATCTAAACGTGCTTGTGTTAATATACAAAATAATGACTCATTTTGTTTCTTGTGGTGTATAGTAGCTGCATTGTATCCTGCCAAACATAATTCCCAGAGAGTGTCATCTTACCCACACTTCAGGCGAGTTCTAAATACCGAAAACATGACATTCCCAGTTGGCTTTTTAGATATTAAAATATTTGAAAAGAACAATTGTCGTATAAGCGTTAATGTGTATGGTCTCTCGGATAAATCTAATATTGTTGGGCCTTTATATAGAACAGAAAAGAAAAAGAAATACCACATTAATTTGTTACTATTAGAAAATAAAGAATTTAAACATTACTGTTTAATAAAAAATATAGGTAGATTACTTAAAAGTCAACTAACCAAACATCATGATAAAGTATTTTTCTGTGATGATTGCTTGAATTTTTTTCACACCGAACATAAACTAAATGATCATTGTTGTGGTGGTATCAGGACATTTCTTCCTGACCCTGGTAGTATTATCCAGTTTACGAATTATGAACGAATGCAAGATGTTCCTTTCGTCATTTATGCAGATTTTGAATCGTTACTGGAGCCTAGTTCACATAATTTAGAAGTCAATTCAAATTGCACAAAAATTTTGCATAAACATATACCTGCAGCATTTGCATATTACATCGTATGTTCCTATGATAGTTCTCTAAATAAATATGTAGCATACAGAGGGCTGGATTGCGTTGGAAAATTTGTTGAGTATCTTTATAAAGATGTATCTAAGATTCATAAGATATTTAAACAACCACTTCCAATGATACCTTTAACACCGAATGAACAGAATAACTTTAATGATTCAAAATATTGTTCTCTTTGCAGTGGTTTATTATTTGATGATAAAATTAAAGACCACTGTCACTTAACAGGTCGGTACAGATTTGCTGTCCATTCTTATTGTAATATGAAGTTTCGTTTACCGAAATTCATTCCTGTCTTTTTTCACAACTTATCAGGTTATGATAGTCATTTGTTCATACGACAGTTAGGGGAAACTCCTGGTCGGATAAAAGTAATAGCAAAAACTAAGGAAAATTATGTATCATTTACAAAATTCTTTCAATTTGGTCTTCAAGAATACCTACATCCCAGTCCGTTTTGTTGATTCATTTAAATTTTTGGGTACTAGTTTAGAGAAACTGGCAGAGAATTTGAAAAGACATGATTTCGTTCACTTATCTCGTTTTTTTATACAAAAGGAACACCTCTATCTTTTGACTCGTAAAGGTGTTTATCCATACGAACACATGACCAATTGGAATTGTTATCAAGAAACACAATTACCACCTCGAGAAAACTTTTATAATGCTTTAACTGACAGTATCATTTCTCAATCAGAATATGCACATGCACAAAAAATTTGGTTGACGTTTCATTTAAACAATATGGGTGAATATACTGACTTATACCTTAAGACAGACGTCCTTTTACTAGCTGATATTTTTGAAATGTTCCGCAAAACTTGTAAATTCAACTATAAATTAGATCCAGCATTTTATTTGACAGCCCCTAGTTTAAGCTTCGATGCGATGTTACTTAAAACAAAGGTACAATTGCAACTTATCGAAGATTTGGAAATGGTACGAATGATTCAAAAAGGGATTCGTGGTGGAGTTTGTCTGTGTTCAAATAGATACTCCGAGTCGAATAATAAATATGTACCAAATTATAATCCGTCAACCCCGAATAATTATTTGTTATACATTGATTGTAATAATTTATACGGCTATGCAATGTGTTCTAGTTTACGGTATTCTAATTTCGAGTTCATGAGTCAATCGGAAATAAATGAACTAAATATTCTTAATGTACCAAATAACTCAGTCTATGGTTTTATTTTAGAAGTGGATTTAGAATACCCAGAAGGGTTACATGATTTACACAATGATCTCCCATTTTGCCCGCAAAAGTTTGCACCACCGGGTTCTAAGATACCTAAATTGATCCCTAACTTATATGACAAATTTAAATATGTTATTCATTACGTTCATTTAAAAACATGTTTAAAACACGGGCTAATATTAAAAAAAATTCATAGAGTAATCAAATTTAAACAGAGTCCATTTTTAAAGCAATATATAGATTTAAATACCGAGTTACGTAAAAATGCTAAATCAGTGTTTGAACAGGATTTTTTTAAACTATTAAATAACAGTATATTTGGGAAAACTTTAGAAAATACGGAAAATAGATTAGAAGTTCATTTAGTTAATCGATGGCATGATAATGATAACAAAACTAAAAAATACTATGGGGCTGAACAATTAATCTCAAGTCTTAATTTTCATAGTTCAACTGTATTTTCAGAAAACTTTGTAGCTATTCAAATGTATCCCGACTCGGTAGTTTTAGATAAACCAATATATATAGGATTTACAGTGTTAGAAATAGCTAAAAATCATATGTACGATTTTCATTATTCAGTGATGAAACCTGTTTATGGGGCTCGCATAAAATTATGTTATACTGACACTGATAGTTTTTTGTACTCAATTGAAACAGAAGATATTTACGAAGACATAAAATCCAATTTTTCATCTTATTTTGACACTAGTAATTATGCACCTAATAATAAGTACGGCATTGTTCCCAGAAACAAAAAAATCCCTGGTCTCTTTAAAGATGAAAATCAGGGTCAAGCAATACTTAATTTTGTAGGGCTACGATCGAAGCTGTATTGCATCAAAACAGAAGATAATGAAGTGAAAAAAGCAAAAGGTGTTCAAAAAGCTATGGTTAAAAGGCTTAATTTTAAAGAATACAATGAGGTTTTATTACGTAATTCTGTAGTACGAAAAAGAAATATAATTTTCAAATCTATGAAACACGAGATATTTACTCAGGCTGTTGACAAGATCGCGTTATCTTCCAATGATGATAAACGTATTATACTCAAAGACAAAATATCAACATTATCTTGGGGGCACAAATCAAGTTTTTTTTAAATAATATAAATAATTTCTTAAAGGTGTAGTTTATTAACGCAAAATAATAATAGATATGTATTTTTAAATAAGGTGTTCTTCTGTTCATTCTAATCTTATTTGTTGTTTTGTGACAGAAATTAATATAAGTTAAGTAATATAAGTTAAGTATATACACATATATATTGTATGTAGATAATAATGTAATGTGTAAATTAGGTGTAAATTAACATATTCTTTATTTTAATAAAATTGGTATTGAATTAAAAAAAACCTTGTTTATTTATTTCTAAATCCATTCTACTAATCCTCCAGTAGGTTGATATAATAATGTATTACATTTGTGATTGCTATCAAAATCTTGTGTGATAGAGAAGGTCAAAAATAAGAATTAATAATATGACTTTATTCATCAGATCAAAGATCCATTTAACAATTAAAATAATTAGAATTGAAATTATAACGATTAAATTAGTACCTATAAGGTAAAATAACGTTTATAAGAATTATAGGAGTTGGTAAAATAATTTGTGATGAAAGTTTGTGATGTACATGATACTTAAAACTAGATGACCAAGACCCAAAGCAATTTGAAAAATACTATTTTTTATTTTGCTTAGGCTGGGAATCGAACCCAGAACCTCGTAATTGGCAGGCGAGCGTGGTAACCTTAATGCCACCGAGGTCGTCAGACGTCATGCACAAAATAGCATTCATAATAAAAATATAATTAAACCGCAGAAATATGATACCTAGTGTTTTGATATACCTCAGCTTGTAACAAAATTATGTATGGACACCGATCATGTCTGTTCCTGTTCATTTGGGTTGGAACGCCATGTTTTGCTGTATAATCATATTTTTCATATAAAAGACTCGCATTGTTTATAATGGTATTTCAGTTTGTATATTGGACAGCAAATCTGTGATACATTATCACCAACTGCTTCTTTTTACTACCAACGCTTCAAGTTTGTAACTGAATGTAAGTACATATATATTATTATTATTATTTTTTTTTGGTAATAATTGTCTAATTAATAATGTATTCATGTCTCATCATTGTTTTTTCTTTACAGATCATGTCGGACTCAATTCAATCGCTTCACTCACTTCACTCTCAAGAGACTTGCATACTGTGCCCTCAACATTACGGTCAAGATCCCAACGAAGTTACCCCAGAGTACCTAGACTTAAACACACAAGTATTGAGAAATCGGGTTGCAGAACTAAAGAAAATAGAGGAAAAGAAAGAAGCTGCAAAAAAGAGAAGTGGAATATCGTCTTCCTCTTTCGTAATCAGCAAAGCTAGAAAAGGCATAAGGATGATAAAAGTTCAGGTGTTGGATTTGGAAAACGATGCTACTTCATCGCAGTGCAGTGATGGTGGTGACAAAGTTATGCTCAGTGCGCAATATGTGTTAAGTGATACTTTCGATGAAATTATGGACCTTACAGTAAATGTAATTAATAAAATTAGTAAAAAGCTGTCTGATAATGACTATTAAATGTAAGATAATGTATATTTAAAATAATAAATAAAAAATTATGGTAATGTGTTAAATTTATTTGAGCTTACGATATTATAAATTATTGTTTTGTAATCTAATACTTAAAAATTATTTTAATATGTTGATATATTTAAAATTTGATTAAGATATGAATGTATATTCATAAGTTTGAATACTTTTTTATTTTGAATAAAAGAACTTATCGTTACAAAATTATTTTATTTTCTTTCAACCATTTCTTTATACATAAAACATTTTTTAATGCACAATAATTTTTATGAATAAAACAATTAAATAAAAGCTGATCATCACAAAATTTTTCATGAAGAGATTTTAAATTAGGAATACCACTATCTGTTATATCTATTATATTTTCTTGATCACTTAACATTTTCACCCATTTGATCTTCTCTTGACCTTTAATAATAATTTTACGACCATTAAGGTAAGATTTTATAATGCGCAAAAATTCTCGATAATTTATGTTCCCTTCACTCCATCGATATCCTAGGTTTCTTTCAATCCACGAAACACGTTTTTTTTCTTCATGTGTTAGTTTTGAATATGAAAATGGTGGTTTAACTAAGAATATTTGAGTATGTTTTTGAGTAGCTATAACGAATTCTTTAACTATGAATTCATTACGAGCATTTTTGAAACCTTGCAAATCAACGATAATTGTGTTAGGGTTCATGATATCTTTTTAATAATGCCACTTAAAGGCTTATACTCAAATATACAATCGTTTAAAATTAAACAATAAGCTGCGGTCTGATCAGGTATTTCTTCGTCTGTTTCTATTTCAACTCTTACATCAATAGAACCCTTTAAAGTTTCTTGTTGACGAGAACAATCAATTACAAATAATGGAGCGATATCTTTGAACTCTTTCAAACTCATCAACGGTTCAGGTCGGCGACCATAATACGACTGTTGAAATCTCGCATATTGTTCATATAATAAGGTAAACTTATTTTCAGAGAAACTTACGTTCAATCCTTCATATGGGTAATACGATGAATTTAAAAACACTCTTACGTCGCGAACATTACAATGATCGAACTCTGCCATTGATATATCCGCTTGATGTTTACGATTTGTTTGTAATGCAATCACAACAAATCGAGGTTTCTCAATTTGAGATGAAGTTTTGATTGCCCAAGTATGTTTGCGTGTTTTGGGTAACAGTGGATATTCATACAAATCCCAATTCCGAAAAGTGAGTGTTATAGCACGATCTTTTTCTAAATGTTTTAACAAATTTATTCTTTCACGATCTGATACTTTAACATGTGGAACTCGCCAAACAATTTTATTGATAACAATATCTTCAACAATTTCTCCTCTATTTAATTTCAAAGCATTGAGGTTGGTGTTATTTCTTAACAACACTAGCTCATGTTTGCAATTTATAATGATTTTCTCATAGTCTTCTGCAAAACCTAATATTTTGTTTAGCGGTATGGAAGCAGAGAATACACCATCGTTGACTATTGTTGTACCACCGGGAGACCACCCCCAAACTTTTGCGCATTTAGATTCATTGTCATTTAATGACAGATATGATTTAATCGTGGTGGTAATACCTGCATTTTTGATTTTATCAATTTCAATTCCATTTAGCTCGTATCGAATATCTTGAAATAGAAATAAAGCAGGATTGTTCACAAAGTGTACATTTGATATCTTTGCTTTGGTTGTGCTATCGTATAAAATTGCTTTTCCTTCGATATACAAACTGCTGAGAGAGGGTAATACGTACAAGTCTTGCTGGTTGATGGGTATTCGGATTTCATCATTCTTGTTAAAACTTGTTACATATGGTTTGTAAGAATGATATTCGAAACTTTCGACGCTGTTATCGTAAGCAGTTGGTTGCGATATATTTAAAAAGTTCATTTTAATAAACCTATTAATTTTAAAAAGTCTTGATTGCTACGTGTGAGCTTCTTTAATTGTTTAAAAGATTTCTTTTTTCGAGGTGTTTTCTTGCAAGATGTTTTCTTGTTACTGACTTGAACACCGGTCGTAGCGTAGTTTTTATTAAAATTTATCATTTTTTTCTAAAGTGTAAATACAGTTGTACTTCCTCTCCACGTAAATTAATTTCCTTATTTTCTGCGTCCAACAATCTTATGTTCAAAGCACAAATCGAATTTTGATTAACCGGGAAATATATTAAGTTCTTAGGTATTTCAATTATTCTATAACCAGGTGGTACATTGGGTGCAAATTCATAAATAATGTGGCTAGCTTTTCCGTTTACAAATGATCCACTCACTACATCACATTCGATGCGCACGATGGTTGTTGGTAAAATACTGACAGGATAACGAGACTCATGACTTATATTAGCTTTAACGGTTTCCATCCCGAAACCTAAAATTCTGCCAATTGAATCACTTTTCTCGAAATGAACATCTTTGGAGCAGAACATTTGTGCTTTCAATGTGTTATTATTACATCTCAATTTAAATAAAGTATTTTTTATATTACTTCTTATAAAATCTTGAATGTCTTGAAGTTCATATGATCCTTCCGGAATCTCGGTTACATCATTACCATAATAGAATTTATTGTTTCTCTCATCAATATTAGGTATTGAATTAAATGTAGAAAAATATAAAAGTCCACATTCATATTCTCCGCATAATTCCAAAGTTGGTGAATAATTTGTTGTCAAGGAGGCTCCCGCACCCGTTATCGACACAGTGAAAGACATTTTTGTACTAACATTTTTTTATTTTAAAATCTATTTAAATACATTGTTCCAAAAATTGGTTAAAAATTGTAAACACAGATGACCACAATTTGTAGAATCAAAGCTTTGAAATTGTTCGTAATTATAATTAATAGATATATTATTTAAGTATTTTACTAATTCCAGTGGTGGTTTCAAATTTCCAAAACTGTCAAAGTACTCGACATATTTATCAAGTTTCACAAAGGCTACCCAATGAGTTCCATTGTTGGAATCACTATCCAGGTTCAGTATTGCACATTCTATATTTTTAGGTTTTGGAGGCAAAGTGTCTCTCATAAAAACACCTCGAAAATAGGGGATATCATTCGCGTGCTTTAATATGTCTATGTTAGTTAATGCTCGCTTGGGTAACCGTTTCATTAGTTTTTTGAACTTTTTAGATATAAGCCTGCTCCTTTTTTAGTAGACCTGATGTACAATCCTTTACCAAGAGCAACCGATTCCATCATTTTATTATGTCGTTCTGACTCTTCAAGACTCTTTTTAGCAACTTTGTAATCATTTACAGCTTTTGCTATTCCTGCTGCACCTCCAGCTAGTGAACCAAGAGCCGATAGTCCAGCAAAGATTGGAATCAAGGGCAAAATACCTCCACATTTTGGAATAGGAATAGAGCGCGGTAACCGTACTCCCTTTTTATTTGTAAATATTTTTTTTGCTGCGGCATATGCGTATTTGATGGCAGCGTGACTGTCTTTTGATTTAAGTTTTTTTAATTGAGATTGTATTTTTTTTACAATTTTCATAAATGAAGGTGCTCCAGCACCCGCACGTATTTTTGCCTTCATAGCATTTTTCACAATCCAAGAGGCAACCTTCTCTTTTTTTCCAGTATTTTTTGACTTTAACCGTTGATTAGCCATATTTAAAAGTTCTAAATCTGCTTTTTTTCGAACGTTCAAATCACTGTTGGTGTAAGCAATATCGTGACGCATACACGCTTCGTCCAGTTTGTTAATACCTCGATCGCCTCTCAATAACCTTTTCTGTAATTTTGTTCCAGGACCACAAAATTGATATCCAGGTAGATGTATTTCAAAAGGTAATTTGTCGATGAAATTGTTAATTATACCACTTCCTTTCTTCATTGATAGGGACATACTAATTTTATTGTATAAAATATTTGCTTTTATACATTCACATATTACTGCAACAGTGCACTCTTTTCAATCCAACTGTTTTCATTTTCGCCAAGTCCTAGCCATTTCACAAAAAATTTTGTTCCTTTTCTTTTTATAACTTTTTCAATGAGATAAAAGTCAGGGTTTTTTGTTTTTTGTAATTCATATCCGTAAAAAGACCCCAATATTCGTTGCTTATGTTGATCTTCTATTTGATAAGTAAGTGGGTTTGTGTTATTAACCTTAATTACAGTAAATATTTCTGTTGACCAGTTAGGTGTATATCCTTTATAAAAATCCCCCTTATATTTGCTAATACGAACTTTATCACCAATATTAAATATTGATCTTCTAAATTCTTTCTGTCTCTGCTGCGTTTTGATTATATTAGCTTTTACAACTTCTTGATTGTACTGATTTATATCTATTGGTTTAAACTTTGTGGTTTTATGAAGAGTTCTATTATATTGTCGAACAACAGAATCAAAGTTATTTCCTAGCCATACGTATTCACCGACCAGACTAAAAAGTTTGTAAAGATGACATTTTAAAGTTTTGATTACTCGTTCCACAATGGAAGCTTTTTTTACAGAGTATGTAGAATAATGATTTATTTTATAATATTTCATAAGTTTCTGAAATGATTCATTGTAAAACTCTTTACCAAAATCTGTTTGCAAATTATCAGGTTTACGACATACATCAGTAAGTATTTTTTGCATAGCTTTTGTAACACATTCCTTTGATTTTGTTTTCAAAGGAGCAATCCAAACGTATTTCGAAAACGCATCAATAATAACTAGAACATATTTGTATCCTCTATTCAGATGTGCATATTTTTGTAGATCTATGAGATCAGCTTGCCACAAATCATCTATGCCTTTTATAATTGTACAACGACGTAGAAAATTTCTCCTTACCGATCTATGTAGCTCGTCAACTATATCTTGTTTACTCATTTTTGCCAGTCTTAGCAGAAATTATACGATCTACTTCCTGTTTTGTATAGTATTGGTAATTCAAATTAGTTGAAAGCAATTGTAAATTATAAATGCAATTTTTCAAATCACTATTAATTTGTTTTATATCTTTCTTTAATTCTTGAATTTCAGTATCTAAATAGGTTTTGTTAACTGCGTCGTCATCTTCCTTTGGATTTAGTAATCCTTTTAACTGCAATGAATTTTTTATTTCTTCTTTTAACTCCAAAATTTCTTTGTCAAGATGAGCTTTGCTTACTGCATCGTCATCTTTCTTTGGATGTAATAATCCTGTTAAACGCGATGATTTTTTAATTTCTTCTTTTAAAAAAATAATTTCTTTATCGAGATATGCTTTGTTCACTGCTTCGTCATCGTCTTCAGGATGTAATAATCCTTTTAATCGCGATGATTTTAGATCATACTTCCCTTCATCTGTCTTGGTTAAGGTTTCATTTAAAATATCTATATAGTCACAAATTCGTAAACGCTTATGAACGTGATGTCCAAATTTATCCACGTTCATTTCTGTGCATAAAGATTGTTAGCTGTAACAAGACTGTTGGATTCCTTTAGTGCATGTTCTTTATATATTTTTTGTTAATAATACCAGCTTCTACTAATTCCTCTATAATTGCTACAATTTCATTATCTAAACCAGTGTTACCCGCATCTCGTGATGCCAATAATAATTGCAATCGTTCTACCAACTCATTGGGATCATCCCAATAAATTAAATCAGTATTTTTATAAACTTTCTTTAAAAGTTTAATACCGTTACCCATTGAAAGACTCTCAGAACTAGTGGTTAGACTTCTGGAAAATTTGAATAAAGGTTTAATTATATTCATATATTTGAAGCCCTTGTTGCTATTAATAGGCTTCTTTGGATCAAAATTACGTCTATGGGCATTGGTTTCATTAAGTAATAATTTGTAATGTTGTAAATCTTCCTCGGTTATCACAACCATGTTTGGCACTTTCTTAAATAATAATTCTTTTAAACCTGGAGTTTTTTTCACAGTAAGTTTTCCGATTTTGCAAATGCAGTCTTGGTCAATAACGCGCGAGTTACCGAGCATGAGTTTTCCGCGATCATGTTTGATCCCGAATGGAATATCTTTCAATACTTCAGAAGTTGTAGACCACGATAGAGTATGATCTTGCAAACTTGGGGATGATTGAAGTGATTTAAAAGACCCATCACTAATGTTATGCTCGGTAGACGGTGAAACAGTAAGAGTTCTGTTAGTTTTATTGTCAAAAACATCTAAACTAGCTTCATCGGCGTCTTGATCGCTAAACTGTTTTTCAAAATCTTCTTCTTCTTCTTCTTTAGAAGTGCACGAGGCTTCACTCTCACTATATTTATTTCTCTTATATAAATGTTTTTCATTTTCTTCAAATTCTTTTTTCTCAGATTTTTTATTATTTTTACTGGCTAACTGGTTCAGTGGATCAACGATAGGTTTAAATATAGTTGCTAATGCCACATTGTTAGTATTTTTTGTATCTTTTATCATATTAACTTTTCTTTTGACAGCTGTAGCTGATTTCACAATTTGTTTTTTTATATTTCTCTCCATTTTAGATGGCTCTTTCTTGTTAGAAAACATAAATGAAAGTGGTAAATCCTATACAAGACACAATCTTATGAATGTTATCACAATAATATGAAGGTATCAAATTTCTTCCTGTAACAGCCTTTATTTCTTTCACAATCTTTATTTATTACTACATAACCATAATGTTCATTCCAAACAGTCGAACACATTTCACGAAATTGTTGCCATGACATATCAGAACCCACGTGCTCATCATAGACGTGTTTCAAGTTTATATCATCTTGTTTAAATAGAACAATGAGGTTTGAATTGTCTCTGACTAGCTGTTTTGGTATTTTTGTATAAGTTTGATTAAGATAAAAACAATCAATATTTTTATGACGTCCCATAGCAAAATAGTCTCTGATGTTGTTTTGGTTTTCACAAGCGACATCGTCGAATACTATTATAGAGTCCGAAGCAGCCTCTTGGGGGCTCAAAACCTCACTATTATGATTAAATTTGTAATATGATACTCCTGGTACCATTGTTAATACTCTTTCTAGAAATATGTATTTCGGTTGATATAAAGATTTTGAATACACGTATAGATTACGAAAACGTAAACCGTTTTCGTGCAGCAAGAGGCTTATCACTAAATTGGTCTTTCCGCAATTCGATGGCCCGCAGACAATGCAACGAATGGTATTGGGTAATAAGTTACCATGTCGCTTTGCTTCGGTTATTAATGCATTAGGACAAATACATGGTAATTTTAACGATTCTTTTTGTTTTATAAATTTCATAACTAAACAGTTAACTTAACTTGACCGCAACGTGTCCCGTGTTTTAGCGAAATGACTTATATATCTTCAATGTTGGAATATTTAAACAATTTTAAAGCTTAAAAAAATATTAAGTTGTATGGTTCGTCTGCGTGCCTTAAAAGGGTACGAGTCATCCTCATGTAGTGACGCGAGGGAATTCCTAACCAAAAAATCAAGGGTATTATTGGGGTTTTCAAAACAGGTAGTTTTCATCAAACCAAGCGAATGAAATGAGCGAGGTGTGATGAAAACTACCTGTTTTGAAAGCCCCAATAATACCCTACTTCCATGCACCCAATACAGCTCTTAACCGCTGCAGCCGATACAAGATTCTGTTATTGAAATTTCAATCCCAGAAGAAACAAATGTGAAAAGCGAGTGTGAAAAGTAAATTCTTTCGAAAATCTATAAAATACCTAGGGCATATAGTTGATGAGTATGGGTTAAGGACAGATCCGGATAAAGTGCGGTCTGTATTAGAATTTCCGACACCGAAGACCTCAAAGGAAGTCAAAGTTTTTTTAGGAACTTGTTCATGGTATCGTAGGTTCATTAGGAATTTTTCAACGATAGCTGCACCTTTGAACGCTCTTACCAGCTCAAAAACTAAGTTTGTTTGGACCCAACAGGCAGAAGAAGCATTTACAAGTTTAAAGTACGCTTTAGTATCAGCACCAATTTTAATATCCCCAGATTTTGACAAACCATTAATGGTACACTGCGATGCGTCAAATTATGGTATAGGTGGTATGTTAACCCAAAAAGTAGACGGGGAAGACCATCCTATTGCTTATGTTAGTAGATCCTTAAATAGTAACGAACGTAACTATAGTGCAACTGAGCGCGAAGCATTGGCGGTAGTTTATGCGGTGAAAAGATTTGAACCGTATTTGGGCACTAGGCCTTTTACAGTCGTAAGTGATCATGCTTCCTTTAGGTGGTTCATGAATTTAGAAAATCCGACCGGTAAATTAGCCCGCTGGGGTTGTCGTCTGTCACAGTTTAATTTCAGCATAGAGCATAGAAGAGGTAAGGATAATGTAGTACCCGACGCTCTTTCACGCTTGCTGACTGTAGACGCTATTAATGATACAAAATCAACAGACGAAGATGAATGGTATCAACGAATTTATACAGGTTGTACAACACATCCAGCTAATTTTCCTAACTTCCGAGTAGATAACGGTATTCTATACAGGTACTCTAAGGGTGAATACACTTTAACTCAAGAGTTTGACTGGAAGGTAGTGGCACCAGAATCAAGTCGTTTAAAAATAATAGCTGAAAACCATGAACCACCCACGTCAGGACACTTTGGTGTTTTTAAAACTCATAGGCGTGTGAACCTCAGGTATTTTTGGCCGGGAATGTATCGCGATGTACTCAACTACGTTAAAAATTGTGAAATATGTACCGCGTACAAGCACAAACGCCAGGTTTAATGGGTGAGCCAAAACAGTGTTACAGGCCGTTTCAAGCGATATCAATAGATTTAGTTGGACCTTTACCAAAGTCACGCTCAGGTTACCTTCATCTTTTAGATGTTACATGCTGTTTTTCCAAATATACCTTAGTATTTCCATTAAGATGTGCAACTAGTGCGACTGTAGCAAAAAATATGGAGAATTATGTGTTTCTCGTTAATGGGATTCCAGAAACCGTTATTACCGATAATGGGGTTCAATTCACGGGATCCGAATTTCGTAAATTGCTAGAGAAATACACTATACCTAGAATTCATTATGGACCAAGTTATACACCACAAATAAATATGGTGGAGCAGTATAATAAAACAGTAATGACGGCAGTTTCAAGCTATGTGAAGGAAGATCATAGGACTTGGGATTTACAATTGAGTAAAATACAATTTGCATTGAATAGTGCAGTTAATGAAACCACTGGATTCACACCGTTTTTCTTGGTTCACGGACGGGAACCTATTATAAACGGCTCCTTTTACAAAGACAATGACGACAACGATTATGAGGTGGCAATGCCTAGAGACGAATATGCAGAACAGTTTGGGATTCTTAAGGATATATTTGATAAAGTACGTGCAAATATTCTAAAAGCTCATGAGGCAAACGCCAAATATTCAAAGTGATGCTGACAAGTTTAAAGCTGTTAAGTTAGCCCCAAAATACGAAAATTGCGTCGTAAAGAGGAAGCTGTCACCTTTAGTATACGAATTGGTAGGGTACAATAGTAAGCCGTTAGGAAAATGGCATAATAAAGATATTAAAGTCTAACCTTACCCTTGATCGTAAGTCTTTTTTTTTCTTCAGTCGTTTGTGACAGCAACACCACAAGGTTTCCCGCCGTAGGACGTGTTTTCACGTGTTGATAGATTTTATCAACGACGCCAAGCCAAAACTTAGTTTAGTTACTATAGATCAAGCATTAGGTGTTGCATGTTTAAGAAAATGGAGCATGGGTAGTTTGAGATACGTCGTCTAGTTATCAATTACTAGTGTTTGCACCGTTAAGTGTGTGTAAGTAGTACCTAACGGAGATAGTCTCCACATAGTCTTATAGGAGCGGTTGATGACTCCTCACAAAAATAAGCCTACATCATTGACTTAGTTCAAAAGTGTATGAATAAACACTTCAGTGGAGATAGTCTCACAGGAGCGGTTGATAACTCCTCACAAAAATAAGCCTACATCATCGACTTTCTTACACTTTAATAGGTGAATAACCAAATAGGAGCGGCTGATGACTCCTTCCAAAAAAAATAAGCCTACACAATATAGGTGATAAACACTACAGGGGAAGTAGTCTCATGGAGACTTAGAGTTCTACTGGTACACAGGAAGAATCTCAAAAGGGTTTGTTTGCAGGTGGCGTTCAGTTTATAATTACTCGACGCTTACAGGTATGAAAGATGAATTATGAAAGAAAGTATGAATGTGTAAGGGATAAATACATTCCGGACTGTTGGATATATTGACGGGAGAACATCTGTCCTGATTTGTTAATTTAGACTTAGGTATGGATTACTGAACGGTTAGACGATATTTTCAACACAACCTACGTAAAGACTCTGTTCCATTATTCTTAAAAAATAATAATAATAATAATAGGCGTAGGGATGTGACGACCCCATCGCCCACTGGGTTCTCTTCCCAGTGCAGTCAGTCTCCGCAGGGCAGCTTGTGGCTAGCTGTTGGTGAGTGGCGAGACCGCGGACCTGAGTGCTCCCAGGGGAGGCATCCGTCCTTCACCTCCGGCCTTCCTTCGCCAAGGTCGGAGTGGACGCCGATGAGGGACAGGACCCCTACCTCTGGCTTGCCTTAGCCGGCCGGCCAGAGTGGAGTCGCAAGAGCTATATGCTCGAGGGTGGAAGTGTATTGCACGTAATGGCGTAATAACGGGGAAACCCGCTCACGAGGCAACTCGCGATGGCGAAACCGGAGCCGCACCTCTCGGCACCCTTAGCCGCTCATCCCAATGTTGCCCCTCTGTTGCCAAATGCGGCGACTATTTGAAGGGCCCATTCACTGAGTGGCGAGTCACCGCCTGCCACTAATAGTCAGTAATCATGATTATGGCAGGCGTCGGATTTCTATTGCAATAGCCCAGTTTAAATCCATCCAAACTTCATCACCATAACCCATTTATTCTTTTCACCTATTAGAAATAGTTCCTCCTCCTGCCGAGACCTGTTCATGGAAATGTCAACTATTGATATAGCCGAGAACGGGTTTTGGCAGGAGCACCACATGACATCAACTTCTCCAAAGGGCCTCTACGTGTTGGATCAATATCCCCTCGCAAGCCTCTCAAAGGACAGGGGTAACCCGTGAAATCCAAAAGGAGATACAATAATAATAATATTTTTTTTAATGTTGTTGGGATACTATATATATAGATAGGTTTTAGTTTCCCTAGTTAGTGACTATCGGCAACTTTTGGCTTTATGTCATTTTTATAAGCCAGTTACAAGTTTATTGGTAAACGTTTTTTATTTTTGATCGTTGGTTGAAATATTCTTTAACGGTCGTCAATTAGCGCTGAGGGCAGCGTAGTTTCTCTCTTTGTTTTTTCCTTCGTTCGAAACTTTTCGTGGGAAGGGGGGTATTGTAACGTGGCATTTTTCTCTTCTTTGTCTAGCTTGGTGTATCAACATAATAAAAATGGAATTTCGTTCAAATGAGACTACTAGCGACATCTACCGAAAGTGTGAGCTCATTATTAAGAACGATTATCAGGGATTAAATTAAACTATTTTAATACGGTTTTTATCGCGTTTATTACTTATTTATTTACACCTGACGTTTCAAATACTTTACAGCGTTCATGGTCGCAGGCAGACTAAGTTAACATTTGTCTTTGATGTCATAAGATTACAAACTACCGCCTAAAATTTTTATTGGGAACTATTCCGATTCACGCAGTATTGGCTCACAGTATCTAAGGGTCTTGCAGTCTGCTTCCGTGAATGGAAGATAATGAGTAAATAAGTCCCTTCACTTGAGCAGGTATGTCCCCGCTCTTCATAATTGTGTAGGGTTAAACAACTATTTAGAATCTCCAAGGGAGCAGTAATGTTAAATCCATGCCGAGTCCTAATGCTTTCTGAGGCATAGCGACCCGTTTAAAGATAAGAGTCTGTAATACTAAATAAGCTGTATTACTTGTATTTTGTTGGTATAAATTTACAGAGAATGCCTGTTCTGTGTAATTTAAAAATAAATTTTTCCAACGATAAAGGGTGGTTTGTCATCATCTTTAACCACTTACTGATAACCTTGCTTTCTTTAGTTACCTTTAATGCAAGCTTTCAAACAACTGCCGCTATGATGGCATTTTGAGGTACACAACTTTTTGCCTTTGCGACAACTACATTTATCAGACTTGCAACCACTTTTACAACCTCATCTGCCATAACCCTGCCCTCCGCATTTAGAGGACATTCTACAATACTCTCTTAAAGAAATCTTTGTCTCTGGAACATCTTCAGGCGAAATAAATCTTTCCTTGCAGACTGTAAATTGGTTCCTTGAGTACAGTTGATTTAAAACACCTTGTTTTGTTCCTAGTTTATAAAGGTTAGAGGCTGTTACTAGCAGTAACGGTAGCAAGCATATTTCTTCCATCGCTACAAGCACGATCAACATCGGGAACTCGGACTCTTACAGTGTCACCAATTGCAGCCATGGGATATTTAACGTTTGATACGTCTAACATTTTATTTGCTTGTTTCTGCAAATTAAGCCGGTCCCTGCGAGCCACAGTCGTGCGGCGAAATCGAAGAGGTAGCCTGCATGAACCACAACAACAACACCCAGCACTACTGCCTCTGCACCTCCAACGGCGAGCCGCCCACCACAGACTACAAATGCCCAAGGAGCACGGGTAATTTCCAATTAAAACCCTCCGCTAGTTAAGCCGCCATTGTTTTCGTTAAACTGAATGACACGACTTTTCTAAGACTCGAATAAATTAGAAAGGAGTTGTTTTATTTACTGTGGTAGGGACATCATTCATGTTGAACCTGTCCAGTTTTAATTTAATCATACACCCGTAAATCTCATAAATGAGAAAGTAAGTAATGTAAGTAAGTTTTCTAGATTGTTATAAATAAAATTAAATCCATTTATTTCAGGCTACAATGGCCCATAGTGCACATACAATTAAATGGTAAATGGGTCGCCCGGAAATATAAAAAAATTCATCATTAAAATGCTATGTAGGTAATTTCCTAACTGCCATAATATTTTATTTTTTGTTTTTAGTAAGCCAATTTCCTAACTGCCATAATATTTTATTTTTTGCCTCCAGGTTTTCGTTTTCGTTTGTGGGTATTGGGTATGAATCTGTATCTGAAGTTTTTTCAGACTCCTCATCTTCGGTAAAAGTAGGCAACAATTGACTTGAGCTAGCTGAAAATAAATTTATATCATTTTGAGTAGACTTCACGCGGTCAGTTTCGATGGGCTTCTAGTTGATCACTTTTGGCGGACTCTACTTGATCATTTTTGGCGCATTCTTCTTGACAATCTTCGGTAATTGTGCTCTCAGTAGATAATAGTTTCTCCAAGTCTTCTTCTGAATGAATATCAAGCAGAGCCTCATTTGGTATAGAAGAACTTTTAAGTCCTACTTTTAACTTCGTTCCGAACATAGCTTCATATGGAGTACAGTTAATTCCTGTGTGATGGGCTCTATTTTTCATTAATTGTACAAAACGTAATCCTTCCGACCATTACTTAGTGTTGTTATCCGCCAACCACGTACTCAACATATTCTCTATATCCTGGTTTGCTCTCTCCACTGACCCTTGGCTTTGAGAGTGTCTCGGTTTACCATGTACAATTTTCAATTCGGGCCACATTTCACAAGCTTCCTGAACAATTTTATTCGCAAACTCTCTGCCATTATCGCTTTGAAGAATGCTTGGTGCACCGAATATTGTAAAAATATCAAGTAAGATACATAGGGCGCACTGTAAGTTTTCGGAACTGGCCACTTACATAAACAATATTTAAAAATTTATTGCAACATTTGAAAATAGAACTCTTTGGCTGTAGAATGCAGTTTGTTTCATCTGACTGTCTTTTGTTTTTACCTTGTGGCGCCATTTAAAAAATTGTGTGTCTGCATCAGCATGGATTTAACTAGGGAAAATTTTCATAGTATGATTTTCTACGATTTTAAGTGTAATTTGACAGCTCAACAGAGCATCGCTCGGCTTGAAACAGCTTTTGGCAATGAAGCACCATGCAAGACAACTGTTTATACCTGGTTTGCAGAATTCAAGCGTTGTCGTATCAATCTCAGTGACGAATCTCGCGATGGTCGGCCGTCCACCGCTGTGACCAACAAAAACATCAATGCTGTGCGCCGTATGATTGAAACAGACAGGCATGTGACCTACCATGAAATTCGCGCATCCTTAGAAATAGGCATGAGTCAAATACAATTAATTCTACACAAACATTTGGATGTGAGAAAGCTGTGCTCGCGGTGGATCCCACACAACTTGACCGAGGCTCAAAAAACGGACCGCGTCACTTGGTGCAGTGCCATGCTTACCAGATTCAACGAAGGTGCGTCAAATTTGGTGTGGGACATAGTAACAGGTGACGAAACATGGATTTATTGCTACGATCCCAAAACAAAGCAGCAATCGAGCGTATGGGTCTTTCAAGATGAGCCGAAACCAACCAAAGTGGCGCGCGTGAAAAGTGCATCTAAGCGGATGATTGCTTCTTTTTTTAATAAAACTGGACACGTGGCTACTGTTGCTTAAGAGAATCGTCGTACAGTGAATAGTGACTGGTACACGACCATTTGTTTGCCGGAAGTTATTGACGAACTCCGTAAAAATAACCGTAAACGCCGTATCATCCTGCACCACGACAATGCTAGTTCTCACACGGCCAGACAGACAAACGACTTTTTGAAGGCGAAAAATGTAGAACTCATGAGTCATCCTGCATACAGTCCCGACCTGGCACCTTGTGACTTTTTTCTGTTCCCAAAAATTAAGAACCAATTACGCGGTCAACGATTTTCATCACCAGAAGAGGCTGTCGAGGAGTATGAAAAACACGTTTCAGAGGTCACCACAGAGGAGTGGCACAAAAGTTCTCAAAACTAGTTTCATCGAATGAAAAAGTGCATAGACGCCAAGGGAGATTATTTTGAAAAACAATAAATTAATTTTGTACCTTTAATAGTATTTTTTCATATTCATTCCGGAAACTTATAGTGCGCCCCACGTATATGCTACTTCTTCCGCAGTTTTGGTCTTGAGTGGACGAAGTTGAACAAATTTTGTGAGATGATCTTGGTACACAAGTATAAATTTCAATTAGATCTACTTGACATCTTGCATTCATTTCGCCGCTAAGAATTGGTTTCACAACTAATCCTTTTTTTGGAACGCTGCGTTTCTTTTCGCAGCTCTCACATAGGTTCAAATAAATGACAATCATTTCCCTCGTAATATTTTTATAGCGAAAATTTAGCTCCTTCTCCATTCTGTTTCTACCCCCATGCCCTACTTCCAGATGGGTATCATGCAACATTTGAAATATCTCGTCTTTTTTCACGTAGTACCTAATCATATTGTATTTGACTGGAACAATCAATTTCTCTATTTCTCCAACAGCCATGACGTCGAATCTTCGCAAACGCTGATAATCTTCAGGTTTTTTATGCGACGTCTTTAATTTTGCGGCTTTAACTTTTTCAATCATCTCAGCATAGCTTTCGTTTTGTCCTTTTAACGATATTAATTCACTCAATCTTTCGTCAAATTGACGATTCATGTCGTTTAATTTCGAAATATCCATGATTAATTATTAAGACACACCCTCAAAGCTGTTTCAGTATAGTTCGACACTGACACCCGTATTTTTAAACCTTCACTCAAACTCGACTCAACTTTACTCCAACTCATTGGTATATTTAGTTGTCACTAGCTTCCTTGACTTGAGATGATTTTTAAGGAGGTGAGTATTAAACTGTCAAATATAAGGTTGGTCAAGAGGTACCTTGAGGCGTCCTTGAAATGAAATAAAGTAGATAAAAAACGGGTTTTTGCCACTTTTGGCCTAGGTATTTATTTACTTTATTTTATTTTTTAATCTATTTTTTTGTAATTTTTAAATTTTTGTGTTTAAAATTGTTATTATAACCTCATTGGAGTTTGCTCAAGCAACTAACTAAGAATGTCATTTTCAAGGACTTCCTTAAGGCGCCCTCGAATGAGTTTGAGTGAAGGACGTTCTTAAGGTTATGTTTAAGAATACGGGGGTGAGTTACGAAAGTAAAATTGTAAAACCTTTTAAAGTAAACAAACAGAATCAATTGGCGTTTGAGTACGACGCACGAGCCGCACGCTGAACGGCGGTCTGTGATTGGTCCAAGCGTGTCACGCGTTCTTCTCTCCCCGCACCACGTCAAATTTAGCACAATTATCAGATTGTCCAATTATCACATAGCCTTTTAATTATATCATATAATAATGCCCGTGCATTGTGATAATAAATAATGAAGTTTAGATAATAATTAATCACTTGACCCGATAGGGCTAGACATTATACATAATGCTCGGGCATTATTAATAATGCTCTTATTAATCACTTGGTCTATAACATATTCACAGCTGATCTAGCCAACTGCCATTACAACTTGTAAATACCATAGATATGCCGACGACATACAAATTTATTTTCATTTAAAGGAAACAAAACAAAAGTCTCTATAAAAAAGATGAATAAAGATTTGCAATGTTTGTATGACTGGTCTCAAAACAACTCATTATACCTACACCCAAATAAATCCAAAATGTTAATCTTAGGAACTACACACCAAGTTAAACGTGTGACAGAGTGCGAAGAAAAAAATTAAAATTAATGGTATTTATATTAGAAAGCGAGACATCTGCACGTAACCCAAGTCTTATGATGGACGAGGAACCGAAATATGTCGAACATGTTAACTGAAAATCTAATATAAAATTCCACCTTACATTAAAGAAGAACTACGTCTAATGCTAATTGACTCACTTGTCCTATCACCGCTTAATAATTGTAGCTCTGTATTTCGACATAATTTATCAATATACTTTTCTTGACTCAATGTAACAGTACAATTTTGTTTGACAAAGACATTCTTTTACAATTTCTAAGTCTTTTAATACAAAATGTTTACTTAAATAAGTAATGTGTCATAAGAAAAAACAAAAAATCATCAACATACAATGTTACTATAGTAGTTTTAAGGTACAGACATGGTTCAGTTTTATATTTAACATAACCATCATGCAGCATGCAACAATCTGCCTTTTAGTGCCATGCTCGAGATGCCTGCTTGAGACCATATACCTACAAAACCCATAGGTTTTTGCATGTATATAGTCCCAAACAGGTCACCATTCAAGAAGGCGGTTTTTACATCAAGATGACTAACAGTTAGATTCAACTGCACCAATAACGCAAATAATAATTTAAGTGTTTTTATGTCGCACAATAGGGGAAAATGTTTCACGATAGTCTACACCAAATTTTTGAGAACACCCCTAAGCCACGAGCCTGGCTTTCCTTATTTTCCGAGTCACACTTTTTTTAAAGAACCACTTCACTATACACCGTGAAATTTTAGTCGATTTGGACCCATCGTCCAGTGACTCTATTCATGCAACCGAAAAATTTTCCCCATGGAACATAGCTCGAAACATGAAAAACAAATTTGGACTTCCCATAGTAAGTTGTTCACGTGATGAGAAATTTTGTATGGGAGGTCCAAAAATTTACTCCACTACAATGTATCTTGGGGAAAGTTGTTCAGTTACATGGATGGAGTCACAGGACTACGGGTCCAAAACGACTAAAATTTTACAGTGTATTTCCACTGGCAGGAATGTCAACAATTTCCTATGCATTGTTGTATTCAAAGCTTTTTAGCTCTTCTTTGACAACCAGTTCCCATTGTTTTTTCTCTGGTCCTTCCAGTGCTTCTTCTAATGTGAGTTCATCACTGAAAGACTCTTACTTTCCTGTGTACATAAATCCATATCTGTCAGGTTGTTTTTTTTTTGTGGTAATGTTCTTCTGGTAATATCTGATGGTAATTCATTATCAAATATCATGGACTCGTGCTCGGGCATATATGTGTCATCCATGTCCTCAGCGCTTTCCAATGAGCTAAATGAATCCTCTCTACTGTTCTCATCTATATCCCACTGAAGGCTGGTTTGGTTCACTATCTTCTGATTTACCATCTCTTTCTTCTATTTCGACTATGCTGTCTTGATTTATTTTCCTGTATTATGATAACATCTCGACTTGTTGTGATTGCCCGTGTTAAAGTGTTGTAAGCCCTATATCCCTTGACATCTTCAGAATAACCAATGGCATACATTGATCAGATTTCTTGTGCAACTTACGCCTTTTTTCTTTCTATGTGCATCATGACAGTACTACCAAAAAATTTAATATGGCTGAGGTTTGGTTTAGCGCCTGTCCACATCTCATATGGTGTGCGATTGTTCAATCGAGTTTTTACAATTCTGTTCTGTAAATAAACAGCAGTGTTAATGGCTTCAGCCCAGAACTCCTTGCCTAGTTTAGCGTCGAACAATAAACATTTAGCCTTTTCTATAATTTTGTGTTGGGGTATAGGGATAAGATTTTTGATGAACGTTGATTGGACTTATTCTGGAAACATACAAATGCATTGGTATCGGCGGTTCCATGTCCATTAATTTTCTCTTAATGGCGTCTGTTGTTATAACCCAACCGGAATGTTCAATCGCCATTATCATGGGCATATATTTTTCTGTTAAACCGGCTAACATAATGGTGGGTCCATTATGTTAGCCGGTCCGGTTATCCACTCGTCATTAATCCCAAATCTTGTACCTTGCAGTTTTTGACCCGCTTCGACAATTTGAGTAGCATAAGATGTCATGGAATTGCAATATTTTCCAATCTTATAGATATAAGATTCCTGAGAAGACTAATTTTTCTTGTAAATCCTGAGTCATCGAATAAATTTTCAATTTATTCCACAATTCTTTTGATGTTTTAACAGTTTTTATGTTAACATACATAGCCGGGTCAATTGTTATTATCAACTTGGCCTTTGTTTCTGCATCATCTGCAACTGCTGGCGTTTGGTCGGACACAGGTTTTATGCACCCAATCGTTCCTTCTAGCACCAGAAAATTCTCTGCCGCGAAACTTCTAACCGAACTATGGGGGTTTTTTCAAATTGTCTGTTGCCACGTCACTGCGCTTGAAATATTTAACAATTTTCTGACCTTTTCCACATATAAAACCGTTTCACCATCTGACAGGACCTCTTATCAGCTATAAGATTTATGGTGTGTGCAAAGCAAGGCAGATGTTTCTTGAGGCATTATCAAAGAGTTTTTAACAGCTGCCACCATATTTGCACTATTGTCTGTTAGAATTGCTACAATGTTGTTCTTGTCAATAGCCCACTTGAACCAACATATTAGCAATATATTCGTCTGTATGTCGTTATTGCAAGCGTAGCAAAATATGAGGATTTTAGAACGAATCCATCAAAGTAGTGCAAAGTTATTCCAAGAAAACTTGTCATACACTATGAAGTGTCTGTCCATATGTCACAAGTGGCACAGAAATCATTTTGTAATAGTACTTTAAATCATTTTTCATAGCATTACACTTTTCAGTATTAAGATGTTTAACGTGACTGTCTGATGGCACTTTATAATTCGGTGCTAAAGTCTTAATCAATTTTAAACAGCCCCTGTTTTTCACAGTGTGGAACGGTTTTAGATCAGCGCAAATATAAGACGGCATTAGTTATTGCGGCATGCCGAGGTCCACCCTCTTTGTATGAGGCTTTTAATTGAAACATGCGCGAAATAGGATTAGACACATTTTTATTTGTTATCGACTGCAGATTCTTTTCATCATTTTTTACAGAGCTTGGTCCAGCTTATGCAGATTTTCTTAGCCATCCATTGCCGAGTTTGGTCTATCCTTTTTCTTATCTTTAACAAATATCAGCTTAGGTTGTTTATGTGAACTTGTACTTGCAAATGTCGAGGCGCGTGGTTTGGTATGATCTGTATCATCAGGTTCTTCAGATACAAGTAAGTAACTCTTTTGGACTCACTGTCTCATTTAGTAACTTTAATGTTTTCTTGGAAGACGGGCCGCTGCAAAAAAAATGTAATGTAAAAAACAAAATTCTAGGTATTAATACATATTTTTTTAATCGTAAAACTATGTCGCTCTCAAAACAAAGACGTGCAACTTGGACGGAATATAGCTTGGCAGAGGCTGTTCGTGCGATACGTGGTGGAATGTCAACTTACAAAACATTAAAGCAATAATAAAACCTTGCAGAGTTTCATTTACACTTTGACCACATTTACAAATACGGAGAGTGAGGTTAATCATTGTCAAACTTGAGAAGGTTAGGTTAGGTTGAGGTTTTTCTGGTCGGGATACTAGATACTTTCGGTGGAGAAAACCCCTACGTACTTAAAAAAATTCACTGTACTCGATTCCGCTTTAAAATTTTGACTTAGGCGCGCATTAACAAACTTGAGATAATTTTGTTTTCGTTTTCGGCAGCGTTTTTTTTAAATTCATTTTAAATTATTTGGTCTGGTTTTTGTTTTGTTTTGTTTTTTTGTGTCGTTAGGTAGCTTAGGTCTTCTTATTTCTTTCGATACCTTCCTTGTTGATTTCCGACATCCCTTCGAGAAGATACAAGGAAGGTTATCTCGGATTGAATTAGGAAGATGTGTAAACCGCAAAAAAAAGAAAGAAAACCTAGTGGTGTCAGCGCCTTTCTGTCCCCTCAGGGCCGAAACTAGAATTTTTCTGCCCCGGCGGCATAAGTTTGGCAAAATATGAGTTTTTAATTGTGTATCACGTCTTTATCCCTTACGGGGAAAACAGAGCCTAAGGTTGTTTAAAGAAGAAGGGGGGTCTCGCGTCAAGCGTGCAAAGAAAATGCCATCTTGTTCGTGTGCGCTGCACTGAACATGGAAACTGTGTGCACTAACGCTAACATTAAAATACTATCTAAATCCTCTTTTCAAAAAATTTAACATTTTAACATGAACTGGACTGTATATACTGGAAATTGCATATTTCGTAAGGGACTATCCCTCATTTTTTGAGAAATTAGAAAGATGTCAAAAACTCCGACCATTATAGCACCCACACATATATTTGAAAAAGAATTGTTATGCAATGACATCAAATGTTTATAACAAAATTCCAGCCGAATTAAGAGAATTGCCAGACGACGAATTTAAATACAGACTTAAAAATTGGTTGGTAAAGGGTTGTTTTTACAGCATTAATGAATTATGATAAAAATTGACATGACTACTTAATCTATTTAATTTAAATAACAAAATGACATTTCAATGCATCTGATATTTTGTGCAAGGTAATAAATAAATAAATAAAAAATGACTTTCATCAAATTTAACATTGACATTATTGTATTTAGGCATCATAAACTGATATTAATTAAATTGTAATCAAGAACAAAATTGATCATCTGCTTGTACATTTGTTGAATTACTACGTAAATTCATTAATGATCATAACATTTAAAAAATATAATTTTGCATGCCAGTAATGGTGAAACATGTAGATCCTTCACTGCTTATTGCATCTAACTGTAGTAATATTATATTTTACCTTTATAATATTATTATATATATTTATATATATAAATTTATTATATTATATTTTTTTTTTTTAAATATTTAATTACTGTTACCATGTTTTTGCAAAATAAATATGGTTCCGCCACTTCTACATAGGTGGCGATTAAATTTGATGAATGTTTTATAACATTTATTTCGCGCTCGTTGATTTCACATTGATGGTAAGGACAGGTAACTGCTTGACCGTATGTGGATCCTTTTGAGGCGCTTAAATCTGGTTGGTTTGCGCCGACGCAGCGAGCGAGTAGTTGGCCAGTAACACCGCTAATGGAAGGACGTTTTTTCGTCCATCTCTCGGCCGGGACACGCGCTTGACGTCGAGCTGTCGACAGCCATTTTTGTAGGGGAGCTTCTGATTTGCCAAGTAAGTGCCTACCTTGCTTATTGTGGTATTAACGACGCAGTTTAATTATTTTCATATAGTTTTGAACCAGTGCCTTGCCTCCAAGCGCCTATGCTTAGAACCCGTGGCTGGGTTATTTTCGAAGGCTTAAGCTCGGGCGCTTCCATAATTATTTTTGGTCACATCGAGCCGATTTCGAATTCAATACTTTGTAAATTGTGTTATCGAATGGTGGTATAATCGTTAATTAATATCATAAAATAGTATCTAGAAATTGAATCAAAAAATAGACTTCATTGCATTACATTCATTTCTTGAGTTACAAAAGGGTAGATAAATTATAATTATTAATCTGGAATGTTCTGACTTGCAATTTGGCTTATTGCTTAAATCTAATTATCGATTTCGGTATTTGTAATTGCGCATCATAAAGTATTTATTTCGCCAATCTGTCTATTTAACGATATTCTTTTTTCTGTTAATATATAACGTATCTTTTTTCTGCTTACTAGCGGATGTTAATTGCGATAGGTATATAGATGAGTGGACGAATATTAAATAAAATACATAATTAGTAATTGAATTTCAATTGCTAATTATTTCAATCGCGTAATTTATATCGATATAATTGCAATCATACACATATTACGTCAGCACGAAGTCAGTAAGTTACTCTGCTTAGTGCTTACTTTGCCTCTGATCTTAGCGCTATCCCGGTCACTTTAATCCCTAGGTTCGCCTAGTATTTGCCTGTAATAGGCGTTTTATTAAGCGTTGTGGTGGACAGGTTGCAATTAAGTATACACATGTATTGTAATGTAACACATGATTTAGTTTTGTAAGTTAAGACTAGGCTACACAAATAAATTATTTTTGGTGGCATAGTTTATACATTCTTGAGCTGAATTATTGTATGCATTTTTGTTGCTAAGTATACAAGGCATAAGTTACTTGCTTTGTATTTTAACCAAGCTATTGTTGTTTGGTGTTTTTATTTTCTTTGTGCATAAAATATTTGCACGAAGTCATTAAATAGGCATAAGTTATTTGCTTTAATGATTAATTTAATGCTTGGAATTTATTTTATGAATGCATAAGTTATTTGCATTTATAGAAATATTTATTCCTAAAATTTATAAATAATTGCAACCTATTGTCTACAACTTGCTTAATTAATTTACACTTATATACTATTGGCAGCTATATAGCTCCGTAGCTATATGTAGGTATAGTACATATGTACTATAGTATTTTTTCTTTCTTTATCTTTCACGCTTAACAGAAACAGATAGGTACCTACATCACAGCATAACATACATACGTCACTTGTACGGTAAACGTTTGGCTTGTTGAGTACTTATTTACTTGTTTATTTCTTAGGCCGTATGCTTGGTTAACGGCCATAGTAAGTAAAGGCTTTATATAAGGCTTAATAAGGCTCAAAGAAATTAAATATCTTGTTCAAGTTATTCATTAATTTGTCGTTCATTCGTCGCCTGTTTACGTACTGCAGTGCTGTGGCTAGCGATAACGTTAGGTACATACCTACTCGCATCTGCACGGAACAGGTTTGTTTCGTGTACGCGTGATAACTGTGCGTTTTTTTTTGTTGCGTATTAGTAATCTAGTTTTCTTTAAAATATTAAGCTATTATTTTAGTAGTTTATTTATTACTTTATTAATCAGGAAAAATGGTTATTGAACGTAAACTTAAACTTGCGGAGGCTAAACGCTCTCAATGTTTTTTAAGGATGCAGTCTATTTATGATTTGATCCCTCAGTTGGATGATCATAAGATTGTTAAGCAATTTATTAGTCAAGCTCAGATGATTGAGCAATTGAGGTCTGAATTTATGCAAACAATGGACGACATCAATATGTTAAATTTGGAATTAAAGCCTGAATATGCTGTTAGTTATAAGGCATTGGATGCTTTCGACGATCTTTATTGTGTGGTAAAGCGTAAAATAAATGAAATCGATGCACATTCTTCGAGCGTATCTTCGAAGAAGGCAGACCATGTTCACGCGTGCCGAGAAGAATCTATTAAGATACCTCGAATAGATTTACCGACTTTTGATGGAGATATTCAAAACTTTCCTTTTTTCTTTGAAACCTTTAAACGGGTAATTCATGAAAATAATAAACTTACGGATTCAGAACGAGTCCATTATTTGTTTAGTCATTTGACAGGAAAGGCTAAATCAATATGTGCTGGAATTATTCCAGCGGCAGAAAATTATCATATTGTTTGGGAAGCTCTCATAGCAAAGTACCACGATGAACGTGCGTTAGCTACTTCCTATTTAAACCAGTTGTTTTCTATGAAACCCATAAACGGTCCTTCGGCATTTAATTTGGAAAAATTAATCGATAGTTTTACGGCTACTATTTCAGCTATAAAACAACTTAAAATCGATAATTTGAGCGATTTTATTTTTATTCATTTCGGTCTTAAATTATTAGACTCGGATACTGCAAAAAGTTTTGAAATGTCTATTCGGGATTTAAAAACACTGCCTGATTATGAGGATTTTATTAAATTCGTTCGTGAGCAAGTTAAGATTTTATATCGTACGTCACAGCGGCCTATCGCTACCGCTCCGCCCGCGAAGTCGGACAGCGGCCGCTCGAGCGGCGGCGCTCGTACCGGTCAAAATCGCGTACCGCACGCGTACGTTAGCACGCAAGCGACTTCTTGTACCATGTGCAATAGTGTTGAGCATTTGCAACTATACAATTGCAATAACTTTTTGAAACTTACGCCTAATGAGAGATTTAGTTTCATAAAAAAGATTCAGGCTTGTACCAACTGTTTAAATACGCAACATACCGCATCTAAATGTAATTCTAAAGGGACATGCAGGAAATGCAAGGGTGTGCATCATTCTCTTTTGCACTTTGATAACTCTTCACAAAAATTTGGGTTAAAAAATAAGGAACCAAAGACCAACTCGAGCCGTAATTACGATGATAACTCACTTGCATCCAATAACTCTTCTACTACCGCTACCGCTAGTCCATCAAATTCTACCAAGGAACCTGTATGCACTTTGTCTTCAGTAGGCCGTAATAGGACACCTACTACAGAAGTCCTCGCCACCGCGAAAGTTTTGGTGATTGGTCGAAATGGAAAGGAGCGACTAGTGAGATGCTTGTTGGATCCAGGTTCACAAAAACATTATGCCACTTCTAAATGCTGTCAAATGTTGGGGTTATCGGTTGGTCGCGGTTTATTAAAAACTGTCAAAGGTATTGGCGGTGCTACTCAACCTGTGAAGGGTAGTATAAACATAACGTTTAGATCAAGATTTGGATCTGGCGTGAAATACACTATCGAAGCACTTGTGCTGGACGAAATCACGGCTCAGTTGCCGACGTGTCATATTAATATTTCATCCGCGAACATGTTTGATGATGTTCCATTAGCAGATGATACTTGGTCTATTCCGGGACCAATTGATCTTCTTATAGGCGTAAACTTATTTGCAGATATGTTACTACCGGGTAAAATTATTAATCAACCTGGTCTTCCTGATGCTCTTGAAACGGCATTAGGCTATATAGTTTTGGGCGATGCACCTGCATCTGCGTCACCTACTTCTTCTGTGGGATACCTTTCAACCTGTGATGTTAATGAATTAATAAAAAAATTCTGGGAAATTGAAGATTTGGGCAATGAGACGGTATTTAGCTATGAAGAAAAATAAGCCGAAGAGTTTTTTAAATCAACGGTTAAACGTAAAGATGATGGTCGTTATCAAGTAGCTCTTCCGTTCAAGCTTCATCCCAACAATTTGGGCCAATCCTATCAGACCGCAGAACGAAGGTTTATGGCATTGGAACGAAAATTGCTAGCTCAACCTGAATTGAAATCCCTATATGATGCCGTCATAAAGGAACACTTAGAGAAAAGTTACTTGTCTGAAGTGTCTACAGAGCAAATTGATGATGGGTATTATATTCCTCATCATGCAGTGTGTCGTGAGGACAAAACTACTACTCGTCTTAGAGTCGTTCTGGATGCCAGCGCTGAAACTACCAGCGGCTTTTCATTAAATGATGTTCTTCATGCCGGTCCTGGCCTTCAGGCTGATTTGTTCTGTATTCTGTTAAATCTGCGGCTTTTTGCTATTGCGGTAACTGCTGATGTGCGACAGATGTATCTTTGTATAGATGTGCGCCCTGAAGATCGCAAGTATCAACGCTTACTTTATAGGTTTGATCCGAAATCTCCCGTTCAGATTTATCATTATAATAGGGTGGCATTTGGGTTACGCAGTAGTCCCTTTTTGGCCTTGCGTACAATACAGCAACTACTATCTGATGATGGTAATAGGTTTCCAGAAGCAAAGGAAATCGCATCCAGAGATATTTACATGGATGATATTGCGAGTTCAATAATGAACGAAACGCTGGCTATGACTGCCACCAACCAGCTCATAGATCTATTTAAAGGTGGAGGATTTATATTAGCTAAATGGTCGTCAAATTCAGTAAATGTGCTGAATCAGATACCAAGCGAACTTCATTTATCACAAAGCGTTGCCTTTGATGATGAAACTACTCTTAAGATTTTAGGACTTCGTTGGTACCCATCGGACGATGTTTTTGGGTTTGAAGTTAAACCCGATGATCGACCTTGTACCAAGCGTAATATTTTGTCATCAATTGCTCGTTTATTCGATGTCCTAGGCCTTGTGGCCCCGATAATTTTGTTCGCCAAGCTACTAATTAAGGAGCTGTGGCTTCAGCGAATCGACTGGGATGAGATACCACCTGATAATATTGTACGCCAGTGGCAACGGTTTCAGAGGGAGCTGCCATTGATCTCCAGTATGAGATTCCCTCGCCACCTTGGTGTAATTGAGACTTGTTCTGTGACTGTATTAGGTTTTGCCGATGCTAGTGAAAAGGCTTACGGCGGAGTGGTTTATGTATATGTCACAATGCCTAATAATGACAATGGCTCAGTTCAGCTAGTTTGTGCTAAGTCAAGGGTGGCACCCTTGAGAATTGTTTCGCTGGCGCGTCTTGAATTGTGTGCATGTTTATTATTATCTCAATTAATGAAAAAGGTTTTAGATACCTATACTCCGAGATATCCCATCGATTCTATTCTGGCCTTTTCTGACTCAACGGTGGCTCTTTGTTGGATCCATTCATCACCCCACCGCTGGCAAACTTTCGTTGCCAATCGTGTTGCGAAAATACAGGAAAATCTGTCTAGTAGCCATTTTTTCCATATCAAAGGCATAGATAACCCTAGTGACTGCCTGTCAAGAGGACTGACACCAGCTCAATTGATAGATCACCCTCTTTGGCAAAATGGTCCACCATGGTTGAGACTACCTAAACATGAATGGCCTATCAGCCAGTTTGAGACAGGAGATGGAGATGCTCCGGAAGCTAAATCGGTATCTCTCGTGGCTCGGGATTTTGCTACAAAAAATATAATTTATGAATTATCTCTCCGCTTCTCCTCTTGGAGCAAATATATCAGGACGGTTGCTTATATTTTAAAATTTGGTAAAAGGCTACCTAGGGGTCCTGTAACAGCGAATGATTTAACTATCGCTGAATTGAAAGTTCTTCATTCATTACAATTGGTCTATTTTGGCCAGGATATTGCAAACTTAACTGCTAATAAACCATGTACTGACACTATTTTAAAACTCAAACCGTATCTAGATAACGGAATTTTACGTGTGGGTGGTCGTTTAACAAATTCGAACGAAGCTTATGATTACAAGCACCCAGTGTTACTGCCGCGAAGTGATCATATTGTAGACATATTAATCGATCACTATCATGAGCAGAATTTTCACACTGGCCCGGAGACTTTGATGTCGATCCTTAGACAGAAGTATTGGATCGTTTCAGCTAGGCGTATTATTCGTCAAAGAATTCATAAATGCGTTTTTTGTTTTCGTACAAAACCTCGCGCTACATATCCCAGCATGGCTGATTTACCAGCCTTACGCGTTAACCAAGTTGAAAAAGCTTTCATACACACCGGTTGTGACTATGCTGGTCCCATATTTTACACTCCTATTCGCCGAAGAGGTGTAAAGAGTCAAAAGGCATATTTGTGTTTGTTTACATGTCTTACAACTCGGGCAATTCACCTCGAAATTGCTTCTGACTTGACCACTGGTTGTTTTTTGTCGGCTTTTAAAAGATTTCTTGCTAGGCGCGGACCAATTAAATTCATATACTCCGATAATGGCACTAATTTTATTGGCGCAAAAACTTACTTAAAGGAAATAAGTGAGTTTTTGTTAAATAATTACAAGGAGTCTTGGGAACGTGAACTAGCGGATAATAACATTGTTTGGAGACTTCTTCCTCCAAAATCGCCGCATTTCGGTGGATGCTGGGAAAGTAATGTTAAATGTGTAAAATCACATCTCTTTCGCACAATAGGGAAACAGATATTGTCTTATGAAGAGCTTTCCACAGTCTTAACTCAGATAGAGGCATTATTAAACTCTCGTCCCTTGACAGTGCTCAGTTCTGATCCATCAGAACCTACCGCATTAACACCAGCTCATTTTTTGAATGTAACTCCTTTAAAATTTCTTCCGGCAGTTCCGGTTATTGATTCTTCGGATAATTTATTACAAAGGTTTCAACTTTTAGACAAGCTGATCCAGTCGTTCTGGAACAGATGGCGAAATGAATATTTGCATACATTGCAAGTACGTCAGAAATGGAACTCCCCTTCTGACCCAGTCAAAGAGGGAACTATAGTTATATTAATGCAGGAGAATGTCTCTCCCTTATATTGGCCTTTGGGTCGTATTATTCAAGTTTTTCCTGGGAAAGATGGAATTGTTCGTGTAGCTTTGGTAAAAACAAAAACGGGAGTTTTTAAAAGACCTGTAGTTAAGCTATGTCCACTTCCATCACAATGATTTCTGTAATTTTACAAGTATATTAGAGTGGTTATCTTAGGAAATCTAGGGTTGCCACCAATTCATAACACAATTTATATTTAAGTTAGATTTATTGTTGTTTATTTTCTTTTTTTTTCTTTTGAAAGCCGTTCCTTTCAAGGCCGGGGGAAATGGTTCCGCCACTTCTACATAGGTGGCGATTAAATTTGATGAATGTTTTATAACATTTATTTCGCGCTCGTTGATTTCACATTGATGGTAAGGACAGGTAACTGCTTGACCGTATGTGGATCCTTTTGAGGCGCTTAAATCTGGTTGGTTTGCGCCGACGCAGCGAGCGAGTAGTTGGCCAGTAACACCGCTAATGGAAGGACGTTTTTTCGTCCATCTCTCGGCCGGGACACGCGCTTGACGTCGAGCTGTCGACAGCCATTTTTGTAGGGGAGCTTCTGATTTGCCAAGTAAGTGCCTACCTTGCTTATTGTGGTATTAACGACGCAGTTTAATTATTTTCATATAGTTTTGAACCAGTGCCTTGCCTCCAAGCGCCTATGCTTAGAACCCGTGGCTGGGTTATTTTCGAAGGCTTAAGCTCGGGCGCTTCCAAAATATTTCATTTCATTTTCATTTCTAATGGGAGAAATTTCCCCGTATGGAAATACCAGATTACATTACTTAGCGCAAAAAAGCTACTTAACATAGTTCTGGGGCATGAGCTAAACCCCGAGGATAAGAATCAAGCTTCATGGATCGACAAAGATAGTAAGGTGGTAATTGTTACAAGACTAGATGAAAAAGCCATTTCCCAATGGGAAATTCCCATATCTTAACATGCAGTACAAGTGCGGAAATATGTTTAAAATTGGAACACGTATGTAAATGAACCGCATTCCACTATTAGTATTCATTTACTCCAACAAAAGTTCTTTAACCTAAAATTTGAAGAACCTGCAGCAGGTTTCATATCCCAGCTGAAGGAGTTAAGATACCAGATGTAAAATGCTGGCGAAGAGATTTCAGATAAAATGTTTATAACCAAAATTTTAATGAGTCTTCCAGAGAAGTATAAACATTTAGTGACAGCTTGGGAATCGGTTCCAGAGGCTAATCAAAAATTCTCCCGAGATTAAGATGCGAGTCACCAGTCGCATCTTAATTAAAGAGTAGAGACATGGGAAAGTGAACAAAGCGGTTCTTCTGCATTTGTCGCCACTCGTCGTGGAGCTCCTTCACGTTCATCCGTGCCCAGTTCAAACTGGAAGCAAAGTGAAAATAAAAGTAGTGAAAGTGTTAAGTGTTTTGAGTGTGGTCGTGTCGGTCATATGAGAAAAGACTGCCGTAACAAATAGTGTCATTTCTGCCATCGTACAGGACATCTCATTAAAGACAGTAAACAAATGCAATACAAGGAAAGACAAAATCCTATTAATGACAAAAATAATAATAATGCTTTTATAGTACATCCTGATTTAGGTGAATTGAAAAACATCCAATTTATTTTAGATTCAGGAGCAAGCGAACACATCTCTTCTCAATTAACACAGTTTAATAAACATGAAAAATTTGTTTGTGTAGGTGATGGTAAAAAAATAGAAGTACAAGGGAAGGGAGACATTAGTGTTCTTGCTTTTAACGGTAATGACTATATACCTACAATATAATATTGTATGATGTGTTATTAGTACCTGATTTAAATGTAAACTTGTTCTCTTTGGTATGTGCTACTGACAAAGGTTACACTATGATTTCTGCAAATAATAAATGTAAATTTTTGATGGACAATTCCGTCAGGGCAGTTGCTAATAGAGTTGATCAAGTTATATTTAATGGATTTTAAATTTTACAATAATGATGCCCTAGTAAATTTAAGTCTTTCCACTTGGCATGACAGACTAGCCCACCAAAATTATGATTATGTAAAACAAATTTTAAACAGAAATAATGTAAAATATGAAGGGCTGACTGAACAGTGTAACTCAAGTATTCAGGGTAAGTAACATAGGTTTCCATTTGGCAGCAGTAATAGTAGATCCAACAATCCTGGTGAACTGATCCTTTTTGATTTGTGTGGTCCTATGGAAAAGATATCTCTCATATTATTTCTTTTTGTTAAAAGATGACTTTATTAATTTCAGGTTCATATATTTTTTTTAAAATAAGTTCGAAGTAAAGAAGAAATTTGAAGAATTCATACTGGCTTTTGAAAATAAATATAGTCATAAAATAAAGAAGATCTGACAATGGAACTGAATTTATAAATAAAGATGTTGAAGAATTGCTACAGAAAAAGGGATATTATACAGGAGAGAACAGTGAGCTACACTCCGGAACAAAATGGAAGAATAGAAAGAGAAATGTGAACTGTAGTGGAATCGGCAAGAACAATGATAATACAGGCAGGACTAGGAAAAGAAATATGGGGGGTGAAGCAGTAAACACAGCGGTTTTTACAATAAATAGAACTGGAAGGAGACATGTAGAAGGGAAAACACCATACGAGCTGTTATATAAGACGCCCTTATGATATCAATCTTTTAAGAACATTTGGAATGTGAAGTTTATGTCCATACACCGAAGGAGAAGAGACAGAAGTTTGATGTCAAGAGTAAGACAGGAGTGTTTGTTGGTTATGGAATGAACTGCAAGGGATACAGAATATTATTACAGGATAAGAGGGATGTGAAAACTTATAGAGATGTGTGTTTTACAAAAGCAGCTGACAGGAGTAAAAAAGAAGGAGATCAATAAAATGAAGAGAATTTATTTATTTATTTATTTTACTTTATTATTAGAAGACCAAAGCTTTGCAATATGAAGAGAGTGAGAACACTGATGATGTCTCACAAAAGAGTTTAAATAAAGAGAAAGAACCAAGTATTCATGAGGAAGAGTCAGCCGCAATGAAGAAGAAAATATAGAAGAGGTTAGAACAAATACTGTGAAAACATACAAAGATGAAGAGTTTGCGGATGCCGAAGAAGACCAAGCTGTGAATAACCATGACCAATCAAAGGCATAGAAAACAGAAGAAGAGGGACACGAGAAAGAAGAAAACCAAAGTGGATGGAAGACTATGACACAGTGACACAGCATATGTATCCTTGGGAGAACTTACAGTGCAGCTACAGAGGGAGAAGAAGGAGCATATTGGATGGAGGTAGTCAAAGAAGGACTCACATCATTGGAAAAGAATAATATTTCGTGATAGACAGACGTGACGCCGCCAGAAGGACAAAAAGCTTTGGAGACTAAATGGGTGTTTAGAGTCAAAAACTATATGGAAGGAAAAAGTAAATATAAAGCCCGATTGGTCGCGAAAGGTTTCCAACAAGAAGATAAGTTTGATCACTCAGCAGAAGTTTATGCTCCAGTCGCAAAATTACCAACACTACAAATCTTATTATATATCGCAATAAAATATAATCTGTACATGAACCAAATGGATGTAAAGAGTGCTTTCCTGTATGGAGAGATTGATGAGGAGGTTACTTAAAGAAACCTGAGCGGCTGTTGCAGGATGTGAAGGTATTAAAATTAAATAAAAGATTGTATGGATTGAGAAAGTCACCGAAAAAGTGGAATGAAACAATATATTTATTATCGAGGAAGGGTTCTTAAGAAGCATAAGTGATTACTGTCTCTATTATAAAGCTGACCTAGAATTCTATGTACTTTTATATGTAGACGATATTATTTTAATTTCTAAAAATTAAGAAAAATTTACAAATTTAAAGAAGAGTTTGAAGGAAAAGTTTGAAATGAAGGACATGAATGGAGTTACAAAATATCCATACTTAATATTATAAATGCGAAAGTCTGTCCGTCCGTCTGTCTTTCTGTATGTCTGTCTGTCTGTTACGCTTTCACGGCCAAACCGCTGAACGGATTTTGATGAAATTTGGTATGAATATAGTTGAAGACCCGGGGTCAAACATAGACTACTTTTTGACGCAGGCGGAGCCGCGGGAAACAGCTAGTTTAGGAATGAATATCAAAAGATACAAAAAGTATTTAGCTATAGATCATGCAAGATTGTAAGTCAGTGTCAACACCTATTGAGCCAGGAGTAAAAATATATAAAGAGTCTAAAGACGAAAAGTTAAGAAAAACAGAAGTCTGATTGGAAGCTTGATGTATGCTATGGTAGGAACTCGTCCTGGGGGCTTACCATAATGTCTTATAGCAGTATTATTTTAATATTACTCTCGAAATTCGTACCATGACACGTAAAAAACAATTTTACTTTACGCTTGCATTTCCTAGCAGTTTTGATGACGTCACAGTAAATTGTTCATTCAATTTCGTACCATGAGCAGTATTTGACAGTTAGCAATGTTGTTTTTACGTCAAATTTAGCGATCTTGAAAAAGTTGGTCGGATGTGATTGAAACAAAACCTTTTTTTATGTTCAGTGTGATTCTTTCAATGATCTTGTGTTACAAATAACAAGGTAAATTCTAACTTTGTGCAAAAAACCATTAGTGTGCGACTGTGTGTGTTGAATCTTTCATTATTATGTGTTAGATGTGTTTTGTATTAGTTACGTGATACCACGTGATACCACGATAGTTCGTACCACGTACGGCCATAAGTTCTGTTACAAATGAAAATGCATTTTTTATGAAGTAATGTAATATTACTAAAACTTATATGTACATATTTATAAGTCTCAGCAAAAAATAAAAATCTAAATAAATCCCTGGTAGTCGGGGTCTTATTGGCTGTCGGCCAATTTCTGCCAACAGCCCACTCCACCACCGTCTATAATGAGACGGCGAATGGATGTGGGTTTGGGGGAATGGATTTGGGGGGGGGGGGGGGGGGCGAAAGGCCATATGAGGGGGCCGAAAGGCCATGGCTGGAGGGCGTCGTGGTAGAATGCTAACGCGACCCCATGGCGCCCCCTCAACAGCCGGTGCGGAAACGCCGGAGGGGTCTTAGTGGGTAGTCCAGGCACTCTGCCTGGGAGTCCCACACTTTGTGGGTAAATGCATTTCCCCTCCGTTAATAAAAAAAAAAAAAAAAAAAAAAAAAAGGCTAGCGACAATGCCGGCTCCTCTGTTACTGCTGGACCCTCGTTTAACAAAGGAAGGAGAAGAGTACGAGAACGCCCCATTCACAGTTCTCTCTCGCGAAAAACCTGTGAATCTGGACCCCGCATTTAACTTACTTGGAATTAATCAAAGTTTTTATTAAAAATATTTTTATCTAAACAAACTCGGTGCGAGACCTTTTGGGTGGTCGAGCGCGAACTGTCAGCTGTCTTTTTAAAACGTAAAAAAATGTTCCTAATCTCACTTGCGTGCACAGCTTCGTTTGTAATCATAACCCACATTTCATTTAATTGTTGTAATTGAAATTTAATAATATAAATGTATTTTATATATTTTGAACACACATAATTAATAAATATATAGAATCAACTTTAAAAACACATAATTAATAAATATATAGAATTTAAAATTTAATATTTTGTAACGAGAGTCAATCGGAACACTGCGTAAAAGTGATGCAGCTATACGAATTATATAGCGGAGTCTCGCTCTCACAATCACCAGTGAATAGACAAATCATTCGTTCTTTCACAACACTACGCAGGAATACAACAATCTTGTTTAAAAAGTTCATGGTACGATTTGGAACAATATTATTTTAAGCTTGAAACAAGATGGCCGAAAACCATCATGATTTTGTTAAAGTTTATGGTAAGCCCGCTGATATCTGCTATGCTTTAAGCTACTTAAGTCGCTTTCAATCTAGACCGAATGAAGATCTATGGAAAGCTCTAAAAAGGATTTTAAGGTACATACAAGGAACTCTACACCTAAAATTGGTTTATCAGGTGAATGAAGAAACTCCATTGCATGGATATGTAGACGCAGATTGGGCAGGAGATATTGTTGACAGGAAGTCTACATCGGGCTACATCCTAAAAGTGTTTGGAAATATTGTTTCGTGGTCTAGTAGTAAACAGCAGTGTGTTTCACTATCTTCAACTGAGGCGGAATATGTTGCATTAACTAAAGGTGTGTAAGGTTGTTGGATTCAAAATTTATTACACGAAATAGGAAAGTGTATTTTATTTTGGAATTAATTAAGGTTTTTTTTATCACCAAATAACCTATATTATTTAAACCCGTAGCAAACAAACGGTGTAGCCAACGCGATGTAAAAAAAAGTAAATACAGAAAATATAATCAGCAGCAAGTTCAAAATGCTATCAGTTTAGTAAAAAAAATGAAAGAAAGATTATATATAAAGCTGCCAGGGAAGCAGGCGGTCCATGTAGCACTTTGAAGCGTTACCTGGAAAATGAAGGGGATACTATAAGAAAAATGGGGCGGCCTTATGCGCTGTCTTCTGACTTAGAGTTAAAGCTTTACAATTATATTATAGAAATGGAAGAATTAGGATTTGGACTACCTTGTTTACCAAATTAGGAAATACGCTTATGAGCAAGTTACACAGAGGCTGTTCGGTATTTCAGGCAGAGCTCTTCGCCATACTCGGGGCTTGCCGATGGACCCTGCACCGCGGCCTCGCAGATGTAACCATCCTATCGGACTCTATGTCTTCGATCGCGGCTCTGGAGGATCGGAGTAACTCGCACCCTCTGGTGAGCGAGATTCGCCAGGTCGTGGCAAGGCATCGGGAGATAGGAAACATCTGCTTGGCCTGGGTCAGAGGACATTCTGGCGTCGCCGGAAACGAGGTGGTGGATCGCGCTGCCAAGGCTGCTGCTCTATTACACAAGGTGAATGATTTTGACGCCATACCGGCGTTGTACATCAAACACCTTATTTGCACAAACACCAAACCATCTGGCAGCAGCGATACAACAGCGAACCACAGGCATCACACACGAAATCACTACTACACCAATCACATTCACTCGCCCAAGCGCCGGTTTCACCAGAGCTACCTGCACCGGTTCCACATCACTCAGAGTGATTTCTGTCCCTGTGACGGCACCACCACGCAAAATTACACACATCAACACTGTCTCATGTTTGGTGCCCGAAGGGCGGATCACATTCTTATATGTAAAATGGTGCAGGTAGATCCACACTCACGGCTGTTATAACTAAAGAATCCACTCTACAATCGTACGTAGAGCTGATCGACAGCGAAATGAAAAGATACCAGAAAACAAAATGCATCAATTCTAAAAATCTAAACAAATATGTAAATAAGAAATCACATCGCAAAGTAAACAATTTGATTAAAAAGGCCTTATTTGAATCGATCTTGCCGGCACACGCTCTCAGTCCATTCAGTTGCCCGCCGACTTTCAAGGAATAACAATCAAGTCACGTCACTGGAACCAACAAAACTAGTTTATTTTGATAAAATTGCTGACCTTCAAATTATACAAGACGAATGGAAGATGATTGTGTATTACAACATGACTACATACCGCAGTAATTTATACAATATTGAAGATTATGTTAAACACCTCAGTGGTCAATGTAAATCTCAAACAGCGTTTTTGACGTTGGCCAATCAACTAGAACATGAAATCAACGAACTCAAATACAACGACGCTTTGCTAATCTCATCACAAGGCAGCCGTCGGAAGAGAGGACTAATTAACGCGGTCGGCTACGTAGCCAACTCATTATTTGGTGTACTTGACGAGAGATTTGCTGAAAAATATACTGAAGACATCAAACAAATCCAAGACAACGAAAAACATATTCAAAATTTATATAAACAACAGACATCAATTGCTGAAGGGGAATATAATTTACTAAAACGAAATGAACTAGCTATGAATAAACAATTCAAACTTATAAACTATCACATAAAAGAATTATACACCAAGACCAACAAAATGCAAGCGGATTACGAAAATACATTATATATTACATCAAGTGCCCTGGCAGCAAACATCATCATATCGAATTTACATCGTATTCAACAGTCACTACTTGACGTCATAACTGATCTGCGAAGCGAACACATCGACTTACATTTGCTTAGACCCACACAGCTCCAAACACAACTGAACATCATCGCTGGCCAACTACCCAACGACTGGGCTTTACCTATCAATAGTCAGAACATTAGAGACATTTATAAACTGCTTCGTGTACATACCAGAGTTACAGAAGAATTTATGATTTTTGAAGTAAAAATTTCTCTTGTAAACAAAGATTTGTATGAATTACATCGCGTCATACCGATCCCACAGAAACAACAAAACGGACGCAGCATATCTATTGTTCCAAGTGCATCATATATGGCTATCAATCTCCGAAAAGATTTGTTTATTCCATTCCAGGCAGATCAACTGCAAACATGCATTCAAACGGATGCAACACACATTTTATGCCCTCTTTATCAACCCATACATAACATTAAAGACGCCAAATCCAATTGTGAAGCACAATTAATAAATAATAACAAGATAACAGAATGTAAAACAATAAATGATAATTGTAGCGACAAATGGATCAAGTTGCATCCCGGCGGTGGCAGCTCGTGGCTCTTCTCGTGTTGCGAGGAACGCGCAGTCCGCATTTTCTGCTCAGCTGGTATGACGTCGAAGTCATTGTCCAGCACAGGCCTTATCACACTAGGTCAAGGTTGTTCATTGAAAGGGGATACTTTTACCATACATTCACATTATGATATCAAAACTCGCATAGATACAGATGAGATTAGTATCACCATCCCACAAGTTTCTGACATAAACAACTTTGTCAGTAATTCGACATTTAATCTAACAACGCCAGAAATACACTCGCAGATGTTAAAGGACCTAAAACAAAAAATTGATGACGTTAAAATGCAGCAGGACACAGCTACTACAAGCCTTTCTCTCCATGATGTTCATCAATATTCTGCTATTTACACTATGCTCTCCATTGGTGTAACCGTGTTTATCATATGGAGCATCTACAAAATAAGAAGATCTAGTGGCAACAACAACATCAGCTCGCGGGCGGACAGCCCGCCACCAGTACAGCTGGCCCTAGCGCCGGTGCATGGCGCGCCGCCGCCGCCGCCGAGCTGCAGTGCGAGGTGTGAGATAAGTGCTAGTACAGTGCATAGTCATTCTTTGCCAAATCTCGATAAAGGTGTAGAGTCAGTGCGCGTGTGTCTCGATAGTGTTCCGAAAATAGATAAGGCTACGTCGCCCATAACATTCTAGTTGGACACATAACCTATCTTGAACATGTTTCTGTCAACTCTATATTCTTATTATTTTACTTAATACCTATTTCAATCTCTTAATTGTTTACAATATTTTGACTAAACCATTAATTTTACTTTGTTTTAATACTTTAATCCTTTAATTTTCTTTCTTTTAAGTCGCCAGTATGTACGGGCAAACCCGACATGCAAACATATATCTATACAATTTGCTTACTAAGCGCCTGCGTGCGCGCTACAGTCACATACTTAACAATTTACATAATTTAGTGCAATATACGACTTCTACCTAATAACATCGTTTCTCTTGTGCTCCCACATACAACATCTACAGTGATATCCTTACACAACAAGGATATACCCTTACAGTGACGTTAATTGACGCTTTCAAGGAATAGTTAAGTGCTTTATTGCGAAAAAAAAACATTATGGAAAGGGACGACGATCAAGCGGCCAAAACGCTACGACGACGCTTTAAATGATATTGATATGACTAGTTATTACTAATAAAAAAGTAGAAAGTTCAAATAAATCAGGCGCGGGTAAAGACGACATTTATCAAAGTAAATGGTTTGCCTACAGATCACTAGTTTTCTAAACAATAAAAATATGCCTACTGGAACGATAGATACTGTAAGTATATGTTTTACACTTATATATACATATATAAGGTGTTGTTTTATTAAATACTGATACTTTCACAGGTGATTCTACGTATGAAAACCTCAGGCCAAATAAAAAAACAAGACATAGTTCTTCGAACAATAGTGATGCATGCAAAACTACGCCTTGCTCTGTGCATACACGGTCACCCGCGAATTTTAATTCACAATCTCATATTGCTTTGTGACAGCCCACAACTTTCAGGGTTATTTATCTATGCTACGTATAAGTGAAGTCACGTGGTACTTTATTTAATTAGAATGAGCATGATTTAAAAATATAAAAATACGGGCGGACGGACAGCGAAGTCTTAGTAACAAAGTCCTGTTTTTACCCTTTGGGTACGGAACCCTAAAAATGACATTAAAAAAATTAAAATTAGGGATATATTGGTAAAAAAAAGTATATTAAAAACAAGTTAACGAAATTTGTCAATTGTTTAAAATTGCAGGATAATCCGGAGGGACACATATCGCAAGATTTACCAGAGATATCGGTAGAAAATAATTGAAACCACAAAATATACGGGCTCAAATTAATGAAAAAGATGATATTATGAAGAATGTGCCCCAACAACAAATTGCGTATAAAGAAAAAGACGAGGATGATTTATTTGGAGATTATATTGCGAGCCAGTTAAGAAAAATGGATCGTTTAACAAACGCTATTGTAAGACATCGGATCAATAAAAATATTTAAAGCCGAAACTGGCTGTCGAGCCGATACGTTTTCAGATTTTTCAAGACCATCTAGCACACAGAGTCATTATCTTTGATGGAGTATCAAGCCACCTAGATTACGACATCGTGGATGTAGCAGAGAAACATGGAATTACTTTATTTTGCCTTCCCAGCAATACAACTCATGAGTTGCAGCCAATGGACAAAGCTGTATTTAGAGCATTGGAGCACTACTGGGATCAAGAACTTTTAAAATTTTGGTATCAGGATAAAAATAAAATTCTTACAAAACAAAGGTTTGGAAGAATTTTCACTCCTGTGTGGGATAAGGCTCTTACTCCTTCAAACATAAAATCCGGCTTTGAAGCTACTGGAATTTATTCTTTTAATCCGAATAGAATTCCAGATTGTGCCTATGCTCCCAGCTTTCCAACTGCCTTGGCACCAACAGAAGAGCAACCTGAACATGATGTTAACGTAATAGGAGAAAGTAATGCAGCAATGATTAACACAGCTTCTAACCTCGACGACGAACAGTTTAGCTTAACTTGATTAAAAGTAATATGTCTGCAATACAACTGCCATGCTTTTCTCTACCCATTCAACAACCTGAAACCGCTACCATTCTGTCACTTGAGGTATCTGCAACTTCTTTCTTTGCTTAGCCTAGCCCATCCACATCTGCAGGGCATACAAAAGAGATTAGAGAGTTATCCGTTGCAGATATGATGAAGACTCCAGAAAAAGTTTCTACAAATACAACTCCACGACGTAAAGCAATCAACAGTTTAGCACAGCATTTGACCAATAGGATGTTCTCAAAAAAAAAAAACTTGCAGCACCAGGTACCTCGTCAATAACTAAGGGTCTCCTTAAGAAGAAAAATAAAAAGGAGAGCAGTGCAAAAACATCTGAATCTTGGTATAGCTTTATTTGTAACGAAGATAGAGTAGCAGATATGAGACTTTGTACCTCTTGCAGTTCCTATATACATGAAGAGTGTGTAGATCTCACAGCTTCAGATAAAGATGTTTATCTGTGTCCAAATTGTGAGGAAGATTTTCGTTAAAAAGTTAAAGTTATTATGGACATTTCATGACCATATTTCCTACACATGTCGCGTGGTCATTTCCCCGTTTTTTTTTAAGTTGATTTTTTTTTAAGTTCCTAATTATTGCCAAAGATTATGTGCCGTATTTCTTATAGTACATTAAACATATAATATGACTGTGTGGTTTTATTTCTTTACTCGTATTGGTTTTTGTGAAACTTAACCTCAAAGCTTAAGATGACCATATTCCTCCCCTGTACCTTAATCAATAGTAGATTTAACGTTCTAAAATACTGGCAACACAGAAATATCTCCTTTTCCAAAATGGCGTCGCGATGAAAACATGTTTGTAATGCTCAGAATAGCATAAAAAAAAGTAACAATACAATCAATCTTTTAAGTTTTGGTTACAGATACTGTTCAATTCAATTATTTCGTTGTTTAGCTTCCTTTTTCAATCATGATTTTTAATGTTTAGACCATTTTTATATTTTCTTGCGGTGCCAACATTTGGTACATGTAATATGAATCAAACCTTATTATTGGCACACATGCCAGTATGAGGTAATTATGATTAATTTATTTTTATGATAAGGTAAGGACGGGCAATATGGAGATGTCGGGCAAAAAGAATATTTTCATTCATTTCTGGAGTAATTGTTAGAAAGAGAGAGCAATAGTGTCGTGCGATGCGCACGGCCTTGCCGCTAGTTAGCAAACATCAATCAGTGCGGAAGCCATGTTTTTTTACACAGTGCGACAAAATAATTGTTTTTAGATTAAAAATTGTGATAATTCGAGGTAAGTACATCGCAAATTATTGTTTAAGTGTTATATCTATAGCCATAGAAGGTGTTATTATTTGTGATGTAAATTCAAGTTTGAACTTGCTTCTCAAGCAACCGGTGTATATCTTATAATGAGATATATAGAACAAGTACTTTGCGGGCATTATAAAACCGGGCAAAGAGAATATTATTCATTTTGCCCGGTATGTCTTTTATTGAGATTGTTGTCAATAAATTAAATATTTTATTATTTAAGATCAATTAATCTTAATTTTTTTCTTTTGTTTTAGATGGTGTATAACTACAAACGTAAAACTGACCGTGCGAAATGGTCGGAAACCAGCTTAGAACGTGCTATGCAGGAGGCACAAAAGAGTTCAATTTTGAACGCGAGTAAAATGTATGGTATTCCGTACGCAACTTTATTTAGACATGTTAAAAGTGGTACATCAACAAAAAAGCTTGGACGCTTTACTGCGGTTTTCACCAAAGAGGAAGAGGAAGAGCTGGTAGCTTATGCGTAGAAAATGGATTCATTGTGTTATGGTCTAACTCGTGTTGAATTTCTACATTTAGTTGGAGAATATGCAAAGAAATTAGGGAAAGAGGGAATTTTTAAGGAGAACGTGGCTGGAAAGGGATGGTTCAAGAACTTTAAACTTCGTTTTCCAAATATAGTTTTGAGAACGCCAGAGCCGACTTCTATAGCCAGACTGAAAGGATTCAACCGTGAGGCTGTCGAAAGGTTTTATAAACTTCTCGAAGAAGTCATGGAAAAGCATAATATCACACCCGAAATGATATTCAACATGGACGAGACTGGCGTAAGAACATCTTCAAACAAGCCACCCAAAATATTGTCAACATATGGCAAAAAACAAGTCGGAGTTGTAGCCAGCAATGAGAAAGGTGTGCTTACGACAGTCATCTGCTGCTGCAACGTTACTGGGAACCTTATACCGCCTTTTTTCATTTTTAAAAGAAAGAGATTTGATCAGAGGCTGCTCGATGGATCACCGCCAGGTTCTGAAGCATCGACGACTGACAGCGGCTGGATTTCTGCAGAAAAATTCTACGAGTGGCTTCAAATGTTTGTTAACAAAGTTCGACCTACAAAAGAGAAGAAAGCTCTTTTATTGCTAGACAATCATGAATCCCACAAAAATTACGCTGCTTTGGAATTTGCCACAAAGAATAATGTGATATTTCTTTCAATTCCGCCGCACACTTCCCACAAACTGCAACCGCTGGATGTCTCAGTTTACGGACCATTGAAAAAATACTTTGAGATAGAAGTAAATTCCTTTCAGAAAGCACATCCTGGCTGGACCATAGGTCAATACGATGTTGCAAGAATATTCACAGGTGCATAATTAAAAGCAGCGACACCAGGTAACGCTATCAGTGGTTTTCGTGCCAGTGGGATTTTTCCTTTCAATAAACACCTTATTGGCGATGAACACTTTAAACCTTCAGAAATTTATCAGACTTATGAAGAGATTGGACGGCCACAAGCAAACACCTATCTAGCTGGTACATTGCAAAAAGATACCTTACCGCAGGAAAATACTTTGCAACATAACGACCAATCAAGTGCTCTCCAAGAAGGCGAGATTATAAGCCATGTTACAATTGAATTGATAGAAGAGAATCAAATTTTGCCTCAAGGAAACATTTTACAACAGAAAATGGATGACATTCAGACAGAACCTCTTTCAGAAGAACCAAAAAGTGTCTTAAATAGGTTACATCAAGCAATCTTAGAGCAAGCTGTTTCGCAACCGCATGAAAATAAAGCTGAAGAAGAAGCACTTCAAGAAGCTTGTCACTCCCGGGATACAAACAAATCTCTTCAAGAAATCCTGCAAGAAATTCGACCGATTCCTAAAGAAAAAAACAAGAAATGCACCAGAGGAAGTAAAAAACAAAAAGCTGAAATTCTGACCAGTACGCCAATAAAAGAAGAACAAAAAAAGAAGCACGATGCAGCTGTCGCCAAGAAAAAAGTTTCTTTTCGGGACAAACCTGGACCATCAAATATAAAAAAGAGAAGAACCCGCGGCTATATACCTAAATCTAAAGAAAAAGAAAACCACCCTGATTACTACTGCACTGTATGTAAGGAAAAGTATTCTCATCCACCCAGAGAAGACTGGATTCAGTGTGATACTTGCAGGGAATGGACACACGATGCATGCTCTTCATATATGGGCCGCGGATCCTATTTTTGTGATGATTGTGATGATTAGTTTCTTTATTATTACTTTTGCCCGCCTACAGAAATCATTTTACCCGCCTTAGACGGGCATAACGAATAATGTTGATGTTTTTAAAAAAATATTAGTTCCTACTAGAAGACATAAGTTTACTTGATAATTTGTTTTGTTTTTCAAACATTATAAACCTATATTACATTTAATTTAGAAGCTGATTGCCAAAATTGATAAACCTATGCCTTTTTTTTTAAAGCAAACCTTAGTATAACCGTTCTGCCCGTCCGTCCCCAAAATGTACTTTATGTGTGTTCTTTTTCTATTCAGATTTCAAATAATTGCATACCGTAGCTAAAGAACATATTTTTCCAAATGTTAGCCCAGTGCCAATTGCATGTGTAGCGTTTCCGAACGCTACTTACGTTTGTGAACGCAACCTCAAAAGTTTAGAGCTGTCAATCAGACAGATAAAAAGGTGGGAGAACGGAAGATTTGTTCGTACGACGGATTTGTAGATTACAATAATAAACTGGATTTCCTTCATATAAAGTGTTTGCTTTGTGTTTGCTACAACGAAGTAAAGAGAAACATTGAACACAGATGAGTACATGGTGGAACTCATTACTAACGATCCCCATATTGGTGACCCCTCGAAAAATTTGACTTCGTTGTTGGACACAATTAGCGCACTCGTCGTCTTCTTTAAACGTTGCTGTTCCCTGAAGTGGTTACGAACGTTGGGGTTTCAAGAACTCTGCACGTTTCGACTTACTCTACTGGACATAGCACCCTTTTCTTGCCTGCTACCTGTTGGATACCCGGCTTTGGTGTATAACCCTGCACTTGCATGCTGCATCGTTTTTTGTGGGATTACTTACAGCTGCCTGACTTCCAACTAACAGTAAGCAATGGAAGACAAATGGTAACAACTTTTCTTTTATCTGGTGTCGGACAAACTTACACAGTGAAAGTGCTTGTTGAACTAACATTTTTCCTGGTGTTTTTTGTGTACATATTTAATTAAAGATTGTCTCCCACACACATAACTCTCATGAGGAATGACATAAACACATAAGGACATTTATTTTTCATTAAATTGCAACAATTAAAATCCTTACTTTTATAACCCGTTGAAATCATCCCGGTTAATAACTTTATTTGTATTTGATTTTGTTAAATCCTTGCTTCTGCACCTTGCATTCATACTGTTTTGTTTAACTAATTTCAATTACAAATTTCTAACAAAGTTTTAATTATAATTAGTTACCTAAGTACTTATAATTTCAAAACTTATTGACTAAAGTACTTAACTTAAAACTGTTCCAAATTTAATTAATATACATAAAAATAATCCTAATTTTTTTTTAAAGTTTTGTTTGCATGTTTGTTCCTGTTCATATATTTTTTTTTAAATTACTTTAAATTTCAAAATGTCAGAAGAATTGAAACAGCAGGTGCTGGAATTACAGGAACAGCTAAAACTTTTGCAACCCGGTTCTAATTTTGCACATACAGTAAATGCAGTATCGATAAAATTGTCAGACTTCTGGGAAGACAAGCCGACCTTGTGGTTCGCTCAAGCAGAGGCACAATTTGATATATCAGGCATAACCCAGAATGCTACTAAGTACGGGCATATTTTAGCTAAATTAGATACCAGATTGGCCAGTGAAGTGGAAGACATAATCGCAGACCCTCCTCCTACAGGTAAATATGAAAACCTAAAAAAGGAAATTATTAAAAGATTATCATCTTCTAAAGAACAGCGGGTCCGTAAACTACTTAGTGAGGAGCAGTTAGGTGATAGAAAGCCTTCAGCATTTCTTCGTCATTTGCGGTCACTCGCTGGCACAACGGTTGGCGATGAAGGGATTATCCGTGAACTGTGGATAAGGCGATTACCACCTGACATTCAGCGGATCCTTACAGCTCAGCGAGACCTACCGTTGGACAAGGTTGCTGAGATAGCTGATGCCATCTCAGAAACTCCATCCTCGGCGCCCTTGGCTGTTCATGCTGCTTCTTCTTTTTCATCTTCTGAGCTTGACCATATTAAGAAATCTTTGCTCGAGCTATCAAGGAAAGTTGACGCTTTGGCGAAAAACCGCCCATCCCGTCAAGGTACCCGTTCTAGGGCAAATTCTAGGTCGACATCGCAGTCTGGCCCCCGCCTCTGCTGGTATCATAAAAAATTTGCCGAGAAGGCAAGCAAGTGTATATCTCCCTGCAGTTGGAATCCAGGCCAGGGAAACTTCTCCAGCAGCCAGTAGTGGCGGCTTCTGACTGCTCTAACCCTCCCAGCCGCCGGTTGTTTGTGGCAGACTCGGCATCTAAGGTCCGTTTTCTGATTGATACGGGATCAGACCTATGCTGCTATCCACATTACCTTCTTAAAGTGGCACATAATCCCACAGGTTACGATGTGCGCGCCGCTAATGGTACACCAATTAAAACTTATGGGACCATCTCTTTGTGTTTGAACCTCGGACTTCGCCGGGATTTTCGCTGGAATTTTATAATTGCAGATGTAGGCACTCCAATTATTGGATCGGATTTTCTGGCTCATTACCATTTATTGCCAGATTGTCGCAATTGTAAGTTGATCGATGGTTCCACAAATATAAGTACACGCGCCTCAATAGCCCAGATTTCACAACCTAGCGTGAAGGCTCTTGTTGTCGGGGACTCGCCTTATGCTCAGCTGCTTCAGGAGTTTCCCGATATTACGCGACCTCCAGGAATACTGAGGACGTTGAAGCACACCACAGCACACCATATCATCACTACTGATGGCCCACCTGTCGCTTCTCGCCCACGCCGCCTTGCGCCCCAAAAACTACTCGCAGCCAAGAAAGAATTTCATGACATGGTTGCCTGCGGTACTGCTAGACCTTCGAACAGTCCCTGGTCCTCACCCCTCCATATGGCTAAAAAGGGTGAAAAGGGTTGGCGCCCCTGTGGCGATTATCGGGCTTTAAACGCTCGCACCGTTCCCGATCGTTACCCAGTCCGGCATATAGGGGATTTTGGTCAGGACTTGGCTGGATGCACGATCTTCAGCACCATCGATCTAGTTAAGGCATACCAACAAATACCAGTTGCGCCCGATGATATTGCCAAAACAGCTATCATAAATCCTTTTGGGCTATTTGAGTTCCCCTATATGACCTTTGGGCTACGTAACGCGGGACAGACGTTTCAACGTTTTATCGACGAGGTGGTGCGTGGCCTTGATTTTGTTTTTTCGTACGTTGATGACATTTTGGTTTTTTCTCGTTCGAAGGAAGAACACGAGAAACATCTTCGTGTCTTATTTCAACGACTTTCCGAATTTGGCGTAGTCATAAACATATCCAAATGCGTTTTTGGTGCCGAAGAAGTGACATTTTTAGGTCATCTGATCTCTAAAGACGGTATTCGCCCACCACCAGAACGCATCGACGCCCTTCAAACTTACCCCTTGCCTAAAACGGTGGAAGGCCTGCGCAGATTTTTAGGAATGATAAATTTCTACCGCCGTTTTCTACCTAACGCGGCCGAATACCAGGCCCCTCTTATTGATATGTTGGCCTCCACTCAATTAAAGGGCAAGAAACCTGTCCCCTGGACTCCGGATTTAGAGGCAGCTTTCCACAAGTGTAGAGACCACTTAGCTAGCGCTACCATTCTAGCCCATCCGGATATTTCTGCTACTCTGGGTCTTTTCACTGACGCTTCTTCTACCCATGTTGGCGCATGTTTACAACAGCGTGTCGAAGATGATTGGCAGCCACTGGCATTTTTTAGCAAAAAACTTACTACCCGTCAGTCTTCTTGGCCGGCATATTATAGAGAACTACTTGCTGTCTACGAAGCTGTCCAACAATTCCGACATGTTTTGGAGGCCCAACATGTGCGTATTTACACTGACCATAAACCGTTGGTCTACGCCTTTTCACAGCGTCGTGAAAAGCTGCCCCCGATACAGCTGAACCAGCTCTCTTTTATTTCTCAATTTTCCACGGACATTGTCCATGTCAGTGGGAAGGATAACGTGGTTGCGGATTCCATGTCACGGATCGAAGCCATTCGTCTTGACGACAATTTATCCGACCTTGCCACTGACCAATTGGAAAACGAGGAACTGCTAGAGATGCTGGAAAATTCTTCGCTAAAACTGGAAAAAGTTGCGATTCCTGGTAGCGACATAACTCTTTATTGTGACACCTCGACTGGGAAACCCCGTCCGTTTGTAACACCATCATTTCGTCGCGCGGTGTTCAATAAAGTACATAACCTTAGTCACCCAGGCGCTCGTACTTCAGCCAAACTGGTTTCTGAGCGGTTTGTTTGGCCTAACATTCAGAAGGATTGCCGTAATTGGGCTCGAACGTGTCAAGCTTGCCAACGTAGCAAGATTACCCGGCACGTCAACTCACCTCTTGGTAATTTTGCCACACCCTCCAAGCGTTTTCGCCACGTCCATGTGGACATTATCGGTCCTTTGCCTTACAGTAAAGGTTTTTACTATTGTTTAACAGCCGTCGACCGCTTTAGTCGGTCGCCTGAAGCATGGCCAATGGTAGGTATAACTGCGGAAGAAGTCGCTGAGACCTTTTTCAGTGGCTGGGTGGCTCGATACGGTGTTCCGTGCTTAGTTATAACAGATCAGGGCCGACAATTTGAATCTGCTCTCTTTCAATCTTTGATGCAGCTTTGCTCCTCTAAACGAGTGCGTACCACGAGTTACCATCCGTGTGCGAATGGCTTAGTTGAGCGTATGCATCGTCAATTAAAAGCGGCTCTAATGTGTCATCAAGAATCTTGGTGCAAAGCGTTACCGGTAGTTTTGCTAGGGATGCGAGCTTCAATTAAGGAAGAATTACAGGTGTCTCCCGCTGAGTTAGTTTACGGAGAACCTCTGTGCTTACCCGGCGAATTTATTTCACCTTCCGCAACTCCAGATTCCAGTTCAGATATAACCAATTTCGCCTCTCAATTAAAACGACTAATGTCGCAATTAAAGCCCGTCCCCACGTCAGCGCATGGCAAGAAAGCCACTTTTGTGTATAAAGATTTGTGTTCCTCAAGCCACGTTTTCCTGCGCGACGACACGGTGAGACCGTCTCTAAAACCTCCCTATACTGGCCCCTATAAGGTGGTCTCTAGGAAGGATAAGACGCTCACCATTGTCATGGGAGATAAAAAAGTAGAAGTGAGCATCGACAGGGTGAAACCGGCTTATCTTAGCGTTAATTCTGATCCTGTTACTCCAGAAGCGCCTATTTCAGCTCCGATCCCTGTAATACCAGCACCCGCAAATACCAATTTACCGTCGAAACCTTATACAACACGTTCTGGACGAAGTGTAAAATTTAAAAGTCCTTTAGATTTATAATTTTTGTTAGAAATATTTTGAGTTGGTTTCTGTTACAATATATTTATTGCTTAACAGTGATGGTTAACTTATGTGTTGTTAATTGTTTTAATTTTCTCTGTACATAATTTGCTTTAAATTTTCACATTTGTAAATTTTTCTTTGTGGGGTTAGTTTTCTCCCTAGGGGGGTGGTGTAGCGTTTCCGAACGCTACTTACGTTTGTGAACGCAACCTCAAAAGTTTAGAGCTGTCAATCAGACAGATAAAAAGGTGGGAGAACGGAAGATTTGTTCGTACGACGGATTTGTAGATTACAATAATAAACTGGATTTCCTTCATATAAAGTGTTTGCTTTGTGTTTGCTACAACGAAGTAAAGAGAAACATTGAACACAGATGAGTACATGGTGGAACTCATTACTAACGATCCCCATACATGAAAACCAAATTATTGGCAGCAGTGTTAAAGATTGGCATTTAGGGTGCCAATAACAATATGATTTTTTTCTTCAGTTATCTTCAAAATGAAGCCCCGTTCAAAAAATAAAATAAACAATGAAAAGCTTAAGCGGAAGGTCTATTCTGAAGATAATTTACAAAAAGCCCTTTTAGAAATAGCTAAGGGCATGAGTAAAAAACTGGCTGCAAAAACCTTCTAAGTGCCGCGTAAACGACCATTCAATTCAGACTATAAATCCAGGAATTGGCTCTAAACCAGGCCCTCCCGCAAATTTTAAATAACGAGGAAGAAGAGGCTTTAGTCAACTGGATCAAAATTAGTAGCCGAAAAGGCTTCCCAAAGAGAAAGGAAGATTTAATTAAAAGTGTTTCGGATTTCCTAAGAAAAAAGAAAGGTGTATCATCTTTTAAAAATGGAGAAAAATGGTTTAAATTATTTTAAACAGACATTCTACACTTACTTTTCGTACATGTTAGAGGATGGTTTCGGCAAATCGAAGATTACCTTGATGAAAATAATTTATTTCACATACTTTCAGACCCAGGACCTGTGTTTAATGGAGACAAAACCGATTTTGTGTTGTACCCAAAAACAGAGTGCTTGGTGCTAGTCTCCAAAATGAACTCGAATTACTTCACCGTTGCGTTAAACCAGTGATTCCCAAAGTGGTCCAGGTGGACCCCCAGGGGTCCACGGGAGACTTGCTGGGGGTCTACGTAGGCGTGAACAAAAAATGGGGGTCCATAAGATGTTAATGGGGGTCCACGAAAATTTATCTGCTTTTGATAGTAAAGAGCAAAAATGTAAGCATAGTTTTTATAAGGGCCTACCTACATTGTTTTAAGTACCTATCTAAGCAGATAATGTTTTAATAAGGCAAGCGACTGTTACTTGTCCAAACTTGTGTATTCGATATTACGTACAATTTCGTGTACAGACTTGCAAAGCGCTATCCGCCCGACAATGCTTAATGCTTGTTCAGACATGAACTTGATCAACACTATAAATACTTGATGCCAAAGGCAACCAAACGCATTCATTTGTTTCCGGAATTTCGAAAACAAGGCGGAATTTGGAAAAAAGTTGTGAGAAAATTTATATCTGTGTTTGCTAGTGCCGGAGAAAAGTAAGTAACCTACCTTTTTTTGTTATAGTACTTAAGTATTTGTTTACGTGTACTAGTCGGTTGATCACAACGGCCTGTATAGATAGGTAACTTAGTAACTTACAGATATTTTAATTGTCCTCTTTCGATTTGAAGACAAACACAGCACGTTTTATTCAATTGTTTTTTCACGAGAGAAGCACTGCCTCTCTAAAAAGGCCGAATAAGCAATATTGCAGAGCAATTAATTTTGTAATTTTTCTTGCAAATAACTACTAATTTTATAAAACAGTAATTTCATAATCATGTTAAATTGATTTTGAAGTAACTATTTTATCAAAACTATTCCTTTTCGGAAAGAGCGAGCGGTGCGCGGGCGACGGGAAAAGGGCGGGGCTTGAACTTCGATGCCTGTTTGTCACGTTATAACAATGAAGCCGCAGACAAAAAATACGCAAATACACGGAGCGCGTGAACTCATTGATTTAATAAAATGTTAGTTATCGTTTTTATGGACAATTTTGGGATTTCGACGTTTATTTTTTCCTACACAAATATGATCAGTATTCGATACTGAGTACACTAATTTTTATTTATACTATTAAAAATTAGTGGTAAATTATGTACTTTAAAATTGATACCGTTTTGTGAAAACGTTTGTATTTGTCTCAGCGGTTTATTAGTTGGTCCCTTTACAAGCCGTAATTCTATTTCCGCGTGCTGACAAAGGCTGCGGTGTGATACCTATATTCAGAAAAAAACTTGGTTACTAAAACATTTTTTTTACAGGTAAGGTAACTGACACGAAACATGGCTACAGCAAAGAAAAAATGTCGACAATATAGTGTCGATTATTTGAAATATGGTTTTGTTCCATCAGAGGCAGACAAACAATTGCCCATGTGCCTATTATGCAACAAAGTTTTGAGCAATGACTCTATGAAACCATCAAAGCTCGAAGATCATCTAAAAAGGTGTCATACTGATAAAATAGGTAAAGATTTAAAATATTTTCAAACATTGAAAGAAAAATATGGAAAGAGACCCACCATGCACAGTATGTTCGCTTCAACATCTCAAAGTAACGATGATGGCTTGCGGGCATCTTACAATATCTCATTACTTATAGCAAAATCTGGAAAACCGCACACTATCGGAGAACAATTAATTTTACCCGCTGTTGAAGAGGTTTTAAAAACTGTTTTGCACAAATCTCCATTTGACGTACTAAAAAGAATTCCATTAAGTAACAATACTGTACAAAGACGCATTGATGAAATGAGCTCTGATATCGAAAGCTTTTTGTGCAATCATCTGCAAAAAACTCATTTTTCTATACAACTGGACGAGTCAACGTTACCCAGTAATGAAGCATTACTATTGGCATATGTCCGATTTATTGTTGAGGAAGAAATTCACGAAGAATTGCTATTTGCCAGAACTTTGGAGACTGACACTAAAGGCGAATCAATATTTAATGTCCTGAGTAATTTTTTTACGGAAAAATCGATCCCATTTACAAACATTATTTCAGTGGCAACAGACGGAGCTCCTGCAATGGTCGGGCGATATCGTGGGTTTATAAGTCATCTCAAAAGAATTATACCAGGACTTACAGCTATTCATTGCGTAATCCACCGACAACATCTTGTGGCAAAACATTTAAGTGACAGGTTGAACCAATCTCTTCATTTTGTAATAAAAGCTTTCAACAAAATCAGAAGCAATGCATTGAATACACGTTTATTTGCTCAATTGTGCGACGAAAATGATGAAGACTTCCAACGACTGCTCTTACATACTGAAGTACGCTGGTTGTCGAAAGGTGCATGCTTAACGAGATTTTACTCTGTTTTCGATTCCATATTAGAGTTCTTAGAAAGTAGAGATCCAGATTTAAAAGAAAACTTGATCAAATTCAAAGCAGACATTGCGTATTTGACAGATTTGTTTAAAAAATTTAATGATATTAACTTGCAGTTACAAGGGGACAGCCTGAATTTAATAAAAACAAAGGGGATAATTTCGGCTTTTCTTGGGAAATTGAAATTTATGAAGCAAAACATTAGTCGGCGCGAATTCTCTCAATTTCCAAACTTGTCGCAGGTAGAATGTATTGATGAGGATATCCATACCTACAGTCAACATTTAAGTGCCCTGCATGATGACTTCAAAACCAGGTTTGAAGATATACTGACGATGGATATACCACCATGGATAATAAATCCATTTGATGAAACGGAAGTGGCCAATGTTGTATTACAAGAGGAGCTGCTCGAGCTAAGCACTAATGAGGAGCTGAAGGTGAAATTTAGAAAAGGCTACCCAACATTTTGGCTGCAAGCAGAAATACCCGAAAAATATCCTGGACTGTGGGAAATCGCAAGGAAATTTTTAATAGCTTTTCCCTCGTCATATCTTGTCGAAAGGAGTTTTAGTGCCGTTACAAACCTCTTAACAAAAAAAAGGAGCAAATTAAACATCACAGAGCGGGGGGATTTGCGGTTATTGCTCACAAAAATAAAGCCAAACATTGATCGTTTGCTGACACTCCATCAGATACATCCTTCCCATTAATTAAAATTATGACCTGAACCTATATTACCTTAATATTTTTTTCTTGTAATTCTATTCTTTTAATAAATAAAGTGATATAAAATGTACCATTTTTCGTTTTTATTTTACATATCGAAATATAGGGACAGAACTCAGAAGTGACACAATTTTTATTTTTTGGCGACTTTAAGAATGTGGTAGAAATGTAGCAGCAGGGGGTCCACCGAAACCAGTAAAATTTTGAAAGTGGTCCACGAGAAAAATAAGTTTGGGAACTACTGCGTTAAACTAATAAACAAAGTGAGAAGTGAGCATCGATTTATTGAGAGTGCGAGCTACAATCGAGTGTTGATGACGTTTACTCACCGTCAACAGCGATTATATTAATTTCTATGTTGGTAGCATTCTCAATGGTATTCATTGCAGTGTGCCCTGACTTGATGGTTTATTACCTTTTCGGCATATTTTATTAACTTTTCTGGCATCTTTGTAGGGTAAGCGAAAGTTTGAAAATGTTATCATAGCACCGCACTGATCCCCGCTAATACTAATATTTCTTTATATTATTCGGGAATTTCATCAAGTCATCAGCAATTTGAATTGTTAATTAGCTACATGGAGCAGTAAGTAGATGAAACTACGTACAAAGATTTTTATTGTTAAACATCATTTTGAATTTTACATTAATTTTAAGGCCAAACTCAATCCAAATAATAAGCTGACATCGTTTCATTACAGTTAAATCGCTTTTTAATAATATTTTTTACTTCCTTCGCCTGTCTCTCACCATTAAATTCAAAGTTTTCTTTTTTAGTTCTTTATTTCATAAAAAACAGTACATAACAACACACACAATCTGCCAAACTGCGATGCAGTTTGTAGGCAGCCGTTCTCGTGAATACTTATACATTCAAATGTACAATCCATACCTATCAAGTACCCACCACCTATAAAACAACAATATGCATTGTAGTCGACGGTGTTAGGTGCAAAGTTCAGGAGTTTGTAAATGAGAAGTCAGGCAAGTATTTTTGAAGGGCTTTCGGGATATTCGCATGCGTGCGGTTGCGTCCGTTTGTAGCGGTCAACTGCTTGAAGGATTCCATTATCTTAGTGTGACACTCACACACACATGCGTACTCCTTACGGCGTGCGTTTATTATAACACAATGATATCTACACAGTACAGCGGTATATGGTAAGTACCTATCTTATTTATTTTACGAATTACTTGTATTTATTTATTTATATTTTTAGATTTATGTTCACAGGTGCAGCCAGGGGATGCAGCGGTGCTTCGCGTCGTCTACATTCTCCGCCCCATTGTCCGTTAGGACAATCATCTCCAGCAGTGGGCAGTACAGCCAGACGGGTGGCTGGTCTGGTAAGTATACCGGTCTTGGTTTTAACATCAGCAACGCGCACACGACCGTCGGGACCTGGATATATCTTTTCTATTAAACCTTTTGGCCATGTATTTCGAGAGAGGTTTTGATCTACAATAACAACCACGTCTCCTGGTTTCAGATTGCAGCCTTCTTGGCACCATTTCTGACGAGGTAAAAGAGTAGGCAGAACTTCTCTGATTCTACAGATCAAACAGCGTGAGGCTACAGAACGAACAGTAGGGCGTAAGTGCAGTAGCCAGTATTTTTGGCGGATCTCATTCACTACCATCTCATTATTTCCATGTGCAGCTTGTTCGTGATGAAATTTCACAATTAATTTTGCAGTCGGATGGCGGCCGTCTAATATTACAGGATTTTTCAGTTCAGGAGTGACATCAGATACTGCTCCAATTCGTCCGCCGACCCGCAGCAGTTCGTGTTTATCGATATATGGAGTTAAGGTACGTAGTCGGCTACTGGATTCCAGAGGCTTCTTATTTTTCAGCAAGTGAATGTCTGCAGCGAATGACTGCGTCTGAGCGTGACGTAATAACAAATTTTCAGCACGTCGTTTTATCTCTGTACTATTTTCAGCCTTTCCAGCGGATCTGCATTTGTCTATAAACAGCAACACTTTTGCCGTACATCTCAGCAAGCGAAGCCACGAAGAAAACTTAGTGGGATCCGGAACAGGTAAGTCTATGTCCTCAATATTTTGTAACGTGTTAACTTGTAATAATTCTTCATTAATTATTTTCTCTTTTTCAGGATTATATTTCGGCCAGTCTTCAGGCGACGAGAACAGGAACCGTGGACCTCTAAACCATTCACAACTGTTTGTCAACTCGTAAGTATTCACTTTCGTAGCTTTGTCGGCTATGTTCATATGTGTAGGTACATAGTTCTTTGGCGAGAGAGACACTTGAATAATACTCCAATTGTTCAGAAGGAATGGAATGCTTTATTTACAAAATTGACACGCATTTATACAAAATTATTTACATTCAAACATTACAAGTGTGAATTTTTGTTGCGATATGATAACCAATCATAAGTTAGTATTCCAGTTTACATCCATATTTGGTGGCGCATTTTGACGATGGTCCGCGCGGGGAGCGCGGGACGAACTGGATACCGCGTGACGTGCTTGGCCGTTCCAATAAAACTAGCTCGCGCAATCTCGCAGTCCTTTTCGACGGCGGCGCTCGGAACGGTGCGGACGTGCGGCGAGCGGCGAGCGGCGAGTTTCCATGTGTTGTGATGTGAAGTGTTCATCCACGAACTGATGAAGAGTGAAGACCGGTGTGATGTGCTGCTTGAAGTGAAGAGTCGTGTGCTGTGCTATTCTTGTTTCTTGACAACGACGTGTGATAAGCTCCATACAGCACGTGCATGTTCAACCAAATCTTGTTTCTATGACAACTCGCCGTTTCTTTGACAATGCGTCGCCATAAATAAAATGCTTGCATGATGTGTGTGTTGTGTTTTCTTTCTTGGTGTCCTTAAAAGAGTTCTTCTTAGAGCTGGTACTGGTAACTGTTTCTGAAGGTTGTTCTATCAAGGTATTTTCTGCATGTGATGGTAAGGTATCTTGATTTGTACTTTAAGGTAAGGTAATTAGGTAAGTACAAAGGTAATGGTGTAGCCACAGTACTCCCCTTCAAGTGAAACGTACCGGCAACTTGACTGAACGGCCGATACGCGTGCGCGTAACAGCTGATTGTGACGTCACGTTGCTCGTAACGGCGGGAGTGCGTTGAACTTTCTGTGGCGAGGTATCTTGAGGTAACTGCGGCGGAGTGATGATGACTTGATTGTGACCTGATGATGATGGTAATGTATTCTGTGGTAAGTTGATTTCTTGATCTTGTAATAAGTAGGCAGGTTTCAGTCGGTCGATTGAGATGTTTGATTCGCGATCTTGAAGTTGTATTGTGTACACTTTTTCTGTCCTCTTGATAACGCGATAAGGGCCTTGATATGGTGATTGTAGAGGTCGCTTTACTGCGTCGACTCTGACGAACACGTGGCTGCAGTTTTGTAGATCTTTGTGTACGAAGATGCGTTGTTTGTTATGATGTGACGTACACGACTGAGGCCTGTTTTCTTCTATTGATGAGCGTAGTTTTTCGACATATGTGTAGTCCATAGATGTAGGTATTGATGATGTTATGAAGAAGTCACCCGGTAGCCGTAAGTTATAGCCATATGTTAGTTCGGCTGGGCTAACTCCGGCGTCTGTCCGTAGGGTCGCTCGTAGTCCTAGTAGCACGGTAGGTAATTCGTCGATCCATGAGCTTGAGCTGGACAGTCTGGTACGTAGTGCAGTCTTCAGAGTGCGGTGCCAACGTTCAATGATACCGTTGCACTTGGGATTGTACGCTGTTGTACGATTCTTCTTTATTCCCATTGTTTTCATTAAGTTGTTGAACAGCTGACTTTCGAATTGGCGGCCTTGGTCGCTAGTGAGTGTTTCGGGACATCCAAATCTTGCAATCCAGTGTTTGTAGATGATTTCGGAGACTGTTTCGGCTGATATGTCGTCGGTAGGTATTGCTTCCGGCCATTTTGTTTGTCGGTCGATCATAGTAACGAGGTAGCGATGACCTTGAGATGTTGTAGGTAGCGGTCCGACGATATCGACGTGCAGATGGTGAAAACGCTCTGTTGGCGGGAATTTTGAAATCGCGCTGTATGTGTGACGTTGAATTTTATTCTTTTGGCAATCGATGCAGCTTCTTGTCCATTTTGGTATGTCGCTATTCATTGACGGCCAAAAATATTTTTGTGAGATGATCTTGCGAGTCGTGCGCGTACCGGGATGGTTGATGTTGTGTATGTTTCTGAATATTTCTTCTCTGTGCTTTTCTGGTATATATGGTCTGACATGTGATGATGATGTTTCGCAGTAGAGTTCAATGTTGGTGTTCGGAATGATGACTTTTTTCAAGGTGATGTTGTCTTGTTGTTGTAGATGTTGAATTGTGGTGTCTTGTTCTTGAGCTCTCGCTATTTCTTCGTAGTTGATCGGAGACGGGCATGTGATTGTTTCGATGCGGCTGAGTGCGTCGGCGACAATGTTTTGTTTACCGCTCACGTGACGTATGTCGGTCGTAAACTCGCTGATAAACAAAAGCTGTCTTGTGCGTCTTGGCGTCTCGGTTGTTGATGTTATTTTGCTCATTGCGTATGTAAGGGGTTTATGGTCGGTGAAGATGATGAGTGGTCGTCCTTCGAACATCTTGCGGAAGTGTTTGACGGCCATGTAGATTGCTTGAAGTTCTCTGTCGTACGTCGAATATCTTGATTGCGCGTCGGAGAATTTCTTGGAAAAATAGCCAAGTGGTTGCCATTTTTCGTTGACGTATTGTTGAAGTACACCGCCAGCTGATTTGTCGGAGGCGTCGCAGAAGAGAGCGTAGACGGCTTCATGAGATGGGTGGGCGAGTAAAGCAGCGTTGTTTATGCTAGCTTTACATGCTTCGAATGCTTGCGTTGACTCTTCTGTCCATTGTATGACGGTTTTGTCTCTTTTCTTGACGTTGTGAAGATGCGCGTTGAGTGGTGCTTGCATGGACGCGGCGTCAGGTATGTGGTCGCGGTAAAAATTCAGCATACCGAGGAAACGTCGTAGCTCTTCAATGGTTTTTGGCTGAGGATAGTTCATGATGATGTCGATCTTCTCAGTTGGAGGTTTGATGCCTCCTTTTGACACGATGTAGCCTAAGAACTTGACTTCCGGTTGACCGAATTGGCATTTGGCAGGGTTGATGGTGATGCCGTGTTCCTCGAGTCTTCGAAGTACCGTTCTTAGGTGTTCTCGGTGTTCGGCTTCATTCTCTGATGCTATCAAGGCGTCGTCGATGAACGAGAATACGTAGGGCAGTCCGCTGAGCACTTGGTGGATGAAACGTTGAAAGGTTTGGCCTGCATTCTTGAGTCCTGGACACATGCGCGGAAATTCGAAAAGTCCCATCGGTGTGATGATGGCAGTCTTCTCTATGTCTTCTTCGCGAACTTTCAGTTGTTGGTACGCCTGATTTAAGTCCAAGGTCGAAAATATAGTCTTCCCAGAGAGCTGATAGGTGAAGTCCTTGACTCGTGGTACAGGGTAGCGATCTGGTTTCGTAATCGCGTTAAGGCGGCGATAGTCACCACAGACTCTTAAGTCCCCGTTCTTCTTGGGTACGATGTGAAGAGGTGATGACCATGGGCTCTTGCTGGGTCGGCATAGTCCTTGATCAATCATATTTTGAAATTCTTGTTTGACCTTCTCGTAGCGATGTGGCGGTATGGGACGTGCGCGGCAATGTATCGGTTGGCCTTCTGTTTCTATGAAATGTTGAACGTTGATCTTGCTGTCGTTTAAGTTCATCGCAGTGACTCGCGTGGTACCGGGGAATTCGGCGAGAATGTTGTGATATTCGTTTTTCGTGTCGATACTGCGGACGGTAGGTATATTTGTCGCTCGAACGGGTGCGTTTACTTGCAGTTTTGTGACGTTGTCGATTAATTTCTTGTTTTTGAGATCGACGATCAATTGATGATGCTTGAGAAAATCGGCTCCTAGTATTGGTTTCGAGACGTCAGCGACGATAAATTTCCACTTGTAGGGACGGCGAAGATTGAGATCGAGTTCAAGTGTTCTCTCTCCATATGTTGATATTTCTGTGTTATTTGCGGCGTAGAGCTTGAATGGGAGTGCCTTGGTGATGTGAGTTTTTTTCTTTGGAAGTACGGATATGTTCGCTCCTGTGTCCACTAAGAAGGATATTCCGGTTTTCTTGTCTGTGACGAATAGGCGGTATGAGTGTTCTTGAACGCAGGTATCCGCCTCTGCCAACGTTCTTTCTAGTTTTCCTGAGGCTTATTTTCTATCTTCTTAAATGAGCACGGTGATGTGCATTTGTATGCTTGAGCCCCGAAGCGTTGATGGTAGTAGCAATACGGTGATGAAGATGGTGAATTGTTTCTTGAGTGAGATGGAGAACGATTGTATGGATTGCGGCCTTGAGATAGATAGCGGTTTCTTCTGAAATTATTTTGAGGTCTTGCTTGTAGCTCGGCGATTTCTAATGAGAGTCTTCTGATTTCGTTGATGAGGAATTGAGTGTCGGCAAGTTGTGATGAAGGTGGTGGTGGTGATGGATGCGGTTGTGATGGACAGATGGCTGATACTTCGCGTTGCTGTTCCATCATTTTGTCGGCGAGTAGTGCGAGCTCTTCTAAGGCGGTTTTGGTGCTGAACGATTCGCTCACTGCAAGTACTGAGCGTATGTGCGAAGGAAGATGGTTTGTCCACATAATTCGTAGCGTTGCGTCTGGAATTCTGTCACGAGCGAGATCCTTCATGCGTCGAAATAAGTGTGACGGCTTCTGGTCGCCTAATTCCATCTCGGAGAGTAGTTTTTGAAATTGACGGCTGTCGGATTCTTCGTATGTGGAGATGAGTCGTTCCTTGATGGCTTGGTATGGCTTCGTTTCTGGTGGATTGTACAGCAGATCGGAGATTTGTTCGATGTCTTGTTTTTCCAAGCGTGCGATGACCATTTGTGCCAGTTGCTGTTCACCTTTTTTCTGGTCGTGGGTGGCAGCTTCGAAACTGTAGAACCACAGCCGAGGACGATCGCGCCAGAACGGCGGAATGCGGAGAGCCAGTGAGGTGTTGGCGATTTCGGGCTGGACGACGGGCTGGATTGGCTGAACGGTGGCATTTTCTTGTTCCATGGTGGACGGGCAGAGATTTGTTGCTGGATGATTTTTTTCTTGATTTTTCCTGGCAGCCGAGCAGGGATTCCTCTTCTTTTTTGTTGTTTCTTCTTTGTAGCGTAGTCGGTGGTCACCACTTTGGCGAGAGAGACACTTGAATAATACTCCAATTGTTCAGAAGGAATGGAATGCTTTATTTACAAAATTGACACGCATTTATACAAAATTATTTACATTCAAACATTACAAGTGTGAATTTTTGTTGCGATATGATAACCAATCATAAGTTAGTATTCCAGTTTACATCCATATTTGGTGGCGCATTTTGACGATGGTCCGCGCGGGGAGCGCGGGACGAACTGGATACCGCGTGACGTGCTTGGCCGTTCCAATAAAACTAGCTCGCGCAATCTCGCAGTCCTTTTCGACGGCGGCGCTCGGAACGGTGCGGACGTGCGGCGAGCGGCGAGCGGCGAGTTTCCATGTGTTGTGATGTGAAGTGTTCATCCACGAACTGATGAAGAGTGAAGACCGGTGTGATGTGCTGCTTGAAGTGAAGAGTCGTGTGCTGTGCTATTCTTGTTTCTTGACAACGACGTGTGATAAGCTCCATACAGCACGTGCATGTTCAACCAAATCTTGTTTCTATGACAACTCGCCGTTTCTTTGACAATGCGTCGCCATAAATAAAATGCTTGCATGATGTGTGTGTTGTGTTTTCTTTCTTGGTGTCCTTAAAAGAGTTCTTCTTAGAGCTGGTACTGGTAACTGTTTCTGAAGGTTGTTCTATCAAGGTATTTTCTGCATGTGATGGTAAGGTATCTTGATTTGTACTTTAAGGTAAGGTAATTAGGTAAGTACAAAGGTAATGGTGTAGCCACAGTTCCATTCACAAGACTGAGACAACTCGTCGATTTCACCCAGTCTGTTTGCAACGAAAACTTTATAATTGCGCGTATCGTTTTTTATTTGATGTAGCACGATAAGCGAGTCCGTCCAGAAGTATCTTTTATCTATAACTATTCGTTTCTCACGCATTATTGTCTCGGCGAGCCGGCAAGCGATAACTGCAGCCTGTAATTCTAACTTCGGTACTGTGGTATACTTATGTATAGGCGATACCCTATACTTGCAGGCGATGAATGAAATGCGTACATCTGTCGATTTCTTTATCTCTCGATAGTAGGCAACAGCCGCGTATGCAGATGGTGAGGCGTCGCAGAAAATATGCAGTTCTATCATTGTCTCTTTCTGGCTGATGACATCGGCGGCGCTTGCGCAATGCAGGTTTCCGATCTCTCGCTCCCTCTCAGGAACAGTAGTATGAAAATTGCATCTAGGTATTCGTAAATGTTGTAATTTTTGTAACTCGGTAATCCAGCTTCGTATAATTTTATTTTCCTTTTCAGATATTTTCTCGTCCCATTTAACATCAGACTTCCAAGTATTTTGTAGTGCTATCTTAGCTTTAATGGTGAAGGGCGCGAGAAAACCAAAAATGTCGAATATTGACATAACAATGCGTAGTAGTTCTCTCTTCGTAGGTACTCTTTGCAAGTCTAGAATATCAGCTGGAATACGCTTTAGTGATAAGTCAAATCCAAAGGTATCACTCAGCGGGAACCAAAACAAACCGAGAGTGCGTTGTGAATCATCGCAACCGGTTTTCATCCTTATCGCCATATCGCTTAAGGTCTCTTTTGGCGTGCCATCTAAGACTCCTGGCTTATTACATATCCAGTTTCTTATGTGAAATCCTCCTCTTTTATGAATTTCGGACACTTCTTTTATTAATTTCGAGGCTGTCTGTTCGTTATCAACTGACTCGATGTAGTCGTCCATGTAATGGGATTTCAGGATAGCTTCGGTAGCTTCTGGCATCTCATCTTTGAATCGCATGGCATTTTTGTTTTTTACATGCTGCGCTATAAAAGGTGAGTAGTTCGCGCCGAAGATTAATGACGTCATGACGTAGGTATCGATGTTAGCCTCTTTATTTTCTCGCCACAGGAAACGTAATGCGTGCTGGTCTTCTTCGCTTATCTTCACTCGTAGAAACATATCTTTTATATCTCCAACAAAGGCGACAGGTTTCTCTCGAAATCGTAACATTATTCCCAGCAGTGACTGTAGTAAATCGGGTCCCTGCAGGAGGTAGTCGTTTAGGGATCGACCAGCGGTGGAGGCAGCAGCGTCAAAAATTAATCTCAATTTACTTTTATTTGGATTATCCACACTGAAGAGTGGCAGATACCAAATGTGTTTTCTAGGCATCGATATTTCCTTATCAGTTAATTTTCGTGCAAAATTGTTTTCGAATAAATCATTCATCCTTTGTTTATATCTCGTAGCATAACTCGGGTCTGATTGCATTTTTCTTTCAACTCCCAAGAATCGTTTGTATGCATTTTGATAGTTATCAGGCATATCATTAAAATCATTTTTCCATGGCAGACAAACTTCCCATTGTCCATTCTTTAACTTGGCAGATTTCTCGACGCAGTCTATTGCGCGAAGTTCATCTTTATTTACTCGTGGCTTAGAGTTGACACCTATCGCTTCAAAAGCAAATGATCGTCGAACCAGTTCATGCAAACTGTGCAAACATTCATCGTTATCAGTGGTTTCTCTGTGTGCAGTGGTCCCCCATTGTTGCATGGTTGCAGTCGTTGGTGCGCCGGCGCATGTGTGCGTCTCCCGCTGTTGGGGATGGATGTCCGCAGGGGCGGCGGAGAGCGAAGAGGCAGCGGCGAGAGTGGGGACTACGGCTAGCGGATCTTCCACTGTCGTAGTGTGTGCATGCTTGGTAGACAATAGTCCGTGCATACGATGACGACGATGACATGCAGTAGGTATTGCAGGTGCTATTCCATGTAAACACCATCCGAGCGGAGTTAGGGTCGCGCACGGTTCATTTTTCCACGGTAAATAGTCTTTAGAGATACGAGTAATTGGTAATTGTCTTGTCCGATTAATAATTTAGGTTTTACGTCACTGTTACACAAATAGTCTTTTAAGTTCCGCAAATGTTCGTAGGCGTCGATATTAACTTCCGATAGGCACTGCATAGGTAAATCCAGTTCATTTATTTTTCGTGCGCGCACCTCGAATAGTTCATTATTATTGTTTGAGACTTTAAAGTTCACAATTTCACTTTGACACACGATATCAGAGTTCCACGCACCACGAATACGGATCGTCTCGGGCTGACCTTTTAAGTTAATACAGTTCGCGAGGTCAGATTCCATTAGGGACACGGTCGCTCCGTCGTCTAGCAGGGCATACGTGTTTATAACACCTTTCGGTCCATGAATGTTCACGCGCACTATTTTTAACAGTACACTTGCACTTGAGCACAAGACGGTAGTGTTCGTGACTGTAAGGTCTTTATTGTTCGCACTTTCGACACACGACAAATTCGGAGTAGTCGATACGTCGCACGGTGGGTGTGCGTAGGCGTCACTATTTGTGACGTCACAGGATGATGCCGTTTTCTTTGCAGGCCAATGCAGCAGGCGGTGATGAGCCATTTCACACTTCTCGACATCACACGGCGCGGCAGAACAGGTTTCTTTATTGTGACCAGGCAGTAGGTATTTGTGACAAAGTCTGTTTACTTTTACGATGTGCCACTTATCTTTTCTTAGGGCTCGCTTAAACTTCATGCAATTTGAGAGTGGATGAGCGGCACTATGGCAAACTTTGCACTTTGTATTTTCTTCACTGCTTTGCAATACGGTGTGAACTTGAGACTTGCGTTCATCAGGCTTTTTGGGCATTCTGTAATCTGCTTGGCTGTGTATGTAACTTATCCCTGCGGATGCTACTTTTGTCGCTCCTCTGTGCAAAAACTCGGAAAATATTTGTAGCTTAGCTTTACTCTCATCCTGGTGATCATACAAATAATCCACCCATTTATTTATTAGGACGCTAGGCCACCCATTTATTTATTAGGACGCTAGGACACTTCGATATGACTGTGTTCAGTAATTCTGGACTTCTCAGGTAATCAGTTTGTTTTATCGATTCGGCAGCTACGACGTAATTTTTGACTTTAACAGGAAATGATACTAGGTCGGTGTGATAAGTCTGCGGTAAGGGTTGCAATTTTTTAAACTGCGTAGCGATTTTGTATATGATGAGCTCGGGTCGTCCAAAACGTAGTTCAAGCGCTTCCATAATAACACTTGGTTTTGTATTACAAATAAGTAGGGATGACACCGCTTCTTTCGCTTCACCACGTAGACTTTTACATAGGCGTGTAACATTTTCACTGTCATTGTAGCTGCATAACTTGCTGGACTCTTCATAGCTATTTTTATACTGCAACCATTCCAATGGATCGCCGAAAAATAGTGGTAAGTCCTTTGACGTTGATAGCCTGGACAGCAATTTGGAGTGTGCACTGTAGGTAGCTGTGGCCATCTGTTCCATTGCTCGAGCTATGTGCTGAAGATCCGATGTGCAGGAGACAGCGGGTGGCGCCGGCGGCGGGGAGGCCGCGCGCTGCTGCTGCAGCTCCTGCTGGCTTATATTCAACCATTCTTCTACTCGATTTGAAGCTTCGGCAACGGAATCGATGCGACTGGGCTGGGACCTCCGCGAAGATCCACCTTCAAGTGCTGCGAGTTGGGCCGCTAAACGTTTTTCTATCAGGTTCTTTTCAATTTCGGCTTTTGCTTCGGCAGCTTCCAGCTCTAATTGCTTTCTTTGTGCCGAAAAAGATGATCTGGTAGAACTTTTCTTCGAAACAACCGATGTAGGACCACCCATTTTAATATTGAGACTACCTTCATGTTTCGGTATCTGTTGGGCGATTTCTTTTAGCTCGTTATTTGGAACCAAAATTTCCGATTGCACTTTACGTGAAAGCACTTCACTTTTAACATCTTCAGTGGGATGCGACAACATTTCTCGTACGAGAGCTCCACGCGTTTTAACCATTGTGCGTGGCGGTGGTGTTGAAAACATTCCTTGTTCGTCCGCTCCTCTGGTTCAAACCTCCTTGGTATGCGGCTCGAAGACCAAACTGTAGTCGACGGTGTTAGGTGCAAAGTTCAGGAGTTTGTAAATGAGAAGTCAGGCAAGTATTTTTGAAGGGCTTTCGGGATATTCGCATGCGTGTGGTTGCGTCCGTTTGTAGCGGTCAACTGCTTGAAGGATTCCATTATCTTAGTGTGACACTCACACACACATGCGTACTCCTTACGGCGTGCGTTTATTATAACACAATGATATCTACACAGTACAGCGGTATATGGTAAGTACCTATCTTATTTATTTTACGAATTACTTGTATTTATTTATTTATATTTTTAGATTTATGTTCACAGGTGCAGCCAGGGGATGCAGCGGTGCTTCGCGTCGTCTACATGCATAATAATAACAAGTGCAATGATTATGATGATGTTAGCGTCTCTTAACACTTTCGCGGACAGTAACGTCTCTCGACGTAGATAACAATTGAGTGCCATGGTTATTTTCTTGACTGTCCGTGAAAGTGTTAAAACCAAGTCAACTCAACAAACTCAATACCTATGTTAAACGTTAAACCGATTTTGATGTAATTTCTAAAATAACTATATACCTGTTCACATACACTTTTACTAGACTTAGCAATTTTATTATTTAATTTTTACTTAGGCTTGAAATATGCCTATGGACATAAGGACATATAATATGTTTAAAGTGACGACTTTGCGAACGTGAGAACGTTTACCGAACGAGCTGTCAAACTTACACGTCGCACTCGCAGAATGTCCATAAACGCCAGTTAAACGCGGTCACTTGTCCATCGCCGCCGCAGTTCGCTCGACACAAAGTTTACTTTGTATCTCGCACTCGCATATTTTAATTCGCGTTGTGACCGCTAGGGGCGCTTCTTCAACGCCATATATTTCTAAGTTAAGATAAACGAGGTGAGCACGTAAGAAATTTCGCACTAAGCACTCAGGTGTCGTTTTGAGTTCAAAAGGCGAAAAAAACGTATACGAAGTTGATCACGCCCAGGCCAAAACTTCTTTGACGGTTATGTTCACTTTTTGTGCAGACGGTAGTCATACACCACCGATGGTGATTTATCCTTATAAAAGACTACCTGCAGAAATAACTACGCAAATTCCTGATGATTGGGGCGTAGGACTAAGCGACAATGGGTGGGGACTATCCAACAATCGCTGATATTCTTTGGATAAATGACACTCGTGTGGTTGGCACAATGATGGGCAATCGACGTGGACTGTCTATAAACATGCAAATGGTATTAAAGAACCATAATGATTTTTCTCCAAAGAAAACAAAGAAAATCAAGATATTTACTTGTCGAGATTATGCCATTCATATGAACCTATAAATACAACGAAACCTAAAAATAATGTAAAGTCTCGGAAAGTAAGCTGTTCATACAATTTGTTTGTTAAGAAAATCAAAGTGAAAACTGTATGTAAAAAGATGTTTTCTGCAGTCTTTTCTGTGTCTGAAAAACGATTAAATAATATTAATAAACAGACAGTACAAGGAAATACTCCCAAGGAAAATTATGGTGGGGATCATAAGTTTCAAAGTATTTGGTCGGGAACTTGTACCTTGTGGTACTACTCACTATGTTGATAATGATCTAGGTAATGAGATTTTATTCCTACCCAGAGATATTTATGCCGCAAAATTTAGGTTGTCTTTCGGGGACATTTGATGAAGTACAAAAACAGTTATGGCATGCTCATGTCAAAAATACGGCTCAATATAATTTGCGTCGTAAACCGGCGGAATTTCAGGTGGGAGATTTTGTCATGAAGCGTACGTATGTCTAAAGTGACAAAGACAAATACTTTTGTACAAGGTAAAATATAGAAACGTAGTATATTGTTGTGGTCTGGTCCCGCGTCTATTAAATATGTCAGCAAAATCATTGTCCGTGCGCGCAGCGATGACCTAACCGCCCCAGTACTCTAACGCCCGTCATATCTATCGGTTTTGTATTTCGTGTGTGTGCAAAATAAAATCGTAAGAAAAGTTTCTTATTTTGAAGTTATCATCCTCACATAAACCCAAACGCTAGTGAAGAACATAAAGTAACACATACATTAGATACGTTACAGTGGTAACCCCCGTATAGAACACAGTGAAAATGATTACTGCCCCCAGACAAGGACAGGGAATATCCGGTCCGCCGGCCCCGGTCCCGGCGACGGTGCGTGTAGAGGGACTCACACGCCAGTTCAAGCTCCATGGCTGCCGTGTCACTTCAGACGAAATTGTCAGCCTCGCGTTTGGTTCGCCAAGGTAGAATCGATTTTGGCACCTCAAAAGTTGGGAGATGAAGCGAAATATCACATCGTCGTCGCGAAACTACAAAAATAAGTGGTACAGCAAATTACGGATATAATTTTAATCCCCCGGAAACTGATAAATTTGCAACATTGAAAAATAGATTACTTACCGTATATGAAGAATCAGAGAGCCGAAAAATACAGAAGTTAATAAGTGAAATGGATTTAGGGGATCAGCGACCTTCCAACTTTTGAGACGCATGAGAGATTTAGCGAGAGAGAACATATCGGACGAGACTTTAAGAATTTTATGGCAAGGACATCTGCCATCATCCGTTCGTACAGTATTGGCTGTAACTAAGAGCAAGGGGTTAGACAACCTCGCTACCATCGCAGACAAGATCATGGAGACCTCCAGAGTTCCGCAAGTATGGGAGATCGCTCAAGCGCAGAACGTGCTAACTAAAAACTAACCCGGATTGGTTATGTTCGTTTTATTACCGGTACAAGGAGCGTGCGCACAAATGTTATTAACCGTGCGCGTGGAACAAAAACCAGGAAAACTAACGGAAGTGCAGGAAGTGGCAGATACTTGCACAATTCTACCTAGCCACTGCCTTTCCGTACTCCTAGTCCGTCGTCCGTGGTTTCCTCGTCGATATCGGCGCAAACTCTTCGGCGATCCCAGTGAGTAAAAAAAATTTTAGTGAGAAAAAATGCAGTGACTATAAACTTTATGCGCCCAACGGTAGTGAAATTCGGACATATGGTGTTAGGACATTGACTTTGGACTTAGAGTTACGGCGACCGTATCGATGGGCATTTATAGTAGCGGATATCAATCAACCTATACTCGGTGCGGATTTCCTGATACACTTCAACCTACTGGTAGATTTTAAATCACGCAAGTTAATTGACAATGTGACTCAACTCAATGTTAGCATCTCTAGACAGCTTTAACCAATCTTCACTATGCACGATTAGTGAAAATCACCCTTTCAGCGAACTATTGAACCGATTTCCAAATTTAATGAGGAAACTCCACTTCATAATGTTTACCATCATATCGAAACAAAAGGGCCCCCAGTGCATTCACGTGCCTTGAACTCCACATAGATATAAGAAGGTTAGGGAAGAGTTCAGACTTATGCAAGAGTTAGGCATTTGTAGGCCATCTAAAGGGGCATGGTCTAGTCCGTTACACGTTGTACCCAAGAAAAATGGGGAAATACGTCCTTGCGGCGATTATAGAAGGTTAAATGCTATCACTAAGCCTGATCGTTACCCTATATCAAGGTTGCAAGATTTTACATATATGTTAGCTAATAAAAAATTTTTTACTCGTTTAGACGTAGTAAGGGCCTATCATTCTATCTCTGTCTGGCCTGATGATGTTGATAAAACCTCAATAATAACGAATTTTGGACTTTTCGAATTCTACCGGCTTTTCTTTGGTTTGCGTAACGCAGCCCAGACTTTCCAGAGGTTTATGAATCATACGGTAAGGGTTGCAAGGAGAAAATGCTGAGACAGGAGATTTTCATTTTTGTAACTTAGATGACATATTAATTTCGAGTGGTACGTACGAGGAACACAAAAGGCACATAGAATTAATATTAGAAAAATTTTACAAATACGGCTTATCGATTAACTTATCTAAATTGTCCGTATTTACGCAAAATGGAACCACACGACAATTTATCATTTTTGTTTTTTTCGAAGTATTACTATTAAAATGTCTTTAAAATTCTTATGAAAAAAATAACTATAATAAAACTATAATAAACAGACTAGGTTTACTAGAAGCAGAATAGAACCAAGTGCAATAACGAATACTACATATAAAGCGAAAGCGAACCAAACCGTATAGATCTTGATTGTTCAAAAAAATAAACGATTTTACTCCCAGGTCATTATATACAAAACAGAATCACATGTACTTGGTACCATTATACATTACATATTTTTGATATCAGCGGTCACATCCAATACGTCAAATGGAACCAATTTTTTTGGTATCTTTATGGGTAACATAAATTGATATAATCGTAATAAATATTATTTTGAAAAATCAAACCACGTGCTTTAGGTTCTTTCATGTATAAATAAATATTGTAAAACAGTGGAACCACCAGCATGTGATTCCATTATGTTTATAAAGATTTGTATCCTATGATCGTTCATAGGTACCAAATTTAATTCTTATTAACGTATCGCTCACATTTAAACTTGGGAATAATAAACTTTATGTCGTTGCCAATAGGACTCACTATGCAATACTTCAGTTCGCAGGTTTTTAGACGAAATCTCAAACACCTGTCATATTGGGTGGTGGATTTACCAGAGCAATTTGAATGAGTGTTGACCGTTTTTTTTCTCCGCGAAGAAAGTGGTTTTGTTTTTGATAAGAGTGCGTTAAATTAAGTATAAAAATGTCGAGTAGAGGCAAACAATTGGTTAATAAAGTATTGGAGATGAATACTGAGGATATAAGTGAAAAAATAACAGGTACAGTACCCGGCAAAAAATATTTCACATCGACCTTTGGAAAGAGACAATCGGCTAATTTCGGCTTCGTAGAGCGTTATCTCTGTCGCACACTACCTATGTGACGTTTGTCAGTCGTTGTTCAAGTGCGATAAAGTGCGGTCGCGTCCAGTTCAAAATATATATTAAGAGTTGTTAACACCCCCAAATTTAAATAATTTAAAATTGCACAATGGCATCTTTAGGAAAAAGAGGGAAACCTTTACGAGGTCAGTCACGCGAAATTATCTACAATGTTTATAAATATTTTGTAACCGAAACTGACAGATTTAAAAAAAATGAAGATAAAAAGGAAGTTGTAAGTTGTTATTTTAAGAAGGTTCAAGAGCGAGTTGCAAATGCCACTGGAATTTCAAGAAGAACTTTGAACAATATATTAAACGAAGTCAGTACTGAAACACATTCTACTGAAATAAAGTTCAGCACTCCAAAAAAAGGGAGACCAAAAAAGCAATTTCGTTTGCATATGGACGATTTTGATTATGATGTTGTTCGAAGAATGGTGTATGATTTTCACTTACGATTTAATGAACTGCCAACAATAAAATCATTAAAAGCTAAATTATCTGAAGCTATTAATTACAATGGGTCTGAAAAGACGTTGAGAAAAATACTTCACGAGATGGGATTTCGGTTCACTAAAATGGAAGATAATCGAAAACTTCTAATGGAAAAGCACGATGTAAGTCTCAAACGGATGGAATACCTGGATAAAATACGCAAATTTCGCGAATCAGGAAAAAATATCGTCTACATGGATGAGTCTTACATACATACATCCCACACTAAAGGGAAATCTTGGAGTGATGACAAGAAAAAAGGAGTAAAAAAGCCAATTTCAAAAGGTCAACGTTTGATAATAGTTCATGCGGGTAATGAAAAAGGCTTTGTACCCGGTGCCTTTTTAACGTATAAATCCACGGACACTACAGGTGACTATCACAATGAAATGAATAACGATAACTACGAAAAATGGCTGGTTAATCAATTAATACCAAATATACCCAGTGATTCTGTTCTAGTTATCGATAACGCACCCTATCACAACAAATATGTTGAAAGACCCCCCAACTCAAACACCATTAAACAGGAAATGATCCACTGGTTAAACAGACACGAAATTCCAGTAGATCCAAAATTAACAAAAACCCAGATTTACGCTATTATATGTCAGCACAAGGAGAGGCATACAGAGTTTTCCGTGGACAAAGTACTTGCCGAACATGGGCACACTGTGTTGCGATTGCCACCATATCATCCGAATTTTAATCCAATAGAAAATATATGGTCTCAACTGAAAGGCTATGTAGCCTCTAGAAATGTGGGTATGAATTTAACTACAGTAAAAACATTATTGACTGAAAAAGTAAACATGATCGGGGCTGAAGATTGGAAAAAGGTTTGCGATCATGCAATCAAATGTGAGAATGAATATAGAAGCATTCAACACGGTTTAGACAATTACACTGATAGACTAGTGATAAATACGGCTGACAGTGACAGTGATATTGATCTCTTTGAGAGCACAGATAGTGAAATGGAAGTAATTGAGAATTAGAATTATTATTATTTTTATTACAATGTCTAATTTTAACAATATGATTAATGTTGTTTATTATGTACACTACAGCTGTAATTTTCCAAAATAATTAAATACGAAAACATAATGGGAACATGTTTTTTTTTATTTTATTTTACCCCAACCTAAAGCCATCACTATAGAAAAATTGGTGTATTTTATACAAATAATAATTATCAAAAGAAGCAAATCATAATTGTTTTAACAGCTCCTAATAGATACCGGACTGTTTGTATTTCGTGCGAGAGAGATAGCGCTCTACGAAGCCGAAATTAGCCGATTGTCTCTTTCCAAAGGTCGATGTGCAATATTTATTGCCGGGTACTGTAAGTTGTTTTATTTAATGCATTTAATATCTTAAGATCAAAGATCGCTTAATCTTCAAATTATTGACGCCCGAATATCAAGACACATCTAGTCATTTCGTTAAAGTACGAGTTAGTAGTTATTTTACGAAATGATACCCACCATAATAGGTAAGAATTTGTTTTACATTTCATAAGTTACGTGGGATACTAATTACTACAATATGTGATGCCATGATGCTCGAAAGTAGCCAAGTTGTGCTCATCATAGGAACTTTGTGTAATGAAATCATGCAAACCATTGAGTTTGAGGTCATAAGTTTGTCTTAATGAGTCTTTGTAATATTTAACAAAATACTTTATAATCGATTTAAAAAAATAATAAGTTTCCCGATTTGAGAGTATAATATGCTTTTTTTTAAATTTGTGCGCGGATTTAATCAAGTTTAAAAATAGAGATTTTTCAATTTGGCCGTATTATATGCTTTTTTATGTTTGTTCGCGGATAATTAACCGACTTCGAAAAAGAGTTTCTCAAATCAACCATAGAGATATGCTCTTTTATGTTTGTTCGCGGATAAATCCGACATTCATGAACCGATTTTGATATGATTCTTTTTTCGTTGCAAAGAATATATTTCAAAAGAGGTCCTTTGATCATGATTTGTTTTTTAGTTAAAATTATATAGATTTTAGATTAGCATACACGGTGACAGATTAACCACTGACACAGCCTTAACGAGGTAGGTATATTAGGTTCGTCAAAATAAACAACTTTTTCTACGTGGCTTATACTGGTAAAGCCACGTAGTAACTTGACATTTCCATACTAAAAGTTCGGACGGCCGGGCAAAATGTAAGGGTAGGTCATTTTTTTCGATTCCTCCCTTGTTACCATAAGAAAAGTTCTTTATTTTGACGGTCTAAATCACGTCCTTAAGGATGTGGCGGTAGTTAAATGATACGGTTTATAATCAACAGTTTGAGGTTTTGGAGGAACCTTGGACTGTTCATTAAATGTATAAGCAACACTTTTAAAGTTCTCCAACCTCAAACAACATTACGATTTTTTAGTTTATATTTTATTTCGGCTAAAGACGACGCAGAACCTGGTACATCAGAGCCTATGAAGAAGCTTTCTTCCCCTTCAAGTAGTATTTTAACATCGCCAGATCGCTTAGAAGAATATTCCTCGCCGGTATTAGAATTGCTCAATAACGTGTCCTCCTTGAGTAGTCCTGACTATATATCAGATTCGTCAGTAGATGATAATATAATAGCTGCTGGTCACAAGAAAATGAGGTTGCCTAATGGGAAATCGAAGAGTATTTTTATAGATGAGTCTGCTTCTGAAGAAGAAGCTACAGCGCAATCGCCAGTCTTGATACCATGTTCCGATGACGATACAGTGAGTCCTAATAATGAAGAAGTTGCGAAAGGAAGACCAAAGGAGGGCCGGAAGTCTAAGTATGGTGGTCTATCTAGGACTGAGAGAAAAAAAACAGGCATTCGAATAAGCCTTTCCGCAACTACAAGAATGTAGAAGTACAACAAAAGCCATTCATAGATTTTAAATGCAACTGTAAAACAAAGTGCTGGGAAAAAGTAGATGCTAATATTAGGCAGAATATATTTGATAGTTTTTATAAACTAGAAAATTATAATTCTCAAAATATGTTTATCGCAGCAAGCGTTACAGAAACAGACTTAAAAAGAAGGCTGACTAATAGCAACATGAAAAAAATTTTTTCTAGAAAATACTTATTGAACAAAGTTCAAGTGTGCCGGGATTTATTTGTTAAAACTCTTGGCGTTTCTACAAAAAGAGTTAATACTGCTTTAACTAAAATGAGGTCACAGAATTTAACGGATAGAAGAGGGTTAAAAAGTGGAGGTAAAAATAAATGCAGTGAAGAAATAGTCGATCAAGTAAGATGCCACACAGACTCGCTTCCTAAGTACAAATCTTATTACAGAAGAAGTGAGCAAGAGACTGAGTACCTTATGCCAGATATGACATTAGAATGAATGTTCGAATTATATTCTGAATACATAGGAGAAGGTGAGAAGGTCAGTAAAGCAATGCATACAAAGATATTTTACAAGTATTTTAACATTAAACGAGCACCACTTAAGAAAAATACATGTAATAAGTGTGACACGTTACAAGCGAAGTTAACCCTTTGCAATAGTACTGAGGAGAAAACCGCCCTAGAAGCAGAACCTGAAGAACATTGCCGAAAGTGGGAAGAGGCTCGAAAAAAAATGAATTCTGACTTTGTTTTAGCTACGCATTGCAAAGAAATAGAATGTCTCACATTTGACCTTCAAAAAACATTGCCGATGCCTAAAATTCCGACTGGAATTATTTATAATAAACGACAGCTTTGGCTGTATAATATGGGACTTTATTCCGCAAAGAATAACTTAAGTAACTGTTTCGTTTGGATAGAAGGAATGGATGGTAAAGGTGCTCAAGAAGTCGGTTCTTGTTTGCTAAAATATTTAAATCAACATATGAGGGGTATAGAATCAAAGGCAGCTATATCCACACTCTGCCCTGTTTTAAACTATGAATGTCATTTTATTCTTTGTCATAATTCATATATGTTAGAAAAATCTTTTCTTATCAAAAGTAGCTAATTCCTATAGAAAATCCTTGTCAAAACGCTGCATAAGAATCAAAGGTAGCTACATCCCTAAGGTTTAGAAACCAAAACAGCTTATGTCACGGCTGACCAATCAAAACGATCTATTTCCGTTTTTCAAGATGGCGTTTTTCATATAAAAACTTGCGATTGCGTCTGCCGATTTTATTCAAATTTTGTGGTTTTTTGGACGATTTCAATAGCAAAAGTAAAGCAAAAAGTGATATGGAAGTGCCAGTAACAGAAGCTACACACGGGAAAGGAAGAAAACGCAAGAGAGAGCCGGAGAAATGGAAGGCGAACAGGGCGAAAATTGATAGGTAAGTACAGAATAGTGATGTGCCCATTGTGATATAAATTCGATAAAATTGATGTTAATATTAAAACATATTTAATTTAATTTGTATATTTTCGTAGGTACTCGTCGCATTCGTTGCCTGGTAAAATTACTTGCAATCATAACAGCAAAAGTTTTGCATGCAAAAACCTTCGTGTTCGAGATCTACTAAATTTTCACCGAGCTTTTTATTCAACGCCTTTAAAAAAGAATCAAGATGCTCTAATATTAAAATGTTGTTCGGTAAATAAAATTATAAGGAAGCGACCAACCAAAAATGTCAGAAAAGGCAGAGACTTAGCTATAAAGTATGCAATATATGCAAAAAATAAAAAAAAGTTAATACCGGTATGCCAAAAAGTGTTTTTAAATACACTTGGAATTACCAAATATCGTGTCCAGTTTGTTATGAAAAATTTTTTTCGGACTGGCCAACTTCCAAATGAAAATCGGGGCGGTGACCATAAAAAAATTAAATATGGAGCACAAAGACAAACTGTACATTATTTTACAAAATCCCTGAAATGTGTTGGTGCGCATTACTGCAGAGGGTCAACGACTCAACGAAAATACCTACCTAGTGAACTTAACATTAGAAAGTTGTACAAAATGTTTATTGAAAAGAACCCGAACAGCTCGGTCAAACACTCATATTTCAGAGCAATTTTTAATGAAGACTTTAATCTAGGTTTTGGAAGTCCTAGGACTGACGTGTGCTCTAAATGTATTGAGTTCCAGGAAAAAATTAAAACAGAAAAAGATCTATCGAAAAAAAACCAGCTTATAATTGAACAAAGGGTACACAAACTAAAATCAAAAGCATTTTTTAAATTGCTACGAGAAAAAGAAGACCAGATGGCTACTTTCTCCTTTGACTGCCAAAAAAACCTCGTCCTGCCGAAAGTGCCCGACCAAAGCTGTTACTACAGTAGGCAGCTATACCTGTACAATTTCACAATAGTTCAAGGAGCATCCAAAGACCCCTTGAATAAAAATACAACGTATTCGTATGTGTGGACGGAAGATGAATATGCAAAAGGGGCAAATCAGATAGCCTCCGCTGTTTACGATAGACTGAATAAATGTGATTTGACGAATATTACTCACTTACGTTTAGTAGCGGACGGGTGCGCTGGACAAAATAAAAATCTTATGATGGTATCTATGTGCTCAAGGTGGATTTTGCAGCATTTGCAGATAAAGAAAATAGAACTAGTATTTCCAGTTACTGGCCACTCATTTATGCCAGCGGATCGAGTGTTCGGGAACATAGAAAAAAAAATTCGCAAACATGAAGTGATAACACAGCCTTCAGAATATATAGATATTATTGAAGAATACGCAACAGTCACTAAACTTGACGATATTGATGTGCTTGACTGGAAAGCTTCTATACAGAATATAGTCAAAGCACCAGCCCAGCTTCATTTTAAAATATCGCAGTGCAAGCGCATAATGATACGACGATCCAAAAAGCAGGGAGATGTTATGATTCGTGGCGAATTGTTTTTTAATTCTGACACAGGTGCTCCGAGGACTATTTGCCGCAGAGGAAAAAAAGCAGAAATGATACAGCCGTTTACAATACCGAAAGGTATAGATGTTAAACCACTAAAGCTCAGAGATGTGAGAAACTTATTACAAAAGCACTATGGTGAAAACTGGAAGGAGCTACCTAATTTGGAATACTATAAGAATGTTTTATTTAACATAGACGAAGAAGAATTACAGCTTTTAGAGGAGGACGAAGAAGATGAAACACATGATTTCGAAGAATCTTGTAAAAGAGTCGAGGAAGATCTTATACTAAGGATATAATAACGACATCGGAATCTTCCTCTTTTTTAATTTCAATAACTTGACTTTTACTCAACTACCGACTAAAAAAGTTGATTTCTTTATATTTTGTTTTATTTTTGGTGTATATTGGTACTTACTACTTACTTACTTTAGCATTTATATTAGTTAATAACAAACGTGCATATTTCATAACAGAAACCAAATTTAATGCCATTTATTTTATCAGTCATTACACCATTATCTTACTTATTCCTTCTATTTTACATAAACTGTTGTTTGATTCTGTAAAACAAAATTTGCATTATCTTTCAAAATGTGTGTGTTTTGTGTCGGCAAACGTCGATGTTTGTCTATTATTATGCGTACATCACTAGCATTGTGACGTCAATGATTAAATGTTACAATCACAGGCAGCTATATCCATACTTGTCAGTATCAAAGATAGCTAAATCCAATATTTGGTATCAAAAACAGCTATGTCCAGCACAATTTATTTAAAAAGACTGTCATCCCTTCCTTTTATAAGATTTTTGTGTTGGTATACCTGTTCATTTTGTACAAAAGGACCCTGTCACACAATCGTATTTACGGTGTTGCCAGATAAAAATAAAATAATACTTTTTTTCGTATTGTGGTAAATAATTTTATTCGGATTTAGCTGCCTTTGATTCTATACCCCTCATATATCTGCAGATATTGAGGAACTAATTTTATGGAGCGACTTCGCTGGGGGACAGAATCGCAATATAAAAATAATTTTGATGTTAAAAGCATTTTTGCATTCTCATCCAGGGTTGCCAATCTGTGGGGAATTCCCCAAACTGCGGGGAATCTCAAGTTGGTTGGGGATTTATTGGGGATTGGCATTATGTAGGGAAAATGCGGGGATTTTGACATCATATTCTCATCGGAAAATATTTCATCGTTTATTATCGATAACAACATTTTTTTGAATCATTAAGTATGGCTCAAGTACTTATGACGGTCTCGTGACGAAAAATCAAAATACCGGTAATTGCACATATCTATGTATGGCACATCCCTAGTTTGTCAGTTGTCTGTCTTGTCTTGTCTATGATCAGGGGATTCCCTTTTTCTCCTTTATTAAAGTGTTTATTAAATGTTTTGTTTTGTGACTGATAAATGGATGATTGAACATGTAATGCATGCAGCATTGGCTTCGTTCGATGTTGTTCGTAGTTAATTAGTAGATCCAAGTTTAAAAAGTTGTGTTTGTTTCTGTCGCAAAGTAACGATACGATTTTGTGCAAATATGGATAAATGGTTATTAAAAGGTCAAAACAAAGATAAAGAAGATAATCCTAGGTAAGTTAATTAAACCTAATATTGCTGCGCACAAACTTTGTTATTTATCCGGTTAATTTACCTAGTTTTTTTTTTAGCATAATCGTAAAAGAAAATCTGAGCTCGAGTTATCGGAGGCGTCAACTTCTAGTACAGAAGGAAATGCCGCTCCAAGTTCAAGTTTGACTTCAGTAGATTTGACGACAAGTGAGTCAAATAGTACACAGATCCTAAAAATAAAACGCTTGAATAAATTTAATGATATGTGGCTTAAAGAACCAAACTTTTCAAGCTGGTTATGCAAAGATTCGAATATGAGAGATGGAAATGATTTAGCAAATTGTAAACTCTGTTCGGTGTCGATCCTAGCGCATAAAAGTGACCCCTGATTCGACATATGAATTCAGAACGCCATAAGAAAAAAGTATCAGAAATAAAGAACGTTCCCAAACTTTCAATGCAACTTACCAGTGACGGATTTAGACATAAATGTTCGAAAAGCTGAATTAAAACTAGCCGGAGCGTTGGCTGAAAATAATATACCAATATCATTCATGGATACCTTGGGACCGCTCTGTAAAGATATTTTTTCAGATTCAGCTATAGCTAAGAACACAAATTTACACAGAACCAAAGCAACAGCTATACTCAAGAATGTTTTAGGAAACACATTTTTAGAAGATATAAATCAAAAATTACGTACAGAAAAAAATTCTTCTCATTAATTATGGATGAAACGACGGATCAGAGCTCTTTAAAACAATGCTGTTTTACTGCTGTAATCTATGACGAAAACATCAATCGGGTAGAACATTTGTTTTTGGATATGGTGGAAGTGTCATCAGGAACTGCTGGGGGACTGTATGACTGTTTAAAACAAATGCTTCTAAATAAAAACATACCCATAGAAAACATGGTTGGATTTTGTTCAGACACCACAAACGTAATGGTTGGGGAACATAGTTCCGTTTTTGCTCTTCTTAAGAACGATTTACCTCACATGCTGGCACCGACTTCAAAAAATACTTAGTAGGTCTAGTCTAAGTGAGTTAACCACCCACATTAGATTTGATTTTAGATTTTCTTTTAAGAACGAAGTTTTTGTTTTTTATTTCTCACTTTTTAGTTGTGTTGTATTCTTTCTAAAGTTACGATTTTGAAGTCGGTTTAATTTTTTTATTATTATTTTATTTCTTATTTTTTTAACTAAAGTCGTAGGTTAAGCTACGTAATTCCTAAGTTATTAGGGTAGTATGGTGTAGGTAGATATCCAATTATTTCTGATCTCTTAGTGTAGTTGTAAGATAATTTTCAGTTGTGTTGTATTATTTCTTTACTGCGTAAGTTACGATTTAAAAATCTGTTAATTTTTCTTTAATTATCTTTATTTCTTATTATTTTAATTAAAGTTGCAAGTTAAACTACATACTAACCTAAAGGTTATCTACTAATATTGGTAGTGTAGTGTAGGTAGATATCTATATTATTTCTGATCTCTTCATTCTGTTGTTGTAAGTTAATTTTTAGTTGTGTTGTATTCTTTATAAACTGTGTAAGTTACGATTTAGAAATCTGTTGTTTTTTGAATTTTCTTTATTTCTGATTCTTTAACTAAAGTTGTAGGCATAGATTAATAATTGGTCTCGCGCGCTCGACTAGATATCGCGCTGTGAAGAAAAATCAGTTTCCAGAATGCGGCCGCTTAATAGGAAAGTGTGTGTAAAACAATGTGCAAAGACGCACACTAGCGTCGATTATGGTGTTGCCAGCTACTTGACTGGTGCCCGACCAATGGGAAAATTATTAATTGCTGCGGTCTTGTTACGTATTATAAAAAGTAGCTCAGAAAAACCTTTAAAATGAAATTAAAATACTGGCCAAGTGTGAGTCGGCTCGCGTGTAGAGGGTTCTGTACTATTTTTTATTTTTCTCTATTTGGACCTCCTAAACAAATTTAAAATTATCTCATAGGTTTTCCTGTAATTTATGAATCGGAATTCTGGAATCGATAGTTTCGGAGATAAGGTAGGGGAAATGGTTAGTTTTTGTCTACTTTATTTTATAATTCTAATATTGAATCCTAAAATTGCAGAAAAACTTTCTTTTGATTTATTATTACACAGTACAGTATGTTAAACGTTACTTTAATTTTGAATCTAATTGATTACTGACCTCTTTTTAGTTGTAATCCGGGTTTAAATACAGATAAATAAATAGACGTACACATCCCATTAATATTATAAACGCGAAAGTTTGTAAGTATTAATGGATGTTTGTTACTCTTTCACAACTAAACCGCTAAATTGATTTTCATGAAATTTGGTACGGATATAGTTCAAGACCCGGAGTCAAACATAGGCTACCTTTTGACGCAGGCGGAGCTGCGGTAAACATCTTGTACATACGAGTAGATATTATCATGGCCTTTTTCCATACAGTAGTGTTGCCGGAAAATACATTACACATCGAATAATAATCGATTCTTTGATAGTTGAAAATATAATCTAAGGTATCGATAGTGATCATATATCGATAGTATCGATATTGATACTATTGATAATATATTTCTGTAATTTTTTTAATTTTAGATAATTTAACTTAAAAATTTGTATATTTTTAATGTCAACGAACAAGCGGACAAGTGTTGTTGTTTTATATAGATAGCGAATGCGATGCGCGCGCATGCATGCCAGCCGCTGCGATCGGCTCGGACGATGCGCGCGCAGCCCACGCCACGGCGATCCGTGCGTCTCGCCGGCTCGCCAGTCCGAATACCATCTTGAGACTGCACGCACGTTGCTTGCGCTCGCATTCGCGCGCTTACGTAAACTCATTTCCCGCTTGATCCGTTCCTTCACTTTTCTCACCTGTATTTTGTGCTTATCATAACCTTCTGTTAATCTTTAAGTTGTCGGTGTGCTTGTATTGTATTTGTTCTATTTAATTGTGCTAAACTTTTAATTATAGTGTTAAATTACATATTGACTTTATTTAATTATCCCGCCTCATAGCACAATAGCCTAACACTTATCATACATATTACGCACGCACCCCGCTTTATGTTAAAGACAGACAAAATTGTCAGAAAAAGTCAAAATTACAACATCTCTCTTTTGGAGTCGGGAGTTAAAAAACAAAATATCTAAATAATAAAAATCGAAACCTCGGGGAATTTGGGATTATTTAATACACGGCAACATTGAGCACCGAGCGGTACTTCGCGCCATATTTTAGGGTTATATTATTTTCGTGAGTAATTTATGTCCATATTTCGAAATAATACAATACTTATTGATGGTATGTAATACCAGTATCTTCCTTATTTCTTTTAGTATTATTCTTACACAGTTTGACTACGCAAACTGCACATTTAGCGTCTACTATTACATTAAATTTTATATTTATCTAGACATCCAACTCACTCATCGGTCGCGGCATGACTGACGCAGGTATGCCGCAACCATGCCGGTTTCGGCATGGTTTTAGTTGCGAATTTATGTAGTATGCCGACGGTATCTAGTCGTAGCGCAGCGGAGACCAATTATTAATCTATGGTTGTAGGTTATATATAGTTCCTGACATTCGCAGTGTAGGTAGATATAATTTTTTTTTGTCAGTAGTTGTAAGTAAAACTGTAAGTTATTACTAATTTGTTACGCTCATACTGAGCTGGGCAGTAACTGTACACAAATTGCAGGGTACGACATTGGAAACTGCGGTAGTTAACATAGGAAAATCCTTGTTTGCAAAGGGTCAAGCTTACGTTGCCCTAAGTAGGGTTAAAACGTTAGATGGTCTCGCAATCGATGAGCTAGATCCCAATAAACTGTTAAGACAACCGCATGATCCTCGTGCATACCAAGAAATGTTGCGATTACGTAATAATCCAACAGTAAGTAATAATAATTTATGATTCCATTACAAAATCCGTTATATTTTTGATAAATCGGACTAGTGGTTTCGAAGATATGCGAGGACAAATATTTTTTTTTTGTTGCACCTGTCATATAATAATTAATACACAACAACATTATATCTCAAAAACTACTGAACCGATTTTGATGAAACTTGCAGTATTCCCTAAGTTGAACAATACCTAGTTCAACAAAAAAAGAATTATTTAAATCGGACTTATAGTTTCGGAGATATGCGTGGACAAACATACAAACATACATACATACATACATACATACACTTTTAAAATTTGGCACACGTGTTTAGAAGCTGATATAGACTAACATATCCAAAAACTGGGCATTTTTGGAAATATTACATACATACGGGTCGAATTGATAACCTCCTTTTTTTTGAAGTCGGTTAAAAATGAGCTACATCAAGTCCTGTGCTAATATTTTAAATGCTGACTTCAGAAATTCAACACACTTGCTAGGTATAGACGAAATATATATTGGATTACAGGCTGGAGAAAGTATGGAAGATTTGAAAAAAGATGAAAATGTACCTCGTGCAGCTATTGCAGATTTCTATAAAACATGCCAAGAATTTTATATGGAATTTACGTCGGACATTATTAAGCGATTTGATTTCGGAGATCCTTTATTTTCTATTGTATCTGTTTTAAATCCATTAGAAGCTCAACAGTTTAAAGGGTCAATCGCAAAATTTCGTATCAGAATTGTCATGCGTGCCTGGGAGCTTAAAGGTTATTGCTTTATTGAATATATTTTTATTTAATACTTACTTTCTTGTGTTTCTAACAAAGTTTGCAATAAAAAATAAATAATAGATAAAAGAAGCATTTTAAAAAAAAAAATTCTTATTAATATGTCCGCTCCATGCCCTGTAATAACTTTGGTTTTCAATATAAAAAAAATAATTAAAATATTTCATTGAAAGATCGTTACATTTATTCCAATCTAAATATAACTTAATGCATTAAATATTACTTTTACACCATTTTCACTACAATAATATATACTATGTTACCATAGTTTCGGCTTTTATTTCGCCGCCAAGTTTTTTTACTACTCCATGGACGCTCTGTTTTCAAACATTTGAATTGGGCAAAATAATTTTTGTTGTGATGATTGTACATGTCTTTTTTCTTAAAATGGCAACACTCGAACTGTCACTTGACAAGAGTAGTCTCTGGGCATTAGCTGTGATAATCAGTATTTTGTTTTGCAGATTTGATTTGAAATATTTGAAATTAGAAAGCATAGTTAAGCAACTCCGTGGGCTTTATCTAGGAACTAAACGGTAAGTATTTATTTCTATGATTAATTGAAAAGTATGTGCTAATTGGATCTTTTTACGAATTTCTACTTTATAACCTTACAATTTTAACGTTTATCACGTCACGTGGGTAAATATTTAAAAATCGCCACTCCATGGACTTCCGCTCCGTGGACACGACTTGTTCATTGCATTGTTCGACTTGTTGTTGCATGTTCCTCAGAGAATGATAAATGTATGAATAGAGAATGTAAAAGTTGTTGCCATAAAATTCCCGCTATAAATACTTTTGAAGATGGTCCCATTAGTTACAAAAAGTGGACTCAGGTCAGTGAACAACGCGTCATCTCAGGAGTTACAAAGAAAGTGTCCAGAGTAATAAAAAAAGATGTATCAACTACAAAAGCGAAACTTGTTACTGAAATGACTGATTTGATGCAAAAATTTTTACAACATCAACATTCTTGGACTCATCAATCAAAAACAATGTCATTTTTAAGAAAACAACTCGTAGACGGGGAAGTTCTAATTCACATGGACTTTTCAGAAAATTATATGTGCAAATACAACCAAGAAATACAGTCTGTGCATTTTGGAGCCTCTCGCCAGTAAATAACTTTGCACACTGTGGTAACTTATTATAAATGTGCTTCAAGTGGGGATGTTATGGTAAAATCGTTCTGCAGTTTGTCAGAATCCCTTAGACATGATGCATGTGCAGTACTAGCCCATCTTAAAGGAATTTTTTGTCGACTTTTATTATTGACTTCAATTAAATCTTTGCACATTCTAACAGATAGCCCATCTACCCAATATCGTAATAAAAAAATGTTTTATTTATTTGCGAACCATGTAGTTGAATACTACAGTTTAGAGAAAGCTAGCTGGCATTTCCATGAAGCAGGCCACGGGAAAGGAGCCCCAGATGGAATAGGAGCGTACGTAAAAACAACGGCAGATCGACATGTTGCTCTTGGGAGAGATATTGAAAATCTAGAAACCCTGTACAAGATTTTGACTGCAGAGGTGCAAACAAAAGTTGAAGTATTTTTGGTAAATGAAAAAGAAATTCGCGCTGCTGATGAACTTTTGTCTCAAGTGCCGGAACTAAATACGATCAAAAACATTATGCGTGTCCATCAAGTTCGTTGGAACGCCTGTGAACCGACGACTATTTATTTACTTAGACTTAGCTGTCTTATTTGTGATAAGGAGTGCCAACATTTCGGTATCGCAAAATACGTATAACAAAGAGCCTCACAAGGAACACTAGAATATTCAGCACATGATGATCAAATGATGGCAATCACGGGAGTATTTACCTAAAATCGTTAACAAGCGATCGAGACGCCCAATTACATTTCTCACTGATAGCGAAAGCGAAGATACTGAACCAGCTAAAAAAATTGCTCATAAAAATCTTAATTCTAAACGAATCATAAGCTTTTTTAGCGACGAAAGCGATAGTGAGGATCCAGAACCGGTTATACAAATTACTCGTGATGAAAGTGATGCCATGACTTGTGAGCATGCAGAAAATAATGCTGAAATTATGCGAGATGTGCCTTCTGAAAAGATAATGAAGAATAACAAAACAATAAAAAGTTACGATGATGATGTAAATATTTTTTAATTATTTTATAAGTAAAGCTGATTTTGTTTTCTTAATTTTTTGTTACTCTGTGATTTTGGAAAGAAAAGTGATCTCAATTATGTTCCTAAACTATTAGTGTTATTTGTATTGATATTAAATGATTGAAAATGTCTAACTATTGTTTCTATTTAATTTAATTCGTCATAATCTTTCGACAAATATTTACTCCATGGTCAAAATTCAACTCCATGCCAAACTCCGTGGACACAGCTCCACTCCATGGACATGATTTTCCAAATTTCTTAGTTCTCATGACCATTCAGGCTTAGTTTCTATTTTTAAAATACTTTTTGTTGGTTCATTTTTAAGAATCGAAAGTAAAAAGTAACATTAATAAGTAAGGTTTTTTTTTTTTGATGGATGTAATTTTTGAGATTGACCCTAAATTATAAAAATAAGACTATTCGCGGACGGCTGTGGAGGCCAAAATAAAAATACAACTCTTTTAGGCATATGTTCAAGTTGGCTATTTTCATATGTAAATCAACTTGAAATTATATTTCCTATGGTTGGACACTCGTTCTTGCCACCGGATCGCATATTTGCAAAGATTGAAAGGGAGACCAAGAAAAATTCAATTGTTTGCGATCCACAAATTTATGCAAATGTATTTAAGGAACATGCGACTGTTTTTCATTTAGGGGATGACGATATCGCAGTTTGCGATTGGAAAAAAGAAGTGACTAAATTATTAAAAGCTCCAGGTAACTGGCACTTTAGGTTAATCCATCTAAGCGATTTATTCTGCGCAGAATAAACAGCGTCACGGCTCGACCTGTCGAACTGTGACATTATGCTGAGTCAGAGCCTTTTCACTGTCTCATTACAGTTTGTAGCTGTCAAATTGTACTTTCTTTCTCTAGATATAATCTTTGACTATTAACAGGTTCCCTGTCCCATGAATCACATGTGAGAAAATCAATTGTTATAACTGTTGTTAAATTTTATGAACAGAGAATGGGTTAATATTGTAATATTTTATATTAATTTTCAACGTTAGATTTATGTTGTTACCTACTGTAAAAGTAAAAGTGAATAAAGTTTTTATCTATCTATCTATCTAGAGGTCGACAGAATATTAGTGTGCAAGGGGAGGAGAATTATCGAAGTTAAATGGGGCAACCTAAGTATGTAACAAAGAGAGGTCAGAAAATATCAGATTTTGTACCCGCAATATATTGCAAAGAGGAAATAAAGTGAACATCAAGAAAATTCTTGATGTTGCAAACCTTTTAAAAAAGCACTTCGGTGAAGACTGGAGGACTATCGACAGTTTGAAACATTATAAAGACGAAGAAGAAAATAATGATAATTTTGATGAACATGAGTATCTTCAATGTGTCGCACCAGAAGAAAGCGAAAATATTATATAAAAAAGAAATGTATTTTTTACTTTTTATTAATACGTAAATAGTTTTATTTATGCCCTGTAACTGTTCAATGACTATTTCCTAACATTATACTCATCAGTTTCACTTTTTGAGCTTTTAAAGTCACTATCTAGTCTAGTCACTAGTCTCTTTTAAATCATCCTGTATATTAAGAAAGTGAATGTCAAAATCCGCTACATCCATTGGGTTGAGTAACAAAGTCCGTCAGATCCATAACTCAATATCAATATCCGCTACATCCATTTTCTTTACTCTAATTTAGTTGTGTGGTGGTAACGTATATTATATGCCTAACTGGAACGGACAGGCGAGACCAAAATGAAATGATGAAACTTGAGCGAAATATATGTTTATTCACTAGTACGGTGCGCGGGCGACTGCCCGAACGTTCATACAAAATATGCAACCTAAGCGATCTTAACTATACCAACCCTACATACACCCCCTTCTTTTAAAAAATTAAAAACTAAACAAATACAGTGATACACATGTACAATACACAAAAACAATAGGCAGATTACACCATTTTATTTGGATTACGCTGCACTCCGCACTGTAGGCCGTGTACATTTTGTACGCTTGCACTATTCGCGACACTGAGCTCCTTACGCAGAACACTTTTCGTTTTGTTCGTACACATTCTATAAAATAACACTAATAACATCACTCCTACTATGACTCCTACTACGGTGACGGCCGTGCTCAATGCTTCCAGCCGATATTCTGTGTGAGTAGCTGAGGCTTGGTTGGCTCCATTCTGAGCTATCACAATCTCTTCCTCCTTCTTCTCAACCGAATAGGTTTTGCCCATGGCTCTTCCAAGGCTGTTCTTTTGTGCTGCGTCTCACTCGGTATGTACTCGACGAGATAAAATCTACCTATATATCTACGCTTATTTGTTTATAGTTACAAAGGTGCGAAAATCAGCAATTTCGTACTTAAATAATAATACGTGACTTAAACTACATATGCAATGTACTCCACATTACATTAACCTACTTTCAATATTTTATCGAACCTACTGAAATCGCACAGGTTCTTTAATAATTCTACCCCTGCTTGTTACTCGTAAGGGTGTGTTCACATTGATGGGCGGAGACTCTAAGGTTGTATGCTGATTTAAGTTAGTGTCGTCCAAAATATACGCGGGTTTAACCCTATCTACCGAAACAGTATTGACTTTATCATGAATTAAAATCTTTAAAATTTTAGAATTTCGCTTTATTACCTTATACGGCCCACTATACGGCGGCGTTAATGGTTTGCGCACTGCGTCCTTTCTTAAAAAAACGTGTGAACATGTACTTAAATCAGCATGTACAAACATACTGCTACTATTATCTAATTTTCTGTCCTTAGGTCTAATCTTGCTAAAAGTATCTCTTAATCTCGTTATCAAACGTCATCCTAGGGAACTCATAAAGACCAAATGGCGTAATTATCGCAGTTTTCTCTACATCGTCTGGCAAAATTCTGATAAAATGATAAGCCCTACAAAGGTCAATTTTTGAAAAAATCTTTTTATTATGTAAACCAAATGTAAAATCTTGTACTCTAGGTATCGGGTAACGGTCGGGTTTTGTAATAGCGTTTAGCGCTCTGTAATCACCACAGGGACGAATTCCCCCGTCTTTTTTAGAGACTACGTGCAGCGGGCTCGCCCACGCGCTGTTTGAGGGCCTACATATTCCTAATTCCTGCATTAATTGGAACTCTTTCTTAACTTTATCATACCTGTGTGGCGGCAACCTCCTTGCTTTCGCGTGGACTGGCGGGCCCGTTGTCTCGATGTGATGAAACACGGTGTGTTCCGGAATGTCCTTAAAATTAGGTGGGCGAGTAATTTCCTGAAATGATTCCAATAATTCCGCATATGGGTGTCCATTATTAATGCTTTTAATAACCCCGTCAAAATTTAAACTTTTTAATCCACAAACGTACATATCGGTTACTAAATCTACTAACTTATTGTTGTATAAATCTACAGACAGTTTAAAATTTCTCAAAAAATCGGCCCCTATTATTGGTTGTTTTACGTCGCACACGATAAACGGCCATTTAAATACCCGTCTTAAACCAAAACTTATATCTAAATAACATACACCGTACGCTCTTATCTCACTATCATTAGCAGCGTACAATTTAATATCGCATAACTCTATCATACGGTTTCTAATACACCTTTTGGGAATCACGGATATATTAGCTCCCGTGTCAATTAAAAATGTAAACTTAGACAATTTATCCTTAACCATTAACCGTTGGTTTTTAGTTACGTGAGTACATTCGTCCACCGAACACGAACATACAACTTTTAGTTTTCCGTGTTATCTTTTTGCCATGCACACGGTTGTTCGCATCGCCGTGCATTTTTCTTATATCTATAATGAAAACGACAGAGCCACCCGGGATCATCAGGTGTTTTCTTCTTACTTGAACTAGATCTTCCCCTGAACGACCGGCTCCGGCTTCTGGACCGCTCTCTGCCACGAACCTCGTTGCGCAGCGAAGCGACCTCCAACCTCAGCCTCCCCATCTGGGTTATCAGCTCGGTCAGCGTTCCTTGCGACGTCGCCGCCACGTCGCCTCTGGAAAGTTCAGCAACCTCGTAAAACGACCCCGTGTTCTCAACAATCTTATCGGCTATGGCCGCTAAATTATCAAGGGACTGATCTGGGCATACTGCAATAACCGCTCTTACAGAGGACGGCATTCTAGAAAGCCACAAACTTTTTAGAGTCTGATCTGATACCTGAGTTGTACGTCCCAAGTCCTTCATCCTACGCAACAACTGGGTAGGTTTTTGAGAGCCCAATTCGAGTTCTGACACTAGCTTCTGAAATTGGCGCTCGGCGCTCTCTTCGTACACCTGTAGTAAGCGCTCCTTAAGTACCTCATACTTGTTGTTTTGAGGTGGTGAGGTCAACAGGTCACTTACTTGCTGCAGTGCATCCCTGCCAAGCTTCGATACAACCATGTTGAATTTGCATTGGTCCCCTTGCTTCTGGGGTGCCATCACAGCCTCAAACTGGGCGAACCACAGCCGTGGCATATCCACCCAGAAGTCCGACAGCTTGGTGGAAACACTGATGGCTGCTAACGACATGTCTGCCAGGTCTGGTTGCTCCACTTTCGTTGCTGATGGCGGTGGTGGAGGTTGGGTACCACTGGCCAGGGCTCCTGTTTGCGCTGCCTGCGCCTGCGACTGCTGCATCACTGGACAACTCAGCGCCTGCCCGTTCATTTGAGTCGCCGCACTTGTACACTAATTGTTCACAATAATGTTCAATTTTAACAAAATAGTCGCAAAAATCACGTGTCTATAATTTCAAAATGTCGCGGGTCACCAGTCTGGTGGTAACGTATATTATATGCCTAACTGGAACGGACAGGCGAGACCAAAATGAAATGATGAAACTTGAGCGAAATATATGTTTATTCACTAGTACGGTGCGCGGGCGACTGCCCGAACGTTCATACAAAATATGCAACCTAAGCGATCTTAACTATACCAACCCTACAGTTGTATAGTTTAAAATCTAAAAATAATTTAGATGAGTCGTAAATTCGTCTAAAGCAAGTTTACTTTAAATTTATTACATGGAATGACATTTGTAACTGTAACAGAGAAGAAAAGTCATTTATTATAAAATTGACCTTTCTGGATCTGGCGGTTTTTGATACTAGACGACACAGCTCTTGATAGTCTGTAACTGAATATACGCTTTTTGTTCCCACGTTCATGAATGCCAGGATATGGTTTCATGATGTTCTCCGATAGCGCGAAAGCACTGTCACCTGCAACAACATATGGCATTTCTGGCCCACCTTGTGTTATTGTTTCAGAGGGTGGCAGTTTATGGAAGTAATATGGAGTTAGACCCAACGCAATCACCAAGGCCCATATCGAATGCTACAACGTATACATCGTCGAGGAACTTCGAGAAACAAATGACTTAAGTAAAATATTTGATGTTTTGAAGAGTGCAAAAAAAAAGATGGATGAACAGGAGAAGAAGGATCCATTTGATATTTATGGTGCATATATTACTGCTGAATTAAAAAGTGCAAGAGCATATTAATAAAATACTGTACGAATAAAAATGGGACGATACATGTGGTGATGGGACATATGGTTATCAAACTGCATCTTCTCATTTATCATCAACACAACATAATGTCCAGGAAACTGATAGACAGGAAATTGAGAGAGAGGAAACAACAGAAGATTCGCTTATACAAAACTTAACTATCTCAGTGATGAATCAACACAATAGCATCTTCTCTTATTTATTTTTTATTAGGGGAAGGTGGTACAAAATTATCCCTGGAGGTAAAACGATCCCCAGCTGTTTTAACGACTCTGTGACGCCATCTAGGTTATTTAAAGTGAATTTCGTGGTCCTTAGATCCAGCCGTCCAAGGTATCAGTGTGAGTGCGTCGTTGGCAGAGTAAAAGATTTTTTAACAAAATATTGAAAATTACTGTGCTCAATCTAAGGTAAGTCATTTTTTGGCAATGTGTAGCTTTAGTCCAAGTGTATATTGTGTGATAGAGGGGTTTTTTTTCAGTTTTTGTTACCAATTAACAATGGAATAAACCGGCTTTCAGAACAGCATTCGAAAAACATAGGTTATGTTTTGATGTTTTAAAAATATTATGGCATTTAAAGCAAAACAATCCCTTCAAAATGATCCCGGATTTCATTTTACCCCCTCTTCTTTCCGTATATGTTTAGTTAACAAAAATTTTTTTATAGCTATATTTTTTTAATAAGAGGTACTTTTCGCACATAACATTATAACTTAAAGGTCTAAACCACGTTTATAATAATATCGTAGTTGTTAAAGATCTCTATCTTTAGTTTGGAAAAAAAATATGAGTCATATGTTTTATATGGCATGCCCTCTTTTACGGCATCTATATTGTGCCATAGATACAGATTAAAAATATAAATATAATGTGCCACAAAACAATTCTCAATTTCAGTTATGGCCCTTAAAAGAAGAGTTAAAGGAAAAAACGTTCACGCTGTGGGGGGCACCAAAGTATTGGGGAGTATAAAAAAGTATTTACAGATGAACAGGAGCTGGAGCTTGTACAACATATTAAAGATAATGAAGAGACTATGTACGGCTTGATGGAATAAACGCAAACACCTGATGTTTTAATACAAGTAATGTTGCAAATCTATTTATCATCTCTGTACTTACGGTTGGCTCACTCACTCTGCGCTATATAGTTGGCTGACACTGCGTCTTCTGTACATTGTAAAATCATTAATTAATAAAATAACTTCATTCAATCAGTGTTTCCTTTTTATTTCATCAGGTTATGGGCCCAGAAAGACAGCCTGATTGTAGTTATTGAAAAAAGTAGTGTAAAAGTAAAAGCAAAATTAGACATAACCTCAACAGCAACGCGGTCGCCGGTACTTTCTCTTTCAGCAAACAAAAATTATAATATGAGTCCAAACAATACGCTCTTTTCCATTGAAAAGCTCACAGGCCGTGAAAATTGGACAAGTTGGAGCCTTGCTGTGAAGGCATATCTTCAACATGAGGATTTATGGCATTTTGTGGAAGAAGGTGTGGAAATGGAATCCAAAGCAGACTTAAAGGCGAAATCCAAGCTAATATTATTAGTTGATCCAATTCTTTATTTATTTACTTTATTCATGTACACCATAAAAATGTAAAGGATTATACATAAGAGGAAAAGAAAGTACAAGGGAGCTGCTTATTTCTAAAGAAATTTCTTCCAGCAGACCCAAGAGAGGAAAAGACAAGAAAAGGGTAATTAGCGTGTACAAAAAAGAAAGGAAAAGTATACCTAATTACCTAGGTAAAACTTTTATAGAATCCTTATAATGTAAACATACATAAACATACATACACAAATACTATTACAAGTAATACATACATAATAAACTTACATATAAAATACATACATAATAAACTTACATATAAAATACATACATAAATATCTACTGTGCTAAGGACAGATAATAATCTTTAACTAATTTCTTAAATATTGAGATAGTTTTAGAGTCACGTATATCAGCTGGCAATGAATTCCACAATCTTACTGCTTGGACTGAAAAGGAGTGAGTGTAGGAATCGGAATGATGGATGGGAATATTGAGGAGGGTTCTAAGGTGGGAACGGCAAGGTGCATCAATCGGACAGGAGAAGGAGAAACGATCCTTTAGATAAGAAGGATAGGAGGGATTGTACAGGACATTGAATAGGAGACAAAGGATTCTCATATTTCTGCGAAGTCGGATAGGGAGCCACTTGAGTTGGCTGCGGAAGTCGGAGACATGGTCGAATTTTTTCAAACCATAGATAAATCTGATACATAAGTTTTGTTTATGTACATATACAGGATGCTAAAACGGCAAAGGAGGTATGGACTAATTTATCAAATGCATTTCAAGACTCGGGATTACTGCGCAAGGTCGGTTTGTTAAAAGATCTTATTAATACTACTTTGGAGACAAGCTCAAGTATAGAAGACTATGTCAATAAAATCATGTCATCTGCTCATAAACTTTCACGTGGATGATGAGTGGCTCAGTACCCTGATGCTAGCTGGCTTACCGGACGTGTATAAACCCATGATTATGGGAATAGAGAATTCGGGTGTAAAAATTAGTGCCGATTTGATTAAAAGTAAATTATTGCAAGAGGTTAAAATATCAGAAACTACTGCTTTTTACACAAATTCAAAGTGTACGTCCACACTGCGAGCCTAGCGCGGTTGCGACGACGGGCGCGAAGTATCAAACATATAAAACGCCTTTGCGTTCATAGTGTACTGACTAAGGCGGGAGCCTAGAGTGACGGGCCTGAGCGAGACAGCGTGCGTAGTTTTCAAACGTTCCCGCCCGCGCGTTCTGGCCACACTACGGGCCTAGTCATCAAGCGACTTAATGCGCGGAGGCGGGGGTAACAAACCAGTTCTGTCTTGTCACTCGGCGTATGCGCGTCTTCTTATTTAGCTTGTCGAAAAATGGCGGTAAATACCGAATTGTTTATAAGCGCGATTCAATCTAAACCACCTATATGGCAAAGCAAACATCCACAACACAGTAATCGCACAATTATAAGATAGTTATGGAGTGACATAAAAGAACAATTTCCTGAAACTGAAGGTAAGTTTAATATACCTATAAAGTTATTACATTCTTTGATATTGTTCCCAGAAATAGTTTGTGTATATTATACGGACATTTTTTTCTCTTCGTGATGGAATATTATTATTTCCAAAGTTTCTGTGACGATTTTCATGTAATGGTGGATTAGATAACACACGTTGGACATCCAAATCAAGATCACCGTTTAAATCCATAACCACATTGTTTGGAAGTCTTTTTGACACGTATTTTTATTCGAACTATGAACTCGCAATTCCCGTTCACTTTAAAATACACATTTATACACCAAAGTACATGTCATTCTAATCAATGATACTCGAACTATCATAAAACATACCTACGTACATACATATAGAAACGTCAGATTGTAAAAGTACCTACTGAGAACTTCGCCAGGTCAAAAAATACATAACATACATACCTTAGTATATACTTACATATAAGTAGGTATACCACACATCCTAACTAAGTACTGAAAAAGACATAGGGTACCTTTCATCCCGGAAAAAGTCACTGTTCCGCGGGAAATACATGCGGGCGAAGCCGCGGGCAAAACCTAGTTAGTTATAAGCAACCTCAGAATTAGGAAGTCTTTTTGGCATAGGAATTTTGTATTATTTTTTTCTATTAGAGCTACCTAAGAGTGGCATTACCAAAGAGTACGCAATGCTACTTATTGTATGAAAATAAATTTCAATGTATGGCAACACTGTGATTATTGTCAGTTTCAATTTGACGTAAAGTGTCAGCTGTTACGTTTTCAAGCCGGTGAGGTGAGTGTTTACTATTTTATTGCAATTTTAATGTTTTGAATCAATTTGATCTTATTTTAAACAACTTTGACGACATATTTTAAGATTTTAGTAAATGCGCCGCCTGAGATTGTTGATGTTTCTTGAAACGCTATTTGTGTGTTTTGCTAGCAACCAAGGTTATGTGAGATTGTCATATTAAATGTTTGAACTACAATGGTTGAAAACAGGTTGGACGCAAATCGTAAGAGTGCGCACCCAAAGAATGCGCATGCGTACTGTTAGCATATGAAGCATCTGCCGGAAGAAAATTTAGGTTTATTTTTTTATTTTACAGTTTGAAAATATGGCGTATAATAGAAAATCAAAGAGAAAATTATTTTTTACGGATTTTTTTTTAAATAATGCGACAGAAAGAATCAAACGTGGCGAAAGTCAAAGATCGGTCGCAGAGTCACTGGGCGTCCCAGAATCCACCTTAAGAAAAAGACTCAAGGCAGGCACTATTCCTCGTTCATTAGGCAGATTTTCAAGTGTTTTTACACCAGAATTAGATAACAGCGATGTACGGAACACCGTTCATTAGTTGTTTAACCCTATAATTTTAACGTACATATATTATTGTCCATATAGCTGACGCGGTGTTTTCGTTAATTGTAAATTAGTCATAACTTAACAAATCAGTGCAATACATCAATTCACTCAATTCGGTTGTTTCTTATCATATCCGAAATCAACCCTTATCATTATCGTATCATATCAACTAGTGTGAGGATTTTACAACCCTTACATTGTTTTGGTCCTTCGACAGCCCTTTTCACCATACGCGCGGTTTGGTGGAAAAGTGATCCAGCGACAATCATAAATATCATTTAATAGGGAACAAATGAAAATTTCAAAAACACTTGAATTTTTTTTTGCTGGTAGGAATAAGGTTCCAGATTAGCAGAAAAAAATATCAGATTTTTAAAATAAGCCAGTTAATTTTAAAAAATAATTATATTTTATTGGGCAAAATATTGAGGAGGTACGGCAAGAATGCCGGTAAGCTTTTGCGTGGTTTGGAGAAAATATAAAAAAAAAATATGTCTTCTGACATTTTGAGAAATTTGACAGTTTATTGCAAAAAATAACCTGACTTTGTTGCTCTCTGCGCTCCGTACTTACGTTTGTTTTTTGTGATTGTTTCTATTTTTGACTGCTTATTATTACTGGACCTTCGATAACGCTTGCTTCTACGACTGACTACGCTTTGCATCCTGGACTTGAGATTGATTACCACCTACGACGACCTACGCAAAACACATTGGATTTGGATACTGTTTTTCATAAGCTGCCATGGATTCTTCTGACGAACTCGAGCTAAAACAATGGAGAGTACCTAACAAATCTTGTTTCGTGCCTTCATGCCCTAATAATGACATCAAAAACTCTGATAAATCATTCTTTCCAATCAGAAAAGAGTTAAAAGACAATTGGTGCCAACTGGTTAAACGAAATATTCCTAAACGCGTTCTTTTCTGCTGCGAAGACCATATCAACGTAAGTTTACTTTTAAAATGATAGTATGTGTATGTTACAGCAATATGATCAAATATCTTTTTTTGTGATTTTGTACTATTTAGTCAAGTAAAATACATTTATCTTACAGGTCGAAGAAGATTTAGAGAACTATGTACAGTTTGTAGCTGGTGCTAAACCAAAACTAAAACTTAATGCGACTCTTAAAAATATTCCAAACAAATTAATTAAGCAACCTAAAAGTAAAACGGTAAGTATTTATTTTGTTTTAATAATTTTACTCTTTCTTTATAAAGTGTGGTACATATATTGTAACCAGCCTCGCCGCCTTGGTATTCCCCATAATGTTCCTGACTAGATCCTCATTTTCTTTTTCTTCTGCAATCTCCATCCACCATCAGGAGATTTAGTTAGCTGTTGTTTTGTTAGCTGTTTGGTTAGCAATATGATGCTTTTTGTACAGGCTAAACAGATTCCCAATAAACCAACCAGCAATGTTTGGGATGTTGCTTCTCCATCAACTTCTACTGCTGTGGCCTTTCAAGCCCCATTAAAGGTAAAGAAAAAAGATTTTAAAATTATATAGATATTGAAATTGTTCACGAACACGTAATCATCTGTGTTCATTGTTTCAGGTTGATGCTGCCGTGCAGTATGAAAGTATACTCTTTAAGAGTAAAACTGTCACAGTCAAACCTAAAACTGCAGACAAGGGTACTAACTTTCGGGCCCGTCAAACAAAACATAAAATAAAGCCATCCCAAACTTCGCATTTTCCTTATAGTGAGGAAAGCCCCAGCCTATCAGCGTCATTATATGGGTCTTCAAATGTTGAGTCATCTACATCTACTGGATTGAAACAAGACATTGAAAAGTATGGAAGACAACATTTGTTAAATATTATTAAAAATAAACCAAAAATGTATTTAGGTGTTCCAAAACACTTTTGGTGGGTCATTGATTTTATAAGTAAAGAATATTCTTGCCCATCCCTGCACATAATAGTAACTTTGTTCAAAATTAAAAATAACGACTCATTTATTAGAATGAGCGAAGAATTTGAAATGGCAACATCAACAATAAGATTAATATTTGAAAAAAATGTCAACATTTTGGCTACGTATTTTCAGAATTTTGTTTATTTGCCAAACCCTATTGGTATTAAGAAAAATTTACCTCTAGTATTTAAAATAAGATACTCAAATGTACAATGCATAATAGATTGCTTTGAAATTCAAATAGAAAAGCCAAGCGATCCAGTTCGACAGGCACAAACTTGGTCTCAATACAAATCGTGCAATACAATTAAGTATTTAATTGGATGTACACCAGCTGGATTAGTGTCATTTGTATCAAAAGGTTATGGTGGAAGAATATCAGACAAAGCTATTACTGAAAAGAGTGGGTTTGTAGATATTCTTCCACTAAATGCTGTTATTATGGCTGACAGAGGTTTCAAAGAAATAGAGTCATTATTAAGCACAAAAAATGTTAAACTTTTGAGACCCCCCAGTGTATTTCAAAATACAAAATTAAGCAAGCATGAAGCTATTGAGACCAAAGTTATAGCAAGCTTGCGAATACATGTCGAGAGAGTTATCAGAAGAGTAAGGGAATTTCATATGTTGAAACCCCACTCCGTTGTTAATAATAAACTTATAAAATATTAAGACGAAATTGTAATAATTGCGTGTGGTTTAATTAACCTACAGGATCCAATAATAAAAGAATATTAGTTAATAATAGTTTTATTTGTACAAATAAAATCCTATTTAAGGGCACTTTTCAATATCAATGGAAATATATTTTGTTTCCAAAAAGTTTCTGCAGCATTCATAACATTTTTTATATAGTTTTCATCAAAGTTTATTGTAATTTTTTCTATTTGACCATTTTGCTCAAAGCTTGGGTCTGCTACACAAAACAAACATTTATTTTTTTTAGCAGCTAACATTTGCAGTTGGACTTGACCCATACATTTATTGGATATTTTTCCATTATTAATATAATTTTTTCTCGTTTTTTCTGAAGCAGGGCATTTTATTTCAATAATGGATTCATTGCTGATACCATCAGGAGATGCTCCAAAGAGTCCATTGATTAAAATGAATCCACATTCTGACACTTCTTCATTCAGATCTTGCTGGAGTTTCTTTATTACACTTTTTTCCAGAAGTTTTCCTCTTTTCATTGCCTTGGTTTCTGGCACTTTATGTCCCCCTAATATCTCCTGAACAAGACTGCCATCTGGTGTTTTGCAATGGGCAATTTCATGTATTTTGGAGCCAGTTATTCGTCCTTGCCGAAGGCAATGCCAAAGTTTACAACTTACTTGAGCCTTTGTTTCACTACATATTTTATCTTTTTGGGCTTCAGTGATGCTGTCACTGAAGCTCCTGAATTTTTCATAACTATGGTCACTTTCTTTATTTACAAAGTCCAGCATTATGTCAAATAAACAGTAATCTAGTAAAGATTTAGATTTATTTGTACTGTCATATGTAATTATAAGACTTCTCGTGCAAGCACGCTTTCCAGCTTCACTGCGAAATTTTTCTAGCACATTTGTGTCTTTTGGACCCAAAACGTTTTTTGTTTTGAATAATTTTTTACATTCCAGAATTTCTTCCTGCACACGTTTTAAGTTTGGCTTTACCCAATAGCACTGGACACTTGTGGATGACAGTTGTGAGCTTCGCTTTTCTAACCAATAAAGCAGCACTAGTGTATGTTTACACCCACCTGTAAAACGAATGTATTTTAAATATGTGACTGGTACTTAAATCATTCTCTACTATATTATATTTATGATTTGAACTACTCGACTATTTATTTATTGATTACAAAAAACTTACCAGCGGCAGCTGCACAACCATCACATGTTGTATTAATAACAGTATTATCTGTTTCATTTATATGGATATACACAGTGTAATATTTGTTGGATAATTTGTGTTCAGGTACAACTTTAGCCTTTACGTCGCATAATCCTCCAGCTCGTTTTACTTCCACATATCCAACTGCACTTTCCACATATGATTGTCGTGAAGACCTATAAAATATAGAAAACATAAGATCCTGTGCCGTTGCTGGTGAAATTCGGCGTAACACACATATTGAAGTATTTTTTAGCTTATACTCACATCAAAGCTTTAACGCCTCTTATTTCAGCGATGTTGTGCTTGTCACTATTTTTCATGAACTCCATCAGCATAATGGTATCTACTTTTGGTAGGTTTGATGAGTCTGCTCGAACGAAAACAGCGATATCCATGTCAGAAGCTTCCGAATTCCAGTATGTACTTTTTAAGTCGTCAAGGAGGCAATCAATCTCAAGTCCAGGGTTCAAAGCGCAGTCAGTCGTAGAAGCAAGCGTTATCGGAGGTCCAGTAATTATAAGCAGTCAACAATATAAACAATCTCGAAAAACAAACGTAATTAAGTTCGGAGCGCAGAGAGCAACAATTAAACAAAGAACAAAGTGAGGTTATTTTTTTTAAACGAATTGTCAAAGTTGTTAAAGTGTCAGATGACATATTTTTTTAAATATTTTCGCCAAACCACGCAAAGGCTTACCGGCATTCTTGCCGTACCTCCTCAATATTTTGCCTAATAAAATATAATTATTTTTTAAAATTAACTGGCTTAATCTAAAAATCTGATTTTTTTTTCTGCTAATCTGGAACCTTATTCCTACCAGCAGAAATAAATTTTTTTTTATCAGTGATCATCGTAATACAGTGGACATTTTTTTTATCATAAACAATCAGTTATCTGAACATCATTGAACATTTTATCAACTTTGATTATCAATTATCAGTTATTTGAATATCAGAATCTATCAGTGTGTGTGTTGAGTGTGGAAAAAAGAAGAAAAACAGCTAGGAGCCGTAATAACTTACGGCTCCTAGCTGTTTTTCTTCCTAACGGATATCATCTGTAAGCATCATAGTTACGCTGACAAGTAACTTTCGTCGAGGCTCAAGTAAGATTGTTCCTTTTTATATCATTACTGAACCTGAATCATTAGCATCATGGAATCCCTTTTAACTAGACAAGCTGAAATCTTCCAAAACCTTCATCGAATTAAAATCAATTTCGGTAAGGATTCTGAATCTCGAAAAACATTAGATTATTTAGAAAACCGTCTCCAAACTATAAAAAAACCTTTGGGAAGAATTTGATCAAAATCATAAGGAAATATTGAGTAGAGCGAATGACGAGGATAGGACACATCAGTATTTCCAAGAAAACATTTATGAACAAACCAAGCAGGTCTATCAATCTATCTATGAAGCAGTTTTGTCTCGTATATCTTCACGGCAGGGTGAAGGTTTTTCTACTAAGCGGTCGGAAACGTCGGCCCAAACTAACGACAAACTCGACGACTTACTAGCAAATCAAAGAGCTAATTTTAGAGCATTCAATAGACTTATAAAGAGCATAGACTTATCAAAAATATCGGAGCGTTGGGAGATACAGGACGAAATGAATAATATTCAATTACGTTGGAAATCTATCGATAAACTTCATTTGGAAATAGACAGCATTCTCGTAAATTTTAGCATAAATATATTGTTTTTCACCATGTATCATGTAAAATCAATTTATAACATTTAGTTTAACATGCATCCATATACTTTGTTATCAATAATTGATAGTACATCCTCTCCATATACAGATTTCTTCCTTGAGAGGGCAGGATGTACGGAACACCGTTCATTAGTTGTTTAACCCTATAATTTTAACGTACATATATTATTGTCCATATAGCTGACGCGGTGTTTTCGTTAATTGTAAATTAGTCATAACTTAACAAATCAGTGCAATACATCAATTCACTCAATTCGGTTGTTTCTTATCATATCCGAAATCAACCCTTATCATTTATCATTATCGTATCATATCAACTAGTGTGAGGATTTTACAACCCTTACAAGCTTAGCAGATCACTGCCGCCACTTAGATAAATATTTTTATAGTCTGACAAAAAAAGAGTTAGGAATAGGATCTAGCAGAAAAAAATGGCATAGATCATAGATTTAATAAAAATAAAAAGGAAGCAAGTAAAAAATGGGTTGAAGCATTTGCCAGGCGACACAACCTTAGTCTCCGTCAGCCTGAAAAAACAAGTTTGGCTCGGGCTGCTGGCTTCAACCGGGTGCAAGTCCAAAGATTTTACGGCAATTTAAAACAAGTCCTTACGACTTTTAAATTTGTTGGAAGACAAATATTCAACATGGATGAAACAGGGCTGCAGACTGTACCAAATAAGCTGCCTAAAGTTTATGCTCAAAAAGGAAAAAAAAGTCGGAAAAATAGTGTCCGCAGATAGGGGGCAAACAGTGACTGCTGTTTGTTGTATGGGCGCTACTGGAACATTTGTACCTCCTGCTTTAATATTTCCCAAAAAGCGACAAAAACCCGAATTGATGCATGGAGCTCCAGCTGACTCTCTACAACTTGTGTCTGATTCAGGTTATATGAACTCCGATTTGTTTGTAATTTGGCTTAATCATTTCATTAAAATGGTCAAGCCGTCGAAAGACGAGCCTGCTCTTTTAATTCTTGATAATCATTCATCTCATTTAAGCTTAAAAACTATTGAATTGGCTCGGGAGAATGGAGTTGTTCTTTTAAGCTTACCGCCACACACCAGTCATCGCATGTAAAGTTTGGATACAGGATTTTTTGGGCCACTAAAAAAGGCCTATTCTGTAGCATGTGACAATTGGCAAGTTTCGAATACTGGTCGCACTATTACCCAATTTCAAGTTGCTCAATTATTTGGCACAGCTTATCATAAGGTGGCTTCGATTGATAGAGCTAGTAAGTCATTCGAATCATGCGTCATCTGGCCATTTAACGATCAGGTTTTCTCTGATGAAGATTTTGCTCCTGCAGATGTCACTGATCGTCCTAATCCAGCTATGGAAACTCCAAATGAAGATGACATAATAAATTCTAATCAAGATACTATACCACAAACAACTACAGAAACTCTTCCCCAAAGTCTAGATGCTACTGACAATGAGTTCCCAAATGCAAATATAGAATTGCCACTTACCCCTTCAAAATCGATTACATTCCAACCCAACCTCAAAGAATCCGTAACTCTAGAATCAAACAGTCACCAGATAATTATAACATCGCCAGGAAACACACCTATTGATGATCAGGTACCCTCAACGTCAACTTTTATTAAACCAACGGACATTCTACCATTGCCCAAATCAAACATTCAGAAAAAAAAAGAAACATTAAGCGTAAGAAATCAGAAATTCTCACCAGCTCTCCTTACAAAAACCAATTAGAAGCAGAACAAAAAGAAAAAGAAGAAAAGGCCAAAAAAGCAAAGACGACTATGAAAAAAAAAAATCTACAACACCAAATAGACCAACACTACAGGTTAGTCATAACTTAACAACAGTTACAGACACAGGTCCAGAAATAATTAGATGTCCCCTTTGTGTTGAAGTCTTCATAGAACCTCCCAACGAAGACTGGATACAATGCAGCAAATGTGAAGCTTGGTGGCACGACGAGTGTACTGATTACCTAGGATTTGGAGTTTTTAAGTGTGACAATTGTTAAATTAAATGTTTATTTATGGTTAAAGGCTCTATTAGACTCATGCGCACTCTTAGCTTGTACGGCAAGCCATAGATGCGCACTCTTTAAACTATATAACCTAAGAGTGCGCATGAGACAAGTCTTTAATTTATTTGATTGTTGAATATTATATGAACGTTGATTAGTCTCAAAAAATTAAAATGTTTTCCTAAATACCCAAAGTTTAATTATAAGTAAAATTTAAGACTGTAACTCCAAAGTTGATTTTTTAAATAAACAAACTTTCGAAACTGCGCACTCTTTGGTCTCTTTACCCTAAGCTTAAGCTTATACAGTGTTGATGCAATGAAAGTACCACCATCACTTTGCTTGCCTCGACCGCCTACTTCGATAGCTACAAATTTCCTTTTTGCGTCAGCCACAGCTTGCATGACCATGCCAGTTACTACTTTTACTTTTTTTTTATAGCACCAATGAGCCGAACCAGAGTTAGGTGGTTTTTTATTTCGCAATGTTTTCCATCAATTGCTCTGATGCAGTGGGAAATTTCAGGTAGGTTCAAAGTCTTCTGCATTAGCTTTTAAGGGCATTTTCTTTTTAAATGACACATTGTCATTTTCAAGTTGTCCTTTTGTTTAATAATTTTTAGCATTTTTTTAACAAACATAACAAAGTAACTGTCGATTTATATCTATAAAACAAAATTTTCATACTTTATATATTATTATAAAAATGACGAGAAAAAATAAAACTGATTTAACGCATAATTCGACTACTCATTAAATCCAAGTTGATGATGCTTGGTGATAGTCAGGGTTTGGTTGGTCAAAGTTGATGAATATTGCACATTCTGCGAACGCTGGACATTTTGCGAATTGGTAATTTTGCGAACGGGACATTTTGCGAACTGGGCATTCTGCGAATTGGACATTCTGCGACTAACGTTTTTAAATACTAAACAAAATAATCATTTATTAAAATAAAACGTAATAAAATATCTAAATTACAACTAACTAAAAATAAAAAACCATTTAAGCTTTTTAAATATTTTTATTCCAATACCTCTACTTTTGTCATTTTAACTAGTTAACTAACATTATTTTCTTTGTTTTCCATTTAAAAGTGTAATAGTTTAACTTATTTGACATTTTTAATTAATTTTAATAGTGTGTCCTTTGGTTTTTCGTATTTCGGACATGTCGGGTTTTGTAACACCAATATTTCTTCATTTTACTACAGAAACAAATACATTTTTTTGTTCTGGCAACTCTAAACTAGGAACGCCACTGCAAATAGTCGGCCATTTTAATCAGTCTGTCAAAACGCAAGGATTCGGAGAGGTTGTGTTTTAGTGCAGGACTTGGAGACAAATATTTTGTCTGGTTTGTACGTAAGTAAAACATGTTTTTATTTGTGCTATCAGTATCGTTCTATTAATTTAATTAAGCTCAGTTTTCACACATAACAAACCAATATAGATTTATTTGGTTAGGTGTAATAATAAGTGAGAATATAATATTTTGTTAAATTAATAGAATATTTTGCAACGTCTTTTTTGTAACTTTGCTATAAGACTGACAGAAACGTTACAAAACGGAAATGTAAAGGTGTGTACTCACTGAATAATACTATATTTAGCCCACAAAGTTAAAAAAGGTCACTTAAACTCATGTCTGTCTTTTTTCAAAATTGAATTGATTAGGATTGGCGATGTGCTGCTCGAGAATATTGTATGGAAAATTTGTGCTAGTTATTATGTTGATTTTGTATGGGAATTTGTGACGGAGTTTGTTTGGAAATTTGTAAGAACGTTTCTATGGAATTTTATTTTGGTTTTTGTATGCAAGTTCATCATCCGAGGGTATTCCCGGTTGCATCTTCAGCAGTAAAGTTTCAGAGCCCGGGCTCCGCTACCTAAACCTAGGTGATTTGATTGACAAGGGTATTGGTTTTCACGCAGAGCGTCGAACTCGTCTGACCTCGCAACCCAAAGCGCAGACAAGAACCAATCCCAGGACAGGATAGTTGTTGCACTACGAGTAGATGTTTGCGCTTTGGGTTATAAAATTAGTTAGGATGTGTGGTATACCTACTTATAATGTAAGTATATACTAAGGTATGTATGTTATGTATTTTTTGACCTGGCGAAGTTCTCAGTAGGTACTTTTACAATCTGACGTTTCTATATGTATGTACGTAGGTATGTTTGATGATAGTTCGAGTATCATTGATTAGAATGACATGTACTTTGGTGTATTAATGTGTATTTTTAAGTGAACGGGAATTGCGAGTTCATAGTTCGGATAAAAATACGTGTCAGTTTGTAACGCCTTAAATTTTGAATTACAGAAGGTGAAAAGGAATCTATAGATAAAACAATTTAAAGTAAAATTTGGTTAAACTCGTTTAAGAAGTTTTTAAGATCTTGAAATTATAGTGGGACAATAATTTTTAAAATATGTTCTGTTTTTGTTTTAGATAAAATGGCTAAAAGCTCTGCTGATAAAGTTCGCAAATATAGAGAGAAGTTAAAAAATGACCCGGTTAAAGCAGAAGTCAGAAAAGAGAATTTAGAAAGAATAAAATCTAAAAAGAAAAAGGTGTCTGAAATGACAGAACAAGAAAAAATTGAGCATCGTAAGGTATGGAGAGAAGAAAAAAAGAAACAGAGATCTCAGAAACGTAGTAAAGACTCTACCACAATCATCTCTACTTCAAATAGTACAGTCTCAGCAGCATCGCACGCTAAAACTCCAGATTCAAGTGAGGTGTCTGTTACTAACCTAAATACTATAAAAAGAAAATGCAATTATCTACGCAAAAACTATCAAATTTGCTTAAAAAAAAAATAAAGAACTGATCACGTTACAACAGAAATACAAGAAAAGATTTTACAGATTACGGCAATCAATGTCCAAAAACATTAAAAAATTAGAAAGTAATATAAGTTAAAAGCAAGAGAAGAGATATTAGAAATTACGCTACGACGCACATATGAAAATTGCAAAAAGAGAATAGAAAGACAAACTTTAAAAAATTATAGAAAATAGGAACACTTCAAGATCGACGCAATAGGAATCACGCCAACGATCAAGATGTCGCCAGAAGAAAAAAGAGCGCTAGACATCTTCGAGAACACAATCACCCGCAAAGAAAATTATTACGAAGTAGGATTAACATGGAAAAAAGAAGCTCCCGTGATGCCAACCAGTTACGACAATGCCTTCAAAAGATTAAGAAGCATCGAAAGAAGAATTGACAAGGACTTCGAGTTTGCTGAGCAATATAACGCACAAATCGAGAACCTTGTACTCGTAAAGAAAGGATACGCTAAGGAATGTGATGGAACTAAGAAGATGCAACCGCACAGCTGGTTTCTTCCACACTTCGCAGTAACAAACCCAAATAAGCCAGGGAAGATTCGCCTGGTGTTTGACGCTGCCGCGGTCACCAACGGAACAAGCCTTAACAACATGCTACTAGAAGGACCGGATATGCTTCGCTCACTATTGGAAATTTTATTTAAATTCAGGGAGTATCCAAGAGCTATCACAGCGAATATCGAAGAAATGTTTCTCCGAATTAAAATTCGAAGTGAAGACCAAGCGGTCCAAATGTTTTTATGGCGTGGCAATGAAAGGAAGAAACCTTGATCTTCGGTGCATCATGTTCTCCATTTCTGGCACAATTCCTGTAGTGTAGGTTAAGACATTATATAAAAGTGTTTATTCTTAATATACGTTCAGTATCATCTCGACATTGGTTTCATTTGCAACTCCGAATTCCCAACAACACATGGCGACCCTGCCAGTCGTTATTTGACGCGAGTGCATTCTTTGTACATATTTGGATGATACGCGCAGTAAGTGATTTAGTGCGAACTTTTTGAACGATTTAAAATGAATAATTATAACTATTGCGAGCGTCCGCCGTTGGTGCCGTGTTCCGGTTTAGTTGTGTTTTTGTGGCCCGAAATAATACAAAATGGGAGGTTCCCAATCTAACACCAAGGAGGAAACGATCATAGCCCAGAATTCATCTGGTGGGCAAATATATATAATTTTTTTGAATTGCAAGGGCATATCAGTAAGACCAACGTAATATTACTGATCATCGGATTAATTTTGCTGATAGGAGCAATCATATATGTTTATCGGCTTTATAAAAAATACCATGAAAGGTAAATTCAACAGCATTTGGGAGAGTTCCAGTTACGGAGATATGCGAGTATCTTTCGCCGACAGCAGCAGGTTCCAACAGTTGATGGTTCCAACAAAGTGTAAAGTGCGGTAAAAAAAAAGATAAAAAAGTGATAAGTGCAAAAATCTGTGTATAGTGCTACGACTGAGCGGTATGTTACTTATTTTTAAATAACTGTACTCGTAAAACTATTTGATTTATTCGTATAAAGTTTAAAATAATAAATTGTATGTAAAACATATAAATTTAATTGCCTAGATGTTATCTTGTTAATGCTATTTTTAGATTTTGACAGATACGTTGAAAAAGTTATATGAGGATTTGAAGGAAATAAGAGTTTACTTAATTAAAATCGGACCGAAATGTAGGCAAGGAAATACATGTGAAATTAAGTTAACTTAAGCCAATAAACTTTACAGTAACTACGAATTAATAGTTAAACAATTACAGTCTGATATTAAACATAAGAAATTAGATGAAAGGTCGGTGGAGGCCATAAATAGATATTGTTCTGAATTTTTATCACTCTATAAAGAAATAACAGATTTGTGAACAAGTTAGAAGATAAATTTTAAATATGGACGGAGATAAGTTTGAGTTAAAAGTCGCATTAAATTTACTACCTGTAATGTCTGATGATGTTGATGTGACAAAGCGAATAATCGAGAATATAGAATATTACGATTCTGTATTGACAAAACCTGAGTGTAAGAAAAAGTTAATTATGTTTGTACTAAAAAGCAGAATTTAACAGTCTGCAAAATTGAAATTAGAATCTAGTTATGACTCGATTGACGAATTGTTAAATGATATGCAGAAACACCTTGTGCCACAAAAAGCCGCTACTGCTATTCAAAATAAATTGCAGCGGGCGAGGCAAAATAATAAAACTGTAGAAGATTTTGGTAAAGAAATATCGGAAATATTTGCGCCTTACGGTTTCTCAGGGTGACGGTGATTCGTCGAATTATAAATTATTAAAGTCAATTAATGAACGCAATTAAGCGTTTTGCCGATGGCCTGAAAAATCAACGACTGAGCACTATTATTGCGGCGCGTAACTTTTCTTCTTTAAAGGATGCAATCCAGTCTGCTCAGGACGAGGAGGTGTCTACATCAACAGGAGTGGAGCACGTTATGGGTATGTACCGAAACACGGGTCCACCCAGGTATTTTTCTAACAGAGGTTATCGAGGTCAACGAGCGGGCTACCGAGGAGGCTACCAGAGAGGATTTTAATGATTTCTTATGTTTTCAGAGAGGATTTTACTCGCCTGGAGCATCACGAGGTTATAACTCGCCTTTCACACACCAGAGTTATAATATGAATTACAGGTGTTGACCTGTATAATATAATGGACGCCGGAATAATCAACGGGGTAGACAACCAGGTAATCGCGGTCGTGGATTTTCCAATCAACAGATTAGAACTAGATGAGCCTAGTAACGCGGACCACCCAGAAGTTGAGTCATTACATCATTTTTTTCGAGCCTAACTATATTTGTCAATGCAATTCATTTAATAAAGTATAATTTAATGTTGGTCAGCACAGCCATAGTTGGCTTGTGGACACGGGCGCATCAATATCAGCGATCAAAGAACAATGGCAGCCGCCCATACATGAAAATAGTTGAGTCTTATCGGCAGTGTCTAAGCATCAAAAATATCTTAGAAGAATAAGCTTCGGTCACCGAATAAATCTCTGCAAGAATTTCGGCCTGTGAAAGCAGAAAAAAAAAAGATATTTTGATTTGAACTTTTCCATTTTTTGAGGTTATGTGTCATATTGACAGTCGGCGTAAATAGTTGATAGATAGGTACTTAATCAGTACTCTTTGCTATTCAGTTATGTAGGTAGCTAGATCCGGATTTCTATATTGATGAAACAATATCATTATAAGACTATTAATACTTAGTTTAGGCTTGGTACTAGGTTCCTAAACTAAGTGCACCACGCACAACTCTATAGTTAATAAACCAGCCGCCGCCATTCCGACGATATCGTCAACCCTCCTTTGGAACGTAACGGCCGCCTTCGTGACCCGGGCCTACCGGAATACGGAGTCTTTCTTAACAGATAATAAAGTGACTCAAGCCTATAATATCTATCTCTCACATGCTTCCCAACTAGCAAAAACTGGTCATTTAAAGGTCGATAAAGCTTAATTTAATCGTTTTCCTGCCATCTTACCATACATAAAGGGAGTCACGGACAAGATTGGTAACATACTTAGGCGAGCTTCAATCAAGACCTATTACAAGCCGCATAAGAAAATAAACCAATTTTTAAGACCTGTAAAATCCAATATCCCATTGCAAGATGCTGGAGTTTATAAAATTGACTGTGACTGTGGTTTATCATACATTGGGCAAACAAAGAGAAGCATTAATACTCGTATAAAAGAACATATTGCTGACATGAAAAATAGACGCTCAACCAAGTCTGCAGTCTGTGAACATGCTCTAGACAAACCCAACCACTATATGCGTTTTGATAATCCTCAAGTCCTTGCAAAGGAAAACAGATTCATTCCAAGGATGTTACGTGAAGCTATTGAAATTAAAAAACATCCTAATTTCAATAGAGAGGATGGATGGCAGGTACCGCCAGCTTGGGACCCAGTCATTAACTTAATAAAATCGCAAACTCGGAAGCAGACTGCAAGACCCTTAGATACTGTGAGCCAATACTGCGTGAATCGGAATAGTTCCCAATAAAATTTCAGGCGGTAGTTTTGTAATCTTATGACATCAAAGACAAATGTTAACTTAGTCTGCCTGCGACCATGAACGCTGTAAAGTGTTTGAAACGTCAGGTGTAAATAAATAAGTAATAAACGCGATAAAACCGTATTAAAATAGTTTAATTTAATGAATAACAATCGCGAAAACATAAGAAAACATTATTGTCTTAAGGTGAGTCAAGTGTCTTGGCAATTTAAAACTATAAGTATTGAAAAATACCTTTTCTTCAGTACGTCCCAATTAGGCTCACAGTAAGCAGCTGACTGTCTGGATAGTAATTAACATCGACAGTTTCTTTTCATACTTGTTTTTGATATACTATCGATTGTACCCACACTATTGACATTAGGATACATGAACTGTAACTGCTTAGCTAAACTTTATTTTTGTTAAATTAAGTACTTACCCAGGCATAAGGGGCGAAACCTAGTGGTTTCGCCCGCGGCTCTGCCCGCGTTAATATCGATCCCTCGAGATCCGTGTTTTTTTGGGATGAAAGGTTCCTAATAATGTTCAGTAGTTTTTGCGTAAAAGTGTAACAAACAAACTAACAAACAAACTCATTTTCGCATTTATAGTATTAATTAGGATAGGATTCTATTTGCTTGTATTATTAATTGTTTAATTAAACTTCCTTCAATTACAGGACAGTGACCATGCCGATACGCATAATGTATCAACATCTGATATCAGAGAAGCAACTGGATCTCGAAATGAATTACAAACTGAAGTTCCTTCTATAACAATGGAGCTTCCATCTAATATACAAATTGAAGACAGTTTACTGATCAATAATGACATACTTTCAAAAATAAATGACTTAAGTTCTAATTTGATATCTATCCAGAATAATCAAATCATTTTGCAAGACAATATAAATGTGGTTTTAGAAAACCAAAAATCGTTATTTAAAGGTCAACAAAATATAATGCACACCTTATCTACTTACCTAACACAATTTGAGACGTATATGTAAAAGTCTTCTGGATCTGTTAAAAGTTCGGAAATGACAAATTTTCAATTAATTCAGAACAAAGAACAGTTCCAAAATCTAGAACAGTTACTGTTCAGTTCTGATAAAGTATCGTAAATCAAAAAACAATTATCAGTCATTTGTAGTAAAGGCAAAGGAAGAGGAATTAATAATGCATATGCTCTGATTGACGCCATGTTCGATAGAAATTTTCTCAAGTCCTGTTCCTGGGCTGGCGGTTCGAGGACAACAAGCAGTAAAATTTGTTTTAAGAGCTTCACTAATGTAATAAAATTATTTATGAACATTTGTGAATTTTTTTTTAAGAATGTGTTAAAATATTCAAGCCAAAGATGTAATAGTAAAATGTTGCGAAACTCTGCCACAAAAAATAGACCTAAACTAAAAATAAAATATTGAAACTGATACATCTACCATTCCTTCAATTGAATCTAATAAACCTTATGAAGAAACTGCCGTTTCCTCTCAGTAAGAGAATAATATAACAAATGAGACCTGTGAGGTTAATGTCGTTGGTCGTGAAACTTCCGTTTAATTTATATATATATTTTTTACTAGCTTTAGTATTGTATAACTTTTGAAGAAACATTTAATTAAACTCGTATCAGTTGAAGGTAACTTTTATTCAAAAATAGTCTAAACAGAAAATTATGTAGGTAAACGGAAAATTTAACCTTCAATTGATACGAGTTTAATTTTTTTATTCAATTACTGATTACTCAAAAAAAATCTTTGATACCATACATGATAAGACTGTGTAAGGGGACTATTCTGTTAATTAAAACTGCTCATCATAACAAGACTGATTTAATGTTCCTGACAATGATAAGTCGATTGTTACTTAAGATAGGTTGTTTATTTTATTTTTTATTAATGAATCATATTGTTGTTCGTTTTAAGAAGTTTCAAAATACGTACTTATTACTGAGATTGTGTTCAAGTTTAGAACAAAAATGTTTTTGATTTTTTTTAGAGCATCATAATGTTATTGTTTTCGTTGAGATACTCGTACATTATAATATGGGAAGTAAAATTGTTTACGTTGTTTTTTTAAGATTTATAAAAGAAACTTGATTTTATAAAAGTAACTCATAGGTAACTGTTCATTTTTGTGTCAAATATTGTTGATTTTTACTTTGTACTTGTCTTATCCGTTAACGTTTTTGTTCAACGAAGAATCATGTTTATTTTTTTTTTTTTGTTATATTCTTTTTATATTACATGAAAAGAACTTAGATAAGTACAAAACACAGTACAAATACATGTATCTTTTGACAAATATGATTGGTTTTATATTTTCCACCAAAAGATTCATTTACAGAAAAATATTAATTACAAAGTATGTAACATTGGAATGAAAAATAATTCTGCCTTATATTCAACACAAACCAATTTACAATTAATATCAGCTACAGTTAACTCAACACTTACAGCTTTTTATAACTATTTATAATCACATTTGTTAATATGTAATAATGATGACTTCATAGGTTCTTCAAACGCATCGCTTACTATTTCTACGCAATTTCCTTTTAACAGTATATGATTGTCACTGACAGATGGATGATATGGTTATTTCTACAACTTTATTTTCTTTCGTCAAAAACCATTTGTCATATTTTTGTGTCGAAAGCACAAATGTTTCTAAATATGTCACGCATCCATTATCTATGAGGATCGCTGACACAGCAACTGCAGTTCTTAGTACTTTGAGTGGCCGGTCACACCACCTCGGTCGCTACATTGGAAGCGGTTGCGCAACGTCCCATTGTTCGCCGCCCGGCGAGTTACCAGAAAACATTCCGTGTCCTCGCTTTGGTTCGGTTTCACCTTTAGTATTTTATTAATTGATTTATGTTAAATTCTACGTATCTTAAGTTTTATTAAATAACTTATAAAAAGATTTGGTTTTTTTTGAAAACTGCGGCTACCGCTCGCTTAATTGGCGCAGTCGGTAGGATAGTCAACAACGCAGTGCGTGGCGCGTAAGGACTCAAAAATCGAATTCTGTCGGCTCCGCATAGCCGCTGCGTGACTATTCGATATCTACGTGCGGGAGGAAGCTGCAGTGATCCAGAAATCGATCATCGAAGATACCAAAATCATGCTGTAAGTACTGTGAATCTTTCAAGTATTTGCTATCCCTATCTCTATTAAATTATCCTATAGTACAATCCTTTTATATATCTTATATGCGTAGTTTAATAGAATATCTAGATTTTTTTAAATATAATGTGTTAATATTAAATGCCCGGCTCTAGACTTTTTCATCCCCGCGAATCTAGAAGTGTTAGTCCCACCTGGAGAAGTACTAATAGAAACGTATTGATAGACGAGCATAGGAATATATCTGTAACTATGGCTAACGATGAAATAGATATTATCTACAAATCTCTTAGATTACTACCAGAATTTGATGGAAACCCGTACATACTAACTAGATTTCTTAACCTTTGTGACCAGTTAGTAATTAGGCATTTTAATCTAGCGCCAGGACATGAGTAAGCAAATTCTGCACTTATAAATGGCATCTTGAATAAAGTGACAGGGCAGGCCGCTAGGCTTATTAACTCTAGTGGCATACCAGAGAACTGGAGTAGCATTAGACAAGCACTTATTAACAACTTTGCGGACCACCGTGACGAAACGGGTCTATATAATGATCTATCACTACAGATTCAAGGCTCTAGCAGCCCTCAAGAATTTTATGAACGCTGTCAAAGCCTCTTTAGTACTATTATGACTTACATAAATCTGCATGAAACAGTTCAGACCACTATCGAAGCTAAACGCAAATTATACCAAAAATTAACACTTCAATGTTATCTACGAGGCCTTAAGGATCCGTTAGGAGCTAGAATTCGTTGCATGAGACCTGAAAGCATGGAAAAAGCTTTAGAATTTGTGCAGGATGAGCTGAATACTCTTTACCTGCAGCAGCGCAATTCAGGTAGTCTTAATAAGAATGATTGGCAACTACACCAGCCTAGACAATTTAACTTACATTTGAATAACTTCACTATGCCCAAACCTATTGGTAACCAAGGCTTTCAAATGCCCAAACCACAAAATAACATATTTAATGCGCCCGGTACATCAAGACAATTTCAGCCCCCACAACCTTTTCAGGGTTGGAGGCCTAATTAGACCCCTTTCAACGGCCCTAGCCGTACCCAGCAGATGTTCCGCGCACCACCTCCGAATTATAGGCCCCAGAGTAACATGTTCCGGTTGCCTCCTAAACCGCAACCGCAGCAATCTACTGCTAATAATTTCCAACGCCCTATGAGCGGTGTCAGTCACTACGCCACTAAGCCATTACCACCTTCAGGGCACGATTGGCGTAAATTTGGGAACCCGCCACCCTCAAATTATTTTAAGACCCGAGATGTCAATTTCAATGAATTTGATCATGGTCATGACACCTATGACTATGATAATGCCTATAATGATGATTGTTACTACGATGCTACATACTATGACTATGAGTACCAGCCGGAGTACTATTCTGCAGATAATTATGAGTACCCTAACTATAACGAACCTACAACTGTTGAAGAAATTAGTTTAAACCAAATCCCTGGGACAAGTGAAAATTTTCAGAAGGGCCCCAAGTCAGAAAAGCTAAAATAGAGCTTAATCTACAGACCCAAAGACAGCTTGTCTATGTCCAGATAAATGATCCCCCACTTAAATTTCTATTAGACACTGGTGCCAACCAATCTTTTATAAGCCCGTTAGCAATAGAAAAATACTTTCGTAATATTCAATTGAACTATGAACCTTTTGAAGTGACTAGCATTCATGCAACTAGTAAAAATAATTTTTCTATTACACTACCATGTTTTCCGGAATTCAATGAAAAAGATGACATTACGCTATTCGTCTATGACTTTCATAAATTTTTTGATGGCCTAATAGGACTAGATTTACTTAATAGTTGGGAGTCAACTATAGATCTGAAAAATAACACCTTGTCTACTAAGAATGCTAGTATACCTATAAAGATATATGACTCACGTAATGTTAATCTTTACGAGGATATTATTCCCGCTCAATCTTCAAAATTAGTAAAAGTGCCTATTAACGCAAAGGACGGTGAAGTCCTAGTATCTAATCAAACTATGTCTAACTGCCTGATTTCGGATTGTTTAACTGAAGTAAAAAATTGCCGCGGTTGGGTCGAAGTTATTAACCCGACACCTAATGACGTCATATTCTCTATGGACCGTCCGGTTACTGTAGAATTGTTCAATGTTGAGTTTGAGCATAGATATAATATTGAATTATCAGAACGTGCTAGACAAGTTCTATCAAAGCTCCGAACTGAACATTTAAACCCTGAAGAACTAGCTAATTTGAGAGCTCTATGTGAACGCTATACCGATGTGTTCTATCTTGAAGGAGAAGCTTTAACATTCACTAAAAAGATAAAACACAGTATTAAAACCACGGATGACGCTCCTGTATATACTAAGAGTTATAGATACCCGTATGTTCATCGACAGGAAGTTAAAGATCAGATAGCCAAAATGTTAGAGCAAAATATCATACGCCCATCTGATTCTGCATGGAGCTCACCTATTTGGGTTGTGCCCAAAAAGGCTGATGCCTCAGGCAAAACCAAATGGCGCCTAGTAGTCGATTTTAGAAAGGTTAACGAGAAGACTATTGATGATAAATATCCCATCCCGGACATCACGGATGTGCTAGACAAACTAGGCAAGTGCCAATACTTTACGACGCTAGATTTAGCTAGCGGCTTCTATCAGGTGGAAATGAACCCCCAAGATATTCATAAAACCGCATTTAATGTCGAGAATGGGCATTACGAATTCCTGAGAATGCCCATGGGATTAAAAAATTCACCATCCACTTTCCAAAGGGTAATGGATAATGTGCTTAGGGACCTCCAAAATAACGTGTGCCTGGTCTATTTAGACAATATAATAGTTTACAATAGTTTAGTACATCCCTACAGGAGCACATGGTAAATCTAGAAAAAGTTTTTAAAAAACTACGGGAATCTAACTTCAAAATACAACTTGATAAATCCGAATTTCTGAAACTAGAGACTGAATTTCTTGGGCATATAATTAGTGCAGACGGTGTGAAACCTAATCCTAGTAAAATAGAAGCTATATCTAAATATCCCTTGCCTAGGACTACTACTGAGATCAAACGTTTTCTCGGATTACTCGGGTATTACAGGAAATTCATCCCGGATTTTGCTCGCGTAACAAAACCTCTAACTCAATGTTTGAAAAAAGGTAGCAAAATTACACTAGACCAAAATTATTTCCGTTGCTTTGAGCATTGTAAAACTCTACTAATAATCGACCCAATTCTACAATACCCTGATTTTAATAAAGAATTTTTACTGACCACTGACGCCTCTAATGTCGCAATAGGCGCGATTCTATCTCAAGGCCCTATTAGTTCAGACAAACCAATTTCATATGCATCAAGAACCTTAAACTCAAGTGAGCTCAATTATAGTACCATCGAAAAATAGCTTTTGGCTATAGTTTGGGCGACTAAGTATTTCAGGCCTTATATCTATTCGGACGAAAGTTCAAAATTATAACGGATCATAAGCCATTACAATGGGTTATGAATCTAAAAGAACCCAACTCGAGACTTACAAGATGGCGCCTAAAGTTAAGTGAATATGACTTCACGGTAGCCTATAAACCGGGAACACGCAACACTAATGCAGACGCATTATCCCGCGTAGAAATTAATAATGAAATTGTGAGTTCTCTAGCAGTAAACCCGTCGGAACAAGACCCTCTCGATAGTACTGATACAGTTACTGTTCCAGAAAATGCTAATTCTGAAACTCTCACAGCTCATACAGATGCAGAAGCCATCTTAGAAGTCCCGATTACAGATGATCCTTTATATAAGTTCACTAGACAAATAGTTTTGACAGTAGTCAATGACATTAAAGGTAAAACAATCTGTACTAAGCCATTTGATACGCATTCTAGATTTTCTATCCAAGTTTCTGAGTCCAACCTACAGGATGACGTCATTAACGCAATACGTGAATATGTTCACCCTAAAATTAAAACTGGCCTACTAATTCATCCGCCTACAGCCATGTATTCTATAGTACCAATAATTCAAAGCACTTTCAAGAATTCAGCTATGAACCTTGTCCTAGCTAAAATAGAAGTAGAGAACGTTAGAGAGTACCTTGAGCAACAAGAAATTATCTGTAAGTATCACGATGGTAAGACTAATCATCGTGGTATAAACGAATGCTATCTAGCACTATCTCACAAGTACTATTGGCCAAAAAATGCGTGAGCACATAACTAAATTTATAAATGATTGCACAATATGTGGGCAAGCCAAATATGATCGAAATGCGGTAAAGCAGAAGTTCTGCGTAGTCCCACCTACTAGTAAACCTTTTGAGCTAGTTCACGTAGATCTTTTATCTATACAAAATGAAAAATTTATGACTATAGTAGATGCGTTTTCCAAATATGCTCAGGCCTATCACTTGCGAGATGGTACTGCGGTAAGCGTTGTTCAGGCATTGCTTAAGTTTTCTACTCACCATGGTATTCCTATAACTTTAGTTTCGGATAATGGACCTGAATTTATAAATCAGCTAGTTTCAGAATTTGTAAAACTTCATAAAATCCAGCATCATAGAATAGCACCCCATACCCCAAATGAAAATGGCATTGTAGAAAGGTTCCACTCAACTATCCTAGAACATCTCCGTATCTTGAAACTCCCAACATAAAACCGAATCTACTATTAATCTAATGCCATACGCACTTCTAGCTTACAACCATTATATCCATAGTTTTACGAAATGTAAGCCAATAGAATTGATCACTGGACATTTTGACCCTCGCGATCCGATTAATATTGATCTATCGGCTCATTTGCTACAACAATATCTTACTAATCATAGAAATAGGATGAATATAGTCTATAATTTAATACATGAAGCTAGTGTCTCATCTCGTACAGATATAAGTAACAAAAATTAAGGAGTCCCGTGAAGCAGAAGTTGAGTATACCCTAGATCAACAGATCTTTATTAAAAATCCATTGGCTTCTAGACAAAAACTAGCCCAACGCTATACACATGACAAGGTCATGGCCAATCTTCCCATCCATATATACACCCGTAAGAAAAGCGGACCCATTGCTAAATCTAGATTGAAGAGAGTACCAAGGAGTGCTAATTTGTTACAGGACCCTCCTGATGCTACAGTTCCTCCTGCGCACAGCTCTCATGCAGGAGATAAAACTTGAAAACCTTGGAGACGGCCCTGGTATACTTCCCTTCAAATTAGGTCCTACTAAACTAACATCCCATTACCATTCTTTCATCCAGAGTATAAACCTCTTAGAATTACAAGATAAAATTTACGCAGTAAATAATCAAATAAGTAACATGAGCCCGGAACTTAATAATAGGACCCTATCACTATTTGAGCCTCATATAATCTATTTAAGGAATAAGCTTCAAAGTGTATTTGAACAGTTGGAGACATTTGAAACTAATCGCGTGAAAAGAGGACTTATTGATGGGCTTGGATCTGTCGTAAAAAGCATCACTGGTAACTTAGACTATTCTGATGCTCTAAGATACAACCAGGCTATCAAAGTGCTAGAAGAAAATAAAAATAAAATTTCCACGGTATATAATAGTCATGTCAGTCTTACTAAAGATTGGATGACCCGTTATGCTAAGATAATAGAAAGCATAACTAGCAATCAAAATATGATAGAAGAACTTTTATTTAAGATTAGTCAATCGGATGCCACTAGGGAGAACGATTTAATTAAATATGCACATCTTGCACAAATGTTCCTTATTCTAGGAGATAACGTTGACTATATTGCACAAGAACTAGTTAAGTTACAGAACGTTTTAGCTTTTATAAGAGCACGCACGATGCACCATTCTATTTTAAATCTAAGATCATTGCGCGAACTAATAACTAAATTACAGAATTTATATGGTACTAATAGAATAATGGATATAGATTTGAGAGAATATTATAATATAACTAGCTGTGCCCGCGACTTCGTCCGCGTGGAATAGTTATTTTGGGAATCATATTTATTTTTTGTTTACAAATCTACCTCCTCAGCTTTATTATAAATTACCTATAGCTGTTACCCACGACTTATTATAGAGGACTTAGTTACATAATTAATAGAATATATTTTAAAGTAGTTTTAAAAAGAATATATTTTAAAGTACTTCTGCGTAAATTAGTTTTATTTTCTTGTGGCAAAATCAATAACACATTTATTTAGATAAAGATTAATATTATTATGTTGATACAACTCTGACAAATAATTTGTAATAATGCATTAATTTCGACCAAATTTGATTATCATAAAAACTGTTATTGTAAGTTAATCTTAAAAGATAGACAAATACTGTCACAGACATTTTTTTAGATAATTTAAAGAGGAATAATTCTTTCATACATATTTTTTGGGTATCTCGAACGGTTTTCGCAGCGCACGCAACGGAAGCCCTCAAAGATGAATAATTTCCCCGTTTCGTCCACATTTTCGACTGTTTCTTGGCTCCTATTAGTCGCAACGTGATGTTATATAGCCTAAAGCCTTCCTGGATAAATGATCTATCCAACACAAAAAGAATTTTTCAATTCGAACCAGTAGTTCCTGAGATTAGCGCGTTCAAACAAACAAACAAACTCTTCAGCTTTATAATATTAGTATAGATTAAAGTAGGATCATATTATCTATATAATGAAATTATTATAGTGTATAAATTTCCTATTGTCCTTGACGATATCTATGACCTATATAAATTATCTATTGTTCCTAATAACCGCTCCGAAATCCTAGTTCCACCTTCCCGTTTCTTAGCAATATACAAGAAAGACTTCAGGTACGTAGAGGCTGAATGCCCGAAGACCCATAAATGGTATCTTTGTGAAGAAATCCATAGTATGCAGAGCCAATCATCCCAGGATTGTATCCAGCAGCTCATAGCCACCCAGAAGAAGACAGATGCATGCAAACCAACTATGATCTCCTTGTAGAGGCCAGCCTTCGAAGAACTAGATAATAGACATTATGCAATCAGTTTTCCGAAGTCAGCTAAAGTTTATCTTCCTGCGGACAAACAAGACTTATATATGGAATTACAAGGAAGTTATCTAGCTGTTATCCCGCATACCTGTTACTTTGCTACTGCTGACTTCACTATCACGAACACGGATGATCACCTGAAAGGACAAGCACTGAAAATTATAGACATTCCTGAAAACTCATTGACTCTGAAATCGTTACCTGAATTCAAGCTGAACTCTATAAATCTCGACGAGCTACATGCTGTAAGCAGAAAAGTCTCCCTACAAGCACCTATATCACTGAAGAGCAGCAATGACTACGCGCTATACCACACCACTATACCAGTCTACATTGTGGTACTCGGTGCAGCTCTACTTACTATTGCTCTCGTGTATCGCAAGTACCGCACCAGTCGAGTTGAAATAACCGCTAACGCAACTACAACTATGCAACCTGAAACTCATGAAATGAATACCATTGCAAGCAGCACCAGAATTGATCCTGCGCAGCATCCAGCTCCTTTCTTGACAAAAGTCTTCAATAGTCGCTGTTCTACGGGGGGAGGTGTCACGCATCCATAATCTATGAGGATCGCTGACACAGCAACTGCAGTTCTTAGTACTTTGAGTGGCCGGTCACACCACCTCGGTCGCTACATTGGAAGCGGTTGCGCAACGTCCCATTGTCCGCCGCCCGGCGAGTTACCAGAAAACATTCCGTGTCCTCACTTTGGTTCGGTCTCACCTTTAGTATTTTATTAATTGATTTATGTTAAATTCTATGTATCTTAAGTTTTATTAAATAGCTTATAAAAAGATTTGTTTTTTTTTTTGAAAACTGCGGCTACCGCTCGCTTAATTAATATAGTTTTATTTTTATTTCATTTTTATTTCGAGTTTCTTTAAGAAACGGGTATCTAGGTTTATTGTCAGAGATTTTTTTCAGCTCCATATATTTTCTTTCTAAAGTCTTTTAGCAACTTGTTCCAGCGGCTTATTTCCTTGCCTTAATAACCTTTTGATCATGCATTGCATTAAAATCCTGAAGTATACCAAAATGTTTTACTTCATCAACAACATGTGATAAGTTGTGCACATTACTTGTTATTAGTGTTGCCAGGTATCCCGATTTACGCGGGACGTCCCGACTTTCAGGGGTCTGGGGACGCGTCCCGATTCGTACCTGATCGGGACGCTAAATGTCCCGATAAATCATAAATCAAAAAATAAAAAATTATAATTTTTTTCTTAAAAAAAAACACACTCATCACATCACTATGTCAAATTCAAAATGGCACGCATCGCATTAGCGTCACATTACATCACTAGCGCATCGCATGAACGAGAGAGCGTAATGAGAGAGAGAGAGAGAGGAGTCGTGTGTATGCATTGCGAATGTCACTCAATCAATCGGTCAATTCTGGCATTCGTCCATTTCGTTCACATTGTGAGGTTCTTTTGTGCATCTTGTCCGTTTTTATAATATTATAAATAGTATGTAACTAAAAAATTTAGGCAACGATTTATAATTGTATTTAGGAGATTCTTTGCAGGTAAGAACTATGTGAATGTTTACACAACAGCTTTTAACAATTATCTCGCATTTTGTTATTCATATTATAATTTGCGTTTAGGGATTTTAGGTTATATTATTGTTGTTGGTTTGTTTTTATTGTTTTACTTAGTTGGTTTTTGCTGTTGGTTTATTGACATAAATGCGAGTGCGCGACGTAAATAAAGCAATTTTTATGTTTTTTTTTTTTTTTTTGATAAACAAACTCAGTAATCTGCGCGGGCGAAAGAGTTAATGTTATAAATATTATTTACGCATGGGTGTGTGTGTTCATGTGGTGGTGTGTTGGTTCCTGGTACTGGATTTCTTTTATTTTCAGATTTACTTATAATGAGTGATCCGGAAACTGATTCGGAAGAAAAAACCGATGCTTCAACTTCGACTCCGAAAATGAAACAAAGAAGGTGTTCTTTTCTTGATGTTTGGATGAAAAGTTACTCGTTCATCAAACCCACTTCAAATAATAAGTTTAGGGCGCTTTGTACACTAGGGTGGAGTGAAAAAACTTTTTTCGTGTTATTGTTATGTAATAGCGTGAAAAGGGTGCCTTTAGGGTTTATTACAACACACACAAAATATTATTTGAATTAGTTTAGAGTATCTGCATCCGAAAGGTCACTGAACTTTTAAATAAATTGATTTTTAGATCTATGTTTAACGCTACGTAATATTGTCATTTATAAATTATCACTTTGTTTTTATTTTATTACTTAAAAGTTATAATAGTTTATGTGGGATTTAAATGGCAAAATAAACGCAATGAGTACTTCACAATTTATTTATTTCTTGCACAGCTGAAATTAAACGTTTTAGGACACCGTTCGTCGTAAATCTAGTTAGCGCCATTCGTCTTCTTTCTCTCTCGCACACATACCTCTCTCACTTCCATCCGCTCCGTTCCGTTTAGTTAACAATAATCAGCTACATTCATACTTAGTTGTAATTACAATATTTTTATCCCACAGTCGGCCATCCTGAACCATGTCTGCCCCAGACATCCAAACAAACACTCATCCCTTGCTTTCTACTTAAATTTAACTTATGCTACTACAAGATTACAAGTTAATCAAGTTACACATAACTTAGTACTGTATTAATAATTCTATGACATAACATCAACATTTGTTTTCATTTACACAGAAGATACTACAAAACATTTTTAAGATACAACTTTATAGACTAACATTTAATATATTGATCGGTATAGTACCGACATATACAGTACACATCTCTAAACTATAATCTAACTTAACATCTAGCAATACACAGTGTTAACAAAACCTTTCATATCCAAACAAAATAATAACAGCAGACTCTCACCTTTTAAGTTTTAGCGATGACATCCGGCCATATCTTCATATAATCCGCTGAGCTAGAAGTTACACCAGGGCCTTCGGTACTAGGATCCAGCTTCTTCACATCATATCTGTTGTTTCTTTTTACTTTCACAAACTGATAAGGTCCTAGATATTTGGCTTTCAGCTTCATCCCTGTGCCAAACTGTGTGCGTTTTATTGCCACTAAGTCTCCTTCATTGTACTTGATACTCTCTTTTCTCTTCTTATTGAAATTTCTTATGTTTTCGTCCTGTACTTGTAAAATTTGTTGCTTGGCTTTCTTTCTAAGGTTTTCCCTCTCTTCTGAATAGCTTTCTCTTTCTTCCTCTAAAAGCAAATCATAAATCTCGATGTCTTCCTTCATTCTCATCTTAGTCCCAGTTAATAATTGAAAGGGTGTAGTATTAATGCTTCGCTGAAAAGTACTATTCAGAGAACGCTGTAATCTGCTCACATGCCTGTACCAAAGAGCAGGAGTTTCTATACACATCTTTGTAAGTATAGAGATTATAGTACGATGGACTCTTTCCACCTGTCCATTTCCTCTAGGTACTCCCGTAGTAATCTTGATGTGTTGAATATTCTCATCTTTACAATAATCTTGAAATTCATTGCTTGTATAAGCCGTTCCTCTATCGGTTATAAATCTGGTTGGATTGCCGAAGTGTTGCTGATGAATTTTTAACTTCTCAATTGTTTCCTTACTTGTGGTTCCTTTAGTGGGAAATAACCAGGTAAACTTCGTAAATGAATCTACAATTGTGAGAATGTGATTATACTGTTTCTTCGTATCAGTCATTGGGCCAATGTGATCCAAATGCAGAGTATGCAGCGGCGATTCTTCTTTTTCAATTGGGGTTAGAAATCCCTCTTGTTTTCCCTCCTTACGCGTCGCTAACAAACATGGAATGCACCCTGTAATAAACTCTTCAATTTTCTTATCAAGGTTCTTAATGAAATAGTTTTTACTTATCAATTCAATCATCTTTCTTTTTGAGAAATGTCCAGTAGTGTGAGCTCTCTTAATGATTTCATTTTCCATAGACTTTGGGATCACCAAATGCTTTTCCATTCCTTTGTAGAGTAATCCATTATCAATATAATAGTCGCCGTAAGATCTGTTCTGTAAAATCTCTAATATAGCCTTTAAACCATCATCCAACTGTAGTGCTCGCCTGATCTCATCATGCAGGGTTACTACTGCAACATATGGGTTTCGGCTTAGTGCATCAGTATGCCTCATTCTCGTTCCTGGTCGATGTTCAACCACAAAATCAAACTCCTGTAATAGCAGTGCCCATCTTGCAACCCTCGTACACAAATCCTTCTTCTTAAGAGTCATCTGAAATGCTTGGCAATCAGTTACAATTTTGAATTTTATACCGTACAAGTAATGTCTAAACTTTTTTACTCCTTCTATAATAGCCAGACTTTCCAGCTCATAACTGGTGTACTTCTTTTCTGCATCATTAGTTTTGCGACTCATGTAATATACTGGATGTAATCCTCCATCATCATCAGATCGCTGCATGAGTATAGCAGCATAAGCCACACTTGATGCGTCTGTATGCATTTCTGTCTGAAATTTCTGATTAAATATTTGTAGAACAGGTTTAGTAGACAATAGTTCCTTTAAATAATTGAATGCATACCGTTGCTCGTCATTAAATATGAAATTGACATCTTTTTTAAGCAAATCTGTAAGGGGTCGTGCTATAGATGCGAAATCTTTAATGTACTTCCTGAAGTATGATGATAAACCAATGAAACTTTGCAATTGCTTAATTGTTTTGGGTTCTGGAAACTTTGTAACAGCACGAATCTTTTCCGCGGCTGGTCTTACCTGACCATTCTCAATTGTATGACCTAAATAAGTTATGCTTCGGGATACCAGACTAGCCTTCTTCCAGTTTATCTGCAAACCATATTCTGAGGCCACTTTTAGAACTTCTCTCAATCTATCAACAGCTTCTTGTTCGTCTTTTGCTGGAATAAGAATGTCATCGACAAATATTAGAACAATTCCTTTAGATATTAATTCTCTGAAGATTATGGTTACGAATCGCATGAAATAATTTGGGCAGATAGACAATCCAAAGGGAGCTTTCAAAAACTCGAACTGACCATGGTGTGTTACAAATGCAGTGTACTTTACTGACTCACTGCCGACATTCAGATGGAAAAATCCATTTTTTAAGTCCAGTACACTAAATATTTTTGACTCGGCCAACTTGTCAATGTAATCCTCAATAATTGGCATTGGAAACTCGTCTTTGACTATTTTACTATTTAATTTTCTATAGTCTACACACACCCTTATAGCACCATCTTTTTTGCGAACTAGAACTAACGGACTAGCATATTCAGAATAACTTACGCGTACTATTCCTTGTTCAAGCCATTCTGCAACTTGTTCTTCGACTACCACTTGCTCCTTCAGAGATATACGCCGTGGGCGGTGCACTACTGGGATATCATCTTTCACAATTATTTTCAACTGTATAGGAGCTTCTTTAATTTGACATGGTTTGTAGTTTTCAACCAACTAAACAATCTCTTCCTTAAGGTTAGCATTACTTACATGACCAACTTCAACTCTGCAACAAAAACAATTAATTTTGCTCACCCATTCCACAGGTTTCATCCAGACAGTACTACCATTCATCACCGTTATAACATTTTTGAGAAATTCGTGACCTATAATTACACTGAAAGGCATACAGTCTCTAGGTATAATGTAGAATAGCACATCGTCGTATTCTGTACCGTCAATCACCACATCTGTTGTTACACAACCTAATGACTCCACTTTAGAAAAACCAAGTCCAGACAGCGTTATGTTATTGTTCATCACTATACTGACGTTATTATAAAACTCTGAAGATAATAAGTTGACATCACTGCCAGAATCAATTAAAGCACTTGTCGTTTTTCCAAATAATTCTACGATCTTCATAGGTTTTTCTCGTTGCGATGGTTTGTTTACATCATAAATGTCATACTGATACTCCGTTTGACTTTGACATATGTTGTCATTTGTCATCTTGTCACTGTCGTTCAGTGAGAATTGCGATTCATTCGGAGTGTTGAACGATTGACCGAACATCGCTTGCTTGTTCACTCGTTCGCCGCTCCCACTGCTCGAGCTGCCTTTACCGAAAGTGTCATTCCTCCGCCATCTTGATGAATTCTCATTTCGGCCGCTTTCCGCCATGCTTTTTCTATGCGGACACTTAGGTGAAATATGACCATATTCGTTGCAGTTAAAACACTTTGGGCCTTGTGCCTTCTTAGGACAATTTTCCGATATATGTTCGCCGTCACCACAATTATAGCACTTTTTCGACGTTTTCATGCCGCGTATTTCATCTCTGTAGGTATTTCTAAAATGTTCCGATCTCGTCTTCTCCTTGAATGACTCATAAATTTTCAGCTTTTCTTTAAGATCTGGATACGTCGTTACACCGTAAAGCATTATCTTATTTGTCTCTCTGTCTATTATGCCATCTATGATATACTTAATCGCCACGTAATCTGGCATTTTTCCTCTTTTCCCCAACTCTTTCATTATCATCATGTAGTCTATACAGGTTTCTTCACGTTTCTTTTTTCGCTTACTCATCAATTCGTGAATCGCCTTGATGTCGATGGTGTCAGGGAACTCTTTATTCAGGGCGGCCTTAAGTTCCTCCCATGTTTTGTGGGGACGCTCAGCTCGCATCCAAAGCTGTGCGGTGCCAGCTAGGGATCTCCGTGCCATCAGTAGCTGCTGCAACGGTGTCCATCCACATATTTCGCCGTTTTCTTCCACGTCTTGTATCCATCTTGACACTGGATATGTTTTATCTTGACCCGTGAATTTAGGTATTAGATCCGATGTTAAATGCAACATTGAGCTTGGACCGGGCATAATCACGTCGTCGTTCAGCATTTTGTATTCGTATCACCGTGTTCCACCGTTTTCCAAAACCGTCGTATTTTTTCTTTGACCGCCGCGCCGCCGTTGATTTTTCAAACACGTCTTACACGTCTCGCGCCGTCGTCGTCGTTCACTCCGACCCGCGTTGTTATTTTGCCAATCCCGGACGAGCCCCCAATTTTGTGGGATTTAAATGGCAAAATAAACGCAATTAGTACTTCACAATATATTTATTTCTTGCACAGCTGAAATTAAACGTTTTAGGACACCGTTCGTCGTAAATCTAGTTAGCGCCATTCGTCTTCTTTCTCTCTCGCACACATACCTCTCTCACTTCCATCCGCTCCGTTCCGTTTAGTTAACAATAATCAGCTACATTCATACTTAGTTGTAATTACAATATTTTTATCCCACATTTATTTTGATTACTAATCATTAAAAAACATATTTACGTTGATTTAGGTACTTAAAATAAGAAGAGTGCGGGGGCGAGCGGGGAGGCAGTTCGTTGCGCGGCGCGCGCTTGTCGACACTTGTCGTTTCAGTGCACTGTTATTACTCGAAGTTACAGGTCGGACGTTTTTTTTAAAGCATGGAAAAAACTCGTAGTGCATTTAAGTGTCCCCTTTTTGGTGGTGTCGTGGATATTAAAGACAATTCTCTACCTACTTATGAAGATGTAATGAAGTATTATGAATGGACGAGACATCAGCTCAAATTACTTTAATTAGAATTAATTAGAAACTGCAAAGGAACCAACATTTTCACAAGTAGCAGATATTGTGGTACCTAGGATTGAAGGTATATGGCAAACAGCATCTATTTCGACTGTAACACGAACGAGAATCGTACAGATGTTAAAAGCATATCACTTGAAATGCAAGAATTTACTTATGTCTATTAAAAAACTTTCCCCAGAAAAATTGGAATGTTTTCGCAAAAATAGTAAGCTGCTCTTTGATATTTCATCTTGCAAATGTAAAGAACTCCCACATTGTATCTACCCGACTGATAAAAAGGTTCCCAAACAGGAACAACCGTTTTTAATTGATCAACGAACTTCTCGAAATATGTTTATCGGTAAAACTGACATTACTACGACAAAAAAACTACAAAAGACCCTTAAACGGAAACTAGATCGCGAACACTCCGCAAGTAAATCCTTGGATAACAGTTTTATGTCAGCTGATACAGAAATTAACGTTTCCATGTCATCACCGACATCCCCGACATCCGAGTAGTATAGCTGATGAATTCCTAAACACTACAGACGTAGGCGATGGCGTTCTGAAACAAAGGAAAAAAAGATCTCACATATTAACTTACCTACGTTATCGAAGACGTCCGACAGATATGGAGTCTCTGACAGGGCGGCGGCAGCGATCGCATCATCTGTTTTGCACGATATTGGATCTAATCTTGAGGTTATTGATAGACATAAATTACGAAGGAAGAGATCGAAAAACCGACAAAAATTAGTGAAAGAAGTCATTAATACAGAGCTTTCGGCTTTGTACTTTGACGGAAAGAAAGACAAAACTTTAAAAATTGTTAAAAAAGGTAATAAATACTGTAGAACTACGCGTATTGAAGAGCCTACGACGAGTCCCGCTAACACATCTGAGACTTCGTCGGCAACAGATACAAAATGCTCTGTTAACATCCATGGCATTCAAAAAACAAATCGTTAGAATATCGGAATCCAATAAGGTATGCTGGGTCAATATCCAAGAAAATGCCAAGACGTTATAAGTATGCACAAGTTCTCGGAGATAAGTAACACACAACAATAAGTGACGCGCGCTTACGGTCGAGTGACAGGCCGCCGCACGCGCAAACAATAGTAGATGCAGGTAAATGAATCCTGTACTCGTACGTGATAGGTCGATCGCTTATCGCACGTTCGAGATGCACCGCGCGCAGGTTTTCTCGCTAGACAGACAGCCGTTCAAAGCGTTCATTTACATCGTTTCAATTAGGTTATTCGTTTCAACTGCCTTGCTTTACCATCCGGCAGTCGCAGTTAATATAAATACAGCAGAAATCTAAAAGAGATCAATAGAATGTAATAAAATCGTCCATATATAAATAAGCAATAAAAACCCAAATATCTTCGTTCCGATATAGTTTACAGAAATATGTCCATAATAACTTTTTATGACTTTATATTGTTCTTTCAAAATATCCAAGTTTCATTGCTGGCTGCGCAACTTCGAAACGACGCCAACTGTGCGCAAACCCATTTGACTCACATATACAGTAGGTAGGTCCTCATTCCGTGTGATGGGCAGTGCGGGCAATGGCGATTCACGTAGTGCGGCAGATAGAGTGGTGGTGCTGGTTCACGCAGTGGCGGCAGATAGGCTGTCGGTGATGGTTCTCGCAGTGGCGGCAGATAGGCTGTTGGTGATGGTTCACGGTAATGATGTTTCTAGGTAAAACACCTCTTCTCTTGCTGGACTCGTCGATAACTCGTTTCCAAAAACGGTTTGATCTGTAATTAACAGACTTTCAATTCTTGTCTAGGATTTCTACGGGTTTCTACAAACTTGTGTGCGTACTTCTTGTAACTGTGATCCTGTTCTTAGTAGCGACACCATGGGTGCTCGTGAGTCTTTTAAAACAAACGTTCAATTATGCAGTAGCAGCACAAAAGATGACTGTGATCCTGTTCATCACGAAACTTTAGGTATTCGTGATCTTTATAAAATAAATGCCACTAAAACAAAATCATCTTATGAGGATAGAAATCAAAAACTTATTAAAGAATTAAGAATAAATCATTTAAATTCAGAAGAAAGAGAATCTTTATTAAATATTTGTAAAAAATATAATTCTTTATTTTTCCTAGAAGGCGATAAATTAACTTCTACTAAAGTACTCAAACATAAAATTATAACTAATAATGAACATCCTATTCAAAGTAAAACATATCGATATCCCGAGATTCATAAAGAAGAGGTAAACAATCAAATTGATAAAATGTTAAAGCAAGGTATTATAAGACCATGCAATGGAATAGCCCTCGTGCTCTGCTCCTGTACTCGGACTGACATGGTGGCGTTGCTGTATAAACACTTCAACACTTCGATGTACCGATAGTCTATGCGGCACCGCTGGAGAGACTGAAGCACCGCCCACATTTCGATCGAATCGAAGGCCTTCTCATAGTCCACAAACGCTAGGCATAGTGGCCGGTTATACTCTTTGGCCTTCTGTATAACCTGCCGAAGCGTATGGATGTGGTCTATGGTACTAAACCCTTTTCGGAAACCGGCTTGTTCGGGAGGCTGGAAGGCATCGAGCCTGTTCGCGAGACGATTCGTGATTACCCTCGAAAACAGCTTATAGATGTGGCTCAGGAGCGTGATGGGTCTATAGTTCTTCAATAGGGTATTGTCACCTTTTTTGAAGAACAAAACCACCACGCCCCTGTTCCACGCCTCTGGCGTCACGCCCTCGAGCAAAACGGAATTAAAGAGCTTCTGAAGAATTTTCAGTACCGGCGTTCCGCCCGCTTTCAGAAGCTCTGCTGTGATTCCGTCTTCGCCCGGCGCCTTGTTGTTCTTGAGCTGTTTAAGAGCAATCCTAATCTCGTACAGGCTGATGTCCGGGATATCTTCCGTATAGTGTCGGGTAAGCTTGGCTCTTGGGTCTTTGGCCAAGCTTTCAACGGGTTTGGCTACTGAAGTGTAGAGTTGTCCGTAAAACCTCTCGGACTCCCTCAGCACCTCGGCTCTCGTCGATACCACGTTGCCGTCCTCCGTCTTCAGCTTGGTCAGTCGGCTCTGCCCAATAGACTCCACCTTGGAGACGTCATTTCTCCGAAACTGTTTACCGCTGCTCTGGAAGATGCCTTCAAACTCCTGGAATGGGAAGGACTTGGCATCAACATCAATGGCGAGTATATCACTCACCTTCGTTTTGCCGACGATATCGTGGTTATGGCGGAATCGCTGGAGGACTTAAGTACCATGCTCAGCGACCTTAACGTGGTCTCCCAACAGGTGGGCCTTAAAATGAACATGGACAAAACCAAGGCAATGTGTAATGTCCATGTTACGCCATCACCGGTTTCAGTCGGGAACCACACCCTTGAAGTTGTAGACCAGTATGTCTACCTGGGTCAGATGATCCAGGCTGGCAACTCCAGCTTCGAGGACGAGGTCTTTCGTCGAATCCGACTCGGATGGGCGGCGTTCGGGAAGCTACGTAGCGTCTTCTCGTCTAAAATACCTCAGTCCCTTAAAACGAAGGTATTCGACCAGTGTGTGTTACCAGTGATGACATACGGGTCCGAAACGTGGTCTTTGACTATGGGCCTCATAAGAAAGCTCAAGGTCGCCCAGAGAGCTATGGAGAGGGCGATGCTCGGTGTTTCCCTACGAGATCGAATCAGAAATGAAGAGATCCGTAGGAGAACAAAAGTCACCGACATAGCCCAGCGGATTAGTTCTTTGAAGTGGCAGTGGGCGGGGCACATAGCGCGGAGAACCGATGGCCGATGGGGCAGAAAGGTTCTCGAATGGCGACCACGTACCGGTAAGCGCAGCGTTGGACATCCGCCGACCAGATGGTCAGATGACCTGAAAAGGGTCGCAGGCAGACGCTGGATGCAGACTGCTGCCAAACCGATCATTTTGGAAGTCATTGGGAGAGGCCTATGTCCAGCAGTGGACTGACTGCGGCTGAAATGATGATGATGATGATGATAAGACCATCGACTAGCCCTTGGTCTTCACCATTATGGGTAGTACCTAAGAAAATAGATTCATCTGGACGACTGAAATGGAGAGTTGTAATCGATTATCGTAAATTAAACAATGTAACCGTAGGAGATGCTTATCCACTTCCAAATATCAGTGAAATATTGGACCAGTTAAGTCATTCAAAGTATTTTACAACGTTAGACTTAGCTAGTGGGTTTCATCAGATAGAAATAGATTCCGAAGACATACCTAAAACCGCGTTTTCAACACCTGGAGGTCTATTTGAATATGTTAGAATGCCGTTTGGGCTCAAGAATGCTCCAGCAACCTTTCAGAGGTTGATGAACTGTATATTTGGACGATATAGTAATATACGCAAAATTAGTCCTAGATCATTCAAAGAAATTAGAAGCCGTGTTTGAAAAATTAAAAGAAAACAATTTAAAACTCCAACCGGATAAGTGCGAGTTCATGCACAAGGAAGTTGCCTATTTAGGGCATGTGATTACGAATGAAGGTGTTTTGCCTGATCCTGGAAAAACAAAAGTAATTTAAAATTTTCCACTACCTAAATGTGCCAAAGATGTAAAATCATTCTTAGGACTTGTGGGTTACTATAGGTACTTCATAGAGAATTTTTCAAAAATTACTAAGCCAATTAACACAATTATTGAAAAAGAATACAGTATTTAGTTGGACAAAATTACAACAAAAAGCTTTTGATGAATTGAGACAAATACTCATCTCCCCTAAAATATTAAGATATCCAGATTTTACAAAAGAATTTATTTTAACAACTGACGCAAGTAATTTTGCCATCGGTGCGATCCTTAGTCAGGGTGAAATAGGAAAAGACCTACCAATAGCTTATGCTTCAAGAACGTTAAATAAAACTGAAGGGAACTACAACACCACTGAGAAAGAATTATTGGCAATCAAATGGGCAATTCAATATTTTCGTCCATACCTTTATGGTCGTCATTTTAAAATTGTTACCGATCACAGACCGCTTACGTGGTTATTTAACGTCAAGGATCCATAAACCGGGAAAAGTTAATTCAAACGTAGATTGTTTATCTAGAATTGTTGTAAACACTTTGAGTTCTACTTCCAATTTAGAAACATATACTGATCTTCAAAAATTTTTTGAAACAAATGAAGGATTTAAAATTGAAGATTTTCAGGAAATAGATGATCTTTTGTTTAATAACAAGCATGACAATGTTGCTTATCTTACTAATATATCTTTCGATGAAGAAAATAAATTTTCCATTGAAGCTTTTAACCGCAGTAATAATAATATAATATTGATGAATTATTATCAAAAGAAAAGGACTTGTATCAAATATTTCAATCTGAAACTAAGGATAACAAAAAAATATATTATTGTATTGCAAAGTATAATTATTATGATAAACTAACCCTTAAGGATTTGTTTTATACATTGAGAAATCTACGAAATCATCTTTTGGAGAACAAAATTAAATCTATTTATTTACCAGATTTCAGAGATTCCTATAGTTCTCTACATCCCAATAAAATTAAACAAATTATATTTTACGTTTTCCGAAATATTCCCATAAAAATCAGAATATGTCACAATAAAATTATTAATCCAAATACTTCGCTTATTCTCACGATTTTAAAAGAAAATCATGATAACACTATATCTGGACATATTGGAATAATAAAAATGTACCTTCGAATTAAATCTAAATATTCCTGGCCATTAGGCCTATTAATGAAGAAAGATATAATTAATTACGTAAATAATTGTAAATCGTGTCAATTAAATAAAAAAAAAGTTCATATCAACCGCACAAAGCCTGCCCCTAAAAGTTTAATAAAGAAATCTAAACCAAAGCTCATTATTTCAGGATATGGGCTGCGATCCAGGCAAACGCATTAAACATCAACCCTATCAATAATGGATCCGGACTCTACTTCGATCGAATAGGAGCACTAAAAATCCACATAGATAACTGGAAGCTAGTAACTTTTAAAGATATAGGTAATATACCTAAGGCCATTAGAATCATAGAATCTAGATGCAAATATACAAAAGTGCATTGTAAAGAAATAGAGGAAATAAGCTAAGTTTAAAATGTACAAGACGCATGAATACAGCCGAAAAAGATTTGCAAAAAGCTATCACCTTATACGAGTCATTAGCTCGCCTTACTAGTACTGGTCGCCAAAAACGTGGATGGTTCGATGGACTAGGTTCATTATTAAAAACTGTATTTGGAACTCTTGATAATGATGATGCAGTATATTATGACAATGTAATTAATAATATAATCACAGATGAAAAGGAAATTTATTCGATAATGAAAAATCAGATTCAGGTTACTCAATCTGCTATACAAAATTTCAACAATACCATTAAAAAACTGAATGAGAATGAGGAAGCGAATTCAAACGTGTCAATCATTGATGTTCGTTCTATTTTAAATACCCAATTCAGTATTTTGAATACCATGACAGAAGATTTAATTTCTGACATTAACTTAATCGTAGATGCCATTCTGTTCGCAAAGCAGAATGTACTTCACCCGAGCATAATATCACCTAAAGAGATATTTCAGGAACTTAACACGAATATTAAGTTACTGAAGCAGCAAAAGGAGTTTCCTACTCCTCTTGACTTGGAAAATATTCATATGTTAATTGACATATCTACCTTGGACGTGTTTTATATTAACTTCAAGTAAATTTTCATTCTTAACATTCCACTTGTTACTCCCCAGGAGTTTGAATTATATCATGTTTTCCCTCTGCCTGTTCCACATAAGTTTCAAGATTTAACGTACGCTCTTGTTCAACCTACAAAAAGGTACTTAGGAATTACAACCAATAGGCATTCCTACGTACAATTTAACAGCATTGAGTTCTGCAAAAAACTTTCACGGGAACATTACGTCTGCAATGATGTCAATGAGTATTCTTCAATGTTAAACCCGTCCTGTGAGTCATTGTTGATCACCAAGATCTTGACAGAAATTCCAAAAGAATGCATAACGAAGTTCCTTTATGGTAACGTCGAGATATGGCAAAAATTAACCAATAATAGGTGGATTTATATTTACTCCAAACCTACAAAAATAACTATCGATTGTATAGGATCAGATATAAAAGAATACCAATTGTCAGGTACCGGCATAATATCTTTAGATAAAGATTGTAAGGGATATGCTAATCTTATACAAATAACTGCTGCCAGCGACATCATAACTAATTATACTTCCCCTACAATAAAAATTGATTTAACTATGGACGATTGTTGTAATGATATAAAATTAAATAAAACAAAACATTTATTTACTCCTTTTCATATAAATAATGTACAGTTAGATGACTTAAATTTAGCATCAGTTAAATTGCATTCAATTGAAGAACAAATTAGTAAAAGAGAACAGAACATTAAAGGATTCTTTTCAAAGGATTCCCATATATCATATTTGGTTTATGTTATTTGTGGAATAATTTTTATTTACTTCTTTATGAAATGTTGTAGAAAATATAGAATCCTACCTACAGACGATGATCATAATCATGATAAAGTGGGTTGTTGCCTATGGATTTTTAATCAGTGTTATACAACAAAAAGTAAGAGAATTGTCGATCCTTCTATATGTTTAGAAGAACTCCAAAGAATTAATGAAGAAGGCCCAAGTGAAAACCTATTCCAACAGCTAGAACCCCATTACGGTTAACCAGAACAAGCAGTACAGAACTTAACAAGTATAATTTGAATAATTAGAGTAATGAAATTTTTCTCAACTCATTTATTGAACGATACTTTGAGGTTAAATTCTATTGAAGTAAGAAAATTAATTACATAATTTTCATCACATGTTTACTTTTATTTTCCCTTTAATTTTAAATTAAATGTAATCTAATATAAAAATTAAAAATAAATAAATTTGTAATCATTATGTTAACATTAAGTTAATCATAAAATCTCTTATTATTGAAAAAATTATAAGTTCTAAAATTTATGTAACCTTTTTATTGTGTTCCATCTGTTCTTTGTAATTTTCAACTACTAGTTGTTATTTGAAATTGTAAAATTTAGAGTAATTATAACTGTTAACTTTAGTACCAAATTTTAATCAATGATCATATATTCTAAAGTTATATTGTAACTAAACAACTTTTACCCATTGTTTAGTTTTAACGAGGGAAGTGTTATATACCTAATAGATATATAAGGAACGATTAAGTGATTTCTTGGAATATTTTTCCATGAAATATTAATGTGAAGGGAACTCATTGTCGGTTTCTGTTAATCTATTCATTAATCAAAGCATCCCTATATTTTAAAATTTATAACGTACTGTTTTATCTTCCCGCTAATGGGCTTGTTTATCAAAAATCCTAAACAATGAGTTTTCAGTTTAGTATTATCAAGAGTTATGGTCTTTCGGCATAACCCTTGATGTAATAGTGGTCCTTTGTATGTATAATAAATTCTTTGTTTTACCCAAAATTATCGTTTGGTTCGACGTCATCGTCGAAATCATATATTAAGGGGAATTTTAGCTCTCCAGTGCCATTCATCCGTGCCATCAGCACTCCCACTGACATCTCTCTCTCTCTCTCTCTCTCGTCAATACAATTTCTTGTATTTTGTGTTTTGTTGTTGTGTTAGTTTTAAATTTATAAATTAAACATAGTGTAAAGTGCAATTTTGTTTAATTTGAATATTCCTAAATCAGGGATATAACAAAGCTAGTAGAACATTTGCATTGTTCCATTTTTGATAATTTATCATTTTAGCCGCTGCAGCGCTGAAACAATAATTCATCTCAAAACATCATTCAAAAATGCAGCGTTACATTTGCTACAAACGTGTATTTTTTTTTCAAAGATGTCTGCCATAATAGATAATGGCAGGTACGGTACAGAAGCGAACAGGAGGGAAATCGGCGAGCGCCCCTCGGAGGAAGTAGTGCGGCGGTTGCGCCTGCGAGCGCAGGCGGAACTCGTGCGGAGGTGGGAGGCGGACCTGGCGCAGGCAGCGTTCGGTGTCCGCACAGTGGAGGCCCTGCGTCAGGTCCTGGAGAAGTGAATGATGAGGCGGCGCAAGCCTCTCACCTTCCGCATGACGCAGGTGCTCACCGGGCACGGTTGTTTCGGTGAGTACCTGCACCGCGTGGCCCAGAGGGAGGCCGAGCCTCGCTGCCACGACTGTGGCGAGGCTCAGGACACCGCTCAACATGTCCGAGGTGGAGCCGGCAGCGCCACGAGCTGGCCGCCGCGCTTGGCGGGACGGACCTGCAGGCTTACTCTCGAAACACAATTCCGATATGCGATCCCAATGTCAATGCAAGAAATCTCATTTGGCACTCTTGATTTTAACACTAGCGCCACATTGAGATATTATTGCGTGGTAGTTGAGTGAACTAATTAACATTGAGATTGTGATTTCGAGATAGAAAACGGCACTCTTGACGCCATTTTGACAGCTGAATATTGCGTTGAAATTGTGTTGATATTGTATATTGTCACAATAGCTAAAGAGTAACTTTGTGTGAATTGAGTTATAAATTATTTTGTAAAAAAGTGCATAAAATGGCTCGCTTGGTGTTGCAAACCGTTATTCTTAGTGAAGCCTATAGGAAGGACTTGAGAGAAACGCGTAATATGCGTAGGATTGCTCGGTATGCCGACAAAGCCCTTGCCATGAGTGATAATGAATTTAAGGCTAACTATCGAGTCACCAAAGCATTTTTTCACCAATTATGCCAGGAACTAGAACCCTTGATGAAAGCTCCAAAAAGAAAAAGTGATATAAATACAAAATACAATGTAAGTAGTTTAATGTATGTGTTATACTTAAACATACAAGTTAAGTTAGTGTGCAAATGTTAAATGTTAAACTGATTTACAGATTTTAGTAGCCTTATCATTTTACGCGACTGGCAGCTACCAACGCCTAGTGGGAAGTTCACTAGGAACTCCTATGTCACAACAGTCGGTATCTCGGGCACTGAGGGATGCGACAACTGCTTTGAATGACCCGGGGATCCTACATAAATATATAAGGTTTCCTCAAACCGAACAAGAACGCGATAATATTAAAAGAAGGTCTGTAAAATAGATTTAAAGGAACTATTATGGTTTATTTATTTTTGGCAGAATTGTACATTATAAACCTTTTGTTTTTAGGTTTTATGAAAGGTTTGGAATCCGTGGAGTTATAGGATGCATAGATGGGACACATGTAGCAATAGTACGACCCTCTGAAAATAAAGAAAGGTATTTCAACCGGAAACATTTCCATTCAAGGAATGTACTAATAGTATGTACCCATTTTTATGATACAATATTTTGATGCGTACACGTTTAAGCACCTAGCATCTTTTAGTGCATAATTTAAACACTAAGTATTCATTTTACAGATATGTGACTCGGACTTAAACATATTAAGTGTGGATGCATCATTCGGAGGAGCATCACATGACAGTTTCATATGGAACCAGCATCCAGTGAAAGAACACCTAATCCAATTAATTAATTCTGGTGAATCTGCAATTTTACTCGGTATTATTTTTTCTTATAATTTTTCACTTCAATTTACCATAATTACATTATTTTATATATTAATATTGTTTTAGGAGATTCTGGATATGCACAAAGGGAGTATATGATGACTCCAATTGTGAATGCTGCTGCTGGTTCTCCAGAGGAGCACTATACAAAAATGCATGTGACAGCTCGCAACACAGTAGAGCGCACTATTGGTGTACTCAAAAATAGGTGGAGGTGTTTGTTGGGGCATAGGGTGTTACATTATCACCCTCACGTTGCAGCAAAAATTATAAATGCTTGTTGTGTGCTCCACAACATGTGTAACAGAGCCCATTTAATTATGGAGGATGATGAGAACTCTGTTGATAGTAGCAGACTTAGAACTGTTGATGTAGAACCTGCTCGGCAAGAAAGAAGTGGAGCTTCTATAGAGCTTCGAAGGGGTATAGAAGCTAGAGCGAACCTTGTGCGACAGTTGTGGGCAGCACGTGGCGGGACATAGATAATGTAGCAACCAATTACTTACCACTACCACAATCGTGGTTAAACAAGTCTAAACTATCTTCTGCCAAGCTGTCTCCCACAGCACCGCCTGCATTAAGTGGTGGCCTGTGTTTGACCCCGCGTCTTCAACTGTATTCATGCCAGATTTAATCAAAATCGGTTCAGCAGTTGACCGTAAAAGCATTACAGACAGACAGACTTTCTCATTATGGTTAGAATGTATATTAATATAAACTGTAAAAAAAATAATTTTAGATTGTAAGTTTCTATCGGTGTTAATTATTTTAATATGCAATTAGAATGCAACAAATTTTACTTGTTAAGTTTTTCTGTGTATTAGCTGTATTCTGTTTTGTGTGTTAATAAAATAAAAAATAAATCGGATGGGAATTCTCACTGGAATTTGTTGAATACATGTGGCACCAAAACTTTTAATTAAACAACTTTTCAAATTGGAAAATATAATTTATTCAATGTAATTTAATATTGTCCTAAATTCTATTATTAACTACAATATTACATTATTAACTACACTACTATTTTTTTATTTTACTCCTTTAAACAATAAACACTGATGACCCAACAAAACAATAGGCATTTTGATGTCAGGTCATCAGCGTTGAAAGTATTACACTTATATTCACTACAAACTTCATGAAATGTAAATCTTATTACCTAAAGTGTACTGAATAATGAGATATTAAATAAATAACTATGATGATTAAGTAAAATTTTATTTTAATTAAATTACAAGCAAAAATTTTTACACAACTAAACATAATTATATAAATTCCAACCAATCGTGCTTATGAACCTTAGGGAGGCTTATGTAGTGAACTGACTGCAGTTCAAATAATGTATGAGTATGTACACAGTTAAATAAAAACACAGCGGCACTTAATCTTTATGACTATTAAAGTAACTTAAGTTAAGTTCTTTCTGTAAGAATAAAGAATTATTTTTTAAATACCTAATCATTCAAATGAATATTTTATTATATTTTTACCTCTGTTCAACAATTAAGATTTTAGCTTGTAATAGAAATATTTTTAAATCTATTCTAAGGAGTTTGGTGGTGCGAAGCGGAAAAAAAAGATGGTGGCGGCTGGCACGCGAACTCAATGTGTGAAGCAAAAAGGGCCTTACCTTACAATCCACCAAGCGAGGCAGTATGTTTGATGCATGGGATAGCGTGCGTGCATGCAGAAGTGCGGTGTTAGGTGGAAACAGTTATAAGGAAGCACACAAACACAATTCACATTCGCGTAAGTTCTAAGCGCGGTTTGGCGAGCGGCGGCGGTTGAGTAATGAAGCGTGGAGTCACGTCAAGAGCGAATTTGCGACTGAAGACGCCAGCGCCGAGATCGGCGTAGCGCTCGCGCGGGGGGTTCGATAAGTCGATTGCACTCAAGACTCGCTGTGGACGGCAGCGACATCTATCGCGCCAGGCAGCCCTAAGCTAAACACACACAGAGTATACAAGCGCGCCAACATCCTCCCCCCCTTGATATTCCGCAGGAATATCAACAAAAAATGAGTTTGCAAAGATTAGCAAGTAAGATATATGAATTGCGGGGCTTATACAGTAAAAAATGAATATATAAATATAAAACTAGGGATAATATAAATAAGAATGGAATAGTTAAGGTTAAGTCTTATTGGGTTGGAAGCGGACATAACTTGACAACTGGTCGCTTGTAGGTCCCAGTTGCAGTTTTAACTAAAGCGACGCGAACTATACCATCTTTTCCAGGAAACACCTTTTCAATAATACCAGTAGGCCAGTTAAGCGGGGGAGTTCCATCCTGATGGATAAGAACAAGTGTTCCCGGAGTTACAGGGACACTAGGTGTGTTCCATTTTTGACGCTGCTGCAGCGTGTGTAAATAATCTAAACGCCAATTCTGCCAATAACCTTGCACCAGACTATCTAAAAGAGCTTTCCTATTGGAAAGACTCTGCGAAGTTATTTCGTGCGCAGGAAGCGATTTTAATGGAGTAGTCATTAGAAAATGAGCAGGAGTTAAAATTGAGTGCGGTTGATCCGACAGTAAACATAAAGGACGAGAATTTAATAAACATTCAATTTGGGTTAAAACCGTTAAAAGTTCCTCGAACGTTAACAACTGTCGACCTATCGTGCGATACAAGTGCGTTTTTATACATTTAATATTGGACTCCCATAGACCTCCCCAATGCGCTGCGCGAGGGGGAATAGTGCGCCAGGTAATTCTGTTATTGTTAAATTCATTTTGAAATGCGTTAGACGTTTCTTGACTAGCTAAGAAAGTATAGAGCTCATCCAAATGTCGCTTTGCACCAATAAAATTAGTTCCATTATCGGAATGCATAGAAGATACGGGACCACGCCTTGAAAGAAAGCGCTTGAAGGCGTTAAGAAACGTTTCAGTGCTAAGATCCGAGGCAATCTCTATATGAATCGCCTTAGTTGTCAAGCAGACGAAGAGACAAATATATGCCTTTTGGCTTTTAACGCCTCGTTTGCGAGTAAGTGTTATGCTGATAGGCCCAGCATAGTCTACACCAGTGTGCGTGAAGGCCTTAATTTCTTCTTGAACACGCGCAGCTGGGAGACTGGCCATCATAGGTGAAGGATGAGAAGGCGCGTTTTTAAAGCATATATTGCACTTACGGATGCGTTGACGAATTATATTGCGCGCAGAAATTATCCAAAAGCGTTGGCGCAATAATGACATAAGGAGATGAGAGCCAGTATGACAGTTGGATTGATGACAGTCATCAATAATTAGGTCAACGATATGATGACGACGAGGCAGCACAACGGGGTGTCTATTCTCGAAGGGAATATTAGCGTTCGTAAGTCGACCTCCTACGCGAAGTAAAGAATTGTTGTCTATGAAAGGATCAAGCTTACGAAGGGAAGGCGAAGGTAGATTACCCCTGGAAATATTTTTTATTTCATCACAAAAATATTGATGTTGTAAAGCCTTAAGCAAAGCCACTTCAACGACTTCTAGATCGGAAGCCTGAATAAAAGTTTCGCGAGGTAATTTTTTAATAAAGCGTAAAACGTAACATAAAACACGGAGTAATTTTTTCCATGAGGAAAGGCGCGAAGCGAGTACCAAAAACGGGTGCGGGTTATTGTCTATAGAAGACACAACAGCAAAGGTAGCGGATGACTTCATTTCTGGTAAGTTGCGGAGAGATGACTCAAAAGGCACAACCGGCCACTCGGAGACAGGCAAGCGAGTCCAATCAGGACCATGCCACCACAGAGGGTGATCCAAAATTTGAGAAGGCATAAGGCCTCGCGAGACGCAATCACTCGGATTATCAGTTCCATTTATATGAAAGAAGCGATCAGAAGGAATATTTTCCTGTATTTTACTAACACGATTGGCGACAAATACTTGCCAACGGTGCGGCGATGAGTGAATCCAAGATAATGCGATCGTAGAATCAGAGAACGCGAAAATTTCCTTAATAGGATAACGATTATTAAGCGTAGAATGAACTTGTTTCATAAGTTCAGAAAGTAAAAGCGCAGCACATAATTCAAGTCGAGCGAGCGTTACAGTTTTGAGCGGAGATACCTTGGACTTGGAACATACTAACTGCGTAGTGACATTGCCATTAGGATGGGTAATATGTAAATACAAAACGCAACCGTAAGCCTTAATGCTAGCGTCACCGAACCCTAATAAACGTACAGTACAGTCCACTGTTATACCTAAATGCCGCGGTATCTGCAAGTTCGATAAAAGATTTAATTCTGTTTTAAATTGAATAAAGCGGTCAACTACGTTTTGGGGGGGCTCTTCATCCCAGTCCACCCTTGAGAGCCATAACTCCTGCAATAAAAGTTTAGCGTAAAGTATAACAGGAGCTACGAGTCCCAGCACATCAAAGAGGCGAGCGATAGTAGATAAAATGGCACGCTTGGTATTTCCCGTAGAAGAATTATTAATTGTAAATGTGAAAGTATCAGAAACTGGTAACCATTTTAACCCTAATATTTTAAGAGAATCATTATTATTATTGAACTCAATTGATGCGCGGTGTGAATCTGGCAGCTGTTCAAGAAGTTGAGAAGAGTTACTCGCCCATTTTACAAGATTAAATCCACCAGACCTGAATAATACTATTAAATCATGTGCCAGCTGAGCTGCTTCAGCCTCAGTAGAAACTGAGGTACTTAAATCGTCCATAAATATTTCACTTGTGGCTACTTCACAAGCGCGCGGAAAACGTTCATGCTCGTCCTGAGCTAGCTGACGAACAGTGCGCATGGCTAGGAAAGGACTAGAGCGCAGCCCAAAAGCGACTGAATTGAATTGAAAAACACGTAAAGGTTCATTTTTATTAAAGCGGTATAGTATTTTCTGGTACTTGCGATCATTTTCAGACACTATTATCTGAAGATACATCTTCTGAATATCAGCTGTAAGTGCCACCTTGAAGTAACGAAACCCCAACAATAAGGTAAATAAGTCGGCCTGCAGGTTGGGACCCACATGAAGAAGGTCATTGAGCGAGGTGCCTGTAGTAGTTTTTGCACTTGCGTCTAAAACTATGCGTACCTTTGTTGTGATCTTGTCAGGCCGCACAACAGCATGATGCGGTATGAAGTAACCTTCTGACAAAGTGTCAGGAGTAGAAGGTAACTCTGATAAATAACCTTTCTGCATATACTCGGTTATCACGTCATTATAAGCCTGACGCAGAGCAGGCAATGAATCAAATTTGCGCTCAAGTGACACTAACCGACGTTGAGCGCGAGCGTATGAGTCACCTAACATTCTAGGGTCCTCCTTAAACGGCAATGAAACCACAAAACGTCCAGAAGAGGTACGAGAGACCGTAGACTTATATAAAGTTTCACAATCATTATCGTCCGGACTCATAACAGTAGAAGTAGGTACGCCCTCGATTTGCCAAAATTTTGTTAAAATATTATCTAAAGAGTTATTAATTAAAGGACCGAAGGACCAGGCTACCACATCAGGATTAGCATTGCAGGCCTCTCCAACTATGATATAGCCAAGCGTTGTCTCGAGGGCATAAGGCAGTGTGTGGGCTGTAACCGAGTATTTAGATGACGATTGTGAAGCGTTAGAGCGAACAGGTGTAAATTTATCACCCAATATTAAATGCGGAAATAGTTGTGCTCCAAGTATGACATGAATTTCACCGGGCAAGTTCCAGGTGTCATCGGCTAAAGAAAGGTGATTGAAATTATTTATTAAGTCCGAGGTTACTGACTGAGTGGGTAATTGATCAGTAATTTGATTGACCACAAGACATTTTATGTCATACTGAATATTAGAGAAACGTGATTTTATTTTAAGTGTTACAAAACCTAAGATAGGTGTTGAGACTAACCCTACTGTTTTTATAGCAGAATTAACCAGCGGTTGAATATTTAAATTTAATTGTTTACAACAAGCGAGAGTCACAATATTGTTTTGTGAGGCAGAGTCTACTAGACATCTGATAGTTAAATAATTATTTTTATAGGGAACATGCACCTTAACAGTAGGTAAAATTATTATTGTTTGATTAGTTAAAGACGGTACAGTCGGACCAAAAGTGTGGGTGACAGACGTCTCACTAGTAGAATTATCCTTTGAAGGCGGCATATAATTTGCCTTCCTTGACACAGTGCATTGAGTATCCAAATCGTTATTATTATTCTTAACTTGAGATGATGTCAAACTTTGACTATGAGAGCCAGCGTTGTCAAAGTGCAGTAAGCTATGGTGCCTACTACTACAATGTTTACAAGAGTTACGCGAGTTACACTTTAACGTGTTATGTTTTGAACTAAAACAGTTGACACAAAGGTTATTTTGTTTGACATAGTTAAATCTTTCCTTTACAGGATAATTTTTAAATACTGAACATTGATATAAATGCAAGTGATTCGGATCCTTACAACAGAAGCAAGCGTTAAATTCGCTTTTATTATTTTCAATAATGGCAAAGGAGTGAGTTACTTTTTGCTTTGACACGCGTGAAACTGACTGGGAATTATTTTGTGTCATTGACATATTCGGTGTTTTGACAGAGACAGATACCGATGAGCGTTCAAGTACCTTTATATGATGTCGAACAAACTCGATCAAGTCTGTACATGTAGGTATATTTTTGTCACGCACTTGTGATTCGAATCGTTGAAGTAATTGAACATCAAGTTTTTTCAACGCAATATGGGTTACAATGAAATCTGTCAAGTCAGAAATTTGAAGTTGTTTTAAAGCGGAAAAAGACGAATTAACCTTTTCTATGAAATTGGTTAATTGTACAGCGGAATTGTATGAGGGCTTTAATTCAAGAATATTATTTAAGTATAATGTACCTAGAAGACGTATGTCCTGATATTTGTCTATGAGTGAATTCCAAATAATTTGGTAGTTAGACTCGTCAGGTACAATACCTGCGAATATATCCAAAGCGCGGCCACTTAATTTGCCGACTAAATATTGTATACGCTGAGCGTCTGTTAGACTAGTATTAGAATGAATATTTGTTTTAAAGGATTCGTAAAACAATGGCCAATTATTTGGATTTCCGTCAAACGATCTTAATTCAATGGGAGGCAGTTTACATTTTATATTAAGGTTATCATTACTAGAATGTTTTTGAGAAGCGGTAGTAGTATTAAGCGAAGTAGTAAATGTTGACTGAATATGTTTTACATAAGTGTAAATTTCCTCAAAGGAAGTCCAGTCATCCATACTCAAAATGGCGTCCGGTTTCAATTCTAATTGCAAAATGTGATGTTGGTCACACAACATATTGAAATCGTCATACAATTTCTCTATGTTGGATGAATTTGCTAAAAAATCAGTTTTACTGCGAGTTGAAATATCTGGTGCAACCTTTTTGGCAGAATTATAAAGCGTGTTCATACGTGCAAATATAGCTTGCTTTTTCGCAATGACTAGTTTCAATTTAGCGTCGGCCATTGCAACCAGATAATGTTCTTATGGGAATAAAACACTTAAGTATTATAAATGCGGGGTATTTTATATATATATATATATATATTGCGGGAATATAAATTATAACGCGGTGAAATAATATGAAAAGATGCGGGAAGGGGGTTCAATCCGGGTCGAAGTGACCACAAATATTATGGTGGTGCGAAGCGGAAAAAAAAGATGGTGGCGGCTGGCACGCGAACTCAATGTGTGAAGCAAAAAGGGCCTTACCTTACAATCCACCAAGCGAGGCAGTATGTTTGATGCATGGGATAGCGTGCGTGCATGCAGAAGTGCGGTGTTAGGTGGAAACAGTTATAAGGAAGCACACAAACACAATTCACATTCGCGTAAGTTCTAAGCGCGGTTTGGCGAGCGGCGGCGGTTGAGTAATGAAGCGTGGAGTCACGTCAAGAGCGAATTTGCGACTGAAGACGCCAGCGCCGAGATCGGCGTAGCGCTCGCGCGGGGGGTTCGATAAGTCGATTGCACTCAAGACTCGCTGTGGACGGCAGCGACATCTATCGCGCCAGGCAGCCCTAAGCTAAACACACACAGAGTATACAAGCGCGCCAACAGAGTTAATGAAATTTATACTAAAGAGTATAAATATAAAAATTCTTCCTATATTCTTCCTTTATATGGAAAAGAAAAGATAATAATTTAAAGATAAACTTTACTGAAGTGAAAATATTTATTTCTCACTTACCTTACCCCAAGCCTTGTCCATCTTTGATTACTCCCATTATCTCCAAAATACCATTTGCATTTTGTCTCAACTTTTGCCTGCTGCGTCCGCAGGAGGCCTCTTGCTATCCCTGGATTTTGCTCCAAAAACTCAACCAAGGCCTCCATTTGGTGTGTGGTGGGTCGGTTTGCCATTTCTATAAAAAAGTTAGCAATTTATTTTAGCGTATATTAAATGATTTGTTACGAGATATTGGTAATTGTTTGTAAACAATTAACTTGCAAGATTGTAATTACAGGAAATAAAAATAAATAATATTTACCATAATAACCCAAGTGAGAATACAAAAGGTGCGTTGTCGATGTGCCGTGGATATATTCGCGACTATGAACTTTATTTGTAGAAACTCCATCACACAAACTTTTAAGCCCTTGGCACTTGTAAATCACTTAAAATATTTCGAAAACAATTTGAGGATATTATTTACGACCACTTCAGAATAAAGTTTTTGTTTGTTTAGTTCTTGTTGAGAAAGCGACTTTTTAAATGTCACAAACCAAGGCACAGAAACTAACTCGTACAGCCAAGCTGACTTTAACAAGCTTTGAATAAGCTTTTAATTTGTTATTTGATATATAGAAAAAACGCTATTAGTAATTAGTATGTATTATTAATATAAAAACATTTTAAATTTAAAATTTCATTGAAAATTGTGTAATTTTCTTTCTTTAACTAAATTTTCGTTCATTCATTCGTTCTATTTTAGTCAATGTCACTTTGACGTCAAGTGGATTCAGCCGCTAACTTCATGCCACATTACCCGATCTCGAATGCGATTCCAATGACAACTCAATCGCGGTAAAGATGATTTCAAGAGTAGCAAATGAAATCGTGATTGGAGTTGAATTGAAATTGGATTGTCATTGCGTTTGATTTCGAGAGTAAGCCTGCTGTCGCTCCCGAGTGTCGCCAATGCGATGCTCGAGAGGGACAGAGCTTGGACTGCAATGGCCTCCTTCTGCGAGATCGTCATGTCGCAGAGGGAGGCCGAGGAAAGGGACCGCGAGGACGATCCCCTCGCGGACCCGATTCGGCGGCGGAGAGGGGGGGTGCGACGCAGGCGCTACTTGGCGCGCCTGGAAGCGCCCCCATAAGCGGTGGGACTGGAGCAGTCCCACCCGGTGGCAGAGGTCCTCCAGGTGTCGGAGGGCCTCTGAGAGTGGCGAGTCCGGTTTCTCGTAGAGAAACCGGCCAGTCGCAGAGGCGTCTTGTGCTAGTCAGATCCGAGGCGCCTCCCTGCAATGCGGCCGACGGCACCCGCAGGAGTTTAGTGGGTAGTCTGGCACCGACTAGCGGCCCAGGAGTCCCACACTCTGTGCGTAAAAGCATTCCCCTGCGAAATAAAAAAAAAAAAAAGGTACGGTACAGAATGGACAATGTAGGTATTATACCTATGTGGTTCCAAAATAATAAAAAAAGACAAATTACTTTTTGTGATTATTTTTATTTCTTTCTTTTAATAATTAAACGATGTGAGTTTAGGTATATTTTATCTATATGACGTGGTGTAAGTTTTTTTGGCAAATCTAAGACAATTTTTGTTTGGAGTTTATTAAGATTTATTAGTAACTGGCAATTTATTTTCTATCCATCTTGGTTAAATAACAATCTCTTATAATTTTTAAACTCTCTTATAATTTCATGGTATATTTTACAATTATCTAAGTTACTGAAACACATTGAACCCTATATTTATAAATAGAGGGTTCAATGTGTTTCAGTAACATATATACATATATGCGGGGAAATTTTTTAATAAAATAAGGTATCTAAAAAAACAAAAATGTAAAATTTGAATTTGGATTAGAAGTACCTATATTAATTAGGAACATGTTAGATAAATAGAGTTTTTACTATCGGGCTAACGGCGATTTTTGGGCGAGGTTCGGTGTGCTGAATGTAAAAGTTTTCCTCTAAGGGCCTTCAGCATATGGAATCTCTTTTTGTACATCTGTCCGGTGTGCAAACTGGCGAATGGTCATGATACGAGCGCAAGTCGCTGAGACTATCCTGGCAAGTCTTGTAGGTTATCCTTCTCGTGGTTGCTGCTTGTTATTCGTCTGATTCCCTCAGAAACTGACGTAACTGGAACTACGAGACGGACCCATCACATCCTTTCCTAAATCCCATCCCTGGGTGGATTTTCAAAACAACAAATTATTTGTGTTCTTTCATAAAACTAAGTCCAAATTTCCTTTTTTTGTTTTATGTATATATGAAAAAATAGATCATTCAATAACTTTTTACTTGTTTAAATTTAAAATCCAAATTTGTTATATTTAAGTACTCATTATCCAAAAAATGTTTCCAAAAATCATTAACCTCCACGTTACTTTATACGACATTTATCATTATTTAAAAAATACTTCGAAGTTCCTCCCTAAATTTTGCTTAATTTAGGTTATAACTTATTAATGATTATCTAATCTGTGTAATCATTAATGATTTAATTTCCCTACCATAGATTAATAATTGGTCTCGCGCGCTCGACGGAGACCAATTATTAATCTATGTTCCCTACATATCTTTATCAACATTATTTGACTATTTGAAATTTTGTCACAAAATTTTCATCATTAACTTCCGCGTTCGATGTTTAATAAAAATAAAATACGATATGCCTAGTTACGAACGCATCCCAATTGAATTCCCGCACCCCGCCGCGCGGGCCTCACAGTTGCGGGCGAGATATCACAGGATCCACACGTTTTCTTAGTTAAAGTGCGCATGGCGAAGAATTTTTTGGCAGAAATAGACGTCATTAAACTACTGGACATATTTATGGTAAGTAAAGATTCTTTTTTGAAGTATTCAAACTATGATGTTCTACTCAGAAATCAATAAACAATGAAATAATTCCATAGTTGTATCTGCGAGTTTGAACTCGTTATGACAGGTTTTGTTTTGTTTCGTCATTTATAGTAACGTCATTCACCTAATAATCGGTGTTGTGGTGAATGATTTCTTAGGGAGAAAATGACATTTTCGTTGAGATTAATGATTCATACTTGCAGTTAATGATATTTAAAGTCATTTTTAATTATATTTAAACATTTTTTGCATATAATTTAGTAATTTATTAGGAGAATTAGACGGAAATCGGGCAGTTCAATTATTTCAGATGAAGATTTATTTTAAATTAAGGTGTTATGAATGTTTATATATTTTAAAATAGTGCAAGTATTTCCTAGTTGCTAAGAATTAATTGAAGAAATATTATGTTTTGTTGCACAGGTACAATATGGTTAAAACTAAGGAAGAGCGTTTAGTCCAACAGAGACTATGTAAAAGGCGAAAATATATGGAAATCAAAAACGATCCCGCATTATACGCGTTAGAAAAAGAAAAACAACGTGCTAAGTATGAAAAACGTAAGAAAGAAAAGAAACAATTACCTGTCGCAGAAAAAAGTCCGCGTGAGCAAAGACTATTAAGAAAACAGTGGAAAGAAAATTCAAAAAAAAATAGACAGCGGCAAAAGGAGAAAACACTAATAAGCCCGCCATGTGTCGTAAATATTCAAGCCGACATCCCTGAAGAACCTAATATCCAAGCTGAGGATCCAATTCGTTTGTACACGAAAGAGGAAATGAAAAGAGCAGAAAAAAGAATAAGATACAGAGAATTAAAAAGAAGAATGCATTTGACAGGTGTTGTAAAAAAACTACAAAAAACTATCAATAATCAGAAAATGACTATACTAAGGTTAAAATCTCTCCTCAACAAAAGTAATAGACAAGAAATGAATGAACCAAACACTAAAGATATATATAATTTACAAAATACACCAAAAAAAGGAAATAAGAGACATATGAATGCTATAATTTTATTGAAATCAAGAAAAGATACAAAGTTTCGCGTACTTCGTCAGCAAGTGATAGAATCAATTGAAAATTTTTATAATGATGACGCTGTTAGTACTATTTGTGCTGGTAAAAAAGAATTTATTACTAAAAAGAAGCTACGAATGCAGAAGAGATATCTTACAGCTCCATTAAAAAAATTACACAAAAAGTTACTATCGGAAACAAATATAAAAGTAAGTTATTCATTTTTTACTAAACACCGTCCTTTCTGGGTTCTTCCGCCTAAACCTATCAGGGACACATTTTTGTGTGCGCAACATACAAATATGGAACTATTGATACAATCTATATATAACGCACGTATTATTGATGAAAAAAACTCAAATGAAGTCGTTTCATTTTTATGTTGTGATCCTAAAACTACAAATTGTCTGCTGAGACAATGCATTTTATGTAAAGATAAAGTGTTAAATTATAAAAAAATTAAATTAAAACGAGGTTAATTTAACATATTTTAAGTGGAGGAAGACTACAAAAGAAATAATAACTAAAAATGGGCAAAAGAAAAAGCAAACATTGACGGTAAAGGATAAAATAACTACTTCACCTTTAATAGCATTAAACGAATTGGAAACTAACTTGAATACATTTTTTCTACACGTTCATAACATTGAGTCCCAATATACTACCATGAAATACTTAAAGGTGTAATGCCATTTTTGCTATGCCATAAATATTAAGTCGATTGGCTGCCTAATTGCTCGATTGTTGAGTGGGGGATCGATTCCGCTAGTGAACTTTTAGAGGCCACGCAACTGATATTCAATCGCGACTTGGTTGTGTTGCATTTTTTTAGATACACTCAATAGTGGTATTCTGCTTAAACGGTTTTGAATCTCTATTCATTTGCGACTGGAGCGTGTTTCAATGATATTGGTAGGGAAATGTAAATGGGATGAGTAACGGAATGTCGGAGGCGTCAAGGTCAAGTCATTACCTGCGATCCAATTGCGATTCAATTGTGCACTAGGTACCTGTTTGGAATAAGAGAATTGACTCCTCCGCGAGATGTATCGATTGCGATCGTGAGAACAACATTCAGTATTTTTGAAATGTACGCGGGTGGTTAATTTTTGATTTCGACTGGTCTGGTCTCATGCGAATGTCTCCACGAGCCGGTAAACGATGATCGAATAATTCCTTGCTTGTTCCGTATTTCTTTAATCACTCATTGAATTCGTGCGAGTTGGTTTAATTGTCGAATGATTCGCCGGCGTATCTCAAAAATCGATACTACATGCCTGTTGTTTTCACACGGTTCGGCACGAAGTCGATAGATAGTTCATCGAGTCGATTCGAGCAAATGTCGACTCCCGATGTCCCCATCACTACGACTGAACTGACAGCTAGCACACTTGCCGCCACCGGCAGACGAAATCAGATGATTTTCGGAGCGGGTCGATAGTTGCTCGCTATTTTTCTTTTATAATTTAAAGGTTTAAATAGCCATTTAATACGATTATTTTGGAGTTTAATAGTGCAACCGTCGTAACCAATATTTTCGCCGACGTGGTTGTCGTTCGGCGTTTTATGACAGAAGTGTTTTGTTGGATATTCATAAAGAACCCTGAAAAGGTAATTTATTTTATTTTAATTATTGTCCTATTAAGCTAAATAACCGATTAATTCTTCCATTTGGTCTAATAACTTTCTGGTTAAATTGGGGGTTTTGTGAGAAATTTATAATTTACAAAAGTGGGTAGAATGTGTATTTTATTCACATGTGCATTTTATTAAAATTTTATCTAATTTCGGTCTTAAAATGATTTCTCACCATTGGTACACATAAATAAGCGTAGAATATATAAATTCAAATTGAAATATTTCATACAAAATCGTTTTTTTTACAAAATTATGTAGATTTTTCATTGTCGGGTAACCTACCATTTGGAATTATGACTTTCTTTTTATAATTACAACCAAATAAGATTCAGCTCTAAATTTAGGAATAAACATACTCCATTAAAACAAAATTATACATATATTGAAAAGGATTTTGAACAGGAATAAAACCTAGAAATTTCCAGAGCCCCGCCCTATAGTAAACCATTGTTTCATAGGCAGTCTTTTGAAAGTTATTTTGTTATTCCTACTTCAGGGTTAAAAAGAACACCTCAAGTTTCCCTCAGCACTCCCTCCGCTGAACACTGGGAGTTCTACCAGCTTCCCGAGGTGTCAGGAGTGCATACCACATTTCTTTAATTGAAACAAGAGGACACTGCTTATACTACCGTTTTAATCTGCGATAGACATTTTTGCTTAAACTGAGGTAACCACACAGCCGAAGCCAGCATTATCGGTCAGCCTGTGCCTGAGCTTTCTACATTTTTTTATTTTATTAACCTTTGATTTTATTTTTTTTTAATTTAAAACTTTAAAGGGATCTAAATATTGGCCATTCGATCTCCTGCGCCCCTAATTTTCTTTTCTCGTTTTAATCGCAATTACTTCTTTACTCGACATTAAATAGGTAACTTCCAATATAATTTTTTTTTTATTCGAGTTTTTAACTTTGTGTAACTTTCAGCTTCTTCTTCTTCAAATAAATATTGTAAAAGTTTTTTTTGTTATTTTATTTTTGCTTATTTCCCTTCAAATTTCATAGAGGACAGGAATTAGATAGCAAACCCAGTTAATAAACATTTCATGGCGCCCGAACAGGGACAGGAGATCGAGGTAAATTAACTTGTATTTCAAATTTAATTAAATTACCCTTTTTTCTGGTCATTTTCGCTCAGAATTAGTTGCCCAATATTGATCCCTTGCATTATTTTGCAATAAAGTTTGTTTTACTAACCTGCATTACATTCTGATAAAATCAGAGTTATATATAGTATTATTTTCTTTTTTTACCAAGCAATTTGTAACGTCTGGTCAATATTTTTTTTAACCCTATTGTTTACTTGCCCTGCTTTCTATTTACAACTTGCTAAAAATGGGGGAAAGGCCAATTTGCTTTAATTTGCTACACAAAGATGAATTAGAGTATGAAGTAAGGATCCGTGGCACTCATCCTAAAGATAATGTTATAGGTCTGAGAGCTCAGGTTCGCGCGCTTAATAAAGAACTCCCATCGGATGAGATTTTCACTTGTGATGTGGATATTGGGGAGGAATTGGACATAATAAAAGCCAAAATGGTTGAATTAGAGGATTTAATTAAAGGAACTTCTACTAAGTCGGGTTCTCTTAAAATATTAAATAGAATTCAAACCTTAGGTCACCATTTGTTTCACCGTCTAGGTAGATTGGATGCTGGAGATGAGGAGGAATACACCTCGGAAATTGATAATATTCAAGGACGATTAGACCGCATTTTGTATAAAATTGATGGAATTATGGACAATTTTAAGAGTAGTTCATCGCAGCATCACTCTTCTAACCCGGCAACCAATCCGCCGATGCTTTCCAGCAAGATTGATAATTCTTCTAATTCTCACTCTCAAATTTATAAGCTAAATCTTCATTTTAATGGGAAAACTTGTGTAAAGGCATTCTTGCAACGCTTAGAAGAACTTTGCTTATCTCGCGGTATCAATGATTTCAAACTTTTCAATTCTGCTGCCGAGTTATTCACTGAGGAGGCACTATACTGGTATCGTGGAGTGCGTGATGAGGTGAATACCTGGTCCGAATTGAAATCTGCACTTCTCGAGGAGTATTTACCTGCTAATTATGATCACAGACTTTTGATAGAAATTAGAGCCCGCACACAAGGATCCGATGAAAATATAGTCAATTATCTTAGTGTTATGCAAAATTATTTCAGTCGTTTGTCCAAGCCCTTATCTGATGAAGAGAAACTTAACATAGTGTTGTTTAATATTAGGCCTTTCTACACTTCTCAATTAGGTTTAAATCCAGTTGACTCGTGGACTGATTTGAAACGTAAATGTCGACTTCTTGAGGACGCGAAGGAGCGTTCAAAGTTATTCTCCGAGCCCCCTAAATTTTCGTCTTCTTGTCTTGCTCCCGACCTTATTTACAAGGGCAACCGGTCCACTGCTATTCCTAAAGTGGCCGCGGCGGTGGCACAGGTTGATGGCAGCAATTTCTGCGTCCGTTGTCGCATGGACGGTCACACGTTGAAGTCCTGCAAGGCGGCTGCCATCATAATATGCTACCGTTGTGGGAAGAGGGACGTCACTGCCAAAACTTGTCCTAAATGTTCCCCGTCGAAGTCTGGCAAGTCGCCGGCGCCGTCGTCATCTCCAAAAAACGAGTAAGCGTGAATCGACAACAAACTTCCGCAACTTCTAGTAACTTTTGTGCTGCAGAATGGCGTTCTTGGTTAAATTATTTGAAGAATTTCTTTTTATCAACCCGTTCCCAGCGCGTGTTGTCGGTTCATGTTCATAACTCTGATATCAAACCTATCTCGATGACAAGCGACGTTGACAACTGTTTTGACAGACGACCGTATCTAAAGGCTAGTATATACGGAATGGTAAGTTCTGGTTTGTTGGACTCGGGCAGCGAAATTTGTATAATTAAGGCCAGCGCTGTTTCATACTATCAAAAATTTGCTACGGTACACGAGTCGACTGATCTACATTCTATTAAAACTGCTAATGATTCTACCGCACCTGTCACTGGTTATATCTTTTTGCCGGTTACAGTAAAGGATAGAACAGCGATTATTAAGTTTTATATTATTCCCAAGATAAACACTGACTTACTTTTCGGAATAGATTTTTGGAAAGCTTTCAATATAGCTCCCGACGTTTTATCTCTGTTGGATGATAATCAATTTTTATCTACCCGCGAAGTCCATACCATAGCCGCCAAAGATAAAGCGTTACGAGACTTTGATTCGCTTTCCGAGTCAGAATGTAAATTGGCTCGTAAAGTGATTCAAGAATTTGAAGAGATTTCGGCAGAGAAGAGAGGATTAGGGCGTACCCATTTGGTGAGTCACCGTATTGACACCGGTGATCACCCTCCAATCAAGCAACGTTACTACATGATGTCCCCAGAGAAGCTCGCCGAAATGAACCGGCAGCTTGATCAAATGTTGAAAGACGATGTGGTGGAACCCAGTAACAGCGCTTGGAATAATCCCGTCACCCTAGCCCGTAAGGCAGATGGCACACTTCGCTTCTGTCTGGACAGCCGAAAACTCAACGCTATCTCTAAACACGACGCGTATCCGCTTCCTTATATTAACCATATTTTGGATCAACTCAGGGATGCTAAATACCTATCATCTGTTGACCTAAAATCTGCGTACTTTCAGGTACCTTTGGATTCGATGGAATCTCGTGAAAAAACTGCATTTACCATACCTTCACGAGGTTTGTTCCATTTTAAGGTCATGTGTTTCGGTCTAACCTCCGCCCCAGCGACCCAACAGCGTCTTATGGACAGGTTGTTCGGTCCGGAATTTGATAATAAAGTTTTTATTTATTTGGATGATCTTATCATAATTCATTCAACCTTTGCCGGCCATTTAGAATTGTTACGTAAAGTCAGGGAGAAATTACAAGCGGCAAATCTCACTGTTAATATGGGCAAATGCCAATTTTTTAGAAAACAATTAAAGTTTTTAGGTCACGTGGTCGATGAATTCGGTTTACGTACCGACCCGGATAAAGTAAGGGCTATTGTCGATTTTCCCACTCCTACTTGCCGAAAAGATGTTAAACGTTTCCTAGGCACTGCTTCATACTACAGGCGATTTATTAAGAATTTCAGTCATCGCGCCGGTCCCCTAAACGCGCTCACGTCCACTCGTAAAGGAGCTCCACCCTTCCGTTGGACTCCTGAGGCAGATCAATCTTTCAATGATTTAAAGTTAGCTCTGACCACAACACCTGTTCTAACATGTCCAGATTTTTCGCGCGAATTCTCTGTGCACTGCGATGCCTCGGATTTTGGAATAGGTGGGACCTTAGTTCAAAATATAGACGGACAAGAACATCCAATCGCTTATTGTAGTCGCTCGCTTTCTCCAGCAGAGAGAAATTATTCTGCGACAGAGCGTGAAGCTCTGGCAGTAGTTCATGTAGTGGAGCATTTTCGTCCTTATCTGGAGGGCAGTAAACCTTTCCGAATAATCACTGATCATTCTAGTTTAAAATGGTTTTTAAATCTTGAAAATCCTACCGGTCGCTTAGCGCGTTGGGGTTGTAGATTATCTCCTTATAACTTCATAATAGAACATAGAAAAGGGTCACAAAATGTAGTACCTGATGCATTATCGCGGGCTGTACCCGTGTCTGTAAATGCCATAGATTTAACCGCAATTAGGGACGCTTGGTATCTGAATATTGTAAAACGTTGCACCGAGAGACCTCGGGCTTGTCCGAATTTTCAATTAGTTGATGGTAGGCTTTACCGTTTTACAAAAACTTCTAACCAACTCAGTAAGGATTTCCAGTGGAAAGAAGTGATACCTCTTGAGCTGAGGGAAAGTATAATTGTTGAAAATCATTCTAAACCTACTGCCGCTCACCTTGGTGTGGCTAAGACTTATAAACGCCTGAAGCTGAGATATTTCTGGCCTGGCATGTATAAAGATACCATGAGTTTCATTAAAAATTGCGACATTTGTAGTGCTTATAAACACAGTTCACAGTGTACACCCGGCTTTATGGGAGAACCAAAAAATTGTACGCGGCCATTCCAGTGCTTAAGCATTGACCTAGTCGGACCACTGCCCATGTCACGGCGTCAAAATAACTATCTGTTAGTTGTCATTTGTTGTTTTACAAAGTACTGTTTTTTGTTTCCACTTCGCAGGGCTACTGGGAAGGTTATAGCGCAAAGATTGGAAGATCATGTGTTTTTAGTGCATGGAATACCTCAAACTATAATTTCTGACAACGGTTCCCAATTTACAGGTCGTGACATTTTGGCTTTATATGAAAAATACAATATCCCTCAGATCCACCTTGGCCCAGTGTATTGTCCACAGGTTAATCCCGTTGAACGCTATAATCGTACCGTAATGACCGCTGTTTCTGCTTTTGTGGAAAACGACCATAGGTCCTGGGATGAAAACATTCAAAAGATCCAATTTGCCATAAACACATCTGTAAACGAAGCCACATCTTATAGTCCGTTCCTTCTAGTCCACGGCAGGGAAGCTGTAGCCAACGGTGATATTTACAAAGATGGTAGTGATCTCAGCGAATTAAGCGTTACTTCACCTGATGCACATGTTCAAAGATTGGGTCATCTATCACAAATTTTCAATAATGTTAAAAATTCTCTTAAGCAAGCGCATCAGAAAAATGTGAAGTACTACAACAAAAGACGTAGGGATGTGTCCTTTAATGTGGGAGATTTTGTTTGGAAACGTACCTACAAGCAGAGCGTTGCGAGTAAGTACTTTGCCGCAAAGCTTGCTCCAAAATATGAAAAATGTAAGATTATCTGTAAGCTTTCACCGTTAGTGTATGAGTTAGAAGATGAACAGGGTAAATACATAGGGAAATGGCACATAAAAGATTTCAAATGTTTAGACTAGCCTTCACCGGCCGCGGGATGATCGGCTTTAGAATTGTCTCCCCGTCTGACGTCCGGACGTGTCGTAAGAGGCGACTGTGGATTATTTTAGGCGTTTTCCATCTTAAGCTAACCACCACTTTTATTAATCTACCATTTCATTCAGTATATCTTGAGTGACTTGATAACCATAAGTTTGTACTTATTTTCTCTCATTTATTTCGACCTGTTTAACAAGAAAACTTGATCTCTTTTAAGCTTTGTTGTCTAAGGGATCCCATGACAATTAGCATTGATATTATGTCTATTTACACCCTACCGGTGTTGGTAGATTTATCATATTATTACTTTTATTCCCCATTTATAATATACTCATACAAGCGAGTCTATTTGTTTTAGGAGAATAATGGAATATTTTTCTACTAAATTTATCGGTCTATTACTCTCTTGTTATCCAGGGTTGGGAGGCGTTTCTAGGACAGACTTACTAGTCATTTTTCAGGTTTTAATGAAACTGTAAGTAGTGGTTAGCTTGTCACACCTTTAAATTTTTTATTATTTAACTATAAGCCACCTCTAGTCAAAGGTTTTAATTAGTTTAATATTTTTTTTTTATTCCTTTTTAACTATTTTTATTTTTACTAAGGATTAATTCCTGTTTTCAGGAATTAATTGTTCATTTTAACTAGCCTAGATAAGGGTTTTACTTTATTTTTTTAAGCACATTTTATTTTTACTTTGGATTCATTCCTGTTTTCAGGAATCCATCATTATCTTAAAGTTATTCTTTTGTAGTTTCACCGGACTGGAAATTATGTGAGAAATCATTGGTCACAGAATTTCCAAGTCAATACTTACTACCATGAGTTTTTGCGTACGCAACTTCTTTTGGTCTTTTCTAGTTAGAACTTCAATGGCGATTTTTTTTTGTTTTAATTTATGCAAATTACATATTTTTTTTGTATTTTTGCCTTTTATATTTAAGCATTCTAGAATCCATGCTTATTTATTTATGTATCAGTCTTGATCGATTTCTTTTCGAACAAATCGATTGCAACGTCTGACCGATTTCCGCCAGCTGTGGTTTTTTTTACCTGAACAGAGTAATATACATAGTACTGTAACGGTGTATTTTCCTCTACAAATAGGTTTTTCTCAATTCCCCAGAATCCGTTTCATTCCTTAAAATAAAAAAAGTTTTTTTTTTCATCTGTCAACGTCAAGTAGTGCGGTGAAAATTTTCATCGTTGTCGATATCGATCTCTCTCGATTTATTTTTATGAGTTCAATTAAACTAATGTTAATCTTTAGGGTGTAGAATAGGCCGAGGACGTCCCGCGAATTCCCTACGTGAATTCTTATCCGGGGAAGGGGGTGTTGTAATGCCATTTTTGCTATGCCATAAATATTAAGTCGATTGGCTGCCTAATTGCTCGATTGTTGAGTGGGGGATCGATTCCGCTAGTGAACTTTTAGAGGCCACGCAACTGATATTCAATCGCGACTTGGTTGTGTTGCATTTTTTTAGATACACTCAATAGTGGTATTCTGCTTAAACGGTTTTGAATCTCTATTCATTTGCGACTGGAGCGTGTTTCAATGATATTGGTAGGGAAATGTAAATGGGATGAGTAACGGAATGTCGGAGGCGTCAAGGTCAAGTCATTACCTGCGATCCAATTGCGATTCAATTGTGCACTAGGTACCTGTTTGGAATAAGAGAATTGACTCCTCCGCGAGATGTATCGATTGCGATCGTGAGAACAACATTCAGTATTTTTGAAATGTACGCGGGTGGTTAATTTTTGATTTCGACTGGTCTGGTCTCATGCGAATGTCTCCACGAGCCGGTAAACGATGATCGAATAATTCCTTGCTTGTTCCGTATTTCTTTAATCACTCATTGAATTCGTGCGAGTTGGTTTAATTGTCGAATGATTCGCCGGCGTATCTCAAAAATCGATACTACATGCCTGTTGTTTTCACACGGTTCGGCACGAAGTCGATAGATAGTTCATCGAGTCGATTCGAGCAAATGTCGACTCCCGATGTCCCCATCACTACGACTGAACTGACAGCTAGCACACTTGCCGCCACCGGCAGACGAAATCAGATGATTTTCGGAGCGGGTCGATAGTTGCTCGCTATTTTTCTTTTATAATTTAAAGGTTTAAATAGCCATTTAATACGATTATTTTGGAGTTTAATAGTGCAACCGTCGTAACCAATATTTTCGCCGACGTGGTTGTCGTTCGGCGTTTTATGACAGAAGTGTTTTGTTGGATATTCATAAAGAACCCTGAAAAGGTAATTTATTTTATTTTAATTATTGTCCTATTAAGCTAAATAACCGATTAATTCTTCCATTTGGTCTAATAACTTTCTGGTTAAATTGGGGGTTTTGTGAGAAATTTATAATTTACAAAAGTGGGTAGAATGTGTATTTTATTCACATGTGCATTTTATTAAAATTTTATCTAATTTCGGTCTTAAAATGATTTCTCACCATTGGTACACATAAATAAGCGTAGAATATATAAATTCAAATTGAAATATTTCATACAAAATCGTTTTTTTTACAAAATTATGTAGATTTTTCATTGTCGGGTAACCTACCATTTGGAATTATGACTTTCTTTTTATAATTACAACCAAATAAGATTCAGCTCTAAATTTAGGAATAAACATACTCCATTAAAACAAAATTATACATATATTGAAAAGGATTTTGAACAGGAATAAAACCTAGAAATTTCCAGAGCCCCGCCCTATAGTAAACCATTGTTTCATAGGCAGTCTTTTGAAAGTTATTTTGTTATTCCTACTTCAGGGTTAAAAAGAACACCTCAAGTTTCCCTCAGCACTCCCTCCGCTGAACACTGGGAGTTCTACCAGCTTCCCGAGGTGTCAGGAGTGCATACCACATTTCTTTAATTGAAACAAGAGGACACTGCTTATACTACCGTTTTAATCTGCGATAGACATTTTTGCTTAAACTGAGGTAACCACACAGCCGAAGCCAGCATTATCGGTCAGCCTGTGCCTGAGCTTTCTACATTTTTTTATTTTATTAACCTTTGATTTTATTTTTTTTTAATTTAAAACTTTAAAGGGATCTAAATATTGGCCATTCGATCTCCTGCGCCCCTAATTTTCTTTTCTCGTTTTAATCGCAATTACTTCTTTACTCGACATTAAATAGGTAACTTCCAATATAATTTTTTTTTTATTCGAGTTTTTAACTTTGTGTAACTTTCAGCTTCTTCTTCTTCAAATAAATATTGTAAAAGTTTTTTTTGTTATTTTATTTTTGCTTATTTCCCTTCAAATTTCATAGAGGACAGGAATTAGATAGCAAACCCAGTTAATAAACATTTCAAAGGACAATCTACTTGTATCCGAAGCTGTTGTGCACGTAGATTTTTCAGAAAACTACGCTCTTAAATATGCTGAAGAAGTTCAGTCTTTTCACTTCGGCGGGAGCAGACAACAAGTTAGTTTACATACATCAGTTATTTATACTCATGATTTTAGTCTAGGAAATATTAAACCAACATCGATATGCACTATCAGTGATTGTGTTCGTCATGATGCTGCTGCGATTTGGGCGCATTTGATTCCGCTTATCAAACATATAATTGAAATCAATCCTTTTATTACAACATTGCATTTTCTCTCAGATTCGCCTATATCGCAGTATCGCAACAAATTTATGTTTTATATCATAACACGAATCAAAACTGATTTTGGACAAATTACACGTATCACCTGGAATTACACAGAAGCTGGACATGGCAAGGGTGCCCCGGACGGGGTAGAAGCCGTTCTGAAAAGGACTGCAGATAGGATGGTTAATTTTGGCCGAGATGTTGGTGACTTTGATTCATTTTGTGCAGTTCTCAAACAGAATGTTGAGAATATAATTATAATCACAGTAAAGGCAGATTCTATAAAAGAAAAAGAAAGACTTCTTCCAAAAAATCTTAAACCTTTCCGGGGTACCCTTTCCATCCACCAGATTCTATGGGATGTACTCTCACAGAGGCTTACATTAAGGAAAGTTAGTTGTTTCTTATGCGATGTTGACGAGATATGCATTCATGGGAAACACCTTGGTTTTTATGAGTTCATGTCTATAAATTATAATAACGACGAAAACGACGACATTGTAACGACTTTAGCTGCAACTGCTCGCCCTAAAAGGATTGCAAGCAGTAAAATCATTAATGTATTATCAGATATTACATACAGTCATACAAATGTTATGGCTTTGGCCAAACCATCTTCGTCTAAGAAGTAATTAAAGATAAGGATTGTTTGTATGATTACGTTTCTAGTTAAAATAATAAGCGTCCCATTGGACTTAGTTATGTTGTTGTTGTATGTTGATGTTACCTAAAACTTGTCAAATATTATGTAAGTATTTATAAGTGTGTTTGATACTTGAACAAATCACAAATGATTCTCTCAAATATACTTTAGTTAATATAATTTAGAAACGGGAGGTTGTTATTAAGTGGCCGACGAACCAGAATTTCCCATACAAACGTAATACCAAAATAATTTTCGATTCGATAATATTTGAACATAATTAAGTTGTTATTCGGATTAAGAAAGTATTTATCTATGGTCCTGGTTGAAAATTTGCTTCAAAATATTTACCTATTTAAAAAAAAATGCATATTACAGTTCGTAGATTTTTCAACGTTAAAAATTATGTTCAAATATTCTCGAATCGAAAATTATTTTGGTATTCCGTTTGTATGGCAAATTCTGGTTCGCCGGCCTCTTAAAACGGTATGGACTGAATTATGTTAAGCAGGTCTACCTGCTCATGATTAATAATGTTACCTAAGACTTATCAAAGATTAGAATGTTTTGTTAAACATAAGCTTTAAGTTAGTTATTTAAGAAATCAAATAGTTTACTCAAAAAATATAGGGTGTTACAAAATTACGAAATAATATTTGAAGAGCATCATCAGTCCATGACATTGAACAACTTTCTCTATGGAAGCGATATCGAAACAAAAATTTTTTTTTTGATGTTCCATACAAAATGAAAATTCAGCTAATCAAAATTATATGGAATGTCAAAATTATCTTTTCTTATTTTGGCAAGAGACCCACTTGGAGAAAGTTGTTCAATATCATGGACTGGCCATGCCCTTTAAGTATTATTTCGTAATTTTGTAACACCCTATATATGTTACAGAAACAGGATTGTGCTTTTATACTACTTTGAAGATGACTATAGACTGATTTATTTTAAGTTAGCCTGCCTATTCGTGTGTATTGATTAATCTTTCCTAAAATTTATAAATGCTAAACAATGTCTAAGTACTTTATGATTGATGATGGTATGATCTTGCCTAGAGTCTGATTGATGACATTTTTGGATTTGGTGACATTTTTGGATTGCTGAGAACTAAGAAAGATAATTGTAACTGACTAAAAATATTTCTGTTAGTATCACATTACTAATTGTGTTGATAATCGCTGTTTTCGAAGATAGATCTTGAGAAATACCTTTTTTTCTAATGTTAATTATAATGCTTAAAAAGCTTTTTACTTGTTCTAAATAAAAAGACCTGATTACCAATGATTTTTTTTTTATTTACATCATTACCCGTTACATTTTATCATTTACCTCAACAGGCTTTGTCATTAACTTCTATTGAGTATCATTCACTTCAACACAATATTTTTATTTTCTTTATTTTCTCTTAAATTTGACATATAATAAAAGTTCTAAATATATCGTGAGCCTAATAGACGAGAACACAACGAAATTTAGTAGTTATTTTTTCGATAAAATAAAAAAAAATACTATAACACAAAAACAGTCAAAATAAATCATGAAATGAAAATCCACCCCCCTATTCCTTCCTCACTCCTATTCCATCCCACTGCGGTACTCTGTGGACAGGTATTGCGGGCCCACCATCACAAAAAGATGCTGATGCTGGGTAGGTAGGTCGGTCTGTCCACCCGCGTGTTATTGCCGTGCGCGGGGACCCGTACGGATGGATGAAGAAATCCTGGAGGTTGAGCCAAAGGGACTGCGGCAACACACCTCTTTGGTCTGGCTATTCGCCTCACACGGGAGGACTCTGCCTAGCCAGCAGTAGATCAATCGGCTACCACATCCGTCCTTCTGACGACGTTTGGCGAGTTCTCCAATGGGCCGCGGTCTGCAGTCGAAGGCGGTGTCGGTTTTGCGTGTCCGCGCTGTTCACGCGGCCGTCACCGCCTGGGTTGGTCTCGTAGACTGTTCCGGAGGAGTATTATACCCCTTTAACAGCCCTGGTGTCGAACAGACATCCCCATTTTTGAGGGCTCCATGGCGGGTGGGGAGTTAAAGGGGCGAATTACATGTACCTTTTTTATTATGGCCTCCAAACCAAATAATAAGAGTACACACGGCGCACAGAAAGAAGAGAGAAAGGAGGGACATGATGGGGGCGTGGTTGCTTTGAGTAGCCCGCAACCATCCCAAATCACGGCACTTAACCGGGCTATAGGGTCGGTGGAAGATACCGCTTCTGAACGGAGGGGCGTTCCTAATCCGGAGACATCTGGCATATGCCAGAGCGAACTCGGAACGGGTAATGAAATCCGTGAGGGAGCGGGATCTGAAGCTGGACCTAACTCTGAATGGCAGACGCAGCGGAGCAAGAGACCTAGCGGTTCTGCGAGGCGGAAAAAGCAGAAGCTAAAAAGAGAAGGGGCAGTCGAGGTTACTGTAGCCTCGACGCCTAAACGAAACCGGGAGATAAGCGATAAGGGCTCCGAAGTGGCTGCAGGGGCGAAGAGAGCGAGGGTGGATAATAATGCCACCACGTACAGCCAAGCCGTTGCGCCCATCAGGATCGCCGTCGTCCCGCAGGACTTTCCGGCGAATCAATGTAAGAGCGAAGACTGGGAACGCCTACCCAGACTCTACACAAAACTGGAATCGACCGCCAGGTTACCGGAGGTCGATATTAAAGGAGTAGTCGCGGGCGCCATGAACATCACCTGCACCGGTGAAAGTGACGTGGAGTGGATCCACGGCGCTATTAAAGTTGAGACGATAGACGGGAAGCAGGTTCAGGTTGTGTACGCTAAGGACCTGCCAAAACCCGTCAAAATGGCGTGGAAGACGAGGAACCTCGTCATCAAAGACACTGCATGGCTCCTCAGAATCCTGCAGTTGTACCATCCGAGTTCCGACCTTGAGGACTGTCTAAATAATTTGTGAAAATACTTGAACTTACACTCAGTACAATCGCCGGGTCATTATAATTGGGCTAGTAGTATACAACTAGATATCATTTATGCAACATGTCCATCACTTATACAAATAATAATAATTAAGCCCTTTGTAGACAATTGTTTCACAGAGTTTTGAATTTTAACAATAGTAAAGTTTCATATTTTTCTAATGTTGATTCCCCGCCGCGTAATGTAATAATGTTTTGTCTATTTCAGAATTGGGTAGATAGAGTGGCAATTCATCCAAGAAATTGACCCTCTCGAAGAAAGAAAACCCCTCAGACAACTGCTAGAACTTAAAACTTTTAGAAAGTCCTTGCTGGAAAAAGAAGAAAATTTTCTTACTCCCAGAGAGCGAAAAGCTCTGGTGCAACTGATAGTTGAACATCAACTTCGCATATTACCGAGTATCAAAGAAACTATTCGTCAAGAAGTGTGGTCCAGTTGGGCTAAAGAAATATGCTCATAATTTAAAGCTGAACACCCTGATATTTATTATGTTCCATACCGTGTAACAGAGCGGCAGGCCTTGCCTGCCTCTGGTCTGCTGCACAATCGGTTAATTACCCACCGTCGATTGCTGAACCTGAGCGTAATTCTAAAAGAAGAAGCAGTAGCGGCAACAGCAGCCCCAGCAGTGGGAAATCAGTTGTAAAACGTGTGCGACCCCTTCCCTTTGATTCGGATAACTACCCTCAAGATGAAGACTTTGACAACATCATTGAATGGCTAGAAGGATCGTCATCGCCGTTTGACATAGTTTAAAAAAATAGCAAACCTCATATAAGGCCAAAGAAATAATTATGAAAGAAAAGTCCATCGAAGATTATTTCCAGCAGTTTCCTGGCTTGTGTTTGCCTGCCGGTCACCAATTGGTAAGTGAAAACATATCTAAATGATTGACAGTGTAGGTATTTCTTTTGTAGGGCATAATATTTTATGACATTTCTAAATATCCTTTATACTTATTTGGTCAATTATATGCATCTGAAGTTGTGCCGACTAGATTAACTTTTATCTGGAATAAACTTGAGTTTGACCATGTCATGCATGTTGAACAAAATAAACTATCTTGGATAGAATACTCATTCCTGGAAGAGTACCTAGTAATTTTATTTTATGCTTCTTTTTTGTTCCAGTTGGGAAGCGATTTTGAAAATAGTTATCCTCTGGCATCAGCTACCTTTGATGAGAATTTTCCAATAGTAAAGAGACGACTTTTGGAGCTGCTGGTTAACAAGGGTTCACATATAAGAGCTGAGTCAGCTGTTACCAGCCTGCTGGACTTGGCAACTAGTAAGTTTATGTTTGGTTTATTAATATTAATTAGATCGCTAGCATGTTGTTGAGACATGGAATAACAATTTAGACTAAATGTTGTTAACGTAGGTATAAACTACATTCGATAGATTTTTTGGAACAAAGTTCCTTATCGCGCGTTGCGAAAGGGGGCTAGACGGAAAAAATTAAGACCAAAAGTTGTAACGACACTTTTTGCTATAGTTGTAAGCCGTGCGGCGTGCGCGTGTTACTCTGTCTGTCTCTCTCTCTCATAGAAAGCAAGCCAGTTATTTTCGTTTCGTCTTTCTATTTCGCATTGAACAGTGTGGTGTTCAACAAAACTTCGTTCCATCCGGGTGTCCCTTGACACCTCACCCCTTCTTTTAAAACAAGCGCTTTTCTTCTAAACACATCAAAGAAAGCATAAACCTTGTATTTAAAAAGTGGATTTTATTATACTGATCTATATTTTTTTAATCTTTATCAGCTGGAGAAGAGCAAGGAAGTGTTGCTGCGCTGAGGTGCATTCCATATTTGGTTAAGCAAGTACCCCCCGTACCAATTGTGTAATATTTGACCAAGAGCCTCCACAACTGCAATTATGTATGGTCCCAAGGAAATACCTTTACTTTGCGCTAAGGTTGCGCGATCATCAATACACCTTTGAATGTCTCCTGGTGAAGTTACATAGCTGATGAATGAGGCAGCATACGTGACTACTAATGCCAATATTTTGTATGATGCTGAAGAAAAGTACGCAAAGTGTTTGCAGTAATTTTTATTTTTTCCTGAAAAATATCGTGTATTTTATTCAAATGACAAATTGTATTATACAATAAGAGTGTCCTTATCGTATTTTTTTCTTTTATTTTAGGTCATTATTTTATATTCTTCCGTGAAATCACTATGACACTGGCTTTCTGGCTCGAACTCAAACCTCCTGGGATGCTCAGATGCGAAGCTCCATGGGTCATGGTCAGCCTAGTTAGCGGAGGTGTTAATTACGTCTAAGGCGAAAAGCTTCAAGGTATTTTGACTTTCCGTTTTCCCAAACAATGTCTCGGCCATAAAGTAAGGGAATACCTCTATCTCTTAGAAGTTCATAAATGCGCTGGTACAACACACCATGCGCGTTTATGAACCTGTCTACTAATTCACACGGATATTAAATTAATATTGTATTAAATTAATATATATAATGTGAATATAATGGATATAAGCGGACAACTTCATAGCGTCCCATACAGTATTGTCCCTTACGTTGCGGTTACGGCATAATTTGTGGAAACACGGGTACCCCAAGCACGAATATTTGCAAGTTTCGTAACGTAAACGTATCGAGTAGTCGACACGATAACGGATCACAACGAAAAGCACGAAGCACTATCGTAGGCATATCGAGACCTCGACTCGATAACGTTAGTGACGTCATGCTAATGTAAATAAGGATGAGCAAAATCGAATGAAAGATCTAAAAATTGAATGAACATTTCGTTCAAAATCTATATCCGTATTTAATTAATAAAAAAGATTGTGATTTCAGGGCATATTAAACCATAAAACTCATCGAAATTTGATGCAATATGAAGAATTTGCAGTAAAAGTTTATATTCACTTAAAAAAAAAATGATTTCGTTGTTTAATTTATTATTTGAACTTTGTTTGGTGAGACTGCTGTGCCGCGGGCCGTGCGTTTCTAAACGATCGACGCGGAGGTACCTAGCACTTGAGACGATAGCAAAGCTCATTCAATAATCACTTCAAGGACAACCTTTGTTTTGAAATGAACTTGTGTCGTGAAATTTGTGGTTTATAAAAAGTTTGGACTTATTTTATTTACGTTAAATGGATTTTCAGTGGATATTTCTGTGGATACTTGGAATATGTTTTTTGTGTAGGTTATAAAAGTGCTAATGTGTATATTCCGTAGAGGTACTCAATTAAAGAAATTAGGCTGGTCATATTTATTTATTTGTAAACAAAGTGATTTTTAAATAAACTGTGATGACGTAAGTATGTGCCTTATTTTTGTCAAACTCTTCTTCGTCCAAGCATATTTTCCCAGTTATATATTCACCTTGCGCTTCAGAGCCTAGGGCACGTTTCAATCATATAACAATGGAGCGACTGTGGTTTGCCCTTCGTAAGCGTTATTAGGAGGCTAGGAGACTGCCTACGGCATAAATGATCACGATGATGATGAAGCCTGCATGTCCTAACCAAACTAAAAACAACTAAACAAAGTATGCTTCCCGCGGGAATCGAACCCGCGTCCTCGGGGTCTTCAGAAAAACGACTTTATTAACCACTAGACAACAGAAGCAATTTTTGGCAAATTATATGCAAGTATAAAAAAAAGAAGATAAAATATTCTTCAAATAACCATTTCTACTTTTAAAAGATCTTGTTTGAATTAATCATTTTATAACAAAATGTATCAATAAAATCACTTTTAATATTATTTTAAGCTTCCAATAAACTCTGACGAATGTTTTCTCACTGCAAAATTTTAAGTGACAAAACTTTCGAGAAACTCGCAAGCCAGCCTTCGACAATTACGATACCATACGTCATTTCAAGCATTCGTGCTCGCTATCTTCATACAAACGGCTGCAAGTTACGTTACCTATTCGATACGAAGACGATTCGAAACCTAATGTAAATATTTGTGCTTCGAAAACTAGTTCTAATTACGCACACTAGAGGCGCTGTTCAAGTGCCCATACTAAATGCTCACGTTAACGATACGAAAGTTTTTTCGATAGTGATTCGTGCTTGGGGTACAGAAAGACAAAATACCTTTGTTGCAAATAATTCACCCTAGACGTAAATACAGCAAACCATATTCAATTCAATTTTTATTTTATGGCTCCATCGTTTAATCAAACGATGATTTTGCCAATGTCTGGGTTGGAAAAAGCAACGTGTTTCACTTTAATAAAATGTTCGAATGGAGCGGGCAGTGAAAAACCTAAAACAACACAACATTCAGGGTTAGTAAGTGTCCAGCTTATATTATTATTTTGACAAGCAAACCATATTGTCTCAGTGACAACATACCCTAGACGTAAATACAGCAAAACACTGTCACAGCGACAACACACCGTAGACGTAGTGACAGAAAAACACTGTCACAGCGACAACACGCCGTAGCCGTAAGGACAGAAAACACTGTCACAGTTACATGACCCCATAGATATAAGGACAATATACCATTAATGTGGGGACAAAGTAATGTTGTCAAAATGCCGCACCGCTTAACGTGGAGTCAAAGGAACGTTGTCAAACTGAAAACGTGCCAAGATCGCAGTGACGAATGTTATTTGTACTAAAGGCTTATCGCCTAAGACGTAGGGACAGCCTATACTGTCACAGTGACAACACGCCGTTGACTTACGGACAATATACCATAAACTTAGAGGGCAATTTGTCCTGTCAAATTGATACCGTCTTAACGGGGAGCTTAATGAAAATTGTCAACCTGACAACGCGAACAAGAACGCAGTGACAAAGTTCCTTTGTAATAGAGGTTATCACCTTAGATGTAAGGACAAAGGAGCTTTGTCATGTATACAATGTTTGAGACAGAGTTGAAAGGACAAATTATTAATACGAGGCGGCAAAGTCCAGTGACAAAGTTCATTTGTCATTGTGAGTTTAAATTTGTTCCGTCGATGTATTTGTGGTCCGTAGACGGCTCCCATTTGTTAAGGGATTTTTGTCACCGCGTTCAGAATTTTTTTTGAGTATATCAACCATGTACTAACTAATGATAGGCAGCAGTGTCATCTCATTACATAAAGACACACTACTGCTATCGCCAACCTGCCTGCTCAGAGGGTGATTATGAGCAAGTCCTCCCTTTGAAGAGGTCTGTGTCCAGCAGAGTCCGCTAAAAGGCTGTTGATGAAGAATGTTCATTCATATGAGCCCTGTACATTCCATGCTTATAAATACAAAACCTATTTTTTTTTCTTAGATTAAAGATGTGTCTTCAGCTTCCACTTCCTCCTGCTTCCAAAATAAATGTGTCTTCAGCTTCCACTTCCTCCTGCTTCCAAAATAATATCATAAGCGAAGAAGATACATTCGCCCAATTTGTAAAAGAATCCTCAATGAGCATCTACCCTTTAGAAGATAATTTAGATGTGCTTTCCAATGTAAGTAATATTTTTATCAAAATGAGTTTTGTTATAAGTTTGATGTGTCTATCTGTGGCATCCTAGCTCACAAACGAATGGACCGATTTTAATGCAGTTTTTAGACATGTTTTATCCAAATTATTACTTGCCCACAATCATAAATAATTGTTGATGGAAAGTAACAATGCAGACCAAATGGATTACACATGTCTAGAAAATACCAGTTTGATATGGACTTGTCCGCGTTTATGTTGTAATTGTAACCTTCAGGGAAAAATATCAGGAAAAAAATAAACTATATCATTCCTGCTAGTACTAGAAATTCATACCCACTCTAAACCCAGCTGTGAGATTGATGACAAATAATAAAATTAATACTGCTTGGATCTGGTAAAGTTAAGTATACTAGGGTAAAACTATGCAAAACGCCCCAGTTGACAAAACGCCTCACCTCTCTAGAACACACACTAACATAGGTACGAAGCTAGCAACGTGCGCGGGGGCAGGCTTCAGTCGCCGCGCAACATGGCTGACAAGTGCTCGCGCTATTACTGTGTTTATTCGGAAAAAAAATTGATTTCAAGGAATCAGGTGTCCAAACAATTTGTGGTAAGTTTCGGCATTTTTATTATTAATAAAAAACTAGTATCAGACAAAATCGTCTAAGGATTGGATCCAGTGTACGTCATGTTTAGTATGGTTACACGAATTTTGTACCATGTACACTACTCTTTGCAATAGATGTGGTCGAAAAGCAAAAAGAGCTAATGTTAATAATAAGCTTTTGCAATAATTAGAGACTTCAAAACTGATTAACTTTTAAGTAATCATACAAAAATTATAATTAATCTAATTCCCAGTGAAATATCATTGTATTTCATCACATTTAAGTATTTTTTTCTTTGTTTCTATTTGTTTATGCTTGATCTGATATTGTTCTTTTTTTATTAGTGATAATTGAACTGGGGCATTTTGTAAAACTTGTAAGGCGTATTAGTCGATGGTCCTTTCACAAAACGCCCCACCGGAAGTTTAAAAAAAAATAATTTACTTGATACTGATTATTTCTATTATAGTAAGTAAATTTAAAAATGGTTCCTAAAATACCAAATATTATTTCTAAATAAAGATTTATCTTGTGTGTTTTTTTTTTAAATTTAGTTTAAAAAAAAAAGTGGGGCGTTATACCAAGTTCTACCCTATTACTATAAAAGTTATTAGTATACTATTACTATAAAATAATACATGTACCCCGCTAACATTCAAACCGACACAACTGTACATGTTTTTTTTTTCCTTTTATTATTGTTATCTACTATCGATAATTAAAAACTAGTTAGCCTTTGCTTCAAGTTTTTAATTATTAGTCTAGTTCATATAAGTATTTTATTAATTTTCATATTTTATTTTTAGGATTTGCGTAATTATTTGCAGCCTATCAATGAGGGTCGAGCATTATCAAAGAAATTTAAAGATAAAGGTATACTTAATAATGCAGCAAGGCGTAAACTGTTTGGCATTTTAATAAATAAGGAGCGGCAGGGCAATCCAGACAAAATCATAACCACCAACCGTTTTTATGATTTGGCTTATCAAATCACTACAGTTTTCAAGCTCGAAAATTCGGCGGTATATTTCACGCCTTTTGTCTGTTTTGGGCCTACACAAAAACTGCGGCCAAAGGCAAATTGCTGGATGCATAAAGTCAGCGGCGAAAAGAGTTTGCCAAATCCGGTTTGATAGACACAAGAAAACGGTCGTCTTTAAGCTCGTCATGCAGTAGTGCATCAGCGTCTCATTCGCCCCAAATTGCTACAAGAGTAGAAGAGGCACTAAACAAACTGCCTCAAAAAGATCCCTCTGATGATTGTGATGTAGAAGACTATTTACTTTGGCATAAAAATACGTGTGAACCATGGACGACAGTACAGTTATATTGGGAATTGACAGGAAAAGTGCGTTTCCAGCAATATGCAGATTGTAATATGACTATTGTCTACTTTTTTAATGAGTATTGGACATTGGGACAGTCATACGGGCTATACCTGGTAAGTTTACGAGTAATTAAAGTATCAACGAGTATTAATAAAATTATACAATTGTATTAATTGAGTTTTCAATTTTTAGTTGTTGTATGACTTTAAAAATCTGTATCCAGATAGTGAAGATAAATTATTTGAAAATTGGCCCTCACACAGAGACAAAATAATTCTATATTCAATAAATATTCAAAGTGTGTTTTAGAAGAAATTAGCTTGTGTAAAACCACATCTTTTTTTTCAATCACTTATTCTCTGACTATAACTGTAACAACTGCTACTCTTTAAACTGGGTCTAATCCAACAGTTTCGTATTTTGCGGGATCTACCTATAATAACTGCACAACCTGCTAATATGAGATCACTATTATCGTCTTCTTTCATGTCGAATATTGAAACATCGTAATAATTCGAATGTCACGCGCAAACTCTCCGAATACTTGTCTATCACTAATCTATAAATACTTCATGACGCTGCCAAACTTGTCCGGCTCACAAACGCCTGGTCAACCCGCCGCCGGCACTATCCCGCCGGGAACGTGCCGGCCGTGGTGTGTAGACAGCTTTAGGTACAGTAAAGAATAGTTTATTATTTAATATTATTCCAGACATACATACGAGTAGGTACTCTATAAATTGTACGACCTAGTAGCGTAGAGTATACAGGGTTAAAGATTGAAGACCGGCCATTTTTTGTTTCCGTTTTGTTCCGATTTTCTGAAAACTAAAATATAAGAAATATTTTATAATGAAAATGAATTTAATAAAAATTATCCAGTCTTCAATGTTTAGCCCTGTAAGTTTTAAAACAAAATATGACGATGATGGCTATATAATTTTATCTTGCAAATGGAGTTTACCTTCATCAATAAAATAATCAGCGAATCTTGTCTCTTGTATTCATCGATAGCGCATTAGGCCTCACTGCCAGTGTTAAATTTAAGTGAAAGATGTAAGAGTGTGGTAAAACCTATAATTATCCTAATTAACCTTAAACTTGCATAATTATAAAGACACAGCAAGCTTCAATAATCGCTCGGTAAAAGTACAAGAGGCATGCGCAGTATTCATTTCGTAGGTCTATTTGGTGGGGTAGAGGAGTGAGGGGGTGGTACACGCCGGCGCCGACACATTATTGGTAGATCAGTCGCACATACCCCCCCCCTCCCCCCCGCGCTGCGTGCGCACGTCTCGTGGGGTACTGTCGTGTACAAATTGTTTTATCGTATACTAGCTGTTTCCCGCAGCTCCGCCTGCGGTGCCTATGTTACTCAGGGTGAATGTAGCTTTCCAATGGCGAAAGAATTTTTGAAATCGGCACAGCAGTTTTTGAGTTTATTCATTACAAACATACACACAAAAATACAAATCTTTCCTCTTTATAATATTAGTGTAGATGTCGTAGTGAAAAAAAATGCTTAAAAATTTAGTTTTAACACGGCAAGCCAAAAATGATTTAGGATGTGAATTGTTTTGTTAGAAAGGAAACAAATTAAATTGTGGGTAAATTAAAGCAACACCTATACAACGTTTATTACTAATTATAATAATATTAATTTATTACTAATTATAATAATATTAATAGCAAACAGAACAACAAATGCTTTTGATAATTCTAATTACTTGAAATCTGCAATAAATTAGAACAAATCCGGGAAGAAAGAAGCTGCGGAAACTAGCAAAACAAATGAAAATAAGTTACAACAAATTATGATCAGTTTAAAACAAGAACAGCACTTGCTACAAATTGTCGTGTATAAAAAAATTGGATAAATAAAAGAAATGTCAATTAATTGCTGGTTAATGGATAGGTTATGCTAACAGCTGAAGGCCATTGCCATGTATAAAAAAATAAAGGGGAATTTATGATATGTTTCAAGATTAACGGCAAGGAATCTTAACTGTGTTCGAAACGTACCACACACGAATTTACTTACGAAAGCTAACCAAGAGGGTGCCTGAATAGACCAGAGCAGGGCACCGGACCTTTGGAGTACAAGGACCTCTTGCGTTACCTTAGGCAATGGGGGCTTGACAGGGGGTAACACCAATGACACCAATTAATGAATATCAAAATGCAATTTATTTGAAGACTCAAACGAGATTATAATAATAAATAATAAAATCTTTATTGGGAACAAAAAAGTGTTTACACAAACCAAGGTTAACGATGGCACCCGCAGTAGTTAAAAACTGTGTCGCGAGTGTCAACGCCCACCTCCAGAAATACAAAATTTTTCCCTACATATTTAAAATTATCAAATAAATCAATCAACCAATCAATTATCTTTTCAAATATAAGGTGAATGTAATTAATTAAATTTAGACAAATCAAATTAAGTTTTAAGTTATGTATACTAACGTGATCAAATTGAACTTGGGTTACATAAAATTAATAATGTGAAAAATTATTACAAAAACTTCCATCATCGTTCTCGAAAATCCAAACCAAATCAAAATAAAATTGAAGTTCCAAAATTAAAATTTCAAAAATTGACATTAATAATAAGTAAATAATAACAAATCCATTAATAATAAATTAAAATAAGTAAATAGTATTAAAATAGTTACATTATTTAAATTAGATTAGTTAGATTTCTCTTTCTGCCTTAAAATAAATATTTTACATCTAAAATCAAATCGAGATTAAAATCATTCAATTATTAAGAATATACTATCAGTTCATTATAGATAATTGTGTTTATGAAAGTATAAGTGAGTGTGAGTGTAATAGGGTGAAGTGTAAATTGAGTATTTAAAGTAACGTTTGTGTAAGGTAGTGAAAGTGAGGACCGTAATATTTAATTTATAAATTTATTCGCCAACCTTTATGAGGTCTTCCGTAGCATCATAGGACAGGGATTTGAGCCAATTGGCGCAAGCTAATTTACAGTTGTAGAGGGTGAGTGGGTAGATGGACAATTCCTCATTAAGTCTATTGTACAGTGTTGCACTGATGTGATGATAATGCCTACCTGCCAATGCTGTACGACGGATTTCCAGTTGACAGACTCTATCGAACCTACGATTATTTTCAGCAAAGTTTGGATCGTATGGTAGTTCAGTGTGTGTTTTTAAGGACAGTTTGGAGCACGAATAGCTGTCGAACCGTAAGGACTTTGCATAAAGAGTACAAGTCTATAGTAGGAAATCTAATAGGATTTTTTGTAAGCACTTTCAGGACAACTCGTTGAGCTCTTTCCAGTCTCAATATATGAGTCTTGTCAGCGTTACCCCACACCACTATACAGTAGGATATAACAGACTGAACAAGCGCAAAGTAGACAAATTTCAATGAATGGAAATTTTGAACACAAATATCAGCTTTCTAATGCGTGCCGAAACAGAGTCAATATGATGTTTCCAGGACATCTCACTATCCACAAGTACGCCAAGATATTTTATTGTGGAAACTCGTTCAACTGGCGAACAGATACAGACAGCCGATCGGTCATCCCGCCTACAAGTGTGAGCAGTGATTGTAAAATTAGATGGCGCCTGTGAAGGTACATGAGGTGAAAAGGGTATAAATTTAGTTTTAGACAAGTTAAGGGTCAGGATGTTAGAACGAAGCCAATTCATAACCTCACCAAGAGCGTCCTCAGAAAGTCTAGCCACTTCATCCCAGCTTCTGCCATGAATAAGGAGTGCAGTGTCATCTGCGTAAGCAATGATTTTACAGTTGGTGAGGGACAGGTTACACAGCTCATTCACGTATAAAAGGAATAGGGTAGGACCAAGCACACTGCCCTGCGGAACTCCAAATAAAAGCTGTTCATCCTTACTCCTGACTCCATCAATGACAACGTATTGTGAGCGATCTTTGAAATAACTACTAAATAAATTAAGGGATACACCTCTCACACCTATGTAGTCAAGTTTGGATAAAAGAATAGGCACAGAAACCGTGTCGAACGCACTAGACAGGTCGAGAAAAAAACCAGCTGTTCTCATTTTTTTATCGAAATTAATAGTTATTGTCTTAGACAACTCCAGAACCGCATCTTCAGTAGATTTGCCGCTTCGGAAACCATACTGGTTCTCAGAAATTATATGGTGTCTACTTAAGAAATCGACTAATCGTTTATTAATGATCTTTTCAAAAATTTTTGAAAACACTGATAGTACCGATATTGGTCTATAATTAGATACATTGTCCTTATCACCACGCTTGAATACAGGATGTACAACTGCCTTTTTAAAGACAGTTGGAAAGATACCCAAATGAAGTGCCAGATTAAAAACATGTTTTAAGATGGGAATAAGTATATATTTAGCCGATTTGATGACTAGAGTAGGAATTCCATCCCAACCCGTAGCACTACTGTCTTTAAGAGAGTTTATGTACATTTCTATTTCGTCCTCATCCACATCAAACATGAACATAGAATGTGCATTACGGTTTGATACAACTGATTTGAAATTGTTCAATGTAGATGCCGTGTCACGAGTTGGAAATTTACCAGCCAATGTTTTTCCTATATCAGCAAAGTGTTTATTTACCATATTGACAGATTCGCATGGATCCTCATGTGCCTTAAGAAGATTAGTTGAGTTAGTTTTCGATTTTCAAATATATGCAGCTTGTTTGACTAGATGCCACATAGCCTTAGGATTTTTCTTTGCGTTTTTAAATTCATTTTGTTGATAATTGAGTTGAATTTTTTTAAGGAGGTTATTGCAAAAGTTTCTATATCTATTGTAAATAAGTTTAGCTGTGGCACTATCAGGGAACTTTTTAGATTGTTTGTGCAATTTATCTCTATGTCTTATACACCTGAGCAGACCAGGAGTGATCCATGGCTTGATTATACGTTTCCGGCTTGGTATACGGACAGTGTTTGTATGCAGCTTAACAACTTCAGCGACACTGTCAACCAGCCGTTGTGCTGCTACTTCCGGATCATTGCATGCTAGGACAGGAGAAAAGTCAGTGTCAGCAAGGTCATGAACAACATCCGCAACGTTAGTACGTACAGAAGTTCGAGTAGGTGTTGATGTGTTAAGTCTCCGACTTGTATTGCAGCAAAAAAGAAGCGGGGCATGGTCCGTAATGAGTGAATCCAAAACCAAGGCTGCAGAATGACAAACAGTTCTAGAGATAATATGGTCCAAGCACCGCTCCTCTCTGGTGGGATATTGATGAGCTGGCAGCATAGCGTGAGACGCCAGAAGGTCAAGATAGTCATCTGCAGAGGATCCCATATTTTCAGGTCTAATGTTGATATTAATATCACCAATGACAATTACATTTTTTATTGACCTCACATTTTGCAGAGCTTTATCTAAGCTACCTAAAAAAGGAGAGTAGACAATGAAAGAGGGGGATCGGTATATGGCTAAAATATACAGATCATTGGAAAAGTTAAGAGCCATGCAGGTTGCTTCTTCTAAGATAGGGTAATCGACAGAGCACGCCAAATCATGTCGAATATAGGCCACAATACCGTCATTCTGATTCTTAAAATCTGATCTATAGGAGTCGTAGCCGTCAATAGATGGAATGATGGGGGATGACTTCAACCAGCACTCAGTCAAAATAATGACATCAAACTCATAATCAACTCTGTGGATGATCGTAAAGAAATTGTCAAAGTTGCAGTTAATACTTCTTATGTTGAGATGACCTTAAAATTAAAGCCATTATTGTTAACAATCTTTATACTATCCTCTGGAGAACAAAGGAATGCATCCGAGGCCGAGATGCTTTCGATGTCGCTACTCAGGCAATCAATGACGTCATCCATTATCAAATAAAGGATATAACAAAGGCATAGAGACAGGATATCTATGGTGTTCGCACAATAAACCTGATGAGCGCAATAAATAGGGACTTGCCGTTGGCAGCTTAATATGAATTGTATGAGAATGTGTGTAAGTGTGTTGTGGTGTGTCAATGTGTTGTGATTGTGATGTGTAACTGTGTTGAGGTGTGTAAGTGTCACATACGAATGACCTACATAAAAGAGAAATCAAAAAGACGAGCGAAAAATAAAATAATTGCAACAAATCAATTAAATAGGGTTCCTCATATAAGGTACATAGTCATGCTTGCTCCTTGGCTTTCTCCAGGTCTGATTCATTATTAATGACGAACAAAGGACCATTTTCACGCTTTCGAAGAAAAATTTTACCATGCGATACCCAACAGAATTTGAATTCATTGCTTTTTGCAAATTCTCGGGACAAAAAGAATAATTTCTTAATTTTTGCAGTGAGGTTTTCTGAAATAAAGATGGGTCTAGATGTGCCCTGAATACGCAGATGTTCTGTTGTGAGCTTTGAAGGCCCCTTGTTAAATCCACGATACATTGAAATAATTTTCTCCTTAAGGAGCACACTAGTTAGGTCTACTAAAATGGTCTTTTTTTGTGGATCCTTTGATTTCAAGCGGAAAATATCTTTAACTTCATGCCGCTGGATAGGAACCTTGAGTACTTCACCGGCCTTTACAACAGTGTCAAGAAGGGAGTTTTTGGATTCAGACTTTCCGATCGGGACATTTCTTATTTCCAGACATGTTGATCTTGATACACGCTCCGAAAGTTCTAATCGTTCTTCCAGACTCTTAATGTATAGAGCGTCAGAATCACGACGCGACTCCAGCTCTCCCAACCTGGTCTGCAGCGCCTCATACTTATTCGACAAAAAATCTACAGATGTACGTATTTCCTCGGCAGCTTTACAAACTTTCTCTATTTTTTCATCTTGAGCAGTACTGTGTTTTATAAGCATTTCTTCCATTTTTTTCATAAAATTTTCCAACCTATCATCCAAAGTTTTCTCATCCAACATATCCAACATATCGTCCGATGATTCCATGTCGCTTTCACAGTTGGTGCGTCTTCTCTTACGAAATGAATCAGCATTTTTTCCCTTGTTCCTTGAAAAATATTTATGTAGAGATGACTGTGTAGACTGTACTGGTTTATTTTCGGTAGTTATAGAAGCACATGCATTAGAGGGCGACAACATATCAGTGTGCATTGGAGACCGGAAGACAGCCTGCGAGGGCGTCGGCGACGGCGACGGCGCAGCAGAGGTGTTAGGAATGGGCTGCACGGGCACCGCGGGCGACACCGTACGGGGGGGCGGCGGGAACCGCTTTAAACGCGGCATATCTCGCACGCACGCAAATTTAAATAAAGAAAGTACCAGGCGAGCAGTGGAGTAGTCAGAGTCCCTTGTGTTTATCCTCGTATACTTCAATGGGTCAAGGTACTGTGGTGGCAATAGACGATTTCATATAAACTTGCTTTCCGTCCAGTATAATATGAGACTTCAGCCACAAGGGTCAGCCCAAAGTGGTGGCAATCGAGGATTTCAAACAAAATTACTTTCCGTCCATTATAAGTAGAGACCTCGGGCGCCGCGGGCCAGCCAACAGTGGTGGCTATCGACGGATTCAATATTAAACTGTTTTCCGTCCAGTATAAGAGGAGTCTAGTCTACTTAGCTGTTACAGTGGTGAGTAGATTTCGCTGTGTGCGTGGTCTGCGTATTCAACCGTGTAGATGTCGGTACTATGGGGTAGCGCAGCGGTCTTGTAGTCTTTGTCACTTATGTTGCCTTAGTTACACAAACGAATTAAACCTGATTTTATTATTAATTAAATTTTAAATAATTGTTTGACGAGGAACTATGTTACACGCGTCTGTACACCACAGAGGTCCGGAGGGAAGGGGGTTTCTCATTAATCGTATAACTTTATACAGGAAGGTTATAGCGGCGTCCGCTGAAGGCGGACCCTGGATGTAAACAACTTAGAATCTAGCTTTATGCTAATTACAATGAAGTTTCAAAAATAAGGTACCAATCGCAGAAGGCGAAATTAACAAATAGCCATGGCGGGTTTACCGAACGCGCGTCAAGAATACATAGGAAACACTATACCTGGCCAGGTCCGAACACCACACGTGATCCGGATTCACATATCTCGTTATCGCGATCCATTGTAGTCCGGTGGGTTATCCGTTACCGGCACAAATCCGGAGTTTCCTTATGGGCGATGCACCGAGCGGGCGATAATAACGCTTGTCGTCGATCGGCCCGTCGTCACGCCACGCCGGGTTAAAGGGCTGCGGCGGGAGGTTGGACCCGCGTGAAACACCTTGGGGTCGCCGTGTAGCACGCAGCCCGCGGGGCCAGGAGCTGCGCCCTGCGGTGGGTAATTGGAACCAGCGCCAGCAGGCGCCGTTGAAACGAAAGCCGCGTGCGCGCGGCGGCACGTGGATACACGGCGGCCTCGCACCCGTAGGGGCGGCGATAGGTTTTCTTTTTACACGGCGATCTTCGGCGTCCGCTAAGACTTATACTTAATACAAATACGGCGGGGCGTAGAATACGGTGAAGGGAATCAACCAAAAATCCCCATTACAATATTATATTTCAGAGTACCAAAAATCACCCAGCCGCTAGGCGAGCCGGCGAAGAAGACCCATCTCGTCTCGCTCGAACTTCGCACTTTTCCAAAACGTTCTGTTTTACACGCTTGCGTCATACGTCAAACCAATTTAAGAGTTTTCCAAATCGAAGGGCGCTTGGGCGAAATAGATATTCATCAATATTTATTATACTATCGAAAGGCAATATTATTGTCTAATAACAAATAAAATTCTAAATTATAACGGGATTCCGTATTTTGTTATGCTGGCCAATTCCGACCGAACTAGGTGGAACGAAACGTCACCGGCCGTCAAATACGCAACAACGTCAGATTGTTTTGGCCACCGCTATGTGTTTTTGTTTCTTTACAATTTTTAGTGAAAGTACCTAAAAATACAATGAATTGTTGGTTTGAATAATCCAAATGCGTTATGACGAATATTCTGGTGTATAGATTGTCGCGTTCCTTTCATTGGAAACTTTTCAATCCTCGTATGAAGTTTGAGCAAGATCAACTATGTGTTTGGTGCTAATATTCCAAAATGAAACGAGATGAGAGGGCTGATGCCTCAATGTAACGAAAGCCTAGCACGTAGTTCAATCACCTACGTAAGTAACATGCAAATATATCTGCTAGATTGTCTAAAACATGACATTCAAAGATGCATAACCCTACATCTTACTTATCTATAAAAAAATATGTGAGTGAATATCAAAAAAAATGTACATATCAAAAATTTTTGGTGTCCTCATTTTTAACACGGGTGTAAAAAATGTTGTGACAAATAAAAAGCCCCATTCTTTTACAAGATATTAAAATATTATATCTTTTGTATATAAACACCTCATCAACTGAATTAGGTCTTAGGAATAAAATTAAAAAAAAAACATTTCCAGTGATGTGGAATTTTTTTGTCATACAAAAAACAATTGTCTCCACGCGCCAATTTTAAAAGAAAAAAAATCTTATTTGCATTTTATGAAACTCACACAGATTTCTTTGTCACAGTATACTTGGAAAACGATTACCGTACATGAGAAACCTTTTTAATCCTTTAGAAACATTCAGGTAAATAAAATAAATGTAGTAATAATCATGTCTCCAAATTTGGTTACTTTGTGTGACGAGCCTTGTGTGACGAAATAATGTGTCCTAATAATACAGTTTCTGAACGTATCTCTATTTTTTAACATCTGGCAACATTCGATTTACTACCAACCTTAAAAAATAAACCGTCAGCCATCTTGCTCTAAATGTTTTGATGTCGAGAAATGTGTCTAGCCGTTTTGTCGCTGTAAAAAAATATTCTTGTGTGACGCAATATTTCTGGTAAGTTAATTGGTTTTACTATAGACATGTTATTATTAAAACTCATTTGTATTAAGAAAATCGTGCAATAGACAAGAATTGTAAAAATCTTTGTAAGTTGCTAGTAGGACGTAAATTCTTGTTTTGATAGGTTATATTTTGCTTCCATTGTGTGACATTCGGTGACGTCACACAAAAGAATAGGGCGCATACTGACTGGTTGTTTTTTAAGTACAAATTATATTTTATGGGAATAACAATTGGAGCATTTTTGTATTACCTAATAATCGAAAACAATATCCAGTCGTTCAATGGTTGAGCCTAGTTTTACGTCCTTTCGCATAGCGCTTTTTACCCGACTGTCGAAGAAAGGAGGGTAAGGTTTTTCGAGCGTATTTATGTATGTATGTCCATTTCTTTGTCACACCCTACAGCCTAAACGGCTTAACGGATTTTGACAAGCTAGGTGTTATTGGATTTGTCGTAGTTGCATGAGTGACACTGAGTATATTAAAATTTCTAAGAAATCAAAATGGCTGAATTTTGGCATCAAATTGTTATACCGAAGAATTTTTTTGTACTTTACATACCGAGCGAGGTGTCAAAATGAAGAAATTTCAAAGGATATCACAAAAATATATATCACATACTTGTTAACTAAAAAGTTTGAAATAAAATAAATAATTTAAATAATTAAAAAATCCCGGCTATGATGCAACAAGATTAAAAACAAAATAAAGACAAACTACAAGCCTTGTTTGGTTTGACAAACTACTTTGTAAGCTAAAATTATGTTAAATATACGCATTAAGTTTGTTAGCAGGGGCGACCCGTGATTTTTCCGGTACTTACGAGTATACTGAAAGCCGAATACAATGGGTCCCGCCTGCTTGCAAACTTTATGCGTGTATTTAACAGAATATTAGTTAATTAAGTAGTTTGTCAAACCGAATAAGGCTTGTAGTTTATCTTAATCTTGTTTCGATCTTTTTAGTGCATCGAAGTCGGCTTTTTTTTATTTTTTAAATTATTTATTTTATTCAAGTCTGTTAATAAGTTATTTAAGTTTCTGCGTATATTAAGATGTTACACTTATATTTAAAATTAATGTTCCCAGATAATGGTACGTAAAACGCCTTTGTCTGGAGCAGAAAGGCAACGACGATATCGTCAAAAGTTGAGGGAAGAAAATCCCGAGAAATTGCTGCAACAAGAAAGGCAGAATTTAGAAAGAACCAAGAAAAAATATAAGAAAATAAGTATACTAACTGAAACCGAACAAAAGTTACAGCGAGAAAAGTGGAGGAAAGAAAAACAAAAAAATAAAGATGAAAAAAAATGTGATAAAAGGACAGAAGATAAGACAGAAAAAGCCAGGCAGCGCATGTATTCTCGTAAACTACAAAAAGAAAATATTAGTTTAAAATCTACAGTGACTCTATTAGTTAAGAAAGTGAAGACGCTAAACAGGAAAAATAACAGATATAAACGTAAAATAAATCAGTTGACACAAAAAATAAGAATGATGAACAACACTGGAAAAAATGAACAAGTAATAGAAACCAATGAGAACAAAGACACTCCATATTCTAAAGCTGAAAAAATTATGAATGAAACAATTCCCGTACTTTCGACCCCGGAAAAGAACAAAGTTGTAAAAAAGATATTATTTGAAAATATTATATTAAAACAATCATTACAAACACAATATTCCCAAGCAACAAATAATTCCGAAAGACATATACTCAAAAAAGTAGTGAATAATGATATGACATCAAAATATAAAATGAAAACCAAGTTAAGTACATGTGTGGGACTAAAGGGAAGGTTAAGGTCTCGACAAAGATTAAACAACTATAAAATGAAATGTTTGGAAGAACTCACTTCATTTTATATAAGAGACGATAATAGCCGCGCTACAGCCGGAAAAAGCGAGTACAGAACATTACATAAAATAAGAAAACAAGTAAGGTATTTGTTGGATACCTTAAAAAATTTACATAAAAAATATAAAAATGAAGGGGGCAAGCTATCGTATGCCACATTTACTCGCTACAAGCCGTTTTATGTATTAAGCCCAAAAATTGTAGACCGAAATACTTGTGCGTGCGTAAAACATGCGAATCTTAGTTTCATGGTAAATAAATTGAAGCAGTTACATTTATTAAAAACGGATAACTTTACCGAGTTATTATCTACAATAGCGTGTAATATAAATGACAAAAAATGCATGTACAATGAATGTCAATTATGCTCTTCTAAAATTTTTGAGTTTGAATTATCACAATTGAATCCAACAAATACAGTATCATGGAAGAGGTGGGTTACAAAACAGATAAAATATTCAAAAAATCTATCCGTGAATCAACAAAGTGAAGAAAAAATTACTAAACGGACAGTCAAGGAAGAAACTACGGGATCATTACAAACACTTCAACAGACATTTTGTACTCATTTACGGGTTTTCAAGAAACATCATTTTAACTTGTTGCACCAATTTAAAATGTACACAATGTGTAAGAATAAACTCACTGAAAGAGAAATTGTTGTGCATTGTGACTTCTCTGAGAATTATATCTGTAAGTTCACAGAAGAAGTACAGGCAATGCATTTTGGTGCTTCCAAGAGACAAATATCCTTACATACTGGAGTTATTTACGCCAATAACAAATATGGCCCAAAAACAATATCTTTTTGCACGATATCGCAAAATACAAACCATACACCTGGCGCTATTTGGGCCCACCTTACCCCTGTATTGAAACTAGTAAAAGAAACATTTCCATCTGTTAAGATAATACACTTCTTTACAGATGGGCCCACAAGTCAATATCGGCAAAAGAAAAATTTTTATATGATAAATACAGCTATCCCTCAGTTAGGTTTTGACAAAGCGACTTGGTCTTATTTCGAAGCTTCCCATGGAAAAGGAGCCGCAGACGGTATTGGAGGAGCAACAAAACGAAATTTAGACGGATTGGTAGTACATGGCCATGATATTCCAGATGCTGAGGCAGCTTTTAAAGCGCTAGTGACAAATACAACATCTAAGATTAAATATTTTCTAGTGCCTGATAAAGACATCGATACTTCAATAAAAATGTTGGATGCGATTTCAAAAACCCTGGTAGCTGTTCCAGACACAATGTCTCTTCATCAAATTGCTTCGACACCAAATACTGGAATTATAAAATTTAGAAAATTAAGCTGCTTTTGTGGTGAGGATTTCGGTTTTTGTGATTGCTTTGATTTGATGGAACATAATTTAATTCAGAAAAGAAAAATTATAAATGAAGAAATAAAAGTGAATAAAAGAAGACGTTTGACATCTAAAAAGCAAGAAGAATCTGATGATACCACCGACACGGATAGTAACATCACGTATGCTGAATCAGACGAAAGTATGGACGAAATTGGCAAGCTAGATAGTGACAATATTGAAGACAATGAAGAATCTATAATGATCTTGAAAGACAACACAGTTGATGGAAAATGTAGAGGTGATAGCGCTATAGACATTACTCAAGAAGGCAACATATTTACGGGTAGAACAAACATAAAAGAAACCAATAAAGTAACGCTACTATCGGACATAAAATTTTCACCGGAAAATAAAGCTTTTCTAAATTTACAAGCGTACGGTCCATTCAAGAAAATTGACATAAACACAAACTTATTTTCTACCAACAGTCTGAAAGAAAATGTAAAAAATATTTACGACAACCCAGTTCCGTCTACATCGGCAATGAAAGAAAATGAAAGCAAAGATTTTAAAATAGAAGAAGAGCAAACAGGAATAGACAAATATTACACAGATTTAAGACATAGCAACCTGGAAATATTAAAGAGGCAAGAAGCCAACAATAATGATATAGCTAAAACTTTTGAAGAGAAGAAAGAAACGAATGCTGTTAAACTGAATAAAAAGACAAGAAATGAAAAAAGAGAGACAAAAGAGAAAAAGATTGACATAAAAGAAATCGGAAATAACAGTGAAAAAATAATAAAGAAGAAAATGGAAGACGAAATAATAAGCAATGATATGGCTTTGACAAACACCGGACCAGAAAATAATAAAAAAAATAGAGATACAGAGACTGAGGAAAATGATGGGGCTGAAATACAGAAAAGTAAAAATGAAAATGAAGGGTTACAGGAGAAGATAAAAGAAAAATCAAGATTATATGGCTGTGATGATTTCATGAGCTTACTCAATGTTATAAATGAAAGTGTTCTTGTAAGATATTTTGAAAAAAATAAGTGGATCTATTATATTGGATTTATAGAGAGCGTGCAAAATGATTGTTATTATAATATAAAATTTTTAAAGACTGTTAGGAAGCCAAAACTTAGATTTATTTTTCCTAAGAAAGATGACAAAGACACAGTTCCTAAAATTAATGTGGTTAAAAAAGTAGAATTAAAGTTTCAGTCAAACGAATACAGTCTTTGCGATGAAAGTGATTCAGTATACTTTACGTAATTTTCCTACTTGATATCTTTTTAAAAACGATTTTTTATTTTATTTTTATAAAAACCCATTTATTTACGCATAAGCATTTATAACGCCAAAACCATTTTTGCGTTATACAAAAGTTCTCGTACTAAACAGAAGTTTAAAGTAATGAAAAGCAATACTAAAAATACTACAGGTTATTAACTAGCAAAGTACTACCTTCGTTTTTTGAATTTTATCTCATTTTCGAGAAAATGAATTTAAACGCTGGTGGAACTAGTTTCAGGGCTATAGTCGCCTAAAAGGTTAAATACGACGCAAAAGAGATGCCACCAATTGAAATAAATTGTTTAAAAAAAATGGGAATGTTTTTTACAATTCTGGTCTGAGCGCTCTTAAGATAAACCATTTTATAATTTTAAAGACTGCAAATAAATATTTTAGAGCTAGTCACCTAGTTTTACTGGGCACTTACACCATAAGTGGCCGTTTTAGGCCGAAGCGCCGAGTAAAACTATGCGACTAGCTCTAAAACATTTATTTGCATTCTATAAAATTTAAAAAGGGTTTATCTAAAGAGCGCTCATACCATAATTATAAATTACATATCCGTTTTACTTAAAACAATTTATTTCAAATGGGAGCAGCAATTTTGCGTCGTATATTTTACTTATAACCGTTTATGATGACCTTTTTTATTACATCTATGCACAAAGTTTGTTTATCTGTAGATTCATTTTGAAAAGTAATCGGCGATTAATGTGATTAGTTTTGTTAATTTTTCATGTAGACTTTTCGAGTGGAATGATTGTATTTTATTACTTGAAATAAATATTGTGTTTAATAATTGTATTTTTTTTCTAATATTGATACCCTAAATATAATAATTTAATATAATTAAATTATACCCAAACCCTACATTATAAATAATATAAATTAAATTAACCTTATGCGTCTAATATTGTTAAGATTTCTAAAAGTCATGCATAAAAATGCTAACAAGAAGGGATAAGTTCACATTTACATCACTAGATGGCGGTGTCACTTTTACAAAATGCTGCAAAGCGCTATCGTTCGTATGGTACGGCCCTGGCCGGAACTTTCTTTGCATCTATCATCCACCTACAGTATCTACCTACATACTTACTATTACTAGCCTAGTGAGACAATAAAATATTTTGATCCTGCTGCTCTTCGTTTTATTTGTAACGAGTTGAACAAATATTAATCAGTATGAATGCATCTTTATATTCTTTTGTGTGACTCAAATTCCTTTGTGTGACAGAAATTGTAATATTCCATTGTGTTTATTTTGTGTGATGTACATTTTTTTTGATATTCACTCATGTAGTTATCACTACAAAATACATCTGTGATAACAGTCAGGAGGATTGCCACACAAGCCGCTTGTTCCGTTATCGTAGTTATTTTATTCTTAATATGAAATCGATCGATATCGATATTTCTTGCACATCGATGCTCTCACACTTCAGGCATCGAGTGTTAGGCGACAGTACGATTCAAACTGTCGAGAGAGGCACTTATCGAAACCGCACAGCCCGTGCACCCCGCTTTTGTGCCGTGAAACCTTAAATCCATCTCCAAAGCCAGCTGGTGGGTCATCGGCAAGAAGACTGCAGATCAGGTGAGTGCTAAGTATATACCTAACTGCTGTTTGCTTGAACTAGTGGAACATCGTTTTTATCGACAGGGATTCCTGCGGGACCCTGTATCCCCCAAATGTGGTAGAAAGCCATATAAATCCATGCGTATGCCACACCGCTAATTCGGAGTTTTTTTTAGGACTCCTGGAAAAAGACAGCGCACAAAACCAATAACAGACATTGATAACTTTGACCAAGGAATCATAAAAAGGCGCATTCATAACTTTCATTTAACTAATAAAGAGCGTCCCACAATTGAAAAACTAAGGCAAAAATTACAAAAAGATTTAAACTTTAAAGGATCTAAAACAAACCGAAAATAACAGGTTTTAATAGAACCTACAAACATTCGACTGAAGCGAAAAGAGTATCTATAAAAAATAAAAATTGTCGCTAAGAAGGACGTGCAGTAACCTACACAGATGAATCATACGTGTTTACCTTTCTTTTTATTAATAGCCTCTTTAGATCGGCGCGGTGTCCGCTATCAGCGCGGCGGTGCCAGAATAAGTAGTACGATTTTTGTTTATCGTACAATTTATTTCATTAATAATGTTAAGTAGTACGATTTTTGTTTGTCGTACAATTTTTTTTATTAATAATGTTATGTGACACGATTTTGGATCTGTGTCTTACAACACACTGCAGGATATCACGCCGCGCCGGTATCATAGGCATCAAGTGGTAGCAGATACCGCGCGTTTTTGAACATACCTACCTTGTTTTATTGGAAACTTGTTGGTTGTTTGTTGGAAAGTTATAGCTATGATGTTAAAACGGTTCTTTTTTTTTTGCCTGTTTTAGGAGTAAATGACAATGCTTGTACCTAAATTATTTATTTATTTATTTATTTTATACAAACACTGACAGCACTTACAGTTTCCCAATGCGTGCTGTGAGTTAGGACAAGACATATTACACAGGCCTGAGACTCATACATTATACACGAATGAACAAATGATTTCAGCTTATCATAAAATATATCTATCTACGTTTGGCAAATGAGCAATCAAGGCGCCAAAGAGTACCATGGCCTGGTTAGTGGGCGCGTACCGCGCGGTTTCCGTGCCCGACGTCGCAGCCACAAATAGTGGCCGGTTGCGTAATTGCCTATAGACCACTGGGGTATAAAAGCTGCACCTAGCCAGAGCCGGTGGGTTGTCGATTTTTCCATTTAGTAGCAAGTAGTAATGAAGAAGTATGCTGCATTTTCGTCTAAGCTCCAGTGTATCTAAGCCTACCATACCTGATACATACAGCGACGGATATAAAAAGGGATAATATCCATACATTTTTTTATATAAAGAACGGGCGAATCTCTTCTGCACTCGCTCAAGCAATTGCCTGTATTTCTCCTCGTGAGGATCCCACACTATGGAGTTATATTTCAAAATGCTACGCACAAACGAAAAGTACAGAGCAATAATGACACGCCGATCAGAGAACTGATAAGACTGCCGCATAACAAAGCCTAATGCTTTATAAGCTCGCTTACAAATAATATTTATGTGAGTACCTCTGTGTCTGCTCAGTCTTCTGCTAGTTCCTCACCTAAAGTAATGCAGAGCGCTTGTTTAGGACAAGAAAAACTATATGGTTACGTAATCAAAACAAATATAACGCAAAAACATCTTTTTGATTTGAAAGTTGCGGGGTATTTTTATGCGACTAATACTCCTTTTCTGCACGCGGATCACGAGGAGTTCAAGAAACTGATAAGTATGCTGCATTCTGTCTACGTTTCTCCAAATCGACATGATATTGGTGGTTAGCTGCTTGATGATGTTTTCAAGGAAAAACAAAATAAATGTAAATTAGATTTCTACACTAATATTATAAAGAGGAAAGATTTGTATTATTGTGTGTATGTTTGTAGTGAATAAACTCAAAAACTACTGTACCGATTTCAAAAATTCTTTCACCATTGGAAAGCTACATTCACCCTGAGTAACATAGGCTATATATCGCAGGCGGAGCTGCGGGAAACAGCTAGTAGAGAATAAAACTGTATGCTTGTCAATTGATGGATGGTCCAACATACGAAACGATCCTATCATTTGCACGTGCGTCACAACGAATGATGGTAAAACTATTCTGGTTGATACCATTGATACGACCGACAATCGTCACTGTGCCGACTACTTAGAAACTGTGGCAAATTCGAGTATACAAAAAGCAGAACAACTGTTTAATTGCAAAGTCAGAAGTGTTGTGTCAGATAACGCGGCCAATATGGCTAAAATGCGTAGACAGCTTCAAACAAACACTGGTGTCGATGATGGTGCAAAGTTAATGTGCCTATAATTACGTACGGTTGTTCGGCGCATATTTTCAACTTACTGGCTACAGATTTAGAAATTCCAGATGCTACAGTACATATGTCCTGAAAGTAATCAAGTACTTCAGAAATAATCATTTTGCGCATGCTTAATACTCACTCACCAAGGCGAACAATTTAGTAATGCCACAAGAAGTGAGATGGAACACAATGTGTGATTCACTAAAGAACTGTTATACAGCAAATATAGCTGCTATATTAAAAACTGGCCGATATTGATGCAAATAGCAGATGAGAATAAAGAATAAATTAGCTCTGACATCAGAAACCTCATTCAAAATATGAACCAATATCAAAACAAATGCAGAGGATCTTGTGGCACGACTGGAGCCAATATCCAAACCTCTAGACAAGGTTCAGAGCGGTAAGTGTACTATTTCAGATAGTGTTCTTATCTGGAAAGAATGAATAGATCAACTGGAAGAAAAACTAAACATGAGTCAAATGAAGGTTGTCATGAATCGTTACCGCCAAGCCATGACACCGGCTCATTATCTAGCCTACATGGCTAATCCAAAACTGCCCCAAGAAAAGTTGTCGACCGATGAAAGTGTTGTAGCCTTGCAAATTTTGCAAGAAAATTATGGGGAGACTGGAATCAGTTTGACGAGTAGCATTATTCGTTTGAATGCAAAAGTTGAGCCTTTCACGGGAGTATTATGCTACTCCTACTGATTGGTGGGTAGCAATACATAATATGAAAAAATTTATAACCGAAGAATTGGATATAAACAAGCAACTGCTATATACCTCCAGTTGCTTCTTCTGCTGGGGTCGAAATAATATTTTCGGCATTCAATTTGGTACACAGCAAAATAAGAAATAGATTAGGCACCAAGAAGGCAGCCAAATTAGTCTTCCTTTTGTAAAGACTAAATTCCCAGGGAAGCTAAGTAAACCGCAAACGAAATAAAGTTAATAAGAGTGATAATCAGTGCAATTAGTACGAAATGGCCACCTCTCAAGTTGATAAATATCTCGGATTAACTCAAGATCAAGTGAGGAGCTTGCTGACTGATCTCGTTAGACCAGATGACAAAGATTTTCTGACTGAAGCTTATCTGCTCAAAGTTTCTGACTCACAATGGAGCTCGGTTGATGACGGCGGCGTAGTTGATAGCGCTACATGAGCATGCTTTTTTTTAAGCACGTCTGTCCGTACCTTTCGAGGAGAACCCCGGAGCCAGCACGCGAGATGCATCTCGGCATTGCAATGTTAGCCAATACGCGGTTTGGAAGCTGCTACACAACGCCAAATGCATCCCTATCACTTCCAACGAACGGCGAAGGTTTTGTGAGTGGTTGTTATCAAATGAACACACGAACATTTTATGGACAGATGAATCGATGTTTACGCGAGTAGGGCTCTACAACTGCCACAATAAACACTGGAGCTTACAGAAACCCGCACGTGATACGCGAAGACCATTTTCAGGTTCGCTTTAGTGTTAATGTGTGGGCTGGTGTGATTGGGGATAGGGTACTAGGGCCGTACTTTATTGAAGGACGCATGACTGGAGGTACATACCTTGAAATGTTGCAAGGTGTGATTGACGAAATGTTGGACGATGTGCCTATTGCGTATCAGCAAAATTTTTACTTCCAGCACGACGGAGTACCTCCACATTGTCATACAAGTAAGCTAGTACCTAGATGAACAATATCCAAATCGCTAGATAGGATGTGGCGGGCCTGTCGCTTGGCCTGCTAGGTCACCGGACCTCACGCCCTGTGATTTCTTTTTATATGGAGAAGTGAAGCGACTTGTTTACACCCACGAGCCCCAAAGCCGTGAAGAACTTAAAAACAGTATCATAAGTGCATTTGACGCTATAAAAAGTGACCGTGCAATGATTTTAAAACTAAAACGGAATGCAGTGAAACGTGCCAAACTCTGCTTGTAGAGAAGTGGTTTGCATTTCGAACAATTATTAAAATATCAGTAATTTAATTTGATTAGACTTATTTTTACGTTGATTTTATTTTTTTGTACATAATTGATTACAATTCGTCGGTCCCAATTAAAAGAGTCGGATCTGTAAAATTGCCATTTTCATTTTATTGCGCCATTCATTTAAAAAACGCTATTATTTTATTACTACATTCTTAGTTTTTAATTTTTGCTACAATTTTCCGAAATATTAAAGTTAAAAAAGACATATATTCTACAGCATCCGTTTAATATTGTCGGAAGGAACGTTGCGACAGTATTAGCGTGGCGTTGGGAGGGGGCGACACGGTCGGTAGTGCCAGTACCCGCATGTTGCACGGGGGTGATTTCGCAGAACATAGAAAATATGCATTTCTAGTTAATAACTTCTTTTTGTCTTCTTGTTATTGTTTTGATTTAATGAAGTTTTAAGCACAATTGTACGCAAGGAAACTTAATTCAAAAGCCTATATTCTAATCATAATTTTATTAATTCATAAAAAACCGGGTTAAACGTCATAACCATCTGAAGAAATTATGTGGGCACAGAAGAATAAAAAATATTTTTTCCGTTATAATCAAAAGGAAACCAGATTTTTTTAAACTTGTTATATACCATATTGTACAAAGTTCTACATGGCAAATAATGTTTAGAATTTAGAACGAAATAACAGCCATAACACAATTTCAAACATTTGTCACCAAAATTTGTCAACACCATTTCAATAACATCAAATTCACTTTCACGAAAAATCTCGCTTGTCCCCGCGCGCACAGTGTTGCCACCTTGGTGATTTTGTCACTAGATTTAGTGAGATTTTGGGGCCAACGGTGATTTTTCCAAACAAAAAATCACTAAAAAAATATTTAGTGATTTTTAGTGAAATTATTAGAATGTCGAAGATTTTAGAAAAAACATATTGGCAACCCTCTTTACCCGTTGGGGAATTCCCTGGTTTATGTCAGAATAGCTCTATCCTTTTCTTACTTAAGAAAAACGTAATTAGACGTGTTTGTTTGACGGGATTCCCCTAGTAAGAAATATTCGTCGCCGAAACATAAAGTCTGTTTTGTTTTGAGTGGAGTTCGAAAACATTTAATAATAAGCTTTGTGGTGTATCTTTTACATATTTCGTATTATTATGGACGTGCCATTGAAAAAAAAGACTGCTTATACGCAAAAATATCGGAAAGGATGGGAAACCCAAGAAGAATTCAAGACTTGGTTACGGCCTGTAGCAAATGATCCTACAAAAGCGTTTTGTATATTTTGTCATTGTGAAATGTTTGCAAGATTAGGTGACATTAAGAAACACAAAGAAACAAAAAAACATAAAGATAAATCTGACGCAGTCTCTAAAAACCGAAAAATTGAATTTCTGCCTGGTTCTAAAAATAATACAAATACACTAAAAGTTGAAGGAACGTTGTCCCTGTTCATTGCAGAACACACATCCATACAGCAAATTGACCACTTGACTGAGGCTTTAAAAAAATGTGTTACTGATTCAAATAGTGTTATGGATATAAAAATGCACAGAACAAAATGTAGTGCCGTAATAAATAATGTGTTAGCTCCACATTTTAAACAAGTATTATTAGATGATGTTGGATCACAAAAATATAGTGCACTATTAGATGAACCCACAGACCTCAGTGTATCAAAATTATTGGGCGTAGTGATTAGATATTACAGTTGCGCGCAAAATAAAGTTGTATCAGCATTTCTAGCATTGGAACCACTGAAAAGCGCGGATGCTCATGGGATTGTTACTGCTTTTGTAAAGTGTTTGCAGGCACATGGTCTCCTATTAAAAAACTTAATTGGAATCGGGGTGGATAATGCCTCTGTCATGACTGGAATATTTAATGGCGTACATAATATATTAAAAACGGAATATGGCATACCTAATTTAATTCTTGTCAGATGTGTTTGCCACTCATTACAATTAGCGGTGTCACACGCGTCAGAGCAAACGTTACCGCGAAATATAGAGTTCCTTATTAGAGAAACTTATAATTGGTTCTCACATTCACCCAAACGCTGTGATGAGTACAAAGAAATATATGAAACAATAAATTGTGGCGAAAAGCCTTTAAAAATATTGCGCTCTTGTAATACTCGTTGGCTGTCCATTGAAGAGACTGTAACCAGGATATTGTCTCAATGGGAAGAACTAAAATTGCATTTCGCTTTGAACAGACATAATTGTTACACAGCAGAATTGCTTCATTCGATGTTTGCTGATGAGATGAATCGCCTTTATATATGCTTTTTAAGAAGCATTTTGAACGATGTACAAATTGGAGTTAAGAGTTTCGAAAGTGAAGATTCAAATCCAGTTGCCCTACTGAACACATTAATGACATTGCTCCGCTCTGTATGTAATAGAATACTCATGCCGGCGGCTGCAACGACTGACGAAGATTATTTATCCATTGAAATAGAAGCCCACTTGAATCCGGTACCGTATTTAGGATATCTATTTGAATCGCAAGTTCAAAAGAGCTCTTTGCCCAATGATGTCATCAATAAAGTCAGAAAACGTTGTATTGATTTCACAGTAAAATTGGCAAAAGAGATTCAGCAAAGACTCCCTTCTAACTACATTATTTTAGAGAAAATGTGTCTATTGAGTGTGGAAAATACTCTGCGTCAGGGCAAAGACAATAAAATAGCAGATCTTGCCAAGGAACTCGGTTTTGATGATGAAACAATAGACAAACTATTACAGCAGTGGCATGGTATACCTTTTGTTCAATGGAAATCTACACATAACATAATTGATTTCTGGACTGAAGTGCGGAAATATGTGAATGCTGCTGGAATAAATATTTTTCAAGAGCTATCTGATCTTGCTATATCTTCATTATCACTTCCTCATTCAAATGCTGAAGTGGAAAGGGTATTTAGTGCTATGAATATCGTCAAAAATAAATTAAGAAACAAAATGGCTGTAAATACTCTAAACAGCCTTCTTTTTGTAAGAAATCAGTTGAAGATTATGAAGAAGAACTGCTACAATTATGAGCTACCAGTTGATGTCGTTACTGCCATTGGAAGCAATTCAAAATACTCTTTTAAAACAAAAAAGTTTGAAGAGAATCATCCATCTCGGCCGTCTACATCTGCAGTATCAATAAATCAAGAAGATGAAGAAATACCAGTAGAAGTATATGATATTAATTTTTAGCCTATAACATCATGTTTGTTTTGATTATTTTTACAATTAAAATATAATTTCTATTGCCTACCTTGTGATTTCATTTAAAATTATGCAGTGATTTTTAGAGAATTTTTTGAGGTAAATTTACCCTATACCTGGTGAATTTTCAGAGCAAAACCAGTGAAATATTTTTTTACTAGGTGGCAACACTGCGCGCGCACCGCTTCTCAGTCACTTGCACAAAGCGGAACAGAGCGCACGTCACGCCACGAGTCACGATAAATACCATTAAATTGAACATACAAGTATCCAGAAGTTGTTTGTCACGTTTTTCCATCATTACCGGTAAGTAAGATTTCATGGTAATTGTAAATGAAGTAATAATAAGCATTGAAACTTTTTTGTTGCTCGATAGATAAATTCTCAAAATGTCTATTGCAATTTGGTACCCTGCGTATGAATTTACAAGTATATAAAAAAAATACTAGGTTCGTCATTACCATCATAGTCATTGCCGTTTTATTTTCGGTAATGGTAATGTTATCATGTAAATGGCAATGATGAAATTAAGATTTTAAAATGTAGATAGCTGTGTATTTGGCTTTAAGTGCTTTACGCAATTTTAAAGATTGTCTATTTTCAATTTTCTTTTTTTTATTATCAATCTGGGTCATAATTGAGTTCTATTTCTTTAGTTCTTTATATTCAGGCCATTTTGAAATTTGAAATGGAGGGGTGTGAAACAGATGGTGATTAGCTTTTATTAATTTCAGAAATTGTTGTTTTAAACAATGAAACTTCAATATTACATACTGCATATTGACTTCAATGTGTAATTACATTGAACCAGTATATTTTTTTAAGTATTTTAGAGAATTACAACACAATATTTGCAACACAGCAAGGTCCATTCTGCGAAGCTCTTTGTGAAATTTATTCAATTGGTTCAAGAAAATATCGACAATGTGCTAATAATTGATGTTTCGGAAAAAAACATTAAGGAGATCGAAGAGAAAATTCTTGACAGCTTACCAACTTTCCAAGGTACCCTTGCCGTGCAGCAGGTGTTGTGGAAAAAGGGCATCGCACATTTGATATTTCGCAGTGCAAGTTGTTTTGACTGTAATTACGAAATGGTATGCGAGCATGGTAAACATTTAGGTTTTCTAAAATTGACACCATCGGACTTGTTGCCACCAACCGCAACTTATGAAGAGCATGTAGTCCCTCTTATTTCTACAAAAACCTCGGCAGTTTTAAAAAATATCACCAACGTATCATCAAAACCGTCAGCATCAAGAATAGTGACAGTAGCTGGCCCTTCAAATATACAAATTTTATCTTCAAAAAAGATCATAATAAGAAAAGCTGAAAACCAATAATGAATTAATATTCGAAAAGTAGTTTTGTTTCCAGTTTATTCGAAATTATTAATAAGGTTAACTTACGTTAAGTATTGAGACTATTAAAAGTTATAATTTAGTAGAAGAATAATATGAAAATTATGTTTACACTAAATTTTCAATCTATTAACCACTAAGTTTATATTGTTTGTTAATTAAAATAACTGTTGATTACCAAAGAGATAAAGACTTTTCAGAATTAGAACTAAGAATTTTTTAATTAGGATTGTATGACATTTGAGTTATAGTGACAAATATATTAAAATAAACGCTGATTGGCAATCAACGTTTATTTTGATATACAGTTATTAATAATAATAAAAATATAATAAAAAATAGAATAAAAAAGTCAAAATCAAAGTTATATTCGAAAATAATTTTCGATAGCCTAAGACATTAAGACTGTGAAGAATTAGAAATAAGAAATATTAAATGTTACTAATTTAATACATTAAGATCTTTTACATAATTATTACTTGTGAGTTCTCTTTTATTTCTTATAAAAAAATGCAAAAATACTGATTGCTAAAGATAACGAAACTACTACTATTAATAATATAGAAGACAAGAAAGAAGAAAATTTGAAAATCAAGATTTTACTCGGTTTTGTTGAATTCAATTTTTTGAAAAATTACACTGATAAGCTAACAACTACCTGTATGAATATAAAAATTGATGTCCTTAAATATAATTATAATAAAGTAAACTTTGTCGCATACTTACATCATTACCATGCATTATTTGTCATTACCATTCATAAGAAATCATTTTTATTGCAAAATTATATATTTCCTAAGTTCTTGATTAAATAAGTGTGCCTTTGCCTGGTACATGTTATTTAATAATATTTATTTCGTTTTTGCTAAATTTGCACGCATTTTAGACTCATTTAAAAAATACCGTCAAAATAAATCAGGAAATATTCAAAACGCGAATTCACCCACGGACAGATGGGCAATTAATATCGCGCTCCTCGCTAAAATTATAAAAATCTAACTTTGCTGCGGTACACTCACTATGGCAAGTAATCGATCGAAAAGAATTTTACAATCAGTTTTGCATGCCAATACTGATAATAATCCACGAAAAAAGAGGAAAGTACGAGATGGCATTCATTCAAAACAGTGGAGATGCCGTAATATGCGTTTTGTAAGAAAGTGTTTGTGAGGCTACACGGGGCGGAAGGCAGACGTGCGGGGTGCTTGGTTTCGGCCGTGGCTCCAATCATGGAGCACGAGCAATGACAAGCTCCGCCCACTTTTGTGTCGGCGAGGCGCCAATGATCACATTACTGCGCCATTACAAACGGCATCTCCTCTTTGTAATTGCTCCATGATGTTAACTATGTAAAGTTCTATAGAAAATAGCGAGTATTTACGTTATGTTATGAAATAATATACTAGTAGTATTTCTCTTCAATGTTTACGTTTAAAGATTTGTATGTCCCTGTTACAATTTCGGATGTGGTAGTTCGGACGTTTTTTACCGAAATACCTTAATTGCTATTGTCATAAGTAACACAACCTACATTTTTCTTACGAATATAGATTTTCTGTATATGTCGTAAGTAACACTTCTGACAGTTTTAAACGGATATTGAATAATGTGTTTTGTTTTAAGTGGCATTACCGACAGTTTTAATAGAAAAAAGTGGTAAGACAGCGAAATGCTATATGTGGCACGACGGGATTGCAAAACGAGGAGCCAATGAAGTGTCTAGTTGTTTGTACAATTTCATAAAAGAACATGCCGAAAAGGGTGTCGAAGAATTTCGTTTCTGGTCGGATAATTGTAGCGGTCAAAACCGAAACCGTATAGTTTTTATAATGTACATGCTTGCAGCCAAAGAATTTAATGTTACTATCACTCATAGATTTTTAGAAAAAGGTCACATTCAAAATGAAGGTGACGTCCATTCCGTTATAGAAAGAGCTGGTACCCGAAAAATGATTTACGTTCCGGAGGAGTGGTACTCAGATCAGAAGGAGAACCTTACATTGTAAAATTACAATGTGAAAGGGTTATTAAAAAACAAAAACTGGGAAAATAATACATTAAATAAGATAGTACAATGGAAACTAGGGTAAAGCTTGGTTAATCTGTGGTATGTAGTAAATCGGTGATACTTCGAAAACATTTTATACCTAACTGAGTAACCGCATTGTTTACTGGTTTTTTAGTTTTGTCAATAGGTGGCGCTAATAGTCAGCTCCGAAACTAGACATTACAAGTTTCTGAACGATACCGCAGAAACTAGCAACACCGAATTTACGTGTCATTGTGACAGCTTTCTTGTGAAAATTCCGCGCAAAGTGAGAGGTTGTGAAAATAGTTTATTTTTCCAAATATTTGCTTACAATGGGAAAACCTGCACGTACTAATAAAAAGGTGAGAGTCTATTTCACTTTCTATAAAAATATCACAACAAAGGTAATTATTTTGTTCAATGCAGGCCTTAAGTTCTTTGTCCAAAATGTTTGTGTTTTGAGGAAATTTTCTCCAATTAGTATCACGTAATTACCAACTGTATGAATAAATGTTATGTTAGTTCATGGTTTTATGTAATAAATTCTTAATATGTATATGAACAGAGCACTACTAGTACAGAGTTGGATTGACAGTTTGTTTATCATCATGTTATGGGCAGCTTAGAATTAAATCTTCTTTTATTTTCAGAGGAAGCCTAAGCAAGACCTGGGTACTAAAAGTAAAGAAAAGGAGTATACGGAAGCCTCCATCAGAGCTGCTTTAGAAGAAATTCGCCATGGAAGTACAATTTACAGGGCTTCAAAAAAATATGCCATACCGTGGAGCACTTTGAAAGCATATTCTGCTCGTTTTAAGGAAAACCCTACTTCTGTAATCAAACTGAAGCAAGGTAAACCATTTGTCTTACCTTCTAAATTAGAAATCAAACTTCTAAATTACATAAACAAAATGCAAGAAATAGGATTTGCCCAAGTAGCAAAATTTGGTCGTACAGGTATCCTAAGACCACCTTTTCTTTACCCTTATAGCATACTTACAAACGTCTGTAAGTGTGGAATTGGGCGCACTTTGTAAGAATATTTGCTCTTACAGTTGTTGTATTATGGTCTTACAATCATCTTGCTAATGCAATTGCAAGGATAAATACCTTACAAGTGTCTTACACTGGTATACTGTAAGGTTAAAAAGCCTTTGAGTGGTCTTCTTAATGACGTTCTTAGTGTGATTGCCCTTGAATTCCTCTCTGTGATCTCATTGTAAGTGTATTATTACAACTTGTTGAAGAGGCGAAAAAAAAGTACGCAAGGTGGATTAAAAATAATAAAAAATGTAAGTGTAATTTCTTATGTGTTATTTACTACTAAATTAACTCAATATAATTATAACGCTTGCTTTATTATTTCTTCACAGCCAATCTTGATATTATATTGCTGAACAACCTGGCAGAGTAGATTGCCTGGATAGATTTACAAATAAATAACAATATTTTCACGGGCCCTTTCCAAAATGTGAGTACAATATTATAAATATAATTAATTATTTGTGAAGTTACATTGAATCAAGTAAATCTATATGTCAGAACATAACAGACAATTGTCCGCTTCCAATAAGATTATTGTAAGAGTTATTGAGTTTATGTGATTTTGCGACGAAATTTTATGGTTTTTCAGGATAAATTTTCAGGTTAACCATTATAATTTACTTAAACGTAATAACGGATGAATTCTTTTCGGCGGGGAGCGATGACGAAAGCTCTCTGCCTCGCACGTCCTCGCCACCAATCGGATTTACTAGACAATCTCCATCACGGGAAGACACATCAAGTGAAATCATCGAAGATTCGCAGCGATTACCACCGTCACTGGATCAATCAACACGTACTGGACCAGCCATAGACTTTTATATCACTTGTGACCTGTGTTCCGATGGGCGTCGTTTTAAAGGGCGTCGAGGCCTCAAAATTCACAAAGCCAAATTTCATAAATCTTCCAATGTTACGGCACCACTTACAAAAGACAATCCTTTCTCGCTAACCCCACCTTCTCTAAATTCTAAATTTTCATTCGACCAATACCTACGTCAGCTAAATTCAAACGTTCGGATAGTTAAAAGAATCCCAAGAGGAGCTAGAGTATCTCTAGCCAAATCGCTGTCTGCTGTTTTACAAAACTGTATGATTAATTAGAGAGGTAAAAGTGAATAAGGAGCAATACGATAGGATCGAATATAAATATGAATTGTGTATGAAATGCAAACTAAAGCGTTTTACAATGTGAAAGGGTTATTAAAAAACAAAAACTGGGAAAATAATACATTAAATAAGAATGGAAACTACTTAGAGAGGTAGAAGTGAATAAGGAGCAATACGATAGGATTGAATATAAATATGAATTCAGCCAACCACCGAAAACGATCGTGGTTCTTAGGTGTGCGGGGCGGCACAAACACAGAGGTTTCTCAGAGAGTTTCAACTAGTTAATTCCTATAATGGACCACTTCCCATTGGATACGACAAACACAAATATCTGGTAGACATGTGCAGTACCGGTATTATTCCTGAAAAATACCATATATTTTATAAGGATCTTCCACATCTAGAAAAGGCCCCAAAGAAAAAAGATATTGTGTCTAAAAAAAAGAATGTGTCTAAGAAAAAAAAATGTATCTGCCAATACAGATACAGATACTGATATAAATGATGAGAGTGAGTAAATCTAATCTAGTAATTGAAAAGAAGTTTTTATACTTCAGATTTTATTTAGGTTATAGACAAAAATATGGTTCCTAACTTTTAATATGTTATTTTGTGTTAACTACAATGACATAATGAGTGATATTTTGATAGTGAATTTCCAGTAGTTATTATTTATGGATTGATCTCCATTAAGTAAATAAGTAGATTTCATTCGAGACTAAAAAGAGTCCGATAGTCTTACAGTTCTGTTTTACTTTATGTTTTTGTTACTGAGAGTGAGTTCTTTTTTTGCTAAACACGACTGCCAAAAAAGAAGTGTGCAATGCATATATTTTTTAACTTTCTATGTTGTAATAGTAACGATATTAAGTTGTTCCTTATATACTAAATATATATGAGTGAAGTAATTTGGTTTATTAATTTTTATAATTTACTTTAGATGTCTTCTTTTCGTTACGTCATTCGAATAAATAAATAATATGTAAGAAAAAAGTGATTTTTTTAAATGAACTAAAAATTAAAGGGTGTCTCAGAAAGTTTTTCGTTTTTGAATTGACTACTACGCGCCAACCGCAGGTAGCAGGGGGAGGGGAGTGGTCTCAATCGCTTGGCCGGCTTGTTAAGTTTAGTAGCCATGAATCGTTTCACGGGATCGTAGCGCGCATTTTGCGTGCGAGCGTTTTATAAAAACAACGATTCCTAAACTGTTGTTCGTTGTCTCTACAGGACACATTTTAATTTAACAAGCTTAAAACATGTGCCAAGTGCCAATTTAATTAAGCATTGGGTGTGCAAGTTTGAAGAGACTGGGAATACAATGCCGGACAAATCGTCTGGGCGCAAAAGGACATTAAGAACGAGCATGAACGTCGACCGCGTTCGCCAGTCTGTTTTGGACGACCCACGACAGTCGTTGAGATTGCGCGCAGCTTCTCTTAATTTGAACAAATCTACGGTTCATCGCATTATTTCGAAAGACTTACATTTTCACCCCTATAAAATTGTTATTGTTCAAGAAATGAAGCCTGATGATCCTGATAAACGAGTCGAATTCTGCAGGATAATGAAAAACCGTTTTGGGAGTTTCAATAACATTTGGTTCTCAGATGAATCGAATTTTTTACATCAACGGTCACGTGAATAAACAAAATTGCAGATACTGGGCTTCCGAAAATCCGCTAGAACTGCATCAGAAGCCCTTGCACTCGCCAAAAATTATTGTTTGGGCTGCCATATCAAGTCAAGGAATTATCGGTCCTTATTTTTTTGAGGATGACCGAGGTCGAACTCAGACCGTTAATTCTGATCGATATTGCCATATGATCCGGACTTTTTTAGCTACAGAAATGCAAAACCAGGATGGCTACAACCGCAACACCTTTTTCCAGCAAGATGGAGCCACTTCTCATGTTACAAATGACTCATTAGCTGCTCTTCACGATTTATTCCCTGGACGAGTGATAAGCCGCCGAGGAGACATCAACTGGCCACCGAGGAGCCCTGATTTAACGCCTGCAGATGTTTTTCTATGGGGCTACCTAAAAAGTAAAGTTTACAATCCATTGCCATCCAACCTGAATGTTTTGAAGCAAAAAATCACTGAAGAAATCAACTCTATTCCAAGAGCGATGCTCCAGCGAGTGATTCAAAATTTTAGCTCCAGGTTAAATGAGTGTGAAGAAGCGAATGGTGCGCATTTGCAAACGGTTGTTTTTCATAAATAAACGTCAAGAACTGCTCAACAATAAATAAAACGAGTTTTAATTAATATTGTTGTTTTTTATTTAACATCTAAAAACGAAAAACATTCTGAAACACCCCTTAGTATCTCATCTCCGCTCCGCTTCAGTGGAAACAGTATTAGCGAGTTGAGAAGAATTATATTAAAATGTATAGCGTACTGTGCAGAACGGAGCTCTGTCATGCTGAACGAGGCACAGCGGTGCGGAGTTGAGCTGTGATAGGTGAAGCGGGGCCAAGCGGGGCTGAGCGGAGCGGTGCGGGGCATTCGGGGCGGTACGGGGTTACGTGGCGTTAGGCCGGGACTCCACCAAAGCGGAGACGAGACGAGCGGAGAGGAGATGTTTTTTAAACAACCAATAGAATTGAGTTATTGACACGTCTCCTCTCCGCTCAGCTTCAGTGGAGATCGCTGTGCGGAGATGTCTAATATTTGTATGTCGCGATGGAAGCGGAGATGTGAGCTGTGCGCGGACGACGCGCAGTGGAGACGAGAGATGTGAGCGGCGTGCAGTGAGCGATGTCACCCTCCCCCCTCTCGCCCGCTAGCAACCCGCAGAACCCCGCGCGCGCGCCGGCCGGCCGGCCATCTTGCTAGCACGCGAGCACACGCTTTTATCGTGAATAATTTGTGCAGTTTGTATTTTTCAACGTAAACAATTAGTTAATTTAAATAAAACGTAATGGATGAACAATTTATTGAATCAGTAAAAAAATATCCATGTCTATGGAACACATCAATAGATACCTATAAACTTACTGACGTCAAAGATGCAGCTTGGGAGAACGTTTTGAAAGAAACTCAATTATCTGACGGTAAGTGCAATTTATTATATTAAGTATTTCGTTCAAGTAATATTGTAATACGAGTGTCTTGCCATGGAACGGCGCCCTCGTTGTTGAAATAACTACAGAATTTTTCTCGAACTTGATAGGCATCCATATTGTCATTCGATAATAGATTTTCCACGTTTGTGTCGTTAAACATAGTCGTGGCCAAACCCGTTTCATTATTATCTAGATAGCCAGGCATCTTGTCAATTAAAAAGTTGTGTAGAACACACGTTGCTTTTATCACTTTTTCCACTGTTTCTATTTTACATTCAAATTCTTTACGGTATACGTACCATTTCCGTGATAATACACCAAATGTAGCTTCCACAATACGACGAGCTCTTGAAAGTCTATAATTGTATGTTCGTTTTTCGTTATTTAAATTATCGCGTGGATATGGTCTCATTAAGTTAGTCATCAAAGGGAAAGCTTCGTCTCCAATAAAAACAAACGGTACAGGTTCTCCATTTTGGTACAAGGGTTGTGGCTGTGGTAGATTTAGTCTGTTTTCTCTCAAACGAATTCCGAATATACTATCAGCAAAAATACCACCATCGCTGAACCTTCCCATTGAACCTATATCTACCATAATTATTCTTCGGGTAGCGTCGGCTACGCACATCATTACAGTTGAAAACCTGTGTTTATAACAGTAATATGAGGACCCAGATTTTGGGGGTGCAAACATGTACACATGCTTGCCATCAATGGCCCCGACGCAGTTTTTGAATTGCCAGATTTCTTCAAATTGCTTTGAAATTTTTTTCCAATCATTTTCATTAAGTTCTGGCATAACCAAAGGTTGTAATACTGTCCACAAGGCATCGCAGACATCTATAATTCTTGGAACAGTCGATTTTCCAATCCTAAAATTTTCAGCTATTTGTGAAAATTTTGAACCAGTCGCCAAATACCTGTAATAATTATAATATAGATTTATATTTATGTGTCGTGGTTTCAGTTAGAATAGAAGGGTCATTTCAAAATAATATCTTAATCAGTGTCGTGTTGTTTCCGGAACTATAAAAGATTAGGCATTACTGAAATTATGTATTTACAGAATTTTCACTCGTTCAAAAGTTATAGCCATTTTTAAATAATAGAAAAGAAACAATTAAAAGTCTAAGATTCACACGAGCACAACACATTGAAATCAAACAAATAAAATGGATTTATCACTCGTTATTTATTAACATTTCAAATTTCGACGCCGCCGTCTGCCGCGACCACGTACGAGAGATACAATCCGTTTTGTTTGTTTGATTTCAGATATTTTTTTTTTATAAATTGGTTTCCCTTGAAACTCTGGTATTTTTTAAATATTTATAATGGTTATAAATTCTGCATGAGTGATAATGCGGTAAGTATATTTTGACTATGGCAATGTCAACATTTAATATTTATAATGATTTCAATTATTTTTATTTCAGTAAAAACGGCTAAATCTAAGTGGAAAAAGTTGAGAGACAGCCACCGGGACGCATTAAAAAGGAAGAATGCCACTAGAAGTGGACAGAGTGGTAAACAAATTCGTGAATGGAAATATGAGAAGGTAATGGAATTTTTGATACCATATATGACGAATAGAAACAGGACTACAAATTATACCTCACAAACAAATATAAATGAACAGGAAACAAATTCATTGGAAAATAATGTAACCGATGAGTTTTTTGAAACATCAAGCAATCATACAAGAAGCACTCCAGAAGATCGTCCATCTGTACAACATTCGCCGTCACCGACATCAAGCGTCTCAGCCTCGACATGCAGAAATGCAACAAGAAAATCGGATGAAATAAGTAATTTACTTATACAGCACCATGCAAACCGTGAAAGAATACGCCAAGAAAAACTAGAAATACAATCATTGATAGAGAAAAATAATACCCTTGACGAAATGGACACTTTTTTTCTGTCGATATCAAAAAGTGTAAAAAAACTTTCTCAATATATGCAGCTTCAGGCTAAACGTAAAATTTTCAATGTTCTTTTAGAATTGGAAGAACTTGAGCTACAAAACACATGGTATAACACAAATGAAAATAATTGGTATTCCCCCGGTTACACTTCAGCACCGGGTCCAAGTTCGACACCGGGTCCTAGCTCAACACAGGCACCGGTTCTTACATCAACACAGGCCGGTGGTCCTAACTCAACACAGGCACCGGTTCCTAGCTCAACACAAACACCGGGTCCAAGTTCGACACAGGCACCTGTTCCAAGCTTGGAAGATACGCACATGACCGATGAACAGATAGAAGAAGCATTCAGAAACGAAGAAGACACATATGATAATTTGTAACTATATGGAAAAGAAAGCAATATGTCTCATGTGATTTACTGTTATAATTTTTTTGTACGTTATGTTTCTAATATAACCTTACGTTTTTTTTGCTACTCCCAGAACGGCAGTTGATTTTTTTGTTTTCTTTATGAATAAATAAGATAATATAAAAATATATTTGGTTTTTACATAATATGCATCACTCCAGTCTCCCGGAGGGGTAGAAAGAGACAACGGATCTCGATTTCTCGTAATCCTTACATACCTCAGTTTACATAATATTTTTCATGTATTCTCGTACTTCTTGATTCTCGTTTTGAGTACTTCTCACTTAGCCCTTTTACACAAAAAAAAACAAACACTCAAAAAAGACTGATCACATTCAAACGCAGATAACACACATAAACACAAACACACTTAACAAAAAAATAATTAGGTAGGTACTTACTTCAAACATACTGCTAGCCGCTCTTGGGTACAGATAGATCTCCTGTAGTTAGTATCTTGCTTAAATATATGCGGTTTAATTAAGTTATGTAGTTCGTAGAATATATTCCTCGGTAGTCTGTAGGACTTGGTAAAACTTTCATCATCTAACTCATTAAACAGAGTAAAAAATTCTCCATGACTGGTATGGTAATACAAGTGACTTCTTTTCCAAAATCGATGTTTTCTTTTGTTTAGGTAGTATAAAGCTATCAATTCTGCTTCTTCAGACTGTAGTTCTTCTTCAAGTAAAAGAAGATACTTTTTTTGTAATAATAGCGACATCGTCTACCTTTCGTGTCAGAATGCGTACTGAGCACTCAACGCCCCGCACCCGAGCTGAAAAACATCTCTTCTCGCACAGCACACAGCACACCGCACACATCTCCGCTTTGGTGGAGTCCCGCGAGCTGAAAAACATCTCTTCTCGCACAGCACACAGCACACCGCACACATCTCTGCTTTGGTGGAGTCCCGGCCTTAGGCTGCCTGTCCATTGACGCGGAGAGAGGCAGCGGAGAGGAGAAACGAAGAAATATTAACCAATAGGATTGCATGAAATCTCCTCTCCGCTTTAGTAGAAAGGGATTTGCGAGCTAGTTTAAATATTCATATATTATCGGAAGCGGCAGGTGGTAGCGGTGCGAGGCGGCGGAGCGGGGCGGCGGAGCGAGGCAGATGAGTGAGCCGGCGGCGGGGAAACGGCCCGGTCTCGGGGGCGGGGGTATGGGATATTGGGATAGTATGCCGCTGAAGTTTGACTAGTACGTACGTGCGCTCTGTTGTAACGAAGAGTTTTGAAAAATTGATGAAAGACTCATCGAAAGCGTAAAAAAGTTTCGTTGCCTGTGGGACACGAGTTCGGAATTTTATAAATGTAACGAAACAAAGGATGCGGCATGGAATGTAATCATTAATGAAGTGAACATAAAAGACGGTAATTATATATTTTTATTAAAATAAATATCATAGCTTACACTTCTTGCAATTCGTGAGCGCGCGTGAACATTATTTGTGTTGAAGTATTGTACGTGTATGCGTATTATTGTTAAGTATTTTAAGTTTTCTTTCTTACGGTATGCGCTATGTGTTGCTGCCTTCACACACGCACAGATACATCGTCAACACAAACAAAGCCCACGCGCATTCCTGATTTGCAACATACGATAGGGTAAAACCAGGCCAAGGTCATGTCAACAAAATTTCACATTGATTTGCTTTTTATTCTTACAATTATTATCCTGGCTTTTAAAAGTGTATTTTTTAATAAACTGTGATTATTCGACTTTCGATTTATTCGATACAAGGTGGTTTTACCCTACTTTCATAATATTAGCTGTATTTCACTTTACTTAATTTTTTTGAAGTGAAAACTTCTTTAGCGGCGCTGAGCACTTTTTTTTGTATGGGTAAAAACTTTCAAACTCGCGTCAGGGTCACGTGATGCTGATCGAAATAGCGTAAGATCGAGGGGAAGGGAGAGGAACTAGTATCTCCCACTCTTTCTACCGTGCCTGAGTGTGCTGCTCTGTTTAGGCGGCACAGGGCGCTTGCGCGAATGACCGTGTTGTACAGCGTCCCACGCGTATCCAAGGATGGTGACAGCTGATTGCTTGACTGTTGTGTAGTAAATACACTGTTGTGTATTCGTAAATGTGAATTGTTTAAATTATGGAAATCGAACAAAGTGAATCTATTAATGAAAAAAGTGATGATGAAGTAGTGAAAGAAAATGAGTAAGTACTTTATAAATTACTAGATGAAAAACTCTTACTTGGCTTTAGCCCGTAACTGCCGTCAAGAAAACCAGCTATAAGCTGAGAACTATAAAACGTAAAAAAACGAATAATAATAATAGTAATAAATATAATTTTAATAATAAGATTAGGTTTCGATCTAGTCTGTATTGACACATAATAGATGTAATATTTGTAATATGTTTATACTTTATAACATTAACCTACATTTTCATGACACCACAATAAGCCCATTTGCGGTGTAGGTTTACCAAAAAAATAATTTCGAATAAAAATAAATGAAATAAGATAATAATAAATAATCTCCATTTTTCAGAGAAAGAAAAAAAGAACGAAATCGAGAATACCAAAGGGCATTTCATCAGCGTAAAAAAAATTTGGAGCAAAAAGATTCGAAGGAAATAAAAGAAGCACGAAAAAGAAAAAGACATCGTGAGAATCAAAGGGTATATTATCAACGTACAAAAGGTTTAAAGAAAAATGTAGAAGAATTGTTCCAAAAGAAATTGGATGATTTGCAAATGTAATTAAATTTCATATTTTAAATATTATAATATAAATATATGATTCATATTTTATTATTTTATTTTATATTACGATTTCTTTGTTTTTTTCGCAGAAAAAAAAAGAAATTAGACAGTAATCAAGACCAAGAGAATGTTGTGCAGTGCAGGGTTTCTCAAAATTTAGAAAATGAACAGCTCGAACAAAATCACTTTCTCACCCAACAACTTCGTATATATGAAGAGAGTCACGAATGCATTACCCCTGAAGTCATTCTACACAGAACTACAGATATTCCAGGTGATGGTAATTGTCTTTTCCACTCACTCATTCGTGTTCTGCAACTTCAAATTTCGTCTTGTGATTTAAGAAGACAATTACGTGATTCACCTTATTTAAACTCTTGCCACAATCCACAGGAAGTATATAACATACTCTCAAGTAACAATGAGTATGGAGATTTGGATTGTTTATACTTGTTCGCAAAAATTTACAATCAAAATATTTGTGTGCATTATCACTATTTCAACGTAGTTTCAAAAAATGAAGATACTATTTTCTGTCATTTTGTAGCAAATAATACAGATAATTGGATTCATCTTGATCTTCGTGAGCTGCACTTTACGCCTTACTTCTCTGTTGATGAAAAGAACAAAGAAGATGAAAGAAATCAAAAGCTGAAAAACAATGATAACTATAAACATAGATGTAGCTGATGGTTTATCTAATGGCACTGTAGGGAAATTACTACTCATAGAATATGATAAATATGATGAAATCACAAGACTTTGGTTCAAATTTTCAAAATCCGTTGGTCAAAAACGTGTAGCAAAATTTAGAAGCGACATTGCACGCTTGGAAATCGACAAAGACGCTGTTCCAATTTCTTTACAATCATCGTCAATACCACTCAACAAAAATAAAACTATAGTGGCAAAAAGAAAACATTTTCCGCTGATTTCGGCTTTGGCAATGACAATTCACAAATCCCAAGGAGGTACTTTCGATGCTATTGTTTATGAATACAGTCGTTCTCATTCAAGAGAATTGGTGTACGTTGCGTTATCAAGAGTAACTAGTATAGAAGGTTTGTTTTTAGTCACTGAAGAAAACGCAAGGACGAGCTGGAAATTTCATCATGGCAGAGTAGTAAACGCACAGTTGGAAGAGTCAGACGCAACAAAAAATCAAAAGAGGTCATCAACTCATCGACAAGATTTATCAGATGAATTAAAACGATTACGTGAAAATCCTTTGCAAACTATCACCAAAACACTTCTAGATTTTATTTCTAAGAATAATAGATTGTCTATTTTTTCATTCAACTGTCAAAGCTTACGTGCGCATGTAGATGATCTAGCAATTGACGCTCTTGTTAAAAAGATGAATGTGCTAATTTTATCAGAAACTCATATGGGTAACGATGAAATAATTGAGATTCCGAATTTCAACTATGTTGCGAGTTTAAGAAGAAATTATCGTCCAGCGGGAGGAGTAGCTATATATCAAAATAAGAACTCAATTCATTATTGCACAAATTATATGGATGTGCATGTGAAATACAATAGCATGTTTAATGCTACTGTTTCTGATGTTGGTGATATTTGTATAAGTCGTTGCCACTCTGGTGATAATCAGTTCATTATTATGGTTGCTGTTTACATCTCTCCAAATAAGTCTTTGCGTGTTATACGAGACTTCTTGTACGAAAATTTATTTATTTATTCTCATGACGCATCTGCATTGCTTCAAAAAAAAATTGGAAAAAGCTTTGATAAATTGCCAATGATTTTAAGTGGAGATTTCAATATAAACTTTGCAGACGATAAAAATCAATCATTAATTGAATTTTTAAATAATGAATTTGGTTTAACTATGTCAAATGATCGCAATTTTAGCACAACGAAATACAAAACTACTATTGATGCGGTCTTTATTAGACACTTAAATAGGTTCGAATCAAAACTGTTTGTTTCTTACTTCAGTTATCATAAACCAATTGTATCAGTTGTAAAAATTTGCGATGATGATTCTGATAATAACGATGGTGTAAAAGTCGTCGAAATTATGGATGGAAGTTGATTTTTCTGAGAGATAAAATTTAATGTAATATATAAATAACGATATAATATTATAAATAACAACATATAAATTGTCATATTTGTGTACGATAGCGCAATAAATAAACATTGTATTCTACCTCATAAATGATAGTACTTTAATACTTATAATTAAACACAACGTTAATATTGAAGTTTTCACTTCTGCCGGCACTCCCGGAGTGCTATTTTTTTTTCTAATTATTGATTGAAATTCGTGACGAAATGCGAGTATCTTGCCATGGAACTTTCCTCTGATTATTGAAGTAAGAACAATATATTTCTCGAACTTGATAACCTTCCTTTCTATAACGTGTTTCTATTCTGTTACCCATTGAGATTAATATCTGCTCCTTGTTATTTTCGTTACTGTTTAGGTAATCAGGTTGTCGATCAATTAAATAATTGTGCAACACACATGTTGCTTTTATTATTTTATCAACTGTTTCGATTTTGCATTCGAAATCTTTATGATACACGTACCACTTTCGTGCCAGTACCCCAAAAGTTGCTTCAACAATGCGACGTGCGCGTGACAAGCGGTAATTAAATACTCTTTTTTTCTGAATTCAGTCCATCACGGGGGTATGGTCTCATAAAATTTTCCATTAATGGAAAAGCTTCGTCTCCTATAAATACAAATGGCAATGGCTCTCCGCCCTGATAAAGTGGTACGGGCTGAGGTAAATTTAACCTCCTTTCTTTTAAGCGTTTTCCGAAAATGCTGTCTTCGAAAATTCCTGCATCTGAAAACCTTCCCATAGATCCTACATCAACCATTGTGATTTTTCTTCTGGCATCAGCTAAACACATCAAAACTACAGAAAACCTCTTTTTATAATTGAAAAATGAAGACCCTGATTTCGAAGGAGCCTTGATATATTACATGCTTGCCATCAAGAGCACCTAAGCAATTTTTGAATTGCCATAGGTCATCAAAATCCTTTGCATTTTTTTTCCAGTCGTTTTCTGTTGGTTCTGGCATAACATAAGGTTGCAATACGTTCCAAAGAACATCGCAAACTTCTTCTATAATTCTTGACACACTTTTTAATCCAATCCTGAAATTCTCTGCTATCGTCGTAAATGACTGGCCGGTTGCTAAATATCTGTAAAATAATAAAAAAAAACTTTTAACGATTACTCAAAACTAAATAAGTACCTAAATAAAAAATAATAACAGTTTTAACTTTTTAATTATGTGTATGTAATACTACAGTGATGTGTTTGTTACTTGTTTCAGTTACAACTGCCAAATGTCGATGGAAACAACTTAGAGACAACCATCGAGATGCATTAAAACGTCAAAATGCAACAAGGAGTGGACAGGCTAGAAAACAACGCAAGGAGTGGAAATATCAAAACGCCATGTCATTTCTTCTACCGTACATGTGTAACAGAGATCGAGCATCAAATTTTGAATCCTTAGCAGACTCGGCAAATGAGAATTCAAATCAGCTAAATATTGATGATAATTCTCAAGAATCAAGCGGTATGTTGCCATCAACATCAAATAATCCTATCTCTGTCAATGTTTTCGATGATTCGACAGCATCTGGTCCGATTCCATCCACATCGAGAAAAAGGAAGAACGATGAGATCCTAGATATATTGAGAAAAAATCAAGAAAACCGCGATCTTTTAAGACAAGAACGTATGGAAGTTAAAAATATGATGGGAGCCAGGGACAAGTATGATGAAATAGACTCTTTTTTCTTAAATTTGGCTGCGTCAACAAAAAAGTTGCCATACTATTTACAACTTCAAATTAAAAAAAATTGTTTTAATGCTGTAATAACAGCTGAAGAGACTAATTTGCAACAGTCCTGGTATTCTCCGAATAATTATGGTTACTCTACAAGCTCAACACCAACATCAGGCAATATAAATTCTTCGCATGTTGAAGAAACTGAGGCTACTACTGAACACTCATCAACATTACCACAAAATAACATCAATATATCCACTGCTACCGCTTCAGATGTTCCAGAAACTCAGAACACAGGAAGAAGCAGGTCCTCAAAATGGTCCTACAATGCCAAAAAGTTCTCCAAATGTTCTTAGCCAAGAAGAATTTAACAAAATTATTGGGTCAGATCTTGAGAGAAAGATGAGAAACCAAGTAGTAGGACCAACTAAGGAAGCTAAGATTTTGTATGAAATATTTAAGTATTTCTTGGCAAAACGAGAAGCAGAATTTGTAGTGACAAACGAGGGTGAGGTACCTGAAATAACAAATGAAAGCGAACAATCTCAAATAACAGAGGGACAAAAGGAATCTGAAATGGTAGAAGAGGATTACGGACTTCAAATAACAGATGAAGAAGAAGAAATGATGGATACATCAGATTTAGCCGCGATGAATCAGAAGAAAAAAATAATACAGGAAAAAGAATCTGAAACAGGAAATGAGAGAAAAGTGCCCGAAATGATAGATAGAAAAAAAGAACTTAAAATGCTGAAACAGAGAAAATAACCTGAAATTGCAGAAGAGATATTAGCATCTGAAACAACAGAAGAGAGAACAAAGATAATTGAAATAGAAAACGAAAAAGAAACTGATACGATAGAAATTAACGATTTGGTAAAAAATAATGAAAGCTACAATATGCATTGTGAACAACAGACATTTAATAAAGTTGAGACTAGAAATAATGAGGAAGAAGTAAGCAAATACATGAATCATCATCAATTAATATTACAAGAATTTGATGTCCCGGAAACAGCCGAAAATTTTGAAATTCTTGCTGAATTGAATGTAGAACCTGATCTTACCACTTCTTCACAACCTCCATTCGATTACGCTCAGTCTATACCGTCAACAAGTCGACAAGATATATTTTTTATTAATGATAAATGGGTACCTTTAGACACGACACCAATAGCAGTTGCAAAGGATAGTCCTTTAAAACAAACTCTGAATGAATTTTTAGTGTTTCCCAAAACTCCAATAAAAAAAAATAGAAGTAATCAAGAACATCGCTCATTTGTACTAACTAGCAAAGAATGGGAAAATGAAGAATTAAAAAACAGAATAAAAAACTCGAACTAATTCAATTAAAAGAGGAAAAAAAGAAACAACGATTAGAAAAGGCAAAAGAAAAGCGGCTAGACAAAGAACGTAAACAGGCTGAAACTTTGAAAAAAAAACTTACAAAAATAGAATCACGAAAGCAAAATGTTGCAAAGAAAAACCCAAAGATTATTCATAGCTGTAATGATATACCTATAGAAGTGAAAATTAAGAAAGAAAACACAAAGGAAAAACCGAAGATTATTGAGAACATATTAATCCAACCAGCCAATTATATTGTTAAAAAAAATACATTTACGCCAAAAGCAAAAATAGCAGAAATAGAAAATCAGGATATTAATAGAACAGATGACCTACAACAGAGTGCTAACCATATAAGTAAGCCAAGTAAATTTTCGATGCCATTGACAGACGAAGAGTTAGTGAAGATTCTTCAAGAAGACTGATTATCATTACCTTAGTTCATTTTTTTATGTATAGCCTTAATTTATAAGGCTTGCGTGTTTTAAATTCCTAAGTCTGTTCCAATTTCTTTATTATCTTTTATATATTTTCATTAAGAAATACCTAGGTAAATAAAATCTATTTAAACTTAAGTAGGAACCTATCATGCCAATGATTGCAGTGCCATTGTAAATGCCAATGATTATACTAAGTTACAGTGTCAATAAATGTACCGTAATGCCAATGACTGTACATTTAGGTAACTTTCTTTTATTTTGTATTTTATAATAATAAATAAAGATAAATTCTTAACGATAGTATCATTTTAGTAATCTGTTATTATCTGAAAACCCACTTATGCAAAATAAATTTGTATTTAATATTTATCCAATTAAATTTTTAAAGCCAAAGACAAAAGTCAGCATTAGATGCCAATCATTATACTGTTTACCCTAAATGTGTTCAAATCGGTTTTTTTATTTTGTTACTGCAAAAACATCAGAACACAAATTTAAAAAAGTAAAATTAGTCATTGGCACTCGTGCCAAGTAAATGTTCCTCCATACACATACTTAGATCAATGATTGGCACGTCAGATTTTTAGGTTATCTTGTAATTTTTGCTACAATAGCATTAAAAAACGTAAATTTCATTGATGTTTAATCAAAATATAAATTACTTTACATATGAAGGGCACAGGGGAAAAATATGCAATGTCACATTTTTATGTTTTTTGAACTGGCAATGCCATTGTGAAGTATAAATTTGGTAGAACGAAACGCCAAAACACACTTTGCAGGAACATGCATAGTCACGTAGTAATATTCATAGTAAAATATTGATACAGTGCAAAAACAAGAACAACAAGTGCAATGTCCAACTCGTACAGGAGAAAAATAAGCATTGTCCATCGCTGTCAGGTTGACGTTTGTGTAAAGACGTCTTGATTTTTGAGGTTATTTTGTTCGTCTCGTTGTGTTGTGTCCCGTGTGTTTAATATTATATTTTTATTGAAAATGTCGTCAGAAGAAGAAAACGAGGTTAATCTGAAGCAACCTACCAAAAAACGTAAACTTTACGGTCGATTGTCGGACGTTAATAAGAAGATTAGACTTCAAAGTCATGAAACTGGTCCAAGTTGTAATTGCAAGAGATACAAGTGTTTTGAAACTGTGAATGAGGAACAAAGGGCTAGAATTTTGAAGGATTTCAACCTGTTGCCATCTAGGGATGAACAAAACCTTTATTTATGTGGTTTAATAAGTGTTTTGGAAATTCAAAGACGACCTAGAAAAGAAGAACCTGAGGCTAAGTTACATACAGCAAATTACGCTTACAGAGTGAGAGTTGTAGACGAAACGCAGCAGCTTGATGTGCCAGTGTGTGCCTCAGCATTTATTGCATTACATGGAGTAACAAGACAAAGAATATGTACAATAAAAAAATCGTTACTCACAACAGGTAAAGCCCCAACTGACATGAGAGGAAAACATTGCAACCGTCCGAAAAAACTGAGTCCAATGCTTAAATATAAGGTCATGGATCACATAAGGTCATTTCGTGGAAGAAAAAGCCATTACAGCTTACATGACAGCTCAAAAATGTATCTACCAGAGGAGTTGAATGTCAAGAAAATGTATGATATGTTCGAAGACAAAAATCAACTATCCTACGAAACATATCGATCTATATTCGTTAATCATTTTAACATAGGATTTGGATATCCAAGAAGTGATACCTGCAGCACTTGTGATGAATTTCTGGCTAAGGCAAAAGTTCTTGCAGTAAATCTAAAGAATGCTTCCGAACTCGGGCTTGGATTTTATATAGTGCGGCACGAATTTTGATATTTCAAGGACGCCATTAGTTACATTTAATCAATCTGAATTCAACTGTATTATTCATTTTGTGCGGAAACTTACAGTTTTAAGGTTATGATTTTTTTTAAATTTTCGATTCTATTAGAAATTTCACCATTGTTCATAACTATCTGTCATTTCGTTCAGTAATTGTAATGATAATATGAGTATTGCCATAGGAAAAATGAATTTAGACATGTTTGGTAGTATAATTAAAAGGAATGTTATAGTTTTAATGACGTTTCTGAACGTAACTGTCAAATAATGATGACAGGTTGACGTTGTTCGCCGTTGAATTTTTTACCATTCCGTTTCCTTCTGTGTCTCGTGAATGTTTTCTTGTGTGTTTCTCCGTATTTTATTAACGACCCTTGCGTGCCCCTGGACTCAGTTTTCTTGCTCAATCGATATACCACTGCCTGCCTACTGGACTACTGTATTTGCCTTTCGATTGGACGTATTTTGTTTTGCTACGATGGCTGAACCAACACCATCAACAAGTGCTGCTGCTGTCGCCGAATGTGCTGGCGGCGGAGACGCTGCACCGGCTACGTCATTACCCGATGACGAGTCTCCATATGTGCGGAGACATCTTTACTCGGAAGAAGTTTGCAGCATGTGGAACCTGGCAAGAATTGTGCGCCAGTTAGGAACTCGCGAACAATGCATTGAGTTCGCAGTTCAAGAAGGCCTCGTACCCGAGAAAAAAATGTGCCGCAGGCATCGTACTCCGATGAGTATTGAGTACTCAACGAATAAAACGGTTGGAGCTTTTGTGTGTAACAAAGGCAACTGTAGAGCCACATCGCGCATTAGCCGAGCCAAAGGCACATGGTTCGAAAATGCCAAAATCACCATCCCACAGATATTTTACTTAATATATTGTTTTGCGTATAGATTCTCATACGATCACGCCATTCATGAAGACCCTACAAGGGATGAGAGAGAGGAATGCCTCAGCAGAGTGACTGTCTGTGACTGGTACAGTTACTGCCGGGAGGTCATTGTTTCATACCAAATTACCAAGGAGGAGAACACTGGAAAAATTGGTGGGCCTGGAAAAGTTGTCCAGATAGATGAAAGCAAATTTGGAAAGAGAAAATATAATAAAGGTGAGTTTCTTATACTTCTTTTCCTTGTATTGGATGTTATGATATAGTCTAATATTTGGGGGAATCCGACTTGGTAAACCCCGACTTCACATAGTCTTGTTTGCCCTATACTCGAGTGTTTTTTTAATAGCCGGAGGCGCGGAGGGAGGGCAGCCCCTGCCCGCTGTAAGCAACCTTGGCTTCGGCTCGCATGGTGCCCGTGTATTCTTACGCAAGGGCAGAGGGGCTGCACATCCCGCAGCGCCGGAGATGTTGCATTCCAAAATGGCCCTATAGGAAAATTGTGACTTATTGACTTTATTTAACAATTTGTTTCATTTGTTACAGGAAGGCGCATTGAAGGTCACTGGGTCCTGGGAATGATTGAAGATGGGAGTGAAGACCTTCGGCTGGAAGTATGTCCAGATAATGTGAGGAGTTCTGAAGTCCTCATTCCATTAATTTATCTTCATTACTTTTGGCTGCAACTTGGTCCATATAGATTCACATACTACTGGTATTATTTCGGAGAGCGTAGAACGGCCTATTCTATAGCTTTTTGACAATATGTAGTTCCGGTTATAAGAAATGTGAAAATAAATAAAAATATCAAATAATATTGAGGTTATTTTGTTCGTCTCGTTGTGTTGTGTCCCGTGTGTTTAATATTATATTTTTATTGAAAATGTCGTCAGAAGAAGAAAACGAGGTTAATCTGAAGCAACCTACCAAAAAACGTAAACTTTACGGTCGATTGTCGGACGTTAATAAGAAGATTAGACTTCAAAGTCATGAAACTGGTCCAAGTTGTAATTGCAAGAGATACAAGTGTTTTGAAACTGTGAATGAGGAACAAAGGGCTAGAATTTTGAAGGATTTCAACCTGTTGCCATCTAGGGATGAACAAAACCTTTATTTATGTGGTTTAATAAGTGTTTTGGAAATTCAAAGACGACCTAGAAAAGAAGAACCTGAGGCTAAGTTACATACAGCAAATTACGCTTACAGAGTGAGAGTTGTAGACGAAACGCAGCAGCTTGATGTGCCAGTGTGTGCCTCAGCATTTATTGCATTACATGGAGTAACAAGACAAAGAATATGTACAATAAAAAAATCGTTACTCACAACAGGTAAAGCCCCAACTGACATGAGAGGAAAACATTGCAACCGTCCGAAAAAACTGAGTCCAATGCTTAAATATAAGGTCATGGATCACATAAGGTCATTTCGTGGAAGAAAAAGCCATTACAGCTTACATGACAGCTCAAAAATGTATCTACCAGAGGAGTTGAATGTCAAGAAAATGTATGATATGTTCGAAGACAAAAATCAACTATCCTACGAAACATATCGATCTATATTCGTTAATCATTTTAACATAGGATTTGGATATCCAAGAAGTGATACCTGCAGCACTTGTGATGAATTTCTGGCTAAGGCAAAAGTTCTTGCAGTAAATCTAAAGAATGCTTCCGAACTCGGGCTTGGATTTTATATAGTGCGGCACGAATTTTGATATTTCAAGGACGCCATTAGTTACATTTAATCAATCTGAATTCAACTGTATTATTCATTTTGTGCGGAAACTTACAGTTTTAAGGTTATGATTTTTTTTAAATTTTCGATTCTATTAGAAATTTCACCATTGTTCATAACTATCTGTCATTTCGTTCAGTAATTGTAATGATAATATGAGTATTGCCATAGGAAAAATGAATTTAGACATGTTTGGTAGTATAATTAAAAGGAATGTTATAGTTTTAATGACGTTTCTGAACGTAACTGTCAAATAATGATGACAGGTTGACGTTGTTCGCCGTTGAATTTTTTACCATTCCGTTTCCTTCTGTGTCTCGTGAATGTTTTCTTGTGTGTTTCTCCGTATTTTATTAACGACCCTTGCGTGCCCCTGGACTCAGTTTTCTTGCTCAATCGATATACCACTGCCTGCCTACTGGACTACTGTATTTGCCTTTCGATTGGACGTATTTTGTTTTGCTACGATGGCTGAACCAACACCATCAACAAGTGCTGCTGCTGTCGCCGAATGTGCTGGCGGCGGAGACGCTGCACCGGCTACGTCATTACCCGATGACGAGTCTCCATATGTGCGGAGACATCTTTACTCGGAAGAAGTTTGCAGCATGTGGAACCTGGCAAGAATTGTGCGCCAGTTAGGAACTCGCGAACAATGCATTGAGTTCGCAGTTCAAGAAGGCCTCGTACCCGAGAAAAAAATGTGCCGCAGGCATCGTACTCCGATGAGTATTGAGTACTCAACGAATAAAACGGTTGGAGCTTTTGTGTGTAACAAAGGCAACTGTAGAGCCACATCGCGCATTAGCCGAGCCAAAGGCACATGGTTCGAAAATGCCAAAATCACCATCCCACAGATATTTTACTTAATATATTGTTTTGCGTATAGATTCTCATACGATCACGCCATTCATGAAGACCCTACAAGGGATGAGAGAGAGGAATGCCTCAGCAGAGTGACTGTCTGTGACTGGTACAGTTACTGCCGGGAGGTCATTGTTTCATACCAAATTACCAAGGAGGAGAACACTGGAAAAATTGGTGGGCCTGGAAAAGTTGTCCAGATAGATGAAAGCAAATTTGGAAAGAGAAAATATAATAAAGGTGAGTTTCTTATACTTCTTTTCCTTGTATTGGATGTTATGATATAGTCTAATATTTGGGGGAATCCGACTTGGTAAACCCCGACTTCACATAGTCTTGTTTGCCCTATACTCGAGTGTTTTTTTAATAGCCGGAGGCGCGGAGGGAGGGCAGCCCCTGCCCGCTGTAAGCAACCTTGGCTTCGGCTCGCATGGTGCCCGTGTATTCTTACGCAAGGGCAGAGGGGCTGCACATCCCGCAGCGCCGGAGATGTTGCATTCCAAAATGGCCCTATAGGAAAATTGTGACTTATTGACTTTATTTAACAATTTGTTTCATTTGTTACAGGAAGGCGCATTGAAGGTCACTGGGTCCTGGGAATGATTGAAGATGGGAGTGAAGACCTTCGGCTGGAAGTATGTCCAGATAATGTGAGGAGTTCTGAAGTCCTCATTCCATTAATTTATCTTCATTACTTTTGGCTGCAACTTGGTCCATATAGATTCACATACTACTGGTATTATTTCGGAGAGCGTAGAACGGCCTATTCTATAGCTTTTTGACAATATGTAGTTCCGGTTATAAGAAATGTGAAAATAAATAAAAATATCAAATAATATTAGTTAATAAAATAAAATAACTTTTAATAGGATCTGTTATATTTGTTTTATTTACACTTACACAGGCAAAGATAAAATGGAAAAATTTGCGAGACACACATCGTGAAAAATTAAAAAATATCAAGAAGACAAAAAGTGGACAGTCACAAAAACAAATAAAACCTTGGAAGTACATGAGTCACATGGAATTTTGCTTCCATATATGACAAATGCGGAACGAGATACAAATATTACACCACATCCTGATATTTCGACAAGTTTGGAGAAAACGGCTAATGACAGATGTTAGTAGAGATTCAGCAGATTCGATAACAGCCCAAAAAAGAAGGAAGACGAATGAAATAATTCATAATGACGAAGATTTGTAAAAAAATTTGAAAGAAATGGATGATAATCGAGCAAAACGAACTGCGGTGATGAGTTACGTAAAGAAGTACTTACATCAGGTGATCCCTTGAAAGCTTTTTTTGATTCAATGTACCATAGTACAAAGCAGATGCCGTTTTATAAAAGAACAATAAAAAGAAAGTTGTTTCAATTGGTAATGGATGCTGAAAACAATAGTGCCAATACAAACTATTCATATTCCGGTTACTTACAAGTCAGACAAATTATTCTTCTGAACACGCTTCTGCTTCACCTGAATTCAGCGGTTCTGGTTTGCAGCAAATTGGAATTGGAGAACATACTACTCGTAGCCAAAACGAAGAGATCCTAGATTCAATGCCTGCCGTTGAAATCACTCCAAGCGATGGAGTCTTAGCTTAATGTAATGAAGAGACGTTCTCTTGTACTAATAGCTTCTCTATAATTAATAACTTCTCTATAAAATAAACCCTTAAATGCATAGTTTATCAAAATTGATAACATTACTTTCCGCGCTCAGAAATTCTACATACTTCTCTATCTTTCGAAATGTTTAGTTTTTGAACGTTTCTTCATCTGTCACGAATCGATCTGTCAATTTGAAAAAATACAAGGCGCGCTAAATTTGCTTATACTTTGACATTTGTCGCCATTGGTCGTACAGTTCACGAAGTTAACTTTTTCTGATTTTTCATCGGAATAAATCAAATAGATAATAACATAATCTTCTGCCAAAAAAATATATTTTGAGGGGTAAGAATCTATAGTTTGTGTTTTTACATTGGATATGGTGGTTTTTTTTTGCACGTATACTTAGTTATCAAAAAATGCTAATGTATGCAGTCTGGGGATATTTTTTTCCTAATATGAAAAATTACTATTATTGGACTTTTGGCAATTTTATTTATTGGTACAGTGGAGCGTCGATTATCCGAACGTCGCCCAACGGAACGACCGCTTAAGGTCTTCGCACATTATAACAACTCACCGGCGACTCGACTCTATGCTAGACATTGAAATTTAAGCCCTGTATCGTATGTTCAAGGTTCAATTTCAAAAAATGATTATAAAGTAGTGTACAACGAGTGGCCTACGCATCGTACACTAGAGGTCAACCCCGACACGTTTGTCACGCAATGACCATACGTCGTCCACGCAACGACCACACGTTGTCCACGTAACGACTATGCGTTTGCGACTGTCGCGTGACGGGCAACCATTTGCCAGCCCACCCGTCCGCCCCGTGCCTTCCCCCCGCCCGCCATCATTCACTATAGAATCGAAGGACGGAGTGCACGTTGGCGGTACACGGTGATATTTTTCGAAAATCATGCAGAAAGAAAAGTTGATAGAAGAAGTGCGAAAATATCCGCTACTATACGACCTTCGTGATCCGAAATATAGTGACGTACATAAGAAGGAAAAGGCATGGAATGAAATCGCTATTGTATTGTCGCAACCAGGTAAGAATTTTTTTCTACTCCGGTACATTTATCTGTTAATTATATAGTCCCGAACACCTATATAAAAGCTAGTCTTATTCAATTGCAAAAAAGTCTATCTAGTCTTTTTTGCAATTGAATTTTGCAAAAACTAACTGTCATATGTGACTATACAACTTCCCGCTCTTAATTATGCGGTATTGCTGTGTTTGTTATATTTAATCCCTAGTCGTAGAAAAAGTTTTGTATGCGACGTTGCATTAACACTCACCACGCCACTCAACATTTTTGAACCCTCTACAACTATTACATAAAATACTATTAACATAATTAATTTCTATTTGTGACGTTTTCAGTGTTGGTATTGAGTTATTGATTTTGCCATAATCTACAGAAATTCAGCTATCGAACAAATAAATATGTGTGATTCTAATAGATATTAAAAATAATGTTAAAACTTATAAGTCATTTCATTAAAGTACATTGTTAAGAAAATTTAATTCAACCTGTTACATCCAAAAAGTAGGTATGTTATTGTACAGTTAACAGTACCTACGATTTTCTACTTGGACACTCGAAAAATCTTGGTTTATCGTAAAAATTAGTTTTTTCACATACAGTAATATAAAATCCCAGAATTTACTGATATAAAATATTAAATCTACGTCATATATATTTTATTTTTAGTTTGGGTTTCTGTATGTTATAATAAAGTGCCTTACGTTTATTTAATATAGGTAATCAGTAATAAAATCCCAGCTTAGTATAGAAACTTGTTTAATATTCTTAATAAGCCAATAATATTATAACCAACTTCTTACGATTATTACATATTAATTATCCATGATCTATATTAAATGCTGCCACGGAACTCGTCCTTCGGGAGATTGAAAATAAGTTGCAAACATATCACGAGTTTCAAAAGCAGATGCCGAAGATTCACTTATATCTTCTGGAATTGTACTTAGATTACTTAGTAATCTCTGTTCATCATCATTATTGGCCGAACTCTGCCTTGTGTTGACTTCATCATCGGATGTTATATTATAACACCGCATGACATTGTGTAAAATACACGTCGCAAAGACCACAATATCAACATATTTTGGGTGTAAATGCAAATTCTTATTATAAATTCCAAATTTTTGATATAAGATGCCGAACGCGTTTTCAACTACTCTGCGAGCTCGCGATAAGCGATTATTGTATATTCTTTCCTTTTCTGAAATGCCACTTGAACGTGGATATGGTCGCAATAAATTCCTTTTTAAAGGAAACGCTTCGTCGGCTACAAAAACATGTGGCATTATTATTTCAGTACCAGGTAATGGTGTGTCAGTTGGAATATTAAATGTATTCATTTCAATCGCTCTTCCTAATCTTGACGATGCCAAAATTCCGCCATCACTATTCTTGCCATAGGCCCCTATATCGACAGCTATAAATCTGTATTTATCATCGACGACAGCCATGAGGACGATAGAGAAGTGTTTTTTATAATTAAAAAATAGCGAGCCGCTGCTAGGAGGGGCAATTATGTTTACATGTTTGCCGTCGATGGCACCTATGCAGTTTGGAAAATTCCATTTTTTATTGAAACCATCTGCGATTCTTTTCCAGTCTTCGGTAGTAGGTGTGGGCATGAACTTCCCCTTCATTGTATTTATAATCGCATTGCACACATCTTTTAATATCGACCGGATGGTACTTTCGCCTAACCGAAAGCTTGAACTCATAGTCCTAAATGAACAGCCACTAATCAAGTACCTGAAACAACCAATTTTTCTTTATATTTATATTATTTTGTTACAGCGTCAGAATGTAAGAAGATATGGCAAAACTTAAGGGAATATCATAGAAGAGCCATTAAAAAGAAAGCAACTAAAAGTGGTCAGAGTGCTAATACTAATAAAAAATGGCAATATGAAACTGAAATGTCTTTTTTATTACCACATTATAAAGAACGGTCTACAGTGACGTCAGTGGACAACACAGATGATGGTGATGATGAAAATAGCTTATCTGCTGCGGAAATTCTTGCCAATGTGACTAATAATGAAGAATCTCAAGACTCGTCAATTATCTCGGAGCGTCCTGAATCTTCGGTGTCTATGTACGATTCATCTAGATCAGTGTTTCCTGACATTCCAAAAACGACAAAACGAAAGAAATTGCAAGAAACAAGTGCATCGGCGGTTTTAATGGAATATTTATTAAAAAAAAAAGACGATGAAGATGGAAAGCAGAATGACGAAATGGATAATTTTTTTTTAAGTATTTCTAGCACAGTAAAAAAATTATCTACCTATAATCAAGCACTTTTAAAGTCAAGAATTTTTAATTTAGTTTCGGAAGCTGAAATACAAGAACTGCAAAATAATCCAAACTGTTACTATGATGATTTGTTTGCACCAGGAACTTCTGGCTACACAACTCAAAACCTAAATGCAGATACTACCGGTAGTAGCTACACAACTCAAAACCTAAATGCAGGTACTACCGGTAGTAGCTACACAACTCAAAACCTAAATGCAGGTACTACCGGTAGTAGCTACACAACTCAAAACCTAAATGCAGGTACTACCGGTAGTAGCACCGCTAGCACCCAACAGCAAAATACAACGCCTATGGAAGAATCGGGTTGATGGTTCTTCTTAACACAATTAAAGTAAAATTGCTTTGCTTTGATTTATCCTTTAACTTGATATATAAATAAATACATATAAATTATAAAAAAGTTTCTTATTGCTTACCTTAATGTCACTGCCAGCTTTTCTTCCGGTGATACAGCTTCTCTAAATCGCGTGTTTCTTTTGTAGATGTCGTCCTCAATAATATTAAGTATATAATAAAACAAGTATCTCGGCATACGGAAATAGATATAGAATTTTTCTTCGTCATCTAGCAGACGTTTCCGGATATTCCAATATTCCCCTTCTGATTTCCTTTGTCGCAACATATCATGTACCCAATATCTTCTTTTCCTGCTGTTTCGTTCATTTTCATTATCAAATATAATAGCTATAATCGCCAGTTCACTGAATGTAAAGTTCGACATTTCATAAGCAACACGACTTCTTTGGACAAAATTTAACCGAAAACTGAGGTTAGACGAGTTGTCTGTTGAATAACCCACTCGTTGGCACCGCGTTGGCCACTCCTTGACACCGCGTTGGCCACTCCTTGACACCGCGTTGTCCACTAGTGACCATTGGGTGGATCAACTAGTTGACTACTCATCGAGAGTGTGAGTAGAGTTGCTGCCGCGTTGGCGTGGAGTTGTTATAATGTGCGAAGACCTCCGAACGTAGTAACGCGCGGGTCTCGCGCGCGCCGCCTGCGCTTTAGTTTTAGCCCACTTGTCGCGACTCGTTCACTTGTTATTGTACTCGTATGTCACTTCCGAGTAACCGCTCCGCTAGTCGATAAACTAAATTTTGCCGCGTGAAAGTAAACTCTTTCTTTAAAATGCCTAAACGTAAACGTGTTATCCTTTCTATGAAAGATAAATACGAGATTAATAAACGGTTACAGGAAGGCGAATCTGCAACCAAGTTATCCATTGAATATCAAGTTGGTAAGTCTACCATTACGGATATAAAAAAACAAAAGACGAGCATAAGTATCTTTATATCCCAGCTCGCTTCTTCTGACGGATCCTCGAGTCGTAAAACGATGAAACTTGCCTCAAACACGAATTTAGATGATGCTGTATATAAGTGGTTTACTCAAAAAAGATGCCAAGGAGAAGCTATTTCTGGCTCAATACTGTGTGAAAAAGCAGTTCAATTTAACGAAAAACTAGGAGGGACGTCTAATTTTCAAGCAAGCACAGGCTGGTTAAAACGATTTAAGTCAAGACATGGCATTCGTGAGCTTCAAATACAAGGAGAAAAACTATCTGCTGATTCATCAGCAGCTGAATCATTCAAAATCAAACTAAGGGATATACTGAACCAAGAAAATTACGCTCTGGAAAACGTTTACAATGCAGACGAAACCGGGCTTGATTGGAAAGCTTTGCCGCGAAAAACTCTTGCTTCACGTCGTGAATTAGCAGCACCTGGTCCTAAAATAAGTAAGGATCGTATCACTGCCTTAGCATGCGCTAATGCTACTGGCAGCCACCGATTGCAGCGCCGGAGATGTTGCATTCCAAAATGGCCCTATAGGAAAATTGTGACTTATTGACTTTATTTAACAATTTGTTTCATTTGTTACAGGAAGGCGCATTGAAGGTCACTGGGTCCTGGGAATGATTGAAGATGGGAGTGAAGACCTTCGGCTGGAAGTATGTCCAGATAATGTGAGGAGTTCTGAAGTCCTCATTCCATTAATTTATCTTCATTACTTTTGGCTGCAACTTGGTCCATATAGATTCACATACTACTGGTATTATTTCGGAGAGCGTAGAACGGCCTATTCTATAGCTTTTTGACAATATGTAGTTCCGGTTATAAGAAATGTGAAAATAAATAAAAATATCAAATAATATTAGTTAATAAAATAAAATAACTTTTAATAGGATCTGTTATATTTGTTTTATTTACACTTACACAGGCAAAGATAAAATGGAAAAATTTGCGAGACACACATCGTGAAAAATTAAAAAATATCAAGAAGACAAAAAGTGGACAGTCACAAAAACAAATAAAACCTTGGAAGTACATGAGTCACATGGAATTTTGCTTCCATATATGACAAATGCGGAACGAGATACAAATATTACACCACATCCTGATATTTCGACAAGTTTGGAGAAAACGGCTAATGACAGATGTTAGTAGAGATTCAGCAGATTCGATAACAGCCCAAAAAAGAAGGAAGACGAATGAAATAATTCATAATGACGAAGATTTGTAAAAAAATTTGAAAGAAATGGATGATAATCGAGCAAAACGAACTGCGGTGATGAGTTACGTAAAGAAGTACTTACATCAGGTGATCCCTTGAAAGCTTTTTTTGATTCAATGTACCATAGTACAAAGCAGATGCCGTTTTATAAAAGAACAATAAAAAGAAAGTTGTTTCAATTGGTAATGGATGCTGAAAACAATAGTGCCAATACAAACTATTCATATTCCGGTTACTTACAAGTCAGACAAATTATTCTTCTGAACACGCTTCTGCTTCACCTGAATTCAGCGGTTCTGGTTTGCAGCAAATTGGAATTGGAGAACATACTACTCGTAGCCAAAACGAAGAGATCCTAGATTCAATGCCTGCCGTTGAAATCACTCCAAGCGATGGAGTCTTAGCTTAATGTAATGAAGAGACGTTCTCTTGTACTAATAGCTTCTCTATAATTAATAACTTCTCTATAAAATAAACCCTTAAATGCATAGTTTATCAAAATTGATAACATTACTTTCCGCGCTCAGAAATTCTACATACTTCTCTATCTTTCGAAATGTTTAGTTTTTGAACGTTTCTTCATCTGTCACGAATCGATCTGTCAATTTGAAAAAATACAAGGCGCGCTAAATTTGCTTATACTTTGACATTTGTCGCCATTGGTCGTACAGTTCACGAAGTTAACTTTTTCTGATTTTTCATCGGAATAAATCAAATAGATAATAACATAATCTTCTGCCAAAAAAATATATTTTGAGGGGTAAGAATCTATAGTTTGTGTTTTTACATTGGATATGGTGGTTTTTTTTTGCACGTATACTTAGTTATCAAAAAATGCTAATGTATGCAGTCTGGGGATATTTTTTTCCTAATATGAAAAATTACTATTATTGGACTTTTGGCAATTTTATTTATTGGTACAGTGGAGCGTCGATTATCCGAACGTCGCCCAACGGAACGACCGCTTAAGGTCTTCGCACATTATAACAACTCACCGGCGACTCGACTCTATGCTAGACATTGAAATTTAAGCCCTGTATCGTATGTTCAAGGTTCAATTTCAAAAAATGATTATAAAGTAGTGTACAACGAGTGGCCTACGCATCGTACACTAGAGGTCAACCCCGACACGTTTGTCACGCAATGACCATACGTCGTCCACGCAACGACCACACGTTGTCCACGTAACGACTATGCGTTTGCGACTGTCGCGTGACGGGCAACCATTTGCCAGCCCACCCGTCCGCCCCGTGCCTTCCCCCCGCCCGCCATCATTCACTATAGAATCGAAGGACGGAGTGCACGTTGGCGGTACACGGTGATATTTTTCGAAAATCATGCAGAAAGAAAAGTTGATAGAAGAAGTGCGAAAATATCCGCTACTATACGACCTTCGTGATCCGAAATATAGTGACGTACATAAGAAGGAAAAGGCATGGAATGAAATCGCTATTGTATTGTCGCAACCAGGTAAGAATTTTTTTCTACTCCGGTACATTTATCTGTTAATTATATAGTCCCGAACACCTATATAAAAGCTAGTCTTATTCAATTGCAAAAAAGTCTATCTAGTCTTTTTTGCAATTGAATTTTGCAAAAACTAACTGTCATATGTGACTATACAACTTCCCGCTCTTAATTATGCGGTATTGCTGTGTTTGTTATATTTAATCCCTAGTCGTAGAAAAAGTTTTGTATGCGACGTTGCATTAACACTCACCACGCCACTCAACATTTTTGAACCCTCTACAACTATTACATAAAATACTATTAACATAATTAATTTCTATTTGTGACGTTTTCAGTGTTGGTATTGAGTTATTGATTTTGCCATAATCTACAGAAATTCAGCTATCGAACAAATAAATATGTGTGATTCTAATAGATATTAAAAATAATGTTAAAACTTATAAGTCATTTCATTAAAGTACATTGTTAAGAAAATTTAATTCAACCTGTTACATCCAAAAAGTAGGTATGTTATTGTACAGTTAACAGTACCTACGATTTTCTACTTGGACACTCGAAAAATCTTGGTTTATCGTAAAAATTAGTTTTTTCACATACAGTAATATAAAATCCCAGAATTTACTGATATAAAATATTAAATCTACGTCATATATATTTTATTTTTAGTTTGGGTTTCTGTATGTTATAATAAAGTGCCTTACGTTTATTTAATATAGGTAATCAGTAATAAAATCCCAGCTTAGTATAGAAACTTGTTTAATATTCTTAATAAGCCAATAATATTATAACCAACTTCTTACGATTATTACATATTAATTATCCATGATCTATATTAAATGCTGCCACGGAACTCGTCCTTCGGGAGATTGAAAATAAGTTGCAAACATATCACGAGTTTCAAAAGCAGATGCCGAAGATTCACTTATATCTTCTGGAATTGTACTTAGATTACTTAGTAATCTCTGTTCATCATCATTATTGGCCGAACTCTGCCTTGTGTTGACTTCATCATCGGATGTTATATTATAACACCGCATGACATTGTGTAAAATACACGTCGCAAAGACCACAATATCAACATATTTTGGGTGTAAATGCAAATTCTTATTATAAATTCCAAATTTTTGATATAAGATGCCGAACGCGTTTTCAACTACTCTGCGAGCTCGCGATAAGCGATTATTGTATATTCTTTCCTTTTCTGAAATGCCACTTGAACGTGGATATGGTCGCAATAAATTCCTTTTTAAAGGAAACGCTTCGTCGGCTACAAAAACATGTGGCATTATTATTTCAGTACCAGGTAATGGTGTGTCAGTTGGAATATTAAATGTATTCATTTCAATCGCTCTTCCTAATCTTGACGATGCCAAAATTCCGCCATCACTATTCTTGCCATAGGCCCCTATATCGACAGCTATAAATCTGTATTTATCATCGACGACAGCCATGAGGACGATAGAGAAGTGTTTTTTATAATTAAAAAATAGCGAGCCGCTGCTAGGAGGGGCAATTATGTTTACATGTTTGCCGTCGATGGCACCTATGCAGTTTGGAAAATTCCATTTTTTATTGAAACCATCTGCGATTCTTTTCCAGTCTTCGGTAGTAGGTGTGGGCATGAACTTCCCCTTCATTGTATTTATAATCGCATTGCACACATCTTTTAATATCGACCGGATGGTACTTTCGCCTAACCGAAAGCTTGAACTCATAGTCCTAAATGAACAGCCACTAATCAAGTACCTGAAACAACCAATTTTTCTTTATATTTATATTATTTTGTTACAGCGTCAGAATGTAAGAAGATATGGCAAAACTTAAGGGAATATCATAGAAGAGCCATTAAAAAGAAAGCAACTAAAAGTGGTCAGAGTGCTAATACTAATAAAAAATGGCAATATGAAACTGAAATGTCTTTTTTATTACCACATTATAAAGAACGGTCTACAGTGACGTCAGTGGACAACACAGATGATGGTGATGATGAAAATAGCTTATCTGCTGCGGAAATTCTTGCCAATGTGACTAATAATGAAGAATCTCAAGACTCGTCAATTATCTCGGAGCGTCCTGAATCTTCGGTGTCTATGTACGATTCATCTAGATCAGTGTTTCCTGACATTCCAAAAACGACAAAACGAAAGAAATTGCAAGAAACAAGTGCATCGGCGGTTTTAATGGAATATTTATTAAAAAAAAAGACGATGAAGATGGAAAGCAGAATGACGAAATGGATAATTTTTTTTTAAGTATTTCTAGCACAGTAAAAAAATTATCTACCTATAATCAAGCACTTTTAAAGTCAAGAATTTTTAATTTAGTTTCGGAAGCTGAAATACAAGAACTGCAAAATAATCCAAACTGTTACTATGATGATTTGTTTGCACCAGGAACTTCTGGCTACACAACTCAAAACCTAAATGCAGATACTACCGGTAGTAGCTACACAACTCAAAACCTAAATGCAGGTACTACCGGTAGTAGCTACACAACTCAAAACCTAAATGCAGGTACTACCGGTAGTAGCTACACAACTCAAAACCTAAATGCAGGTACTACCGGTAGTAGCACCGCTAGCACCCAACAGCAAAATACAACGCCTATGGAAGAATCGGGTTGATGGTTCTTCTTAACACAATTAAAGTAAAATTGCTTTGCTTTGATTTATCCTTTAACTTGATATATAAATAAATACATATAAATTATAAAAAAGTTTCTTATTGCTTACCTTAATGTCACTGCCAGCTTTTCTTCCGGTGATACAGCTTCTCTAAATCGCGTGTTTCTTTTGTAGATGTCGTCCTCAATAATATTAAGTATATAATAAAACAAGTATCTCGGCATACGGAAATAGATATAGAATTTTTCTTCGTCATCTAGCAGACGTTTCCGGATATTCCAATATTCCCCTTCTGATTTCCTTTGTCGCAACATATCATGTACCCAATATCTTCTTTTCCTGCTGTTTCGTTCATTTTCATTATCAAATATAATAGCTATAATCGCCAGTTCACTGAATGTAAAGTTCGACATTTCATAAGCAACACGACTTCTTTGGACAAAATTTAACCGAAAACTGAGGTTAGACGAGTTGTCTGTTGAATAACCCACTCGTTGGCACCGCGTTGGCCACTCCTTGACACCGCGTTGGCCACTCCTTGACACCGCGTTGTCCACTAGTGACCATTGGGTGGATCAACTAGTTGACTACTCATCGAGAGTGTGAGTAGAGTTGCTGCCGCGTTGGCGTGGAGTTGTTATAATGTGCGAAGACCTCCGAACGTAGTAACGCGCGGGTCTCGCGCGCGCCGCCTGCGCTTTAGTTTTAGCCCACTTGTCGCGACTCGTTCACTTGTTATTGTACTCGTATGTCACTTCCGAGTAACCGCTCCGCTAGTCGATAAACTAAATTTTGCCGCGTGAAAGTAAACTCTTTCTTTAAAATGCCTAAACGTAAACGTGTTATCCTTTCTATGAAAGATAAATACGAGATTAATAAACGGTTACAGGAAGGCGAATCTGCAACCAAGTTATCCATTGAATATCAAGTTGGTAAGTCTACCATTACGGATATAAAAAAACAAAAGACGAGCATAAGTATCTTTATATCCCAGCTCGCTTCTTCTGACGGATCCTCGAGTCGTAAAACGATGAAACTTGCCTCAAACACGAATTTAGATGATGCTGTATATAAGTGGTTTACTCAAAAAAGATGCCAAGGAGAAGCTATTTCTGGCTCAATACTGTGTGAAAAAGCAGTTCAATTTAACGAAAAACTAGGAGGGACGTCTAATTTTCAAGCAAGCACAGGCTGGTTAAAACGATTTAAGTCAAGACATGGCATTCGTGAGCTTCAAATACAAGGAGAAAAACTATCTGCTGATTCATCAGCAGCTGAATCATTCAAAATCAAACTAAGGGATATACTGAACCAAGAAAATTACGCTCTGGAAAACGTTTACAATGCAGACGAAACCGGGCTTGATTGGAAAGCTTTGCCGCGAAAAACTCTTGCTTCACGTCGTGAATTAGCAGCACCTGGTCCTAAAATAAGTAAGGATCGTATCACTGCCTTAGCATGCGCTAATGCTACTGGCAGCCACCGATTGCCCATGCTTGTAATTGGTAAAAGTAAGAAACCACGTTGTTTCAAGCACGTTAATATGTCTGCCATGCCTATCGTTTATACTTCGCAAAAGAGTGCTTGGATGGATAGTACAATTTTCGTGGAATGGTTTATAGAAACTTTTATTCCCTCTGTAAAAGCCCACCAATCGAAAAAAGGTAAAAGAGAGAAAACATTATTGCTTCTTGATAACGCCGCAATTCATCCATCATGTGTCATCCTAAATGAAAAAGACGAGTTTATATAAAAGTCATGTTTCTTCCACCTAACGTGACTTCATTATTACAGCCCATGGATCAAGGCGTTATTGAGACTTTCAAACGGTATTATAGAATTGTTACGTAAGTTACTTTTAGAAAAAGAAGAGGATGGAGAAGAAAGCCTGATAAGAAATCATAAAAAGATTGATTTAAAAGATGCGTCCTATATGATCGGAACAGCATGGGACAGTGTAAAAGAACAGAACTTGAAAAAAGCGTGGAATAAAATTTTGGGTATAGGGGAAGATCCTCAAACTAGATGTGATAATGAGTAACACGAAGATGTATCTGAAATTATAGATATGCTAAAAAATCTCGATTGCCACGAATGTGATGAAGATCAGGTTCAAGAATGGATGGATATCGACGATGAAGATCCCGGGTACCAAATTATGCAGGATAGCGAAATTTTAGACCTCATGACTAATAAGGCTGACGCCACCACTAGCACCACGTCAACTGCAAGTTCAGATAATGAAGATGAAAACATAGTTAGTGCTTCTGAAGCGTTTACTTGCTTAGATATTGCCTTGCGCTGGTTTGAAACACAGGCCGAGAGCGACCAGTATCAAATATCTGTTCTCAAAAAAGTACGTGATCTAGCCGCTCGTAAGCGGGTAGGCTTGCTTCGGCAGACGAAGATTCAAGATTTTTTTAAGCGTTAATTGTAATTAGTAAAGACTAGTTTTACTACAAATTGTCTGCACTTTTTTTTTGTTTATTTCCTATTTGTCATTAAATATATTCATAAATGTAAATAATATGGTTTTCATTTACCTGTACGTAAATTTGTATGGCTGAATCAATATATGTATGTACATTAAAGTAGGGCCATTTTAATAGGTCACATTTGACATTTGACATCGACTGAGAGAAGTCCTCCTAATAAGAAGAATGTAAAATATGAACAGAAATTTATAAATTCGTGGTTAAAAGATGATCGGTTCAAAGGCTGGTTAAAGAAAAGCACTAAAGGTGAGACCTATTTTTTTTGTTCCGCGTGTAATTTTGACAGAAAATGTGGTACACACGAACTGTTACGACACAAAGATTCATCAAAACACGCTAAGAATTGTTTGAAATTACAAAAGCAACAAAAACTGACATCAATGTTTGCCTCAGCTTCCAATGCCCAAGATACAAAAATTACAGCCAAAGAGGGTGAAGTAAAAATGGCCTGCTTTATTGCTGAGCATAATCTGTCTTTTAATGTTGCATCTTATTTGAATAAATTGATTTGCACAGTATGTCCTGATTCAAAAATTGCGGAACAATTATCAATGAGTCGCACAAAAGCTAGAGCCATTATTGTTAATGTAACTGGGCAGACAGCAGAAGAAAATATAGTAGAGATGTTACAAAACAATTACTTTGCATTACTTGTTGACGAAAGCACAGATAAGTCTACAATAAAACATTTAGCGCTTGTCGTAAGAATAGTAAAATTTGATTTCAACGTTGAAGACAGATTTCTAACTTTAATACCAATCGTAGATGGTACAGCAACAGCGTTGTATGACAAAATAGTAGAATATTTTATTGAAAAACATATTCCTTACAAATCAAACATGATAGGCTTTGCCTCTGATGGTGCCAATGTTATGTTTGGAGATAAACATTCATTGGTCACTTTGTTTAAAAATGACATACCTCACCTTTTTACTATGAAGTGCATTTGTCATTCTTTTAACCTTTGTGCGTCATACGCATGTGAGAAATTACCAAGGGGCATAGAAGACTTCTGTAGAGACGTATATAACCATGTACAAAATTCTCCAAAACGTATTGGAGATTACAAAACATTTTAAGCATTCACAAATACTAAACCACATAAATTGCTCCACCCTAGCCAAACAAGATGGTTGTCGCTAATTGAGGTAGTAAACAGGCTTCTGGAACAACTACCATCGATAAAATTATATTTTCAAGCAGCAGTTCATGTAGATAGATTACTTTCTGCGCAATCAATTCTCTCCAAGGCTCTCGAACCGACAACTGAATTGTACTTGGAGTTTTTGAAATTTGCATTGCCTATATTTACCGACCTCAATAAAGAAATGCAGTCCGAGACCCCGAAATTATATTTACTATATGAGAAAATACTGACTGCATACTGAAATGTTTACTACCTTGGGTTCGCTATCTAATTCCTGTCTTCTATGAAATTTGAAAGAAAATAAGTACCAAAATTAAAATAAAAGAACAAATAACTTTTACAATATTTATTTGGAAACAGAAGTTGAAAGCTAACACAAAAAACCCAAATTTAAAAAAAATGAATTTATGTTGAAAAAAAAAATAAATGAAATTAAAATGAGAAAAGAGAATTAGGGGCGCAGGAGATCGAATGGCCAATATTTAGATCCCTTCTTTAAAGTTTTAAATTAAAAAAATAAAATAAAAGGTTAATAAAGTAAAAAATGTAGAAAGCGCAGGCACTGGCTGACCGATAATGCTGGCTTCGGCTGTGTGGTTACCTCAGTTTAAGCAAAAATGTCTATCGCAGATTAAAACGGTAGTATAAGCAGTGTCCTCTTGTTTCAATAAAAGAAATGTGGTATGCACTCCTGACACCTCGGGAAGCTGGTAGAACTCCCAGTGTTCAGCGGAGGGAAACTTCAGGTGTTCTTTTTAACCCTGAAGTAGGAATAACAAAATAACCTTCAAAAGACTGCTTATGAAACAATGGTTTACTATAGGGCGGGGCTCTGGAAATTTCTAGGTTTTATTCCTGTTCAAAATCCCTTTCAATATATGTATAATTTTGTTATAATGGAGTATGTTTATTCCTAAATTTAGGGCTGAATCTTGTTTGGTTGTAATTATAAAAAGAAAGTCATAATTCCAAATGGTACGTTACCCGACAATGAAAAATCTACTTAATTTTGTAAAAAATACGATTTTGTATGAAATATTTCAATTTGACTTTATATATTCTACGCTTATTTATGTGTACCAATAGTGAGAAATCATTTTAAGACCGAAATTAGATAAAATTTTAATAAAATACACATTCTACACACTTTGTAAATTAAAAATTTGTCACAAAACCCCCAATTTAACCAGAAAGTTATTAGACCAAATGAAAGAATTAATCGGTTATTTAGCTCAATAAGACAATAATTAAAATAAAATAAATTACCTTTTCAGGGTTCTTTATGTATATCCAAGAAAACACTTTTGTCATAAAACGCCGTACGACAACCACGTCGGCGAAAATATTTGTTACGACGGTTGCACTATTAAACTCCAAAATAGTAATAAGTATTAAATGCGATTTAAATCTTTAAATTATAAAAATAGCGAGTAAATATCGACCCGCTCCAAAAATCATCTGATTTCTAGGGATGGGCGATACAAATCGTATATAGATATTGAAACTATATATTGTTACAATATCGTAAATCCGATATCGGCTTATACTTGAATCTATATATCGTAGAAAACACTACATTGCTGAAACTATCCGAACGAAATTTTATCACCGATACGACGCGATGGAATATCGTTTGAATTAAGGTAAGACCGCACTAGGCGTAACTGAACTGCAGCGGAACTGCGCGACACGACGAGTCAAAATATTCTTTGTATGAAATTATATGAGACAACACGCACTACGCGGCAACTGAACTGCACTGCAACTGAACTGCGCGGCAAAGTTGATCAACTGACCAAAAGTGTCGCGACTTGTCGCGACGTGTAGTTCCGTTGCCGCGCAGTGCGGTTTGACAAACTTCATTTTCATAGTTAGTCAGCTGGTTGGAAGCGCTATAATCAGTTAAAATGTCCATGGACGAGGAAAAAATAATTGTAATTGTAAGCCAATATCCGGAGATATATGACGTCCAGCATGAAAATTATATGAATACTTCCAGAAAAAAACAACTTTGGAGTGAAATAGCTCAAGAAATGGGAGTAAGTAGTAAGTAAATTTTGAATGTTTTTCGTTTGCTCTGGATAAAAGTCGGCCTCTCCAATGTATGAGTAATTGGTTTATTAGATAAAATTGTTTAGCTTGTACTTATTTATAAAAATAAAATCCTTTTTAATTAATCTTTAAATAAAATAATTAAATATATACGGACGGACAAATCACACAGATTGAGCTAGCGAAAAGTAAGTTCGAGACTTGTCTTATGGGGTTATCTCAACAACAAAAGTTCATTTTCCATCAATACCTGACCGGGGATCGAACCCGGGAACTCCGGTGTGGCAGCCTAGCGTGTTGACTACTCGGCCACGGAGTTAGTCAAGTTTATATTGTTTGTCATGTAGGTATACCTATAAAGCAAAATATTAAAAATAAATCACGTTTTTCATTAGTATAAAAATGTTTTTATTAAAGTAGGTAGGTTTACAATTTACGGGTATTTTAAGTACTATTTCCGTATTTCACTCTGGTGTCAGACCTTGTTCACTCTCTTAGCCAGGCTAAACTACCTTGAGAGGAATTGAAGTAATCTTTTGAAGGTATTTCGTACTTGGATAGCGTTGTTTACAAAATTACCTCCTATACGAGGAAGGTCTCTTAATTGGCATTGCTGGTTTTCAGTATCTTCATTATTAAATGATACTGTATCATATCTGAGAAAATTGTGCAAGACAAGTGGCAAGTATCACATTATCTACGTGGTCCGGGCTGAGGCAGATGTTACGATAGTAAATTCTGAATTTTTGGCACAATATGCCGAATGCATTTTCTGAAACTCTTCGGGCTCTGCTATGCCTCTTATTATATATTCTGCATTGGTCGTTCAATTGTGCAGCAGGATATGGTCTCATCAAGTATGTTTTTAAAGGGAAAGCTTCGTCACCTACTATTACATGAGGTTGTCGAACTCTGGTTCCTGGTAATTCTTTTGGCTTTGGTATATTCAGCGTATTTGCTTCCAATCTTGCTGCTAAATTTGATCGCGAATAGATTCCTGCATCGCTATTCTTTCCTAGATCACCGACATTAACATATATAAATTTATAATTCGCATCCACTAAAGCGAGTAGCACTATAGAAAAGAATTTTTTGTAATTAAAATAAAGGGAGCCACTATTTGGTGACGAGAAAATTTCTATATGCTTCCCATCTAATGCACCAATGCAGTTGGGATAGTTCCATTTCGCGGGAAAATCTTTTTCAATATTCTGCCAGTCCTCTTTTTTGGTAAAGGCATTACCATTTTAGATAAAACTTTCCACAATGCTGGACATGTAGTGTGTAGGATTTCTTGTACGGTTGTATATCCCAAACGGAAAGATTGTGCTATTGTCTTGTATAAATCACCAGTAGCTAGGAATCTGAAACAATAAAAATAAATACCTATTTTTTTTCAGAAAATCTGTGCAAAGATAAATGGAAATCGTTGCGAGACGGTTATCATAGATGCTTAAAAAACCGTAAAAGCAAGAGTGGAGATGGAGCTTCAAAAATTAAGAAATGGAAGTACGAGAACCAGATGGAGTTTTTACAACAATACCTTTATGAAAGAGAAACGAAGGGTAACTTTGGGGATGCTGGATCAATTACGAGTGATGAAAATGTAAATTCTCCTCACCATATTACACCGATTAGCCCCGAGCCAGAAAACTCACATTCTTCATCAGCAACATCAACGATGTTCAAAAAAATGTCAGCAAGGAAGAAAAAAACAACAAGTGAGCCATCAGTAGCTAGCGTTCTACAAAAATATATTGATTCACGGCCAACACTACTGAGAACCCTATATTTTCCTTTTTCAAAGCCATGACTGACTCCGTCGTGACTTTGCCTCCAGACTTGCAGTTGAAAGCAAAAAATCAAATTTATTTAACAGTTTCTAACTTGGAATATGAAAACTTACAAAGAAAAACAACAGCAGGACAAACTCAGAATATTCAAGTTCAGCAAGTAGAGCTTGATGATTCTACAATCACCTGCCTTGGCGAACAATTTGAAGGGCCAGGTTTCAATTAACCCCAAAATACACCAACAGTTCGGACTCAGACTATTCATGATTCCACAATCACCACCTGCCTTGGTGAACAATTTGAAGAACCAGGTTTTAATGAAGCACAAAATACACCAACAGTACGGACTCAGACTATTCACATTCCGAAAGAACATACAGATTCTCATACTGAATCTCAAAGTATTTTGGCACCAGCGAAATATATCTTAACTACAGATGGTCGTCTACTAAACGTTAATTATGTATTATGACTGACTCCGTCGTGACTTTGCCTCCAGACTTGCAGTTGAAAGCAAAAAATCAAATTTATTTAACAGTTTCTAACTTGGAATATGAAAACTTACAAAGAAAAACAACAGCAGGACAAACTCAGAATATTCAAGTTCAGCAAGTAGAGCTTGATGATTCTACAATCACCTGCCTTGGCGAACAATTTGAAGGGCCAGGTTTCAATTAACCCCAAAATACACCAACAGTTCGGACTCAGACTATTCATGATTCCACAATCACCACCTGCCTTGGTGAACAATTTGAAGAACCAGGTTTTAATGAAGCACAAAATACACCAACAGTACGGACTCAGACTATTCACATTCCGAAAGAACATACAGATTCTCATACTGAATCTCAAAGTATTTTGGCACCAGCGAAATATATCTTAACTACAGATGGTCGTCTACTAAACGTTAATTATGTCGCAAAATAAGAAGTGCCTACTTTTTGATACGGAAGAATACAAGAGCCACTGATAACAATTTACGCTATGAAAATTATGGTGAAAGCCGTTATAAAGTTAACTTGCTGATTAGATCAATTACTAGCAGAAGGCAAACATATTTTATTGAATCTTCTCCTCCTACTATAATTCTATAGAGAATGTTGTTTGTTCACGAGCACTTGTATTGTTATCCTATTTTAATAATTAAAAATATATTTTCTTACCTAATTGTCACCATGAGTTTTTCTTCCACTCCTATCGCGTTTCGGAATAGTGTGTCCATCCTTTGTATATGTGGCTGCATAATTTTTAATAACTCATTGAATTTGTATTGAGACATTCTAAAATAAGTATGGAATCTTATTGGATTCTTCTTAAGTCGTGGCAAAAGCGTATAATACTCGCCTTTTTCATATCGCGAGTTTGATATGTCATGAAGCCATATTCTTTGTTTTTTTCTTGCCTGTTCTTGCTCGATCCTTTCCTCTTCTTCGCACAATAAGGAAATAATAATCGTATCCATTTCGTCGTTCATTTTGCTCAGAGCAGAGGTTGCCTAGATACTGAATATATTTTTGTAGCGCCGCTGCAGTTCAAGTGCGGTATACCCAAAAATGATGCGTCGTGTCGCGCAGTTCCGCTGCAGTTCAGTTACGCCTAGTGCGGTCTTACCTTTAAAGAATCGAATCAAACTGAATACAGTGCTGAGTGCGCCGAGCTTAGTCGAAAGTAGCCGAGCGGCCGCCGCGCCCCGCTCGGGCCGCCCGCGCCCAGCATTGCACTACACACTTCGACCTTATGTCCTTGAACTAGAGAGCGAAGAAATTATTACTATTTTAAGTTGAATGACGCGACGCACTTGACAAAATTATTTCTATTTTAGTTTTAAATAAATGCGCGAGCGAGCGGAGCGCATGGATTCGCTCTTTGATTTGTTTTGTTTTGTGACTTTGATTGACTTTTGTATATATAAATTTTATGTATAATATAATTGTAAATAAATTTGTAGTGTAAGTTAATTCGTGTATAAGTATAAACTTTATAATGTCTCGTATAAATTCCAGTGTTTTGTGGGAATATTTTGACAAAAATAATGCCGCCGATAAAAAGGCCAAGTGCCGAGTTTGTGGTGATAGTTATAGCTATAAAGGAACCACGGGCAATCTTAAGGCACATCTAAAAAAAAGACATTTAGATGCATATTCTAGAGTAGTGGCTGGGCAGGAAGAAACACGGACTTCGCAAACCACACCAGCAAGCCATGTTATTGCCGCCGGTGAGTCTGGGACGGTGTCCACTTCGACAGCGGCGCCTGTCTCGTTAGCCACATCGTCAATACCGCCAGCTTCAACAGCAATTCATCCTGTTCCAATCACAGGACATGTAAGACCCTTTCAACAAGGCATAGAGAGATATGGTTCATCAAAAAAAATATCAGGTGAATTAAAAAGAAAGATCGACAATGATATATCAGATCTATTCATTGACAGTTATCACCCATTTTCTTTGGTAGAAGAAAAAGCTTTCAAAAAAGTTATTCGCTGGATTCCTGGTTATCAGCTCCCTACTAGAAAAACTATTTCTAAAGTAATGATTCCTGCCTTATACAATAAAACAAAAGAGGCTATAAAAACGGAATTGGGGCCCGATTTTGGTATAGATTATGTGTGTCTTACATCTGACTTATGGACCTCAAGAGCCAATGAGTCCTATTTAGCCGTCACCGCTCATTTTATCACCGAAGATTTCCAGCTGAAAACCATTCTATTGGACTGTAGCCAGTTTGAAGACTCACATACTAGTGAAAACATACAGACCATCTTAAATAGAATAATTGATGATTATGGATTAGCAGACAAGATTAACTTTATTGTGACCGACAATGCTTCGAACATGAAAAAAGCCATTGGAAACATCGGCTGGAAACATTATGGCTGTTATGGACATACTTTAAATTTAATTTTACAAGATGCTATTTCATTAAATGAAGCCTTACAGTCCGTGTTAGATAAAGTAAAAAAATTGACAGGTTCTTTAAAAGTAGCAGCACTGCCTTAGAAAAGCTATTAAAAACGCAGTCTACCAATCAGCCAGATGGTATTCCAAAGCGCTTAATCCAGGAAGTACCGACGCGCTGGAACTCCACCTTCCACATGATTAAGCGTTTCGTGGAATTGGAACAGCATATTAGGTCCACAATAGCCATCATCAAAAAAGACCTTCCTATTATTACAAATGAAGAGTGGGTACTTCTTGCTGAACTTGCAACAATATTAAAACCTTTCGATGATGCGACAGAATCCATGAGCGGCGAAAAATACATGACTGCAAGCTCCGTTATAGTTATGACACGATGTCTGCTAACTTCGTGTGAAAAACTACTAGACGAGGAATTCAATGACGTATCTAGGGCGCTAATTTTTAGTTTAAGGAATGGACTAATAACTAGGTTCTCCAATATAGAAAGAAGCGGAACTTTTTCAGTGTGTACATTTTTAGATCCCAGATACAAATTGAGTGTATTTTCTGACGAAAATGAAGCCAAAAATACAAAGAAACGTGTCCAGGACGTTTTAAGTTCCACGATAGCGCAGGAAAGAGCGCAAGAACAGACACCTTCCTCGGTGACAACAGTGGTTCCTATTCCTAGCAATACCGAAAAGTTTTCCCCATTTGCCATTCTTGGTGAAATAATAGGAAAAAAACAAAATGTTGGGACTCCGGTGTCAAAAGCCATTAAAGAAATAGATACTTACCTGAACGACGACCTATTACCAGTTTTCACAGGAACTTCATGGTGTAGTGTGTATAACTATTATATGACGTGTGTATTCATATTTTAGTATATAAGCTCTTCATAATTAAATAAAGCCTAGAGTACGTCAGTAAACTTGATTCGTTTCACTCGTCTCAAACCTCCCACCTTACATGGCGACCCTGCCATATTTGGTGGTCGAAGCTCGGCACGTGTTGGTGCAATAATTTTATTTGAACGGACAATAATTGGCTTTTAAAATATGAACTAAAAAATTTATTTTGTGTAACCGAACGCTGAGTGGAAAAATAAAAAATGACTTCGGAAGTGATATGTTCTTAAATAATATCAAATTAAAAATGGGTTCATCCCAATCTACAGAAGAAACTATCATCGCCCAAAATGCTGCTGCTGGTGATAACTCAGCTACATTAGAACAGCTGAAGTCCCATATTTCAATAACTACTTTATTATTGGGATTGATTGCATTTGTTATTTCTGTGGGAGGTTCCATTCTATTATACAAAGTATACAAGAAATGTCATCTGTCTTGGATGCATCAGGAGATGTCCAATTGGCAACTACGTCGACTGTCGTTTAGAAGGAGAGTCAACCCGAGAGATGTGAATTTCATGGAAAGGAGCCGCGGTTGTCCCCGGTGCAGTAAGGAGAACGAAGACGTTCCCGTGTAATACGAGTATCAGTGAGTGAGTGATGTGAAAAAACAATATTTTTTTATTTACCTGTAAAGGTACATTTATCTTAGTATTTTATTATAATATTTTTCTTTTACTTGTCAAATGATTATTGTTGTGTATTATGTATTTTAATGGCGGAATAAATTAATGAATTATTAGTAGAACTAAGAAACATAAGAACTTACTTAATTAAAATAGGTCCTCTTAGAAGACAAGGGGATATTACATTGAAAAAATTCAATGAAGCAAAAAATTTGCTAGACATATATAATGAGTATATTGATTGTATTTCTTTGACCTCAATATCGGAGGAACAACAGGAGTTAATTGAAAAATATGATGTCGGATACCGCGCGAAATGATTGTGATATTAAAAATGGGAATAAAAAGCGAAAACGGAAGGAAAAGAAAGAAGATATTATTAAAAATAAGAAGGCTAGAGGTCTGGAGCATATAAATCATATGAACAAACTTGTTCCAGCACGAAAAAGTGGTCCTGATTGCCGGTATGTTTATTTAGTATTTTTGGTTTTGTTTTGGAGAAATTTTATTATTATGCTTTAGTTTTTGTTCATAAAACCCTAACAAATCGTTTTTTCTTCTTTACAGTTGCAAGAGATTTAAGTGTTATACGAAAATTGACGCTAGACAAAGAAAAATGATATTGATGAACTTTAATGATATTGGCAATAAAAATGAACAGGATGCATATTTAATGGGATTGATGTCAGCCTCTCCGACAGCAAGACACACAGTGAACAATCCACAACGGTTTAGATTGTCTTCTTTTAGTTACAAAATCCGCATAGGACTTGATGAGACTGTAGTGTGCCTGACAGCATTCTGTAATATACATGGTGTAACAATTGGGCGTATACGACGATTGCAAGATCTTATGGCAACAAACATCCCATCTCCAAGAGATCAGCGAGGTAAGCACACAGAAAATCGAGCAACAAAATGAGAGTAAACAATATATTGAGGAAGAGACGGAAACCCTTGAAATAAAAGACAAAAATAAGTCGGAAGTAAAAATCATTTCAAATATAAAATGTAAATTGCCATTACCCGTAAAGAAGAAAACAAATTTTACCCCAAAAAATAGCCAAAATAATTCAACCCGAAAGAGACAAAAACGACTTGATTTTAATAAAGACAAAGAAGAAATTTTGAAGATTTTGGAAGGAGAATGAAGATTTATTTTATTCTTCATATTTTGTATTATTGCTTTTTTTATTGTCAGTGTTTTTTTTTTTGTTCAGTGGATTCGAAAGAAAATCTGTTTTAATTGTGTTTTTAATAATTTCCTATCACTGTAGGTTAATTACAAGTAGATAAGTACTTTTGTTGAATTGAAAGAAGAATATTTTCGGTTTTGTTTTATTTTGGTATTTACTTTTTTACTTTATTAAAGGATTGAACCGTAACCTTACCTACCTACCTACCTAGTTAGGTCAAAGACTGTTTAGAATAAAATAATTATTTTTGTTAAATAAAATAAAAATATGATCTCAAAAAGCAGTTTTTGTTACTTATTACCTACATACATTTAGAGCTCTGCTACATTAAACGCTATAGCGACTTCGCCGGCTATGTATCCAGTCAGTTAAAATAAAACCAAAATGAATAGTAGTACCTCACCCATGACGGTTTGGTACCTTTCAATATTTACTGCTTGGATACGTAGCTGGTGACGTTGCCATGCAACGCAATGAGGTAAAGGCCCTCATGGTTGGGTGAAGAGAAGCTACCTACTAACTTTGGATATATGGAGTGACAGCCCTAGTTATATTTCCGATTTACCTCTGCCACGTACCTATTATCCCCTCCAGGGGTAAATTGGAATTCACTAGGGTTTTTATTGAATTTCTGAAAACAATACAATAATTTTGGAATTTAACCTTTTTAACGTATAACAGAGCATAGCATGAATTTTTTACTATACCATAAAGGACCCTAAACGTTGTGGAACAAGGTTTAAATTGCCTTTGACAGTGAAGACTGGGCCTATTTACCCCGTTTTACGGTACCCTTGCAAGAAATATACGTCGGGGGAATGGTGCCAAATTTGATCAGAAGAAAGAGAGAAATTGGAGAACTAGGGAAAGAACAGCTGAAAAATTTCTACATAAAGTGTAAGGAGTTTTATCTCGAAGCTGCAAAACAGATATTAAAGAGGTTTCCTTTTGATGACAAAGACCGTCAAGCATTAAAATGTCTGAAGATGCTAAATCCCAAAGCAATTCTGGATCCTGAAATAAAAAAGAAATTCCTTTCTATTGCAGATTTACATTATTTCTTCCCAACGATTTGCCCAAATAATATAACCGAACTGGATAGAGAATGGCGAATATTAAGAAATGTCAATTTATCTTTTGACCAAAACAAAATTCCCGATATTATCGACTTTTGGAAAGATGTACACGAATTGAAAAATGGAGACGGATCTCAAACATTTCCCACATTGTGTGAATTGGTGAAGAAACTTTTATGCGTACCACATAGCAGCGCTACTGTGGAAAGATTATTTTCAGCTATAAATACTATGAAAACCAAATTACGCAACAGACTATCGACTACAACTATTAAAGGAGTATTACACACTAAATCTGAAATAACGGATTGCTACTCATTTGAAGCCACAGAAAGGCACATGAAGAAATTTAACAAAAATATGTATGATTTTAAAAAGGATCATGAGCATGAAAATACTGAAGATGAGGCAATTGAGAATGAGAGTGGAAAATAATTTTACTTTGATTTTAAATGTTTTTTTTTTATTATGTTGTGATTATTAATATAACAATGAGTCCTTGTAATTAAGAAAATAATATTGGATATTATTTAATTTTAATATGAGGAAAGTATAAAATCTGACTTTTTTATTTTACCTACTGTTTTCTCCTGTTTTTTTTATTGGCGGGCTGGTGTTTTTTAGTTTTTTGGGGTTGGCAACACTGCATTCAGGTCACAATAATTTAAAATATAATTATATTCAGACATTAATTTTGTGTTTAAAATAATCTTATTATGCTATAGAAAAAAATATAAAGACTAAAATTTAAGCTTACATGTAAATTGGTACTATTTCAGAGGTTTTTGTAGCGGCGAATATATTGGTAATCATTTTCCTGCCGGCAATTAAATTCGAAATTGCCGCGTATTTCAAAAAGTTGCGTATTATGTCCGGTAGGTAGCCGTTAGATTCACACTGAATCTTGCTGTTATTAGATCAAGTGAAGTTCGCCATCTTGTTAGTGACGCAGTAGACTTCGTTTATTGCCGCGTGTTCTTACATTATTTTATAAATTGTCATTTGACTGCCTTGTGATTTTAACACGAAATTACATAATTTTGACCAGAAACTTGGAAGCCGTCGGTATTAAGAAAGGTATGTAACATATAACTAAGTAAATTAAACTTAAATTTTGAATTGAAGTGTTTAGTTGAGGTTATGTTAATTATCATCATTTTCCTGGCTGTAAAATAGCAGGATAATGACTACACGACAGGAAAATGACTTTCAATATATTTTTCTTTGTTGTGACATGTTTTTCGTGGTGGAAAACAACCTAGCTGGCCCACGGACATAGCAACTGAAAAGGTTATTTTAGCTGCACAATGAACTGGAGAGTATGTGTGATATGACATGCATAGAAAAAGCGTGAGAGGATATATCAGAAGGAATATTATCTACCTACCTGGGGCATATGCATGATATTATGTATGTAATGTGAATGTATATAAGGTGTAATATACCTAGTAAATTAATAGTTCTTTATTTTCTAGGTCAGAAATGGCTCCTAAGAAAAAAAAGAATCGTGAAGAAATGCTGGCAAGGAAAAGACAGTTGGAAAAAGAAAGGTATCGCCGTTCGAAGGAAGATAAAGCAAAGCTATTAGAATTGAAGGAAAAAAAGAAAAATTACTATGAAACAAAGAAAAATTCAGGCAAAATAAAGAGTATTAATAATTTGCCCCCTAGAGAACAGAGATCAAAAAGATAGCAATGGAAAAAAAATAGAAGGAAATACAGAAACAAAAAAAAGGAACTGGCTGAGCCAGAAAAAGCACACATGATCAATACAACCCCACCTGATTCAGAAGAAGACACAAATCCAGTTGGCCAGCAGGAAATAAGGCAGTCATTACTGACAGTATCTGATGAAATACACAACAGTTCACCAGCCTCTGATAGAAGAGCTACTGTTGATCGTCAAAGAGCAACAAGAAACAGGATTATGAAAAATAAATTACTGAAAAAAAACGACGAAATTATATCCAACCTGCAATCAAAACTTCAGTATTATCAGAAGAAGCTTTCAAAGTTTATTGCAAAGAAAAATTGTTAAAGTAATAGTCCAATGTCTAAAGTACAAAGAACGTTGAAATACAACAAAACCTCAGACATCAACAAATAACTATTATTCGCTGAGGTAATGAAAGAGCAGTTATCTGAAAATGTTAGAAAACTGAAATCACAGAAAGAGAAACAGGTATTTGCAAGTGCTATAGTCGGAGATGTAGTCAAAAAGTACAATGTCTTGGCTAAAGAAAAAATTTTGATACACGAAAGAGTAGCGGCAGTAACCACAAATGACAAAATATTACATACTAAACGTAAACCAAGAAAAGATAAAATATCAGAAAAGACCAAAGTTAACATCATTAATTTTCTTGAACAAGACAATAACAGTCGTTTATGTTCTGGCAAAAAAGAAACTTTAACAAAAAATAAAGATAAAAAACAAAAAAGATATTTATTGTTTTCGTTAAAGCAATTGCATACGAAATATAATCGAGAAAATACCCCAGTCTCTCTCACAACGTTTTATAAGTGTCGACCATTTTGGATCATAAAGCCATCCGTTCACGATCGAGACACACGTCTGTGCACGACGCACGCTAATTTTGATCTACTCCTTGAAGCACTTCACAAACGTGAAATTGTAAATGTAGCAACATTCAATCATTTTCTTGAAACTATATGCTGTGACAAATACAATGAAGCATGTTTAGCGCGACAATGTATTGGGTCATTTTCATCAGAGATTTTTTTACGTGATATAACGAAAACAGATATTCTTTTTATAGATTAGCGATATATGTTATTTTTGGGTTATTTATTTAAACAATCCTAGGTCCTACATGCATAATATCATTCAATTAATATAATATTAAATACTATAAATTTATATTTAATTTATAAATGTCACGGGACGTGGTGCGTGATATTTCCATTTTTATTAATATTAAGCCGAAAATTACTTTTTGCAAGCACACTTTCGATCTAATGTCAAATTCTCCACTATTGTCAATATGTGTGCTATCGTAAAAAATATATAACAAACATAATCAGTGTTCTGTTTCCAAGCAGCAGCTTAATCAATTTTGTGAGAATTTTATATACACAAACGTGGTTATTACGATTTTCGTAAAATTTACCAACCTAAACACGATGTACGACTATGGCAACACTGGCAGGAAAAAAGTAAAACATCGGCCATTTTGTCGGCGGATCCACGGAGGTTAGGAGAGTTTTGTTTGCAAGGTAAGATTTTTTTTGAATATTAATTTTTCGCTTGGAAAGCATAACCGGTACAAAACGTGGATATCATATTTAGTTGAAATAAAGACTTTCGATGTTATAATATCGTATATCGATAGTGAAGGAAATAGTATGAACTTCCCGCAAAATTAATCTTATGAGCTAAACAACGTTTTGAGGTTACTTTTTGATGGCCACGTTCCAAAATTGTCACTCACGTGGGTTGCTCATTTGATCACAAACGTGGCGTTTTAATATTTTTTAAGGCCACGTGTGTGACATTCTATCCACGTCTGTGAAATGTATAAATTTTTAGCTGTATGGTAACTTAATTATCGAGTTTTTCTCAAGTTAGCCGTTACTTTCCGTCCCTCACCACTTTTATTCCCGTCCTCTTAATACCGTTACTAAAAAAAAAACTATGCAAATAATATCTATCTTGTCTCTCTTATCTATTATATTATTAAACCTTTGTGACATCATTATAGAAACAGCAATTTCGAACACAAGTGTCAAATAGTTAATCAATATTAATTTATTTATCCTAGATGCCAAGAAAAAAAACTGCAAGGACGGCTGACGAAGTGAGAAAGCAAAAAAGAGAGGCAGAAAAAAGGCGTGAGAAGATTAAGGCCGATCCATTAAAATATGAAGAACATAAAGCGAAAGAAAAGTTAAGACGAGACACAAGGAAAAAAGAAAAAAAAGATTTGAGTATTGTTGACTTATCTGAACGAGCTAAACGCATTCGGAGGAAGCAGTGGCGGGAGCGGGCTCGTAAAAGCAGAGCGGAGAAAAAAAAGAATGAATATATATTACGGAATCTACAAGAAAACTCGCCACCATCTACAGATATTGATGAAAATGTAGCAGACGCATTTCCAGAAAGGGTACGGATAAATAGTGATCAAGAAGCAGCAGGTGCATTTCCAGATACAGTGCAAATTAATCGTGAAGAAGTGATATCTCCGTCCATTCTTCATGCAGGATCTAGTCATTGAAACTCTACAAATCGATTCCCGTCACCTTTATCGATATCATTATCACGAAGCAATTCCAATAGTCCAAGCAGACATAAAATTATTGGTTCAAAACTATCCAAACGTAATAGAACATTACAAAACAAAATAATCGAAAATCAGAAAGTCCAAATCGAAACCTTGAAGAAAAAAGTCCATGCCTTAGTAATGAAATTAAGAAGGAAAGAAGGTGCCGGAGATTTGGAGATAACAACCAGAACGACATCTAAGAAAATCCAATTCTATAAAAAGAAATTGGACGTTCAGCGCTTTTTTGAAAGAGAAGAAAATAGCATCTTATGTCCTGGAAAAAAGGATATGATCACATTTAGAGGAAAAACAAAACAGAAACGATACCTATGCGATACTTTAGAGAATTTATATGAGAAGTACAACTCGGACACAAACAAGAAAATAAGCTATACAACATTTACCAGATACCGTCCATTCTGGATCGTTGCACAAAAAGTAACGGAAAGGGACACCTGCGCTTGTTATTTTCATGAAAATTTCAAAATAGCAGTTAATAAACTAAGACAACTTAATATTATACAGGAGAAAACGGCTCAAGATGTATGTAAGGCTGTGACTTGTGACTCTAATAAATTTGAGTGTATGATGAGACAATGCGACACATGTTTGAACAAAACTATAAACATTACGCCATTCGATAACTCTGAAAAAATAAATTACTTTAAATGGATGAACATTAAGGAAACACGATCGATTAAAGGAAAAGAAAAAAATGTAAATCGAACAATAAAAAGAAGAATTGAATGCTCTAAAAAGGAAGTAATTGAACAGTTATATGAATGGTTGCCAAGTTACCTCAAACACGTATTTACCATCTCTCACCAATATAAAGCAATGTCGCATATTAAAAAGACACTATCGCCGGGCGAGGCTGTACTTCACATTGATTTTTCTGAAAATTATCAATGTAAATATGCGAGTGAAGTGCAATCAGTACACTTCGGCGCATCAAGAGAACAAATATGCCTGCATACCTGTGTTTTGTACCACCACACTGAAAATCTTGGGGTTATACCAACTTCATTTTGTTCCGTTTCAAAAAGTTTAAGACACGATGCTGCAGCTGTTTATACTCATTTAAAGAAATCTTTAAAAGAATTATTGAGAACGCATGATATTAATTTTCAAACGCTTCACATTTTACATCACTTAAAACTTGGCCATCGGGCCAGTATAAAAACAAATCTATGTTTTTTTTATTCACCCAGCAGTTGGTCCACGATCTGGGCATAAAATTGGCGTCATGGAATTTTTCTGAATCAGGACACGAAAAAGGGCCCGCAGATGGCATCGGCGCAACCATCAAAAGAACCGCCGATGCACTCATAGCCCAAGGACACGACATCCCCGACTTTGAGACATTTGTTACAAAAATAACTGTACGAACAAATATTTTATTGATGACAGTACAAGAGACAGATATTTTACAATCTGATGCTTTAATACCTAAGAAGCTTAAAGTCATACCAGATACTAAAATGATTCGTCAAATAACTTGGAGTAGTCTGCATCCAAAGAAAATCTTTCTGAGGCAACTCGGTTGCATACAATGAATGCAGCTTAGAAACAATCTGTCCCCACTTTTCAATTCGTCAGGGTTTCTTTGAAATGCCCGATTTTAACTTTACTTTGACTCCATCACCATCTTATAATGAGGTTTTTACAGAAAATGACCTAACAGTCGATAGCATGGCTCGTAATAAGACTATCATAGAAAAATTATACGAAGAAATTTATGAGGATGTTGATGGCAATAAGACAATTGAATCTGAAATTACTGCTGAGACTAATGACAAAACTACAAACGAGATGTGTTTAAAGAAGACTGATAGAGATATAAATAAGAATTGTGCATGTAAGGAAAACAATTAAACTAAGTATAGGAATATGAAAAGACTATGCTTGCAGGATAAAAGTAAAGCTAATAAAGAGAACGACATAGATAACAAATGTATTACCAAGCAGACCAAGATGAACATGCTCCATGCAAAGGATAAAAACATAAAATACACAAAAAAAGTGGGCACCTGGGTGGTGGTTAAATTTGAGAGTAAAATGCTATCTGTTCATTTTGTTGGACAAATAATATCATTAGAAGAACACAAACTTACGTGGTTAAGTTTTTAAGAAAAAAATGTATAGGAAACGGTATTTTTAGGTGGCAGGAGCCAGAAGATGTGTCCTTAGTTGGTGATGATGACATTGTGGCTATATTAACAGAGCCAACGCCTACACGTAGAGGAGAACTAATTTTTAAATTTGATTTTTTAAATCCAGAATACAAGTTCAAATAAGGCTATAATTGACAGTGTTATTAGAAGATCTCAGAATCTTGTGATTAGATTAAACGAATTGAGGCTTGACAGTGTTGTCAAACATGTTATTACTTAAGATTATTCATTGTGTAATTCAATTTTTTTTTCTTTCATTTATATTATGACTTTTGTGGTCCAATTTTTTTAATTTGTTTACTGATAAGTGCTTAAGAAGGCTGAATTAGTTAATAATATTTAGAAGACTTTAATATTTACGTTTCATAATTATCAGAAGAACTATTAATTTTTATGTTGAGAAGACTTATTGTTTTTATGTTGATTATATATTATTATATTTAAACAACTACATAGTTGTATGCCAAAGTGGATTGTAGTTAGTAAATGTGGTGCAAAATTGCAAATTATAATCACCACAATAATCTTTTAAGTCTTATTGTAATATGTTATATACGTGAGCACGGGGAACGAGTGAAACACAGAACTGCTATTAACGCACTGCCTTTATTCGTAGTTTGACAGGACAGTGACGTAGCACTCGCCTACATACGTAACATCTCTTCCCCAATAGATAAGAATCAATCCTAAAATGATACTACTAAACAATGTATGTGGTTACTATAACTATTAACTGTGTTTCGTCAAACGGTGAAACGGTATCTATTCAGGCTCGTTAGGCAACTCCAAGTCCACAGCTTCGTAAAACGGTTCTTCTTCATCAGCCTGTACGGGGCGCTTGACACCTCGAGTTATTGTTACCCAAGGTGCCGATGACTCATAGGACGTGTCCACACGTGACTGTGTCAGCGCTGAATCTGAGTCTTCTGGGGTACGTCCGACACCGCGCCTGGCCGTTACCCAAGTTGACGGTGTATCTGATTCAACATTTTGATTGGAGTCCTCCGATGTTGTTCTGACGTCATCACACGTAGAAATCAGTATTGAGTTCTCCCTTCTCTCCCGCGGCGTCGAACCAATGCTATCGTCGCTGACCGGAAGTGACGTAACAGTTGAAACAATCGGTGCCGTCTCGACGACATGGGCTGTTGTCATTGGCTCATCGAAATAATCATAATGCTTGTCATTTAGTACCCCTTTAAACGGCCTCACTTGATTCCTATGTTTCCTTACAACCGCTGACGTTACACAGTTCTTTATAAGGTATAAACGCTTGCCTAGGCATCGTACTATTAACCCTTTTTCCCAACAAAATTTGTCTTTATTAAAATAACGTTTAAATACAACATTTTGGCCAATTGTTAATATTGAATTATTTTTATTATTTTCTTTAATCTGTGAACACTGTTTTGATTTGACCGTGTCAATCAATGAGGTAGACGAAGTCGGCGACAAAACCGGTTTTAACAAATCTAATCGCGATCTTAATTGTCGACCAAAAACCAATTGAGCAGGTGAAACGTTAGTTGTAGTGTGTATGGAGTTGCGATAATCAAACAAGTATTTGTTTAAGTTTAATTTACTTTCTCGATCCTTTTTTGAAAGTAAAATACTCGCTTTGATGCCCTTTTTTACCACTTTTACATATATTTCTGCTTGTCCATTACTGGCTGGATGGTATGGTGGTGAAGTCATATGTGAAATACCATTTAAATAACAAAACTTTTTAAACTCCTGTGAACAAAATGCAGTACCATTATCAGTCACAATTGTTTGCGGTAATCCGTACCTCGACATAAACTCATACAGCCTTTCAATTAGTGCGGAAGACGTGCAGGACTTCATCTCGTATACTTCAACCCACTTAGTATAAGCGTCTACTATTACTAAGTACATCCTGCCTTTTATTGGGCCTAAAAAATCTAAATGTACCCGATAGAAAGGGTGTGACGGGTAAGGCCACGGTGACACCGGTACTCGCGGCGGCGACGGCCGCAATTGAATACATATTGCACATGAATTTATCAACTTTTCGAGGGCCTCATCTATGCCCGGAAACCACAGCCGAGAGCGAGCTTCGGCTTTGGTTTTTACGATACCCAGGTGTGAGGAATGTAGTTCGGAAAGGACGCGTTGCTGAAGACATTTGGGTATGACAGCTTTATGACCCCTCATCAAACAACCGTTTTCGTATGATAATTGTAATTTACACAAATAAAATGGTCTTATCGTGGCATCTGTAATTTTCCTTGGCCATCCTTCCTGAACGTAGCTTATGACTCGTTTTAATATCGAGTCCCGATGAGTTGCATCCCGTAAGTCGCGGATCGTTATCGGCAAGGTGCCGTCTGTCACGAACTGAACATAAACAGCGCGGTCACACACGTCGTCAAACCAGTCTCGCGTGCCCGCTACGCCCACTTCGCCTACTGGTAGGCTAGCCCGTGATAAGTAGTCTGCGCTGTTATCTTTACTTTTAATATATTCGATTTTGTAATTATATCCACTTAAAAACAACGCGTACCTTTGTAATCGATTAGCCGATACTTCAGGTATCCCCTTATTAGGGCCGAAAATAGAAAGTAGCGGTTTGTGGTCTGTGCGCAATATGAACGGTATTGACCTACCATATAAATATTGGTGGTATCGACGAACACCAAAGATTATGGCCGTCGCTTCTTTTTGAATCTAAGAATAGCGTTTCTCGGCATTATTTAATGTCCGAGATGCAAATGCGATCGGTTTTTCTTGTCCATCGCTATCTATTTGGGACAAAATGGCCCCAAGTCCTTTAGGGGATGCGTCCACTGTTAGAATTATCTTTGCATCAGGGTTGAAATGAGTTAGAATTTGATCTGACGTTATATTTTCTTTTATTTGCCTGAACGTCTCATTTTCCTTATTGGACCAAACCCATTTAACCCCCTTTTTTAGCAGTTCGTATAGCGGACTAAGAACTGTCGATGCCCTCGGTACGAAACAGCGATAATAATTTACCAACCCGAGAAAAGATTGCAGTTGGCTAACATTGGTAGGAACTGGTGATTCTACAATCGCTTTTACTTTTTCGGGTGACTTTTTTAATCCCTCTTTGTTAATCACATAACCTAAGTAGCTAATTTCGTCTTGAAAAAATTTACATTTTTCCTTTTGTAATACCAGCCCCGCGTCCTGTAAGCGCTGTAATACTTGATGTAACTTTCTCATATGTTCAGTGCGGTTTAGGCCAGTAATTAAAACATCATCAAGCAGACATAACACTCCTTCTATGCCCGCCAGCAAATTTTCCATAACGCGCTGAAATATGGCGGGCGCGCTAGCCAAACCAAATACCAATCTAGTGTAAGCGAACAAACCGCGATGCGTATTAATGCACGTATACTTTTGAGACTCCTTGTCTAAAACCAGCTGGTTATAAGCCATTGATAAATCTAACTTCGTAAATTGTTGACCCCCGTGAAGTTTAGAAAATAATTCGTTTATTGTAGGTAACGGGTATTGATCCCCGACAAGCTGTTTATTTATAGTTATCGAGTAATCGACGCATAGGCGAACTGACCCGTCCCGCTTTAATACCGGTACTATCGGCGATGCATATTCGGACTGATCTACCGACCGCAATACCCCTAACTCAATTAATCGATCAATCTCTTTATCGACTTTATCTCTAAGTGCAAACGGTACAGAACGCGCCTTAATAAATACTGGGTTAGAATTTTCTTTAAGTCTTAGTTTTACGGTGTATTTATTAAAACGTCCTAATTTATCTGAAAAAATGCTAGGATAAAGTAAATGCAACGAATCAATGTCGGCTCCCGCTACATTACAGTTATACACGGGCGTGAGTTGCAGCTCGAACTGAGCGATAAAGTCTCGCCCAAGCAGCGGCGGCCCGCCGTCTCGCACCACAAACACTTGCAGCTTGCGCGTGTGCCCCTTCCACTCTAAGGGCAACAATGTGCAACCCACACATTTCAACACTTCGCCTGTATAACCTATCAACCTTTTCGTAGTGTTTGATAATGGCACATTTGCAAAATTCAACTTGTAAGTTTTTTCAGATATGACAGATACGGCCGATCCACTATCAATTTCAAATTGCATTTTTACTCCATTAATACACACTACCTCACGTAAAGGTTCTCCTTTCAAAGATCGGATGTTGTGGATAAATTTATGCAACTCACCGTCGTCGTCGTTACGCTCGTTTACCTCATCCATTGCGACGTACTTCACCGATTTACACATCCTTCGTAAATGGCCTTTTACATTGCACTTTTTACATGTATAATTAGCGAAACGACACTCCGCGGTTTTGTGATTCGTATAACCACATACAGAACACTTCACTTTATCACTTTTTTTACTTCCCGAGATTTCACGTTTATCGATCTTGTAAAGCTCGTTTTCTGTAACCGAAGAGCTGGCGGCGACGGCGGTTCGGGCGCCTCTCAAACTCTCTGCCAACTCCACGGCCCCGGCCAACGTTAACCCGGCCAGATCCCGAATGTACAACTTTTCTTTTTCGACTCCGGGCAACATCCCCATAATAAAATGGTCTCGAAGTGCCTCCTCAACGTTACTAAACCCGCATTGCACTGTAAGGCCGCGCAATCTCGCGGCCCACTGAGATGCGGTCTCCGTCGGCAACTGAACCGCTGCATAAAACTTTTGCCTTTCTCCGAAACCCAGTTGTTTTGGTGTGAAATGAGTGTCCAAAATCTTCAAAATATCCTCGTAGGGCACCTCCTCTAACGGCTTAGGTAGTGCCAGGTCAGCAGCTAATTTGTACGTGCCGTCTGCGAGTGCGCTGAGCAGAACTGCACGTCGTTTGACTCCTGCTGGATCTTTAGTCGCGTCCACATCGTTCGCGATGAACCACTGCGTGATTCTGCCCTTAAAAGCCTTCCACGTTTGTTCATTATGATCAAAATTGGTAAGAACGCCGAAAGTTAACGACATTTTAACTTTTTATTTTATTTGTGGGTAATCGTCGCCACTGTTATATACGTGAGGTTTTCGGATCGGATCGGCTACAAAGCAAAATGTTCATATATGCTTTTGGTCTTCTCAAGCAAAAGGTCTATTTAACCAATCTTGACCACATGTAGAGATTGTCCTGGGAGCAAATCGTCCACAATTTATTTATGTCCATAATTCAAGTAGTCTATAATTGAAAACTGCCTGTAGACATATCGTTCATGGTGCATTATGTTAGCATTAATTCCTACAGACTAATAAAAAAGGATATTGAATAGATAAACATGTGCATACATCCTTCCTGTTATAATTTAATTTAATTTATACTTCATGAAACAGAACTCTTTAGTATCTAAATAGCCATATGTTAAACCTAACGATTAAAATTGACATTGACACTGAATACAGAAGAATAATATTTATTTATTGATAGAAAAATATAATTGAACAATATATCAACAATATAACAATGATGGAAAGTGATTCTAGTAAAAATTTTATTTTTATTAAAAGTCAACAAAATCGGGAGGCTTTGTTGATTGCTGGTTATAGGCACACCTTAGGATTTGTAAATAAAGGTGGCTCGTCAAGGTGGAGATGTATTAATCGTGATAGCTGTAGTGCTACGGTGACAATAAATAAAGAAAGAAATAAAATTCTCCGTCAAGTAGAACATACGTGCAAACCCAATTATATAAAAAATAATATTGATGTCGTTATGGATAAGTGCAAAGACATAGTTTGCAAGAATTATGAACCAGTCCAAAAAATATTTGAAGAGCAATTTAGAGAAACATATAATGAAGATTTTGTACCAAATTTTCAATCCAAGAAGGATACATTACGTCGCGCTAGAAGACATTTTCTTAATGTACAAAGAACAGAATTCGATTCTCTAAACGATATAAAAATACCAGAAATACTAGCGCGTGATTTTCTTGTTTGTGAAGACGGAATTAACAATGACAAAATATTGTTATTTTGTACAACATCATTGAGAATTAATATTAAATACTTAAAAGATCACTTATTCTTTATTGATGGTACGTTTTCACGCACACCAAAACCATTTTATCAGATTATATCTATACACGTTGATATAGACAGTAACAGCGAGACATCAAATGTGGTAGGGATAATTTATGCATTACTTCCCAACAAATTACAAATAACCTATGAACGATTGTTTCAACTAATAAAGCAACATTTAGACATAACTATAAATAAAATAAAATGTGACTTTGAAATTGGTATTACAAATGCATTGAAAAAAGTGTTTCCAGACATATTAATAAGTGGATGCTATTATCATTTTCATTACGCTATTTGGAGGAAAGCGAAAGCCTTGAATATCACTGATACTAAGGAATCTAGAAGTATAATCAGAATATGTGCCAATTTTCCTCTTCTACCATCAACACACTACTCAGAGTGCTGGTTGCATATTAAAGAACATGCTTTGTTAACAGACGGCACTCGTAACTTTCTGAATTATTTTGAGAATCAATGGCTTAAGGCGTCTGTGAATATAAGCTGCTATAATGAGAAATTTCGTACAAACAATCCGCTTGAGGGATGGAATAGACGCTTTAGCACAAAATTAAGTAAAAAACCTACATTACTACTATTTCTGGATGCCTTAAGGAAAGAAGCGAAATGGCAAGAAATCAGATATAAAAACAGTTTGTTTCATAGCAGTAAAAGGAGAAAAATCGATATCAGTTTCAATTTGCGTTACAATGAGGAGAAAAAAAAATTGGAAGAAGATCTGATCTCACCCTATGAATTCTTAAAAAGAATTTCTAAAATTAAATATTATTTAAATATTGACTAAAATGTTGCATGCTTTTAAATTACTTATTACCTATTTTGTTTTTTGTTAATTTTATTAGAAAATAAAATGATTTTTTTTTGTGAAACTTAATATATAAGTAAGCCTAAGTTGCAATATACCCTATTTTTAAGTATGTGTTCAAAAAGTATTTAAAAAATAAATGAAATTATCTATTATTACAATGAATGGATTTGTTTCACACATCTTCCTATCTTGCCCTCTCGTTAAGGTGCTATTTCACTAATCGATCGATCGATAACTATGAGTTGATAGCACTATGCCCCAAATCTCGCTTGTATACTCATCGACGTTAGTCGATCGATGCCATCGATGCATGATGATGTGATTAGTCGACTGTTTTCAAATTATTTAGCGCTCACTGATAAAACATTATCTGAATGACAATGTAAGGGTTTACATTACCCTTAAAGCATTATGTAGGTAGTAAGGTGCAATTAGTTCTATCCTACATACACTGTTTCCGATTGTCATTCAACAATAGTTATATTATGCATTGTGGACGGTTTGCTTCGTAGCCAATATGCTGGTTAGACATTTTCGCAAGACGTCATTAAAACAATTTTTGGTTACATTTTCAAATGTGGACGATTTGCTCTCAAGTCTTATTCAATTGTGGGTAGTCTTAGTCAATAGACATTTTGCCTTGTAGCCGATCCGATCCGAAAACTACGTGAGCACGGGGAACGAGTGAAACACAGGACTGCTATTAACGCACTGCCTTTATTCGTAGTTTGACAGGACAGTGACGTAGCACTCGCCTACATACGTAACATAATATTACAATGATTGATCTCAAAATAAGTAAGAGAAGTTAATTAACAATAAGATTGCCAACTGAAAAGTTCAAAACTGTTAATTACTGTTTTCTTAAATAAAAATGAAACTAAATTTTGTTTTTTTGCTTAAATATCCCAACACTATCACAGACATGGTTTAATGTCACGGACGTGGATGGCATTTTGTCAACAAAGTCATCAACGTGTTCTACATGTCACACACGTGGGTAGTACTTTATATGAACAAGTCACAAACGTGTTCTACATGTCACACACGTGGATTCAAATTTTTTTTGATGGCATTTACTGTATCATTTAAAGGGTTTAAAGCTTAGCTATATTACATAAAAAGTTATCTTAAAGGATCATCTTTCACATCTTATCAATCAAAATCAAATTCGCAACACAACACTCGGTTACATGTTTGGTGAAAATGACCCTATTACATGTAAAGCAAGGAAAGTAGATTATGCAGAATTTGACAATAGTGTTTATTAGATAACAACACTATTGTGTCACTTCCGGTTCCGCGACGCCGCGTGCACACACTCGTTTTTGTCATGTCGCCATTACGTCTCACTTATTATAAATAATAAACCCATTATCAAAGCTGGATTTTCATTTAACATGGTGTCAGAAGACGAAGCGGAAAACAAGAAGCCGACAATGCCATCGTCGTCATCAGTTTCAACAGTAGGCCCAGGTACTCTAAAGCCACTTATCTTACAAAATAATAATATGCCATTAGCCTGGAAGAACTGGGTAACGCAGCTAAAAATTTACTTGCGAGCCAACAATTTAGAAAAAGAAGATGACCACAGAAAGGTAGCCATTTTGCTACACTTTATTGGACCTGACGCGTTAATAATTTTTAATTCATTTAACGTTGACATAGACACGATTTCATACAAAGAACTCACAGAAAGGTTCACCAACCATTTCACGCCACAAATCAACATAACGATGGAACGCCACAAATTGTTTAATAGACGACAAGGGCTCGATGAATCAATAGATGATTACGTCACAGACTTACGAAATATCAGCAGGCAATGTAACTTCTCCAATTTGGAAGACAACCTAGTAAGGGATATTTTCAGTTGGAATTTGAATACAAATAACCAATATATTAAGGAGAGGATACTCGATAGGAAGCCACCCACTCTGCAGGAAGCCGTGCAACTTGCAAAGCAAATGGAAATGACAAAACTTCAAGCCAGAACCCTAGAAGACTCTTCATTCGTTGGTCGAGTAGAATCCAAAAGACAAGGACACACAAGCAGACAAACAACACAGGGATATGCAACACGGTCAAATAGTTCCGGACAATATTCATCAATGTTTTCTTATGTTTTCGCGATTGTTATTCATTAAATTAAACTATTTTAATACGGTTTTATCGCGTTTATTACTTATTTATTTACACCTGACGTTTCAAACACTTTACAGCGTTCATGGTCGCAGGCAGACTAAGTTAACATTTGTCTTTGATGTCATAAGATTACAAAACTACCGCCTGAAATTTTTATTGGGAACTATTCCGATTCACGCAGTATTGGCTCACAGTATCTAAGGGTCTTGCAGTCTGCTTCCGAGTTTGCAATTTTATTAAGTTAATGACTGGGTCCCAAGCTGGCGGTACCTGCCATCCATCCTCTCTATTGAAATTAGGATGTTTTTTAATTTCAATAGCTTCACGTAACATCCTTGGAATGAATCTGTTTTCCTTTGCAAGGACTTGAGGATTATCAAAACGCATATAGTGGTTGGGTTTGTCTAGAGCATGTTCACAGACTGCAGACTTGGTTGAGCGTCTATTTTTCATGTCAGCAATATGTTCTTTTATACGAGTATTAATGCTTCTCTTTGTTTGCCCAATGTATGATAAACCACAGTCACAGTCAATTTTATAAACTCCAGCATCTTGCAATGGGATATTGGATTTTACAGGTCTTAAAAATTGGTTTATTTTCTTATGCGGCTTGTAATAGGTCTTGATTGAAGCTCGCCTAAGTATGTTACCAATCTTGTCCGTGACTCCCTTTATGTATGGTAAGATGGCAGGAAAACGATCAACTGTGTGTGGCTTGGGTCGACTTCTGTGACAAATGTGTGGGAGGCTGAGATTGTTGCTTCTTAAGACAGACTTGACTCGTTGAAGCTCCTCCTTAAGATGGTGGGTGTCACAGATGCCGTGTGCTCTCTGTAACAAAGATTTGCCTACGGTAGCTAACTGACATGGATGATGGTGAGATTTACCATTGAGATATTTGTCTGTGTGGGTGGGCTTTCTGTACACAGTGTGACTGATACTATTGTCAAGATTTCTAGTTATTAAAACATCAAGAAAGGCTAATGAATTATTGATCTCAGGTTCCATAGTGAATTTAATTTTACTATTAATGGAATTTAAATGATCTAACAAAACAGAGACTTGAGTTTTGGGGAGTACAACAAAAGTATCATCTACGTACCGTTTGAACATCTTCGGCATAGCCAGGGTCCCATTGTTGCCGACATTTTCATGGAAGACCTTGAGGAGAAGGCTCTTTCAAGCACCCTGGCTATGCCGAAGATGTTCAAACGGTACGTAGATGATACTTTTGTTGTACTCCCCAAAACTCAAGTCTCTGTTTTGTTAGATCATTTAAATTCCATTAATAGTAAAATTAAATTCACTATGGAACCTGAGATCAATAATTCATTAGCCTTTCTTGATGTTTTAATAACTAGAAATCTTGACAATAGTATCAGTCACACTGTGTACAGAAAGCCCACCCACACAGACAAATATCTCAATGGTAAATCTCACCATCATCCATGTCAGTTAGCTACCGTAGGCAAATCTTTGTTACAGAGAGCACACGGCATCTGTGACACCCACCATCTTAAGGAGGAGCTTCAACGAGTCAAGTCTGTCTTAAGAAGCAACAATCTCAGCCTCCCACACATTTGTCACAGAAGTCGACCCAAGCCACACACAGTTGATCGTTTTCCTGCCATCTTACCATACATAAAGGGAGTCACGGACAAGATTGGTAACATACTTAGGCGAGCTTCAATCAAGACCTATTACAAGCCGCATAAGAAAATAAACCAATTTTTAAGACCTGTAAAATCCAATATCCCATTGCAAGATGCTGGAGTTTATAAAAATTGACTGTGACTGTGGTTTATCATACATTGGGCAAACAAAGAGAAGCATTAATACTCGTATAAAAGAACATATTGCTGACATGAAAAATAGACGCTCAACCAAGTCTGCAGTCTGTGAACATGCTCTAGACAAACCCAACCACTATATGCGTTTTGATAATCCTCAAGTCCTTGCAAAGGAAAACAGATTCATTCCAAGGATGTTACGTGAAGCTATTGAAATTAAAAAACATCCTAATTTCAATAGAGAGGATGGATGGCAGGTACCGCCAGCTTGGGACCCAGTCATTAACTTAATAAAATTGCAAACTCGGAAGCAGACTGCAAGACCCTTAGATACTGTGAGCCAATACTGCGTGAATCGGAATAGTTCCCAATAAAAATTTCAGGCGGTAGTTTTGTAATCTTATGACATCAAAGACAAATGTTAACTTAGTCTGCCTGCGACCATGAACGCTGTAAAGTGTTTGAAACGTCAGGTGTAAATAAATAAGTAATAAACGCGATAAAACCGTATTAAAATAGTTTAATTTAATGAATATTCATCAAGACAGCCAAGTATTTCTGGAAATCAGTCAAACCAGAATACATGCGGTCGATGTGGACAGGTGCACAGATACAAGTGTCCAGCCTTCGGAGTTAAGTGTAAAAAATGTGGAGTTTATAACCATTTCGCCAAAGTATGTCGTAATAAACAGGTAAATAATATTGATACTGGTTCTGATAGAGATCTAGATCCTAGTTCTGATAGTTCACTATTTTTAGGCTCAATTTATGTAAACAATATACAGTCACACCCATGGAAAACTGATTTAATGATAAATAATGTGAATATTCCTTTCCTATTGGACACAGGTGCAGACACAAACATAATTTCATTGAATACTTTCAATAAATTGAATTTAAGTCATGATACCTTATCAAAAAGTACACACAAATTGTCGACTTACAGTGGTGAGACAATACCAACAATAGGCCAATGTCATTTGTCAGTCAGGCTTAATAATAAATTTAACAATGTCATTTTTCATGTTGTTGATCTAAATAGTCAAAATATCATAGGTAGAGATACATGCAAAACACTAAATTTAATTAAAAGACTTAATAAAATCAGTATGACAGAAAGTTTTTCAGAAAATGCAATATCTGATAATTCTGATCTTTTTCAAGGACTAGGATGTCTAAATAATTTTGAATGTGACCTGAAACTTAAACCGGATTCAACACCATCAATAGATGCTTGTCGCAGAGTCCCATTCCAGTTAAGGAAAGCCTTGCAGTCGGAGCTAGATGAACTGGAAAAAACTGGAGTTATTTGTCGAGTCGAAGAGCCAACGGAATGGGTAAGCTCTATTGTAATAACTACAAAAAAAAATGGTAAGCTTAGATTATGTATTGATCCCCGCAAACTTAATCAAGCAATCATGAGGTCTCATTACCAATTTCCTACCTTGGATGAAATAAAATCTGACCTTGCGGGAGCAAAGTATTTTACTACACTTGATGCAAACAAAGGTTTTTGGATGCTAAAACTTTCTGAGAGTGCTTCTAAGCTGTGCACATTCATAACACCCTTTGGGCGCTATAGATTCACCCGTCTACCCTTTGGTATTAATGCCGCCCCAGAAATATTTCATAGAGAAATTGCAAAAAGGTTCAGTGATATTAATAATGTCAAAATAATGATGGATGATATCCTAGTGTATGGTAAAACTCTTAAAGAACACAATGACACTTTGAAGAAAGTCTTAGACAGGGCTCGTGAAATAAACATAAAATTTAATAAGGATAAATCAGTCATATGTGCCCCTGAGGTAAGATATTTAGGACATATCTTCAATCAGAACGGTGTAAAAGTCGATCAAAATAAAGTCAAGGCAATTTGTGAAATGTCTAGCCCTTGTTGTGTAAACGATCTTCAAAAGTTTAAGGGTATGGTTAATTATCTTAGTCCATTTATACCAAACCTGTCAAAAGAAAATAGTCTACTTAGAACACTTTTGTCAAAACAAAATGAATGGATATGGTCAGAACAGCATGAGGCAGAATTTAATAAAATTAAAAAAATAATAAGCGCTGCCCCTGTTCTTACATACTATGACCCAAATAAAGAGATCACAATGTCAGTGGACGCCTCTAAGAATGCTTTGGGTTCGGTAATCCTGCATGATAAACAGCCAATTGCATATGCTTCTGCATCATTAACAAAATGTCAACAAAACTACTCTCAAATAGAAAAAGAATTAATGTCAATATTATTTGGTTGTACTAAATTTCACCAATACATATATGGTAGGACAGTCACTGTAGAAACAGACCACAAGCCATTGATCCCATTATTTAAAAGAGCCTTGTATGATATTCCTGCTAGACTGCAAAGAATTATGCTGCGCATAAAACCATATGATCTTAAGGTCGTCTACAAACCGGGTTCATATTTATATATAGCCGACACGTTATCACGTGCAGCCTTACAGGAAAATACATTAGTGGATCTTGAAAATGATATAGATTTACATGTCAATTTTATAATGTCTAACTTGTCAGTCAGTGAGGAAAAACTGAAAGAAATACAAAAGTCGACAAATAATGATCCTACTTTAAGTAAAATACAACAATTCTGTCAGAATGGCTGGCCGGAACACAAAAGTTGTGTTGGTCAATTAATAAAGCCCTACTTCTCTTTAAAAGATAATTTACATGTCATAAGTGATATAATTTTTCTGTCTGATAAGATTGTTATTCCAGATTCAATGAGAGAATATGTTTTAAAATTAATACATGAAGGTCACCAAGGTATCAATAGTTCTATTCGATTAGCTAAAACTACTGTGTATTGGCCCAATATGAATAATGATATTGAGAAATTCATAAGTAACTGTCATGTATGTCTCACTTATCGTAGAAATAATAGTAAAGAACCAATAAATTATCACGAGTACAAACTTTTGCCTTGGAACAAAGTTGGTATTGATCTTTTTGAATTGGATGGTAAAAAATATTTAATTGTTGTTGATTATTTCTCTAAATATGTAGAATTAGCACTGCTGAGTAGTGGATCTAATGCAAATTGCATTATTACTCATTTAAAATCTATATTTGCCAGACATGGCATCCCTGAAATTATAATCTCTGACAATGGTCCACCATTCAACAGTAAAGAGTTCACATCATTTACAAAAGATTGGCAAATTGAATTTGTTACTTCAAGCCCATATCATAGTCGCTCAAATGGTATGGTTGAGAGAGCCATCGGTACGATTAAACTCATGTTAAAAAAATGTAAATCAGATAATACTGATCCTTATTTAGCACTACTTTTATATAGAAGTACTCCAAAATCTATTGGATACTCACCTTCACAACTGTGTATGTCAAGAAATTTAAGATCTAAGATCCCTACTTCAGATTCCCAATTGTCACCTTGTATTATAGACATGGACTTACTTAAGACTAATATTGAAAAACAAAAGAAATATTCTGAACTTTATTATAATAAAAATTGTAAACAATTACCAGATGTAAAACAAGGTGATAAAATTTACTTTAAACATAAGCCACACAGTGTCTGGGTTCCTGGTACAATCTCGGGAGCTGGCAAGGAGCCGCGTAGTTTTATAATCGATTCTCCTGTTGGTGAATTCCGTCGAAATCGCGAACATATCTTAAAACCCTCGTCTGCCAATAATGATGTTGTGCCTGGAAACAAAACATATGTTAGTAATAATAGTAATACAGAACTAGAAATTGTAAACGCTGATAAAAGCTGCAATGTAAACACTGATAAAAACTGTTTGCCATATATAACACGCTCAGGTCGCGTTGTGAAGGTCCCAGATCGCTTAAATATTTAATGTAAGATAAGAATTATTGATATTCTTAAAATTAATATTTGTTGAAAGGAAAATCTATTGTTATTAAAAATGTCAAACAGTTGTCATCCGTCATGTGTCACTGTCAATTCTCTTCGTTACACTTCATGTTTTATTTTTTTTAAATTAAGGTTACGTTTTGTGACACATAGATATTAAGCCAATTTAAAATGTTTCTTACCTATTCATAATGTTTCTGGTGTCTGTCTTCTTTTGTTAAAAAGGAAGATATTAGATAACAACACTATTGTGTCACTTCCGGTTCCGCGACGCCGCGTGCACACACTCGTTTTTGTCATGTCGCCATTACGTCTCGCTTATTATAAATAATAAACCCATTATCAAAGCTGGATTTTCATTTAACAGTGTTAAAATAAACTACACACAATGGGAAAACATAGTGGAAGAAGTTTATATGAAGAAAACAAAAACATGTAAGGCAGTAAAAAAAGTAGCAAAAGTGCAACATAGTCACAATCCATACAATGTTGTGATGAAATTGGAAGACTACGTCCCAAAATTTATGCAGCATCAGATGAATATTACTCATCAATATGGAGCAAACAAATCTTTAAAAGACAATCTAACTGCAGATGAAGTGCTCATTCACGCAGATTTCAGTGAAAATTATGCTACGAAATATAGTTCTGAAATACAAGCATTCCACTTCGGTGGCTCAAGAAACCAGATTTGTCTGCACACCGTCGCACTATGGGACCAAACGGTGCGTTCCATCTTTAAAATGGTTTGGACGAAATGCGTAATAGTGAGTCCATTTCAATTGTTTTATATTCTTAAATGTTAGAGCTATTTGATATAAAAGTGAAAAAAAATATATAGTTTGTTTTGGGTATATAAAATTACATCCAAACTTTGAACTTCAAAAAATTTTATATTCGTTGTAAAGTTCAACTTCAAATATCTTCTAAGTTCTCGAAGGATATATATATGTGTTATACATTTTTTAATTTCCCATGAAGTCTAGTTTACAAATCCGTTTTAATTTTATTTAAAATGATTTTTACTAATTTTTATTACATTTTAATAAAAATATCTGTATTTTTGATTTTCAAGTAGAGTCTTCCTTGTTGCCGAAAGCTGCCGATGTCTAGTTATTGACACTTTTAGATACCTTAACTATTCAGTAATACAGGGAAATAAAAAAAACCTGCGTCATTATTGCGCCATTTTGATCTAAAAGCAAAAATGTCGACTGAGGGAAAAAAGTAACTCGTGAGTCATGTTATCTGCGCCCTAATCCTGACGTTTTGGGATACAAAAAAACATACGTGTTATTGTTTGTTTCTAATAAAATACTTTTATATAACAAGTAAGCACAAAATAACATATAATATTGGTAAAAATATTTTCTTGTGTGATTTTATGTTTGCGGCGATAATTTTAACCACTAATAAGAAAAAAATATATTGTTTACTTCTTATCTGTTGTGGTAAGTCTATTAAATGTTGGTTACTTCCTATGTGAACTATTTTAATCAATTTTCCCATCGATTTTGCACTAGTTACTGAAAAGTCCTATAAATACTCAGGTTTTCAGCATGTTCGTCATAGTATTTCGAATACTGTTTCTTTCGGTAAACATATATTTGTTAAAAAAGTTAAAAATGAGTGAATTCGTTTGTGTACGACGCGACATATGTACTCAAATGATAAACGGTAAAAGTACTACAGATATTAAAAAATATTTGTTGGAATATTTCCAGTTGTCAACAACAGATATGAATACGGTTATAGAAAGTATACAAAAAAATTTGATATCGAGTTGTAACCAAAAATGGGCGAAAGCTCAAAGAAAACAAGATCGTTTCGAGAATCAAAACGCAAATTGGTTAAATGGCGAGTTTAAAGTACCACTGAACCCCTGTAGACCCTCAACATCTGAAAATTCTGACTCAAATGCACCTGAAGATCGTGGTAGACCAATAAAACTATATGACGAGTGTTCAGAAAGAACAAAAAAACGTAAAAACATGCAATTAGTCCAGGAGTATGGAATGGGACATGTATACAACGCTTATGTACAAGGTTTACGATCTATTGGTGAAAATGATGAAGCTTCGATTGTAAGTATTGTGAGAAATACAGAAAGGGAGGAGAAAACAATCATTCTACGAAACATCTTACGAAGTCCGGATGATGTAACTTCTTATACCAAAGAAGAAGCTTTAAGTATATATATAGAAACCGATTTATCTAAGGCTCAATATATGTACCTGAGGCTGAAACTTGCTGAAAAAAACTTTTCTATATTACCATCATATCAAATTTTGGGTGAAGCAAAAAAGAATTGCTATCCTCTTACGTCAAGCATAACCGTAACGAACATAAGTGCCAAAGTGAACCTTCAAGATCTCTTAGATCATACTGCCTGTCGTATTTTAAAGATAGACTCTGTGAGAAGAAATTCCCACCACCTGATGCTATACAGCAAATGGGGTTGCGATGGATCGTCAGGACAAAGTGAATATAAACAGCTTTTACCAGAAGAAAATGAACAAATATCGGATGCTAATATGTTCATAGTTTCACTTGTACCATTGAGACTAGTGGATGAAGAAAGTAAAGCCATTATATGGCAAAATCCGTCATGCTCTTCAGTTAGATATTGCAGACCCATTTCTCTGGAATTAGCGAAAGAAACTCCCAAAAAAACCGCAACCACTGTAAGTGAACTCGAAGCCTTAATTAGTAAATTAAATCTGACGCTTGCAGCCATAGATGATAATGTTATAGAAGTAAGACATAAACTGTTTATGACTATGATTGACGGTAAAGTTGCTCAAGTATTAACAGAGACACCGTCAAGTGCTTCATGCACTATTTGTGGAGCTACTCCAAAACAGATGAACGATCTAACAAAAGTGTCTGCAAGAGTTGAGAATGAAGATGCGTTCAAATACGGACTCTCCACCTTACATGCATGGATTAGATGCATGGAAATGATTCTGCATGTTTCTTATAATCTAGGATTTGAAAAGTGGTCTGCATCGACTCCAGAATACAAGAAGCATAAAGAAGAGAAAAAACAGTATGTCCAAACTAGTTTCCGGAATTTCCTTGGTTTGCACATTGACAAACCTCGTCAAGGTTCTGGAAACAGCAATGATGGAAACACGGCAAGGAGATTCTTCCAAAATTATCAATGTTCTGCAGAAATTACGGGTGTCGATGAAGAGTTAATCAAGAGATTATATATAATTCTGCAAACCATGTCATCAGGATTTTCTATAAACGCATTGAAGTTTGGTGAATATGCGCTAGGAATAGCACAGTTATTCGTAAGTAAATATAACTGGTACTATATGCCATCCTCAGTGCATAAAATTCTGATACATGGTACCAAAATAATCGAGCACTTTGCAGTTTTGCCGTTAGGCCAATTATCTGAAGATGCTCAAGAAGCTCGTAATAAAGACTATAAAAAATATAGGTTACATCATGCTCGGAAGTGTTCCAGGTCTGCAACAATGGAAGACGTTCTGCACACACTGCTGTATACTTCTGATCCCTATATATCTAGCTTAAATAGATCGAGTAATGTAATATCAAAATAATTACTTGACGAAGCTAAAGAGCTTTTAATATTGACAAGGAATGAGTAGAATATGGTTTATTGTTTTTTTTTTTGATATTATATAATGTTACTAAGTAGTTATTAATTTATAATTATTTTAATGTGAGCAAAAATTAATATTAAATATAAGTTTTGCTGAAACTTTTCATAATTTTATATTTGTAATTTTTTTTTATAAATAAATATAGTTTTTAAAGTAATGATGTTTCAATTACCTAATAGTATAAGTGTTCAAAAATACGTATAAAAAAATTCTAACAAAAATGTCGAGAAACAAAAAAGTTACAGATTTTTGAGATGGAACGCACCCTTTGGTCCCATAGTGCGTCGTAGTGTATTATAAAGACAAGAATGGTAATACAACACAGCAGTGTTTTTGCACGTTGTCAGAAATTTTAGATCATGATGCTTCTGCAATATGGTCACATCTGAAGCCTGTTCTGGATTGGATTTCTTCATCATTAGAGTCAGTCTCTACTTTACATTTTTTAAGTGATGGGCCAGTCACTCAATACCGAAATCGATATATGTTTTATATTTTAGCCAACAAAGTCAAATTCTTCTTCCCCAAACTGCAAATGATGTCTTGGAACTACAGTGAAGCCGGACACGGCAAAGGAGCACCTGATGGTGTTGGTGCTACATGCAAACGAACAGCTGATATGCTAGTGGCCCAAGGAGAAGACATTGTTGACATTGCTTCGTTTTCAAAAGCATTGCAAGACCACTGTGAGAACATCCAAGATCTATACAATAACTGAAGACGATTTCGAGCGTGTTCAACTGTCAGCTATTGGAAAACCCCCTCGTCCTTTTTCAGGAACCCTAAAAGTCCACCAAGTTGTGTGTAAAAGAGATACATTTAAATTGAACATGAAAGCTCTTAGTTGCTTCTGCAAAAACATGTTTGAATGTCACCATTACATGATTGGCTGTCTTGATTTTGTCAAGGATTATGGACGACAGATAGAGAATCAAACTATTTATTCTAATTCAGAATCGGAGATGGATATGGTAGAGGATGCTAGAGCTGGAAACGAGGAAGAAAATACCTACTCAGATTATGCACTAGCAAAACAGAGAGAGGATAACACCATTTATTCGAGTTCTGATGAGATGTTTTTGGCAGATTATGCTAGAGCTGGAAAAAATAAAGAGAATACTTACCTAGATGATGGCAATAACTGTATTACAGTTTCCAAAAAACAAGCTAACGCTGCCTCTACATCAGGAATATATGACATGACTAACTTACCATTGCCAGGCGAATCTGAAAAAGTACGCTACCGTAATGGAGACTATGTTCTTGTCAAATTTAAAACTAAAAGCTCATACTATAGATACGTGGGACTATGCGTGGGAGAAATGGATGATGATGACGGAGAGATAAAGGTAACCTTATTGAAAATAGCCAGTAATGACGGTAAGCTATTTAAAATTGATGAAAATGCAATATATGATGTACCCTTTGAAGACATCATCGAACACCTACCACAACCAGTGCTACATCTCAAAGGAGAACGAATCTATTATAAATTTAAAAAACCTGTCTCTGTTTTTGAGCAATGATTTCGAAATTTGTTTGGTCAAATATATTGATTGATAGTTAAAATTACTCATTCCATTATTAGATACGATGCTATAGTAAAGATGCTATGTTATGTTGATTTATGAAAGGCTAATGTTATGTTGATTTTCCTTTAAGATAATATTTTAAATAATAATATGTATCTAATTAAAAATTGAACTATAAAAAGTTATTATTTTGTTATAGTAAAACTAGTTAACTGTGTTAGTAGTAGTATTAGTAGTTAAGTGTCATTATCCTGCACCTTATCATTTGGCTGTCAGTCAGAAGTCATTAGCCTGTAAGACGGGTCATTATCCTGGCAGCCAAATTCTAAAAATCCTATTTTATTCCTGTAGTACCCTATAAAGTGTATGAAAATTGATTTTGTTACTAATAATAACTTTATAGTAAGTAAATACACAACTGATATTGTATATTTGTTTAAAAAACATCTTAATTTTTCTGTGTTTCATTTTAGCCACTTATCAAATTATTTCCCACATACCACTTTAAAAACCAATGTTGAGGTAAGCCCTTGTGTACAAAAGGATAATAAACAGCATGAAATCGCTGAAAATGATTGTATCCCACGATCGCTAAACAACTTAGATGAAATTGTCTCCTGGAACAGTGACGATAGTGTACAAGATCCGCACTGGATTCCTCTCTCAAAACGTAGAAAAAGGCTACCATCTTCATCAAGTGAAGATGAGATACCATTAATATCTTTGAGCACAAAAAAATTAATGAACATACCATCTGAAAATAGGCATCAATCGAGTTTTGACCAGAATAATAAAAAACAAAACACTGTGCAAGTTAACAGAAAAGCTAGAGTTTTAGGAAAGCCTTATCTAGGATTTAAGAAAATGAGTGATGCCAAATATAAACCTTGTGTTGAGAAACCTAATCGAGCCATGAAACCTCGTTGTTTGCATACAAAATTAAATACTGCTGATAAGTCTAAACATGCATTTATGTGTGCGTTAATTACAGAAGAAGAGCGTGAATCAATCCACTCATATTTTTGGAATCTCAGTACATGGTCGGAAAAAAAGACTTTTGTAAAGACAGCCGCAGTTCGTAGAGGAATAAGGCGTCGTCGTCCGCACAAAGATGGGATATCTAATCTTTCAAAAAAAAGAAGCGGTCATGATATTTATTTAAGCAAGCAGGATGAAAAATCCACCAAGGTGAGAGTATATAGACTGTTCTTTTTAACCCTTAACCGCCTACCATACGTCTCACAGATCCTGTTAATAAAATAAATGTAAATATTTTTGCGCCGGAGTGTTGTATCGACTCGTTGGATCCTGTACCTTTTCCCCGCGCCCCACGGTATCGCACAACGGCTCGCCGAGGGTAGACGTGTGCGGGTTTGTATTAGGTGAGTAAATAGATACCAGCGTCGGTCTGAGAGACCCCTGGTAGGAGGTTACGTAATTTTTTTAATAATGATTTTTTATTGTTTTAATTAAAATTGCTCTTAGTGAAGCTGTAATTGAGCGTTGGGTGGAACAAATTTATCAGACGATGAAAACATTCCAAACGACAAATGCAGGGATGTAGAGCCGGTCGAAATTAATCATTGTAATGCCATTTTTGCTATGCCATAAATATTAAGTCGATTAACTGCCTAATTGCTCGATTGTTGAGTAGGGGATCGATTCCGCTAATGAACTTTTAAAGGCCACGCAACTGATATTCAATCGCGACTTAATTGTGTTGCATTTTTTTAGATACACTCAATAGTGGTATTCTGCTTAAACAGTTTTGAATCTCTATTCATTTGCGACTGGAGCGTATTTCAATGATATTAGTAGGGAAATGTAAATAAAATGAGTAACGGAATTTCAGAAGCGTCAAAGTCAAGTCATTACGATCCAATTGCGATTCAATTGTGCACTAGGTACCTATTTAAAATAAGAGAATTGACTCCTCCGTGAGATATATCGATTGCGATCGTGGAAGCAACATTCTGTATTTTTGAAATGTACGCGGGTGGTAATTTTTGATTTCGACTGGTGTGGCCTGGCCGTGCGAATAACTCCACGAGCCGGTAAACGATAATCGAATCATTCCTTACTTGTTTCGGATTTATTTAATCACTCATTGAATCCGTGCGAGTTGGTTTAATTGTCGCCGGCGTATCTCAAAAATCGATACTACATGCCTGTTGTTTTCACACGGTTCGGCACGAAGTCGATAGATAGTTCATCGAGTCGATTCGAGCAAATGTCGACTCCCGATGTCCCCATCACTACGACTGAACTGACAGCTAGACACTTGCCGACACCGGCAGACGAAATCAGATGATTTTCGGAGCGGGTCGATAGTTGCTCGCTATTTTTATAATTTAAAGGTTTCAATAGCCATTTAATACTGTTATTTTGGAGTTTAATAGTGCAACCGTCGTAACAAATATTTTCGCCGACGTGGTTGTCGTACGGCGTTATAAGACAAAAGTGTTTTGTTGGATATACATAAAGAACCCTGAAAAGGGTTAAAAAGAACACCTCAAGTTTCCCTCAGCACTCCCTCCGCTGAACACTGGGAGTTCTACCAGCTTCCCGAGGTGTCAGGAGTGCATACCACATTTCTTTTATTGAAAAAACAAGAGGACACTGCTTATACTACCGTTTTAATCTGCGATAGACATTTTTGCTTAAACTGAGGTAACCACACAGCCGAAGCCAGCATTATCGGTCAGCCAGTGCCTGCGCTTTCTACATTTTTTATTTTATTAACCTTTGATTTTATTTTTTTTCAATTTAAAACTTTAAAGGGATCTAAATATTGGCCATTCGATCTCCTGCGCCCCTAATTTTCTTTTCTCGTTTTAACCGCAATTACTTCTTTACTTAACATTAAATAGGTAACTTCCAATATAAATTCATTTTTTTTTAATTCGAGTTTTTTTAACTTTGTGTAACTTTCAGCTTCTTCTTCTTCAAATAAATATTGTAAAAGTTTTTTTTTGTTATTTTATTTTAATTTTGCTTATTTCCCTTCAAATTTCATAGAGGACAGGAATTAGATAGCAAACCCAGGTAATAAACATTTCATGGCGCCCGAACAGGGACAGGAGATCGAGGTAAATTAACTTGTATTTCAAATTTAATTAAATTACCCTTTTTTCTGGTCATTTTCGCTCAGAATTAGTTGCCCAATATTGATCCCTTGCATTATTTTGCAATAAAGTTTGTTTTACTAACCTGCATTACATTCTGATAAAATCAGAGTTATATATAGTTTTTTTTTTTTTACCAAGCAATTTGTAACGTCTGGTCAATATTTTTTTAACCCTATTGTTTACTTGCCCTGCTTTCTATTTACAACTTGCTAAAAATGGGAGAAAGGCCAATTTGCTTTAATTTGCTACACAAAGATGAATTAGAGTATGAAGTAAGGATCCGTGGCACTCATCCTAAAGATAACGTTATAGGTCTGAGAGCTCAGGTTCGCGCGCTTAATAAAGAACTCCCATCAGATGAGATTTTCACTTGTGATGTGGATATTGGGGAGGAATTGGACATAATAAAAGCCAAAATGGTTGAATTAGAGGATTTAATTAAAGGAACTTCTACTAAGTCGGGTTCTCTTAAAATATTAAATAGAATTCAAACCTTAGGTCACCATTTGTTTCACCGTCTAGGTAGATTGGATGCTGGAGATGAGGAGGAATACACCTCGGAAATTGATAATATTCAAGGACGATTAGACCGCATTTTGTATAAAATTGATGGAATTATGGACAATTTTAAGAGTAGTTCATCGCAGCATCACTCTTCTAACCCGGCAACCAATCCGCCGATGCTTTCCAGCAAGACTGATAATTCTTCTAATTCTCACTCTCAAATTTATAAGCTAAATCTTCATTTTAACGGGAAAACTTGTGTAAAGGCATTCTTGCAACGCTTAGAAGAACTTTGCTTATCTCGCGGTATCAATGATTTCAAACTTTTCAATTCTGCTGCCGAGTTATTCACTGAAGAGGCACTATACTGGTATCGTGGAGTGCGTGATGAGGTGAATACCTGGTCTGAATTGAAATCTGCACTTCTCGAGGAGTATCTACCTGCTAATTATGATCACAGACTTTTGATAGAAATTAGAGCCCGCACACAAGGATCCAATGAAAATATAGTCAATTACCTTAGTGTTATGCAAAATTATTTCAGTCGTTTGTCCAAGCCCTTATCTGATGAAGAGAAACTTAACATAGTGTTGTTTAATATTAGGCCTTTCTACACTTCTCAATTAGGTTTAAATCCAGTTGACTCGTGGACTGATTTAAAACGTAAATGTAGACTTCTTGAGGACGCGAAGGAGCGTTCAAAGTTATTCTCCGAGCCCCCTAAATTTTCGTCTTCTTGCCTTGCTCCCGACCTTATTTACAAGGGCAACCGGTCCACTGCTATTCCTAAAGTGGCCGCGGCGGTGGCACAGGTTGATGGCAGCAATTTCTGCGTCCGTTGTCGCATGGACGGTCACACGTTGAAGTCCTGCAAGGCGCCTGCCATCATAATATGCTACCGTTGTGGGAAGAGGGACGTCACTGCCAAAACTTGTCCTAAATGTTCCCCGTCGAAGTCTGGCAAGTCGCCGGCGCCGTCGTCATCTCCAAAAAACGAGTAAGCGTGAATCGACAACAAACTTCCGCAACTTCTAGTAACTTTTGTGCTGCAGAATGGCGTTCTTGGTTAAATTATTTGAAGAATTTCTTTTTATCAACCCGTTCCCAGCGCGTGTTGTCGGTTCATGTTCATAACTCTGATATCAAACCTATCTCGATGACAAGCGACGTTGATAACTGTTTTGACAGACGACCGTATCTAAAGGCTAGTATATACGGAATGGTATGTTCTGGTTTGTTGGACTCGGGCAGCGAAATTTGTATAATTAAGGCCAGCGCTGTTTCATACTATCAAAAATTTGCTACGGTACACGAGTCGACTGATCTACATTTTATTAAAACTGCTAATGATTCTACCGCACCTGTCACTGGTTATATCTTTTTGCCGGTTACAGTAAAGGATAGAACAGCGATTATTAAGTTTTATATTATTCCCAAGATAAACACTGACTTACTTTTCGGAATAGATTTTTGGAAAGCTTTCAATATAGCTCCCGACGTTTTATCTCTGTTGGATGATAATCAATTTTTATCTACCCGCGAAGTCCATACCATAGCCGCCAAAGATAAAGCGTTACGAGACTTTGATTCGCTTTCCGAGTCAGAATGTAAATTGGCTCGTAAAGTGATTCAAGAATTTGAAGAGATTTCGGCAGAGAAGAGAGGATTAGGGCGTACCCATTTGGTGAGTCACCGTATTGACACCGGTGATCACCCTCCAATCAAGCAACGTTACTACATGATGTCCCCAGAGAAGCTCGCCGAAATGAACCGGCAGCTTGATCAAATGTTGAAAGACGATGTGGTGGAACCCAGTAACAGCGCTTGGAATAATCCCGTCACCCTAGCCCGTAAGGCAGATGGCACACTTCGCTTCTGTCTGGACAGCCGAAAACTCAACGCTATCTCTAAACACGACGCGTATCCGCTTCCTTATATTAACCATATTTTGGATCAACTCAGGGATGCTAAATACCTATCATCTGTTGACCTAAAATCTGCGTACTTTCAGGTACCTTTGGATTCAATGGAATCTCGTGAAAAAACTGCACTTACCATACCTTCACGAGGTTTGTTCCATTTAAAGGTCATGTGTTTCGGTCTAACCTCCGCCCCAGCGACCCAACAGCGTCTTATGGACAGGTTGTTCGGTCCGGAATTTGATAATAAAGTTTTTATTTATTTGGATGATCTTATCATAATTCATTCAACCTTTGCCGGCCATTTAGAATTATTACGTAAAGTCAGGGAGAAATTACAAGCGGCAAATCTCACTGTTAATATGGGCAAATGCCAATTTTTTAGAAAACAATTAAAGTTTTTAGGTCACGTGGTCGATGAATTCGGTTTACGTACAGACCCGGATAAAGTAAGGGCTATTGTCGATTTTCCCACTCCTACTTGCCGAAAAGATGTTAAACGTTTCCTAGGCACTGCTTCATACTACAGGCGATTTATTAAGAATTTTAGTCATCGCGCCGGTCCCCTAAACGCGCTCACGTCCACTCGTAAAGGAGCTCCACCCTTCTGTTGGACTCCTGAGGCAGATCAATCTTTCAATGATTTAAAGTTAGCTCTGACCACAACACCTGTTCTAACATGTCCAGATTTTTCGCGCGAATTCTCTGTGCACTGTGATGCCTCGGATTTCGGAATAGGTGGGACCTTAGTTCAAAATATAGACGGACAAGAACATCCAATCGCTTATTGTAGTCGCTCGCTTTCTCCAGCAGAGAGAAATTATTCTGCGACAGAGCGTGAAGCTCTGGCAGTAGCTCATGTAGTGGAGCATTTTCGTCCTTATCTGGAGGGCAATAAACCTTTCCGAATAATCACTGATCATTCTAGTTTAAAATGGTTTTTAAATCTTGAAAATCCTACCGGTCGCTTAGCGCGTTGGGGTTGTAGATTATCTCCTTATAACTTCATAATAGAACATAGAAAAGGGTCACAAAATGTAGTACCTGATGCATCATCGCGGTCTGTACCCGTGTCTGTAAATGCCATAGATTTAACCGCAATTAAGGACGCTTGGTATCTGAATCTTGTAAAACGTTGTACCGAGAGACCTCGGGCTTGTCCGAATTTTCAACTAGTTGATGGTAGGCTTTACCGTTTTACAAAAACTTCTAACCAACTCAGTAAGGATTTCCAGTGGAAAAAAGTGATACCTCTTGAGCTGAGGGAAAGTATAATTGTTGAAAATCATTCTAAACCTACTGCCGCTCACCTTGGTGTGGCTAAGACTTATAAACGCCTGAAGCTGAGATATTTCTGGCCTGGCATGTATAAAGATACCATGAGTTTCATTAAAAATTGCGACATTTGTAGTGCTTATAAACACAGTTCACAGTGTACACCCGGCTTTATGGGAGAACCAAAAAATTGTACGCGGCCATTCCAGTGCTTAAGTATTGACCTAGTCGGACCACTGCCCATGTCACGGCGTCAAAATAACTATCTGTTAGTTGTCATTTGTTGTTTTACAAAGTACTGTTTTTTGTTTCCACTTCGCAGGGCTACTGGGAAGGTTATAGCGCAAAGATTGGAAGATCATGTGTTTTTAGTGCATGGAATACCTCAAACTATAATTTCTGACAACGGTTCCCAATTTACAGGTCGTGACATTTTGGCTTTATATGAAAAATACAATATCCCTCAGATCCACCTTGGCCCAGTGTATTGTCCACAGGTTAATCCCGTTGAACGCTATAATCGTACCGTAATGACCGCTGTTTCTGCTTTTGTGGAAAACGACCATAGGTCCTGGGATGAAAACATTCAAAAGATCCAATTTGCCATAAACACATCGTCGTAAACGAAGCCACATCTTATAGTCCGTTCCTTCTAGTCCACGGCAAAGATGGTAGTGATCTCAGCGAATTAAGCGTTACTTCACCTGATGCACATGTTCAAAGATTGGGTCATCTATCACAAATTTTCAATAATGTTAAAAATTCTCTTAAGCAAGCGCATCAGAAAAATGTAAAGTACTACAACAAAAGACGTAGGGATGTGTCCTTTAATGTGGGAGATTTTGTTTGGAAACGTACCTACAAGCAGAGCGTTGCGAGTAAGTACTTTGCCGCAAAGCTTGCTCCAAAATATGAAAAATGTAAGATTATCTGTAAGCTTTCACCGTTAGTGTATGAGTTAGAAGATGAACAGGGTAAATACATAGGGAAATGGCACATAAAAGATTTCAAATGTTTAGACTAGCCTTCAATGGCCGCGGGATGATCGGCTTTAGAATTGTCTCCCCGTCTGACGTCCGGACGTGTCGTAAGAGGCGACTGTGGATTATTTTAGGCGTTTTCCATCTTAAGCTAACCACCACTTTTATTAATCTACCATTTCATTCAGTATATCTTGAGTGACTTGATAACCATAAGTTTGTACTTATTTTCTCTCATTTATTTTGACCTGTTTAACAAGAAAACTTAATCTCTTTTAAGCTTTGTTGTCTAAGGGATCCCATGACAATTAGCATTGATATTATGTCTATTTACACCCTACCGGTGTTGGTAGATTTATCATATTATTACTTTTATTCCCCATTTATAATATACTCATACAAGCGAGTCTATTTGTTTTAGGAGAATAATGGAATATTTTTCTACTAAATTTATAGGTCTATTAGGGCCGGCGCCCACTGCCGGGACGGCACGGCATGTCATGGCAAAGGATTTTAATACTAATTAAATTATTTTGAATCTTATTTCAATAAGTTTAGAATTTATGTTACTTTATTTTGATACCACGATGCCGCGACGTGCCACAGGATGCCGCGGCATGACGCGACACGCCGCAGCATGCGGCGGTATGACGTGTCTTGCCTTTTCATTCCACAGGATTCCGCGGCACGCCATTGCATCCCGTGAGACGTATGGGTCATTTTGGGGTCGAGGAATTATGATTGCTAGCTAGTTGAAATAAGGTTGAAACTTATGCAGCATTTCGATGGAGCGCATTCCGGTCGGTGCGCGGGGGCAAGGGAGGGAGAAAACGCACTGGCGCGCGCGATTTTTTCTCTCACACTGACTGAGCGTGGCAAGTAATTAGCACGTGCGTACGCGATACAGTAAATTACTTCACGTAAAATACGGAAAAATGGATGAAGAGAAACTGATTAATCTGGTTCGTTCGCATGAGTGTATATACGATGTCTCCTCCCGTTTCTACATGGATCAACATATGAAAAGGAACGCATGGCAGAAAATTGCAGAAGAAATGAATAAAACCCGTAAGTTATTTTTTTACTTATTTATTGTCAGAAATAGAAACTAACATCTATTAACAATTTCATTTTGCCAGTACACGTTACCAACATTAGAAAAATATTCCGTGAAACAATCTCTTACAACCATCCCTTCCAGATTATTGAAAACTGTATCATTGGTTCTATCGATTGCATTATTAGTATTAGAGCCAAGTGCTTCCATAGAATGATCACCAATGATAAAGTTATGCAAACACGTACTTGCTAGTATAATGTTGTTAATGTACTTTGGTTGAACTTTTACACCTTTTTGAAATAGTTCGAATCTTTCTTGTAACATTCCAAAAGCATTTTCTACAATACGCCGTGCTCGACTTAAGCGATAATTGAATATCCTTTTTTTTTCATCATTTAAAAGATGTGAGGGGTATGGTCTCATAATATTTTTTGTTAGTGGAAAGGCTTCATCGGCAACAAATACGTGGGGTAATTTTTGAGTTGAATGTGGTAAAGCTTTTTCCGGTGGTATGCTTAAAAAACCATTACGTAGTTTCGAACCAAATTTGGAGCTTTGAAGTATACCGCCATCGCTATTTCGACCATATGCTCCGACATCTACAATCACAAATTTGTATTTTGCATCCACGACAGCTAATAAAACGATGCTAAAGAACTTCTTGTAGTTGATATACATACTTCCACTGTTATTAGGAGCTCTAATCTTGAAATGCTTACCATCTATGGCCCCAATGCAGTTAGGAAAATTCCAAAATTTATCAAAGTCGGTTGCAATTGACTGCCATTGTTGGCTCGTGGGTTTCGGCAATGCAGTAGATCTTAATACAGTATATATTGCTTGACAGGTTTCGTGGACTATTTTACGCACAGTAGTGAATCCCATACGATAGCTAAAAGCTAAAGACTTAAAAGAAGCTCCTGTTATTAGATACCTGTAACAAAACAAAAAAAAAAACATTAGTAGACGTAAAAAAAAAACGTGTGTGTGACGTAAAAAGCGTGTGTTATTTAAAATACTTCATTCTTGTTACAGATGAAGAATGTCAGAAGACGTGGAGCTGCCTTCGTAACAATTATAGAAAAGCCTTAAAAAACAGGGTGTCCAAAAGCGGTGACGCTGCCAAAAAGAGGCGACCAATTAAATTTGAAAAGGAACTTGAATTTCTGCAAAAGTTTTTTCAAGATAGACCTCAGCTTTCAAATTTAGACTCTTCTTCCGACGATACACAGCTTTCCGAAGATACGCAGAATATCGAAAATACACAACCTCCCGAAACAGCATCAACTGTTAATTTTCCTGAAGAACAATCGCCTGTATCTCAAATGTCATGTTCATCCCATGCATCGCATGCATCAGATTCTAGACCAGCTAGACATGTTCGTCAGCGATCATACATGTCATCGCAAATACAGTATACGGAAACAACAGCAGAAATATTAAAAAAATACATTGAAAACCAAAAGAAAGAACAACATCCTATGGAGATATTTTTTCAAGCAATGGCGGCAACAGCGAAGACTTTGTCACCAAAATTACAAGCTGAAATAAAACGCGATGTCTTACGTATTGTTACTGATGCAGAAATAAAGCATTTGGAAAATGTGGAGTTAAGTTCAGTTGTGCAGCGAAGTCGTCCTTCAACATCAAGTTCAGGATTCGATATTTCAAATGAATTTCATTCATCTCAGCAATACGCACCAACTTCACACAACACCGAACAAAACTATGGTACTACTCATATAGAATACATACCTACTCCTATATCCAGACATCAAAATAATAGTGATATATATAACAATAATTCCAATATTCAATTACCGGACTATGAAAACTAAATTTTTTATAATACTTTCGCTTTTTATCATACTGTACTGTAGGTACATTTGTGATCATAGATAGCTGATTATAAAAATAAACAATTACCAAATAAATCAAGACTTTTATTTTAATATTAGTAAATGCTCTGTGGTGTCACACACTGCTCAAAAATTTGTTAGGTTATTCTGCTAAACTGTTTCAACCGAAGTGGTTAAGTTTAGTATGTGTCAGGATGGCTGACCAAAATGGAATATTGAAATATAACTAAACGCATTGGGTAGTATCTATTTTATATCATTTGGTACCTTTAACACGACATCTAGTACCTATGCGGTTTCAAAGAAATCAATAGACAAAGATGGTCAGCCATACTGACGTCAGGTTGGCTGACCACTTTAATTTATTCCAAAACCAGTAGGTCCTACCAACTTTTTACTATAGAAAATATTTTGTACCTTGACATGCAGAAATAACAAAATGTTCCGTAGCTTTGTTTAATTATTATTTAAGTATGTATGAAACGCCTGAAAAAAGTTTAATCGTTTGCATACAGAAGTGTAATTGCTCAGAAAATATTTGAAGGGCTTAAATTATCATGAAATTTTCTTTATTTACTAGGTACCTACTGTAACGTTGTAAACGTTAACATTTAATTATTTTTAAATTTTTTATAAACGTAGCTTAGTTTTCAAATAACATTACACACTAAATTAGCATAGCTTTGGAATATAAAATATGTATCTCCTAGCCGAAATAAAATGTACACCCGCAGTTCTAACATTAGAATGGCGGGTGTACATATTTTATTATATATATATTTATCGAGAGAGGTACTCTAGATTTCGTTTTTGGTACAGTGAGGTACATCGATAGTACCATCTTTCTGAAGAAAAGTTCAATTCCGTGATGTACACCCGCGGTCCCAACGTACATGTGTTAAAGGCACCAAATGGTATAAAATAGGTACTACCCAATGCGTTTAGTTATATTTAAATATTCCGTTTTGGTCAGCCATCCTGACACATACTTCGTTGCCTAATTCTATGCCTCATCGCATGTAATGTAATATGTAATATGCACTAACCTTAAACATACAGACAATCTCTCTGTAACAGGTATAGGCGATCGAAAATTAGTTTTGATTTTCTTTATATGCGATTTTAGCAAATCACTTAACTTTTCAAATTTTTCATAGTCCATTCTGTAATAATCATAGAATTTTCGGATGTCGTATCTCAAATCATTAAATAAGTTGCTGAATTCACCATTTGTAGATCTTGTTTTCCATAAATTATGCACCCAGAATTGTCTGTTCGTCAAATTAGCAGTTCTTATTTGTCTCTCTTCATCTTCAGCTAGAAGTGCTATTAACACTAAATCCCAGTCAACCATAACGACACAACAAAATGTTCTTTAGCGACACAACCAACTTCGAATACGCGCGGAGCAAAACTAAGCCAGAGTGGCTGGGCTTTCAGCAGGATGCGGAACGCCGCGGCATGCCGCAGCACGCAGCGACATGCCATTGCACGCCGCGGGATGCCACTGCACGCCGCGGGATGCCATTGCATGCCGCGAGATGCTCTGCCGTGCCATGCCGTGCCGTGCCGGCAGTGGGCGCCGGCCCTTACTCTCTTGTTATCCAGGGTTGGGAGGCGTTTCTAGGACAGACTTACTAGTCATTTTTCAGGTTTCAAATAATGAACTGTAAGTAGTGGTTAGCTTGTCACACCTTTAAATTTTTTTTATTATTTAACTATAAGCCACCTCTAGTCAAAGGTTTTAATTAGTTTAATATTTTTTTTTATTCCTTTTTAACTATTTTTATTTTTACTAAGGATTAATTCCTGTTTTCAGGAATTAATTGTTCATTTTAACTAGCCTAGATAAGGGTTTTACTTTATTTTTTTAAGCACATTTTATTTTTACTTTGGATTCATTCCTGTTTTCAGGAATCCATCATTATCTTAAACTTATTCTTTTGTAGTTTCACCGGACTGGAAATTATGTGAGAAATCATTGGTCACAGAATTTCCAAGTCAATACTTATTACCATGAGTTTTTGCGTACGCAACTTCTTTTGGTCTTTTCTAGTTAGAACTTCAATGGCGATTTTTTTTTTTGTTTTAATTTATGCAAATTACATATTTTTTTGTATTTTTGCCTTTTATATTTAAGCATTCTAGAATCCATGCTTATTTATTTATGTATCAGTCTTGATCGATTTCTTTTCGAACAAATCGATTGCAACGTCTGACCGATTTCCGCCAGCTGTGGTTTTTTCTACCTGAACAGAGTAATATACTTAGTAGTGTAACGGTGTATTTTCCTCTACAAATAGGTTTTTCTCAATTCCCCAGAATCCGTTTCATTCCTTAAAATAAAAAGTTTTTTTTTTCATCTGTCAACGTCAAGTAGTGCGGTGAAAATTTTCATCATTGTCGATATCGATCTCTCTCGATTTATTTTTATGAGTTCATTTAAACTAATGTTAATCTTTAGGGTGTAGAATAGGCCGAGGACGTCCCGCGAATTCCCTACATGAATTCTTATCCGGGGAAGGGGGTGTTGTAATGCCATTTTTGCTATGCCATAAATATTAAGTCGATTAACTGCCTAATTGCTCGATTGTTGAGTAGGGGATCGATTCCGCTAATGAACTTTTAAAGGCCACGCAACTGATATTCAATCGCGACTTAATTGTGTTGCATTTTTTTAGATACACTCAATAGTGGTATTCTGCTTAAACAGTTTTGAATCTCTATTCATTTGCGACTGGAGCGTATTTCAATGATATTAGTAGGGAAATGTAAATAAAATGAGTAACGGAATGTTTATTACCTGGGTTTGCTATCTAATTCCTGTCCTCTATGAAATTTGAAGGGAAATAAGCAAAATTAAAATAAAATAACAAAAAAAAACTTTTACAATATTTATTTGAAGAAGAAGAAGCTGAAAGTTACACAAAGTTAAAAACTCGAATTAAAAAAAAAAATGAATTTATATTGGAAGTTGCCTATTTAATGTTGAGTAAAGAAGTAATTGCGGTTTAAAACGAGAAAAGAAAATTAGGGGCGCAGGAGATCGAATGGCCAATATTTAGATCCCTTCTTTAAAGTTTTAAATTTAAAGAAATAAAATAAAGGGTTAATAAAATAAAAAAAATGTAGAAAGCGCAGGCACTGGCTGACCGATAATGCTGGCTTCGGCTGTGTGGTTACCTCAGTTTAAGCAAAAATGTCTATCGCAGATTAAAACGGTAGTATAAGCAGTGTCCTCTTGTTTAAATAAAAGAAATGTGGTATGCACTCCTGACACCTCGGGAAGCTGGTAGAAAGAACTCCCAGTGTTCAGCGGAGGGAGTGCTGAGGGAAACTTGAGGTGTTCTTTTTAACCCTGAAGTAGGAATAACAAAATAACTTTCAAAAGACTGCTTATGAAACAATGGTTTACTGTAGGGCGGGGCTCTGGAAACTTCTAGGTTTTATTCCTGTTCAAAATCCTTTTCAATATATGTAAAATTTTGTTATAATGGAGTAGGTTTATTCCTAAATTTAGGGCTGAATCTTGTTTGGTTGTAATTATAAAAAAAGAAAGTCATAATCCCAAATGGTAGGTTACCCGACAATGAAAAATCTACATAATTTTGTAAAAAAAAACGATTTTGTATGAAATATTTCAATTTGAATTTATATATTCTACGCTTATTTATGTGTACCAATGGTGAGAAATCATTTTAAGACCGAAATTAGATAAAATTTTAATAAAATGCACATGTGAATAAAATACACATTCTACCCACTTTTGTAAATTATAAATTTCTCACAAAACCCCCAATTTAACCAGAAAGTTATTAGACCAAATGGAAGAATTAATCGGTTATTTAGCTCAATAAGACAATAATTAAAATAAAATAAATTACCTTTTCAGGGTTCTTTATGTATATCCAACAAAACACTTTTGTCTTATAACGCCGTACGACAACCACGTCGGCGAAAATATTTGTTACGACGGTTGCACTATTAAACTCCAAAATAACAGTATTAAATGGCTATTGAAACCTTTAAATTATAAAAATAGCGAGCAACTATCGACCCGCTCCGAAAATCATCTGATTTCGTCTCCCGGTGTCGGCAAGTGTCTAGCTGTCAGTTCAGTCGTAGTGATGGGGACATCGGGAGTCGACATTTGCTCGAATCGACTCGATGAACTCTATCGACTTCGTGCCGAACCGTGTGAAAACAACAGGCATGTAGTATCGATTTTTGAGATACGCCGGCGACAATTAAACCAACTCGCACGGATTCAATGAGTGATTAAATAAATCCGGAACAAGTAAGGAATGATTCGATTATCGTTTACCGGCTTGTGGAGTTATTCGCACGGCCAGGCCACACCAGTCGAAATCAAAAATTACCACCCGCGTACATTTCAAAAATACAGAATGTTGCTTCCACGATCGCAATCGATACATCTCTTATTTCAAATAGGCACCCAGTGCACAATTGAATCGCAATTGGATCGTAATGACTTGACTTGACTTTGACGCTTCTGATATTCCGTCACTCATTCCATCCACACTTCCCTACCAACATCACCGAAACACGCTCCAGTCGCAAATGAACAGAGATTCAAAACCGTTTAAGCAGAATACCACTAATGAGTGTATCTAAAAAATGCAACACAATTAAGTCGCGATTGAATATCAGTTGCGTGGCCTTTAAAAGTTCATTAGCGGAATCGATCCCCTACTCAACAATCGAGCAATTAGGCAGTTAATCGACTTAATATTTATGGCATAGCAAAAATGGCATTACAACACCCCCTTCCCCGGATAAGAATTCACGTAGGATACCTGGCTTTCACCCAGGAGGCTCGGGTTCGATTCCCGGTACGGGAACCATCCAAAGTAAAAATAAAATGTGCTTAAAAAAAAATAAAGTAAAACCCTTATCTAGGCTAGTTAAAATGAACAATTAATTCCTGAAAACAGGAATTAATCCTTAGTAAAAATAAAAATAGTTAAAAAGGAATAAAAAAAAATTAAACTAATTAAAACCTTTGACTAGAGGTGGCTTATAGTAAAATATTTAAAATTTAAAGGTGTGACAAGCTAACCACTACTTACAGTTCATTATTTAAAACCTGAAAAATGACTGGTAAGTCTGTCCTAGAAACGCCTCCCAACCCTGTATAACAAGAGAGTAATAGACCTATAAATTTAGTAGAAAAATATTCCATTATTCTCCTAAAACAAATAGACTCGCTTGTATGAGTATATTATAAATGGGGAATAAAAGTAATAATATGATAAATCTACCAACACCGGTAGGGTGTAAATAGACATAATATCAATGCTAATTGTCATGGGATCCCTTAGACAACAAAGCTTAAAAGAGATTAAGTTTTCTTGTTAAACAGGTCAAAATAAATGAGAGAAAATAAGTACAAACTTATGGTTATCAAGTCACTCAAGATATACTGAATGAAATGGTAGATTAATAAAAGTGGTGGTTAGCTTAAGATGGAAAACGCCTAAAATAATCCACAGTCGCCTCTTACGACACGTCCGGACGTCAGACGGGGAGACAATTCTAAAGCCGATCATCCCGCGGCCGTTTTAGGAATAGCAGTGGACCGGTTGCCCTTGTAAATAAGGTCGGGAGCAAGACAAGAAGACGAAAATTTAGGGGGCTCGGAGAATAACTTTGAACGCTCCTTCGCGTCCTCAAGAAGTCGACATTTACGTTTCAAATCAGTCCACGAGTCAACTGGATTTAAACCTAATTGAGAAGTGTAGAAAGGCCTAATATTAAACAACACTATGTTAAGTTTCTCTTCATCAGATAAGGGCTTGGACAAACGACTGAAATAATTTTGCATAACACTAAGATAATTGACTATATTTTCATCGGATCCTTGTGTGCGGGCTCTAATTTCTATCAAAAGTCTGTGATCATAATTAGCAGGTAAATACTCCTCGAGAAGTGCAGATTTCAATTCGGACCAGGTATTCACCTCATCACGCACTCCACGATACCAGTATAGTGCCTCCTCAGTGAATAACTCGGCAGCAGAATTGAAAAGTTTGAAATCATTGATACCGCGAGATAAGCAAAGTTCTTCTAAGCGTTGCAAGAATGCCTTTACACAAGTTTTCCCGTTAAAATGAAGATTTAGCTTATAAATTTGAGAGTGAGAATTAGAAGAATTATCAGTCTTGCTGGAAAGCATCGGCGGATTGGTTGCCGGGTTAGAAGAGTGATGCTGCGATGAACTACTCTTAAAATTGTCCATAATTCCATCAATTTTATACAAAATGCGGTCTAATCGTCCTTGACACCTGTGACGTCGTAGACACCTGTGAAACCTTCTTTGCGAGTCGAGGAGAATGGTCTTCAGGTCCCTGGCTGGTGCTATCCACACCATAGTTTCCGGGAAGCCCGAGCTGAGAGTAGAGATAGTGAACGCTATGCTACAGGTGAGGAAAGAGGGTGCTGAATCCTCCATATTGGCCCAGATTAGGCTAGTGTGGGAGTTCTCATCGTTAAAAGCGGTTATATGGACCTGTTCATAAAGTCTCACTGCAGGGCTCTAGAAATCCCGGCTGTCCTTGACCAGGCTATACTGCTACATGAAAAATGGGAGGCAGCGAAGCGAGAAGATCCTGACCTCGCCTACAGCCGTGTCAGAGATCCCAACAGCCACTCTGCACTGAACCAAGCAAACTACCCTGATCTCTATTTTGCTGCAATAAGCTATGCGAAGGCTAATAAGCTGATTGAAGAAAACTTCCAGATGTCTGCATCACATCAATCTACACATACTGTTCTCATAGAGAAGTACATAAAGAAAACAGCTGCAATGGAACTAGGAGAGCTGTCTGAAGAGGCCAAGGCAAAACTAGCCATATTAGGATACCCTATAGCTACCACCTCGAGGAGGCGTAGGCGTCTAGATTCAGATGAAGAAGAGGAGGAAGAGCCCTCCAGTAGAAGATCACGGATACGTTAGAGTACTAACTATAAAATAAGTGTAAGCACAATAGTTATGTAAGGGTATATAGAGTGAGGCAAGGTATTAGGTGTAAGAATAACATTGCTATCTTTAAGAAAAATGACGACCAAAGTAATCACTGCGAATATGGAAGAAGACGATGAGATGTTTGACGGAGCAATAGGTGCCCTCCAAGAGAGAGGGAAGGGAGAAGTGCTGCATATGGGAATAACTTCAATGTCGCCCTTGACGCCCGGAATGATCACCAGAGGGAGAAGGAAGTCCGAGGAAGCTCAAGCCTCAAGAGTCAAAAAGAAAACCAAAACAACCGAGAGACCACCTCTCCCTGAGGAGGACAACGAATCCGAAGGGCACAATCCACATTCCGCAGGACCCTCAAGGGAGAGAAGAGCACCAGAGAGAGACGAGTGGGGCTGGATGCACACCATACTCACGGACATCCAGAAGAGCCAACAGGAAATATTGAGCAAGATCAATACCATGCACGAGCAGGCCCAACAGGATCGCCAAAGACTAAGTAATCTAGAACTAAGAGTGGAGAACCTGCAAAAAGCGCGAATGCTAGGTCTCACATCCCAACCATTAACTCCACCCACGGACTCCCTTCTTCAGGCCCCACTCCCCACACAAGCAGTGTGCTAGAAGGCCCCCTCCGGTTATAGCTCTTTAAGAAAAAAAATAAAATAAAGTAAAACCCATATTTAGGTAAGTTTAAAATAAACAATTTAGGGGTGCTGGAAGAAAGTGACGGTGCCAAAACAAAATAAGACAGTCATCACTGTTTCGAGCATGCACCATTTTTCAGAAGTCGATGAAGCTACTAAGACACCGGAGATGATATTATTTTACAATAAAACCAAAATTGGAGTAGATCTACTAGGCCAAAGGTGCGCGGATTATTCTAGAGGTCGTCGCACTCGAAGGCGATGTTCTAAAGTTGGGATCTCTGACACAGCCGTGTCAGAGATCCCAACAGCCACTCTGCACTGAACCAAGCAAACTACCCCGATCTCTATTTTGCTGCAATAAGCTATGCGAAGGCTAATAAGCTGATTGGAGAAAACTTCCAGATGTCTGCATCACATCAATCTACACATACTGTTCTCATAGAGAAGTACATAAAGAAAACAGCTGCAATGGAACTAGGAGAGCTGTCTGAAGAGGCCAAGGCAAAACTAGCCATATTAGGATACCCTATAGCTACCACCTCGAGGAGGCGTAGGCGTCTAGATTCAGATGAAGAAGAGGAGGAAGAGCCCTCCAGTAGAAGATCACGGATACGTTAGAGTACTAACTATAAAATAAGTGTAAGCACAATAGTTATGTAAGGGTATATAGAGTGAGGCAAGGTATTAGGTGTAAGAATAACATTGCTATCTTTAAGAAAAATGACGACCAAAGTAATCACTGCGAATATGGAAGAAGACGATGAGATGTTTGACGGAGCAATAGGTGCCCTCCAAGAGAGAGGGAAGGGAGAAGTGCTGCATATGGGAATAACTTCAATGTCGCCCTTGACGCCCGGAATGATCACCAGAGGGAGAAGGAAGTCCGAGGAAGCTCAAGCCTCAAGAGTCAAAAAGAAAACCAAAACAACCGAGAGACCACCTCTCCCTGAGGAGGACAACGAATCCGAAGGGCACAATCCACATTCCGCAGGACCCTCAAGGGAGAGAAGAGCACCAGAGAGAGACGAGTGGGGCTGGATGCACACCATACTCACGGACATCCAGAAGAGCCAACAGGAAATATTGAGCAAGATCAATACCATGCACGAGCAGGCCCAACAGGATCGCCAAAGACTAAGTAATCTAGAACTAAGAGTGGAGAACCTGCAAAAAGCGCGAATGCTAGGTCTCACATCCCAACCATTAACTCCACCCACGGACTCCCTTCTTCAGGCCCCACTCCCCACACAAGCAGTGTGCTAGAAGGCCCCCTCCGGTTATAGCTCTTTAAGAAAAAAAATAAAATAAAGTAAAACCCATATTTAGGTAAGTTTAAAATAAACAATTTAGGGGTGCTGGAAGAAAGTGACGGTGCCAAAACAAAATAAGACAGTCATCACTGTTTCGAGCATGCACCATTTTTCAGAAGTCGATGAAGCTACTAAGACACCGGAGATGATATTATTTTACAATAAAACCAAAATTGGAGTAGATCTACTAGGCCAAAGGTGCGCGGATTATTCTAGAGGTCGTCGCACTCGAAGGCGATGTTCTAAAGTTGGGATCTCTGACACAGCCGTGTCAGAGATCCCAACAGCCACTCTGCACTGAACCAAGCAAACTACCCCGATCTCTATTTTGCTGCAATAAGCTATGCGAAGGCTAATAAGCTGATTGGAGAAAACTTCCAGATGTCTGCATCACATCAATCTACACATACTGTTCTCATAGAGAAGTACATAAACAAAAAAAACAGCTGCAATGGAACTAGGAGAGCTGTCTGAAGAGGCCAAGGCAAAACTAGCCATATTAGGATACCCTATAGCTACCACCTCGAGGAGGCGTAGGCGTCTAGATTCAGATGAAGAAGAGGAGGAAGAGCCCTCCAGTAGAAGATCACGGATACGTTAGAGTACTAACTATAAAATAAGTGTAAGCACAATAGTTATGTAAGGGTATATAGAGTGAGGCAAGGTATTAGGTGTAAGAATAACATTGCTATCTTTAAGAAAAATGACGACCAAAGTAATCACTGCGAATATGGAAGAAGACGATGAGATGTTTGACGGAGCAATAGGTGCCCTCCAAGAGAGAGGGAAGGGAGAAGTGCTGCATATGGGAATAACTTCAATGTCGCCCTTGACGCCCGGAATGATCACCAGAGGGAGAAGGAAGTCCGAGGAAGCTCAAGCCTCAAGAGTCAAAAAGAAAACCAAAACAACCGAGAGACCACCTCTCCCTGAGGAGGACAACGAATCCGAAGGGCACAATCCACATTCCGCAGGACCCTCAAGGGAGAGAAGAGCACCAGAGAGAGACGAGTGGGGCTGGATGCACACCATACTCACGGACATCCAGAAGAGCCAACAGGAAATATTGAGCAAGATCAATACCATGCACGAGCAGGCCCAACAGGATCGCCAAAGACTAAGTAATCTAGAACTAAGAGTGGAGAACCTGCAAAAAGCGCGAATGCTAGGTCTCACATCCCAACCATTAACTCCACCCACGGACTCCCTTCTTCAGGCCCCACTCCCCACACAAGCAGTGTGCTAGAAGGCCCCCTCCGGTTATAGCTCTTTAAGAAAAAAAATAAAATAAAGTAAAACCCATATTTAGGTAAGTTTAAAATAAACAATTTAGGGGTGCTGGAAGAAAGTGACGGTGCCAAAACAAAATAAGACAGTCATCACTGTTTCGAGCATGCACCATTTTTCAGAAGTCGATGAAGCTACTAAGACACCGGAGATGATATTATTTTACAATAAAACCAAAATTGGAGTAGATCTACTAGGCCAAAGGTGCGCGGATTATTCTAGAGGTCGTCGCACTCGAAGGCGATGTTCTAAAGTTGGGATCTCTGACACAGCCGTGTCAGAGATCCCAACAGCCACTCTGCACTGAACCAAGCAAACTACCCCGATCTCTATTTTGCTGCAATAAGCTATGCGAAGGCTAATAAGCTGATTGGAGAAAACTTCCAGATGTCTGCATCACATCAATCTACACATACTGTTCTCATAGAGAAGTACATAAAGAAAACAGCTGCAATGGAACTAGGAGAGCTGTCTGAAGAGGCCAAGGCAAAACTAGCCATATTAGGATACCCTATAGCTACCACCTCGAGGAGGCGTAGGCGTCTAGATTCAGATGAAGAAGAGGAGGAAGAGCCCTCCAGTAGAAGATCACGGATACGTTAGAGTACTAACTATAAAATAAGTGTAAGCACAATAGTTATGTAAGGGTATATAGAGTGAGGCAAGGTATTAGGTGTAAGAATAACATTGCTATCTTTAAGAAAAATGACGACCAAAGTAATCACTGCGAATATGGAAGAAGACGATGAGATGTTTGACGGAGCAATAGGTGCCCTCCAAGAGAGAGGGAAGGGAGAAGTGCTGCATATGGGAATAACTTCAATGTCGCCCTTGACGCCCGGAATGATCACCAGAGGGAGAAGGAAGTCCGAGGAAGCTCAAGCCTCAAGAGTCAAAAAGAAAACCAAAACAACCGAGAGACCACCTCTCCCTGAGGAGGACAACGAATCCGAAGGGCACAATCCACATTCCGCAGGACCCTCAAGGGAGAGAAGAGCACCAGAGAGAGACGAGTGGGGCTGGATGCACACCATACTCACGGACATCCAGAAGAGCCAACAGGAAATATTGAGCAAGATCAATACCATGCACGAGCAGGCCCAACAGGATCGCCAAAGACTAAGTAATCTAGAACTAAGAGTGGAGAACCTGCAAAAAGCGCGAATGCTAGGTCTCACATCCCAACCATTAACTCCACCCACGGACTCCCTTCTTCAGGCCCCACTCCCCACACAAGCAGTGTGCTAGAAGGCCCCCTCCGGTTATAGCTCTTTAAGAAAAAAAAATAAATAAAGTAAAACCCATATTTAGGTAAGTTTAAAATAAACAATTTAGGGGTGCTGGAAGAAAGTGACGGTTCCAAAACAAAATAAGACAGTCATCACTGTTTCGAGCATGCACCATTTTTCAGAAGTCGATGAAGCTACTAAGACACCGGAGATGATATTATTTTACAATAAAACCAAAATTGGAGTAGATCTACTAGGCCAAAGGTGCGCGGATTATTCTAGAGGTCGTCGCACTCGAAGGCGATGTTCTAAAGTTGGGATCTCTGACACAGCCGTGTCAGAGATCCCAACAGCCACTCTGCACTGAACCAAGCAAACTACCCCGATCTCTATTTTGCTGCAATAAGCTATGCGAAGGCTAATAAGCTGATTGGAGAAAACTTCCAGATGTCTGCATCACATCAATCTACACATACTGTTCTCATAGAGAAGTACATAAAGAAAACAGCTGCAATGGAACTAGGAGAGCTGTCTGAAGAGGCCAAGGCAAAACTAGCCATATTAGGATACCCTATAGCTACCACCTCGAGGAGGCGTAGGCGTCTAGATTCAGATGAAGAAGAGGAGGAAGAGCCCTCCAGTAGAAGATCACGGATACGTTAGAGTACTAACTATAAAATAAGTGTAAGCACAATAGTTATGTAAGGGTATATAGAGTGAGGCAAGGTATTAGGTGTAAGAATAACATTGCTATCTTTAAGAAAAATGACGACCAAAGTAATCACTGCGAATATGGAAGAAGACGATGAGATGTTTGACGGAGCAATAGGTGCCCTCCAAGAGAGAGGGAAGGGAGAAGTGCTGCATATGGGAATAACTTCAATGTCGCCCTTGACGCCCGGAATGATCACCAGAGGGAGAAGGAAGTCCGAGGAAGCTCAAGCCTCAAGAGTCAAAAAGAAAACCAAAACAACCGAGAGACCACCTCTCCCTGAGGAGGACAACGAATCCGAAGGGCACAATCCACATTCCGCAGGACCCTCAAGGGAGAGAAGAGCACCAGAGAGAGACGAGTGGGGCTGGATGCACACCATACTCACGGACATCCAGAAGAGCCAACAGGAAATATTGAGCAAGATCAATACCATGCACGAGCAGGCCCAACAGGATCGCCAAAGACTAAGTAATCTAGAACTAAGAGTGGAGAACCTGCAAAAAGCGCGAATGCTAGGTCTCACATCCCAACCATTAACTCCACCCACGGACTCCCTTCTTCAGGCCCCACTCCCCACACAAGCAGTGTGCTAGAAGGCCCCCTCCGGTTATAGCTCTTTAAGAAAAAAAATAAAATAAAGTAAAACCCATATTTAGGTAAGTTTAAAATAAACAATTTAGGGGTGCTGGAAGAAAGTGACGGTGCCAAAACAAAATAAGACAGTCATCACTGTTTCGAGCATGCACCATTTTTCAGAAGTCGATGAAGCTACTAAGACACCGGAGATGATATTATTTTACAATAAAACCAAAATTGGAGTAGATCTACTAGGCCAAAGGTGCGCGGATTTTTGAAGATATTGATTGATATAGGATTGGTGAAGAGCGATTACAGTCAGCAAAAACTGTTCCACTTGAGATTATAAAAAAAAAAATCAAAACATTATTTGTGTTCCCAATACAAAGTGCCCATTCGCCTGAAATGCTCGAAGAAGATGTGCATGATCACTGCCGTAAAAAGCTCTAAGTTTAGGGCTTGCAATTTTGTTGAACTAATCATTATAATGACTGTTATTAAATTTTTTTAAGTGTCTTGTTGATTAAATTATATAAAAAACATAAGAATAATTATCCATTACTTTATATCTTTGTTTTAGATCTAATTTTCTATAAGTGTTAGTAAGTAAGTTAAAAACAAGAGATTATGCCAATTTTTCGGAGTTATTAAAAACGTATTGTTGATTTTCAAGTTCCTCTTTTTTGAAATAAAGAGTATAATAATGTTCAAACATAATTTTAATTAAAATTTATACCTACCCTCAATACTTACAGTAACCGAAAAAAAATTTTTTCTGGTGTCCACCAGACGTATGGTAGGTGGTTGTGTGACTATATTATGTGGTAGGTAGTTAAGGGTTAAATACACTTTGCTGAGGAGAGGATAGCTTCAAACGTTGGACAAAGGAGGCAGACACAATTCATGAAGATTACGGCATTGACGAGTCTTGTTAGTGATACCGAAAATATACCGAGTACAGTTTGTCTATAAAGTCGTGACATGAATGTTTGAGGAACTAACATTGATCATTTTTCTGGCAACACCAAACAGAAGTGTATCATCTGTCATCGAGTTTGAGATTCGGGTCGTTTTTATTTTCTATTTTTTGTTGTTTCAATTGAACTACGATTTCTTAAGCTCAAATTACACGCCTTTTTTAAAAAAATGAGTAAAGTAAATCGAAGTGGCACGCGGGCAGTCATTTTCAAAGTGTTCCATCAATGTTTTGCTGAATTCCAGGCTGGACAAATCTTGTGGGATTTGGATGATGTTTACGGGCGAACAGCATCTTTGACTGGTATGTAATCATATATTTTTTGTTTATAATCTACCTGAAGTTGCAAATTTACTAAATTCACGATTTGGAGAACTAAATAGACATTGTTTACATTGCATATTTTTAGGTTAGATTGACAATGTAAGTACGTCGATTTTATAGTATGACTCAATTATTTTTGATACATTACAATACAATCATGGTAGAATGCGATACACTCAGGTTTTGAATAATTTTGTTTGAATTGTTTTCTTCGTGTGAATTCGTATTTTTCATTATGTTACAAATTTACAATATTATGAAGTGTTTTCTTTTTTTTAGGAAAATCAGAAAGTACTGTGAGGAGGATAGTTGATGAAGGCTTTAAAAATGATGGAAAATTTCAAACTCCTGGAAAACATAGGAAAGGCCGACCAAAAAAAGAAATGGATGACTTTAATATTTGTGCACTCCGCCAAAAGATTCAATTCTTTTACACGGTGCAAAAAGAGGTAAGTAATTTTTTGTCATGTATTGCATGTTCTATAATACTTATTACTGTGGGATTTAGTATGATTAACAGGAAACTTTGATGTTTCAGGTACCGACCCTCAGAAAATTGCGGATGGTTGCCAGAACCGACCTAGATTTCGATTGCAGTATTGAGGTTTTGCGCAAAATTTTAAAGGCCATCGGATTTACTTTTAAGAAATGCCAGAATAATAGGAAGGCACTAATTGAAAAATCTAATATTGAGAAATCTGCAAAAAGAGAGCAGTACTTGGCAATCATTAAGCAGAATCGTGATTTACCAGAAGAATTAAGAAAAAATGTCATATATCAGGATGAGAGTTACATACACTCTTCATATAAGGTAAATGTAATGTATATAAAAATTCAGTTATCATACTATCATACTAATATTATAAATGCGAAAGTTACGATGTTTGTATGTTTGTGAGTTTGTTCCTCAATCACGCAAAATCTACTGGACGGATTTCAATGAAATTTGGTACACGGGTAGAAAAATACCGGTAATAGCACATAGGGTACTTTTATCCCAAAATTCCCAAGGGAGCGAAGCGCCGGGGCGCCGCTAGTTAGTTATAAATTAAACAATCTTCTTTTACCACACATGTGTAGTGTGTTATAATACAATACTGTAAAATGAAATATAAATATAATCTACATATCAAAAAAATTCCTACCCTATTTAATAATTATAAAAATAAAAGTTTGTCTCTTTGTGAATTCATATATCAATTTCTTGAATTATTACACTCCATTGTTTTTGATAAATTGTGGTTTCCAAATATACCCATTATTTAGTTATCTATCTCTATAATTAATGTATTGTTGATAGAAGAACGCAGTCCGTTTTTTATGTTAAAATATTAATAAACCTGTTTATTTTCCCACCAGGTCACAAAATGTTGACAATCTTTAGACATTCAAGGTGTCACTCAAGACATCTCCAAAGGGAAACGGTACATCATAGTACATGCTGGGAGCGAGAAGGGATTTGTGCCTAACTGCCTCCTCATATTCAGCGGAAGAAACAAACTCGAGGATTACCATTCAGAGATGAATGCCAATAATTTCACAAAGTGGGTTAAAGAAAAGCTCATACCGAATCTACACGAGCCGTCCATAATTGTTATGGACAACGCGCCATATCACTCAGTGGTGACGAATAAGGCCCCGACATCTAGTTCCCGCGTCGACGAAATACAACTTTGGTTATTGGAGAATAATATTCCTTTTGAACCTACACTGAGAAAACCTAATTTATTAAGTTTGGTAAAAAAAAACAAACCTTCCCCGGTTTATGCTATAGATGAACTCCTAGGAGAATACGGGCACACAGTGGTACGGCTTCCGCCGTATCACTGTGATTTAAATCCTATTGAACTCATTTGGGCTAACGTGAAGCAAAAAGTTGCCGCACAAAATGTTGGTTCACGCGACGTAAAGCAACTTGCGGAAGAGGCTTTCGACAGCATCACTCCCGAAACATGGAAGAACTGCTGCGCTCACGTCGAGGCGCTCGAAAACGAGTATTATGAACGAGGGCGTCATCTTTACCAAGACATAGACCAGTTAATTGTACGCTTAGGCGATGAGGACAGCAGTAGTGATAGCAGCAGTAGTGATTACTTCCCTACTGATAAAAGTGGCGACGATAACGAATTTCTTGATATTGAATATTTGGAGTCCGATATTGAGAGTGATTATAAACTTCGTAATTTACTTATGTTTCAATTCAAAATGATTAGAAAGTATTAAGTAAATAAAAACTGGCTTTTAATGTGTCTTTTTATTTACTCACTTTACCTAATCGAAACGAGGAACCTTGATTTCTCTAATTGTACAGTCAACAGCACATCAACCTACTCTAATTAATTGCAAATTCGACTGTGCGCCGGCGGCATAGAGATCCATGCAGGGTAACTTGAGGTGCGGTCGACTGTACCAATAGCTTTTCTTCATGGGCAGACAATAAATAGTGATTATGATAGTCAATTATGTACGCTAAATGCCTATAGGCAGTTTCTGATATCAGTGCTGGCACCTTGCACAGGGGGTCTACCATAAAGTCTATTAGCAGGGCAGAAACGATTGAGTGAACGAAATGTCGCCTTACACCTTGTATTGCGTTATCTCGTTCACTCACTCGCTTTTGCCCTGCTATTAGACTTTATGGTAGACCCCCTGTGCAAGGTGCCAGCACTGATATCAGAAACTGCCTATAGGCATTTAGCGTACATAATTGACTATCATAATCACTATTTATTGTCTGCCCATGAAGAAAAGCTATTGGTATTGTCCTCCTCTTCCGCGGGGCCCGGACGCGAGGACCCCCCCCAGGAGCGCGCCTCCGGGTGGGTCAGGAGGAGTTGAGGGTGAGCACCCAGATGAAATATCTGGGCCTCATCCTCGACGGACGATGGTCCTTCGGCCCCCACTTTCGCGAGTTGGGGCCGAGGATCATCAGGACGGCTGCTTCGCTCGGCCGACTCCTCCCCAACCTGGGTGGACCGAGCGAAGCAGTGAGGAGGTTGTACTCTGGCGTCTGCCGGAGTATGGCGATGTACGGTGCCCCCATCTGGGTGGACGCCCTCACCGCGACGAACAAACGCCTATTGCGTCAGGCGCAGAAGGTGATCGCGGTGAGGGTGATACGGGGGTCGCAGGCGACCCGCCGTGGGAATTGGTGGCGGAGGTGCTCGCCGAAGTTTACCACTTTGTGGCAAGCAGGAGAGAAATCGGCGAGTGCCCCTCGGCGGAACTCGTGCGGCGGGTGCGCCTGCGAGCGCAAGCGGAACTCGTGCGGAGGTGGGAGGCGGACCTGGCGCAGGCAGCGTTCGGTGTCCGAACAGTGGAGGCCCTGCGTCAGGTCCTGGAGAAGTGGATGCTGAGGCGGCGTAAGCCTCTCACCTTCCGCATGACGCAGGTGCTCACCGGGCACGGTTGCTTCGGTGAGTACCTGCACCGCGTGGCCCAAAGGGAGGCCGAGCCTCGCTGCCACGACTGTGGCGAGGCTCAGGACACCGCTCAACACGTCCTTGAGCGGTGTCCCAGGTGGAGCCGGCAGCGCCAGGAGTTGGCCGCCGCGCTTGGCGGGACGGACCTGTCGCTCCCGAGTGTCGCCAACGCGATGCTCGAGAGCGACAGCGCCTGGAATGCAATGGCCTCCTTCTGCGAGGTAGTCATGTCGCAGAGGGAGGCCGAGGAAAGGGACCGCGAGGACGATCCCCTCGCGGACCCGATCCGGCGGCGGAGAGGGGGGGTGCGTCGCAGGCGCTACTTGGCGCGCCTGGAAGCGCCCCCGTAAGCGGTGGGACTGGAACAGTCCCACCCGGTGGCAGAGGTCCTCCAGGTGTCGGAGGGCCTCTGAGAGTGGTGAGTCCGGTTTCTGGTGAGAAACCGGCCAGTCGCAGAGGCGTCTTGTGCTAGTCAGATCCGAGGCGCCTCCCTGCAATGCGGCCGACGGCACCCGCAGGGGTTTAGTGGGTAGTCTGGGCCGGCTTCGGCCCAGGAGTCCCACACTCTGTGCGTAAACGCATTCCCCTGCGAAGGCCTACAGATGTGAAAAAAGACATAACTGCTAGTATCAAAATAAGTTAGGTCGTATTATAAAGGGTTACTATATGCACGCTAGTGGCGCCATCATTTATTTTCACGACTTTATAGACAAACTGTACACCCAACCCAGTAGTTCTTACACCAAAATACACACATCTAACCAAAACAGTTAAAACTTGGTTAGATCTGATTTCCAAAGTACCCAGCCATTACTGCAGAGCCAGCTCAAGTAAACTGTATGTCGAGTCCAGCTTTAGGTCGGAAAAACACATGCATGAAGTGAGGCGTATAGTTTCAAACTCCGCAAAGTCCATTTTTTTCGTATGGTAACATTTTTATTACAGTGGCAAGAGTTTTTATTTTTTTTTAATATTCACAAATCCAACTGTTTCAAAACTAACTAAGTCCTATAGAAAATCCGTTCAATAGGTGACTGTTGGGAACAAAATCCACAAAGTCCCTAGTAGTTAAATTCAAAAACAGCAAAGTCCCGATTAGCCAATGACGCGCCGCTATTTCTATCACGTGATCGAGAAAACAGTATCCGGCGAAATCTAGTGAGTTCAGCGTGTTGTGGTTGACGAAAACAAACATTTTTAAACAGTAAATGTTATTATTTCTAAATAAATGAGCACAATTTGTAAACATGGACGCACATCCAAAAGTGGTCGACAATAATAAAGCGCGGAAACGCAAAAGAAACCCGGAAAAATGGACGCGAAATCAGCAGAAATTACAGAGGTAAGTGTAATGTAGATTTGATAATTTTGATCCTTGTGTTCGAGTTTGACTAGGTACCTATCTCACAAAGTCTAGCCGTACAACACGGTAGGTAGTAATGTAAAGTCTTACATCATCCTGCAGACCATCTCACGAAAAAAGAAAAATATAGTATTTAGTCAAATACTATATTTTTCTTTTTTCGTGAGATGGTCGAGTTTCGCAAAACTCTATATTTATAAATATCTAACTAAATCTGTACTTATATATGTATTTTTTTTTGTTTCAGATATGCATCAAGAGCTTTACCTGGAAAACCTAACTGTATGCATAAAAAACTGTACGAGTGTAAATCTCTTACAATGATGGACTTAAATTCATTTCATTCGCGCTTTTATAAAAACAAGGATAAACTATCTCAGGATGCTTTTATTCTAAAACATTTTTATTTATTTATTTTATTTACTTTATTCATGTACACCATAAAAATGTAAAGGATTATACATAAGAGGAAAAGAAAGTACAAGGGAGCTGCTTATTTCTAAAGAAATTTCTTCCAGCAGACCCAAGAGAGGAAAAGACAAGAAAAGGGTAATTAGCGTGTACAAAAAAGAAAGGAAAAGTATACCTAATTACCTAGGTAAAACTTTTATAGAATCCTTATAATGTAAACATACATAAACATACATACACAAATACTATTACAAATAATACATACATAATAAACTTACATATAAAATACATACATAATAAACTTACATATAAAATACATACATAAATATCTACTGTGCTAAGGACAGATAATAATCTTTAACTAATTTCTTAAATATTGAGATAGTTTTAGAGTCACGTATATCAGCTGGCAATGAATTCCACAATCTTACTGCTTGGACTGAAAAGGAGTGAGTGTAGGAATCGGAATGATGGATGGGAATATTGAGGAGGGTTCTAAGGTGGGAACGGCAAGGTGCATCAATCGGACGGGAGAAGGAGAAACGATCCTTTAGATAAGAAGGATAGGAGGGATTGTACAGGACATTGAATAGGAGACAAAGGATTCTCATATTTCTGCGAAGTCGGATAGGGAGCCACTTGAGTTGGCTGCGGAAGTCGGAGACATGGTCGAATTTTTTCAAACCATAGATAAATCTGATACATAAGTTTTGCAGGCGTTCAAGTTTGTTCAGCAGCTCCTCTGTAGCGTCCAGATAACAGGCATCGGCGTAATCAAGAAGTGGCAATATAAGGGACTGACATAAGTAAATTTTAGTTTCCAGAGGAAGGAAAGTCTGAAGGCATCTTAGATTGTGAAAGGTAAAGTGAACTCTACGACTAACTGCAGAAACGTGCGCATTCCAGTTTAGACCCGAGTCAATAACAACGCCCAAGTTCTTAGTGGTCTCAGCAAAATTGATAACGGTACCATCCAGGAGAAGTGATGGAATAGCGCTAAGATCAAGTGAATTCCTCCAGTAACTACTACCTATGATCATTGCTTGGGATTTATTTGGATTTACTAGTAAACCGTATGACTCAGCCCATACACTCAATCTCTGTAGATCATCATTCATACGGTTAATGGCTGAATCTATTTCCCCTGGTAAAAACTGGCAATAGAGCTGCAGATCGTCTGCATAGAGATGGAAACTGGAAGATAGAATTTTAGTAACAGTATTAATGAAGATAGAAAAGAGGAGAGGTGAAAGTACGCCACCCTGAGGCACACCAGCCGTGAGCTCACACCAATCAGAGGTCACCTCCCCAAGGCGGACACACTGCGAGCGACCCCGAAGATACGACTCAAACCAAGAAAGAGTTGATGAAGTTACCTTTAGAGATCGGATAATTTCCAACAGAACATCAAAATCGATAGAGTTAAAAGCACTACTGAAATCGAGAAGAACAAGTAAAGTAAGAGATTTATTTTCCATAGCCCAGCGGATGTCATCAGTAACATTAACTAGTGCAGTCACTGTGCTATGGCCTGCACGGAAGCCTGATTGGAACTGACTAATAATGTTATTGCGCAAGAGAAAGGCAGATAATTGACTGTGGACAATTAGCTCAAGAACTTTTGAAAGAAAAGATAAAATAGAAATAGGCCTGAGCTGGGAAAGAGAGGTGGGATTAGAGACTTTAGGCAACGGAATAATATAAGCCGATTTCCAGGCCGAAGGAAATAATCCTGACGAAATGGAGAAGTTAAGAATATGAGTGAGTATTGGAAGAACTACAGGAAGAAGAAGAGTAATCATTTTTGCAGAAATTTGATCATTACCCGCCGCATTAGAGGACACATGGAGAACCCATTTCTTAACTTCATCCTCTGTAACTGAAGATAGTTCAAGTGGAGAATATGGTGGAGTAGGTAGATTGGACAGTTGTGCCAGAGTATCCAATTTAATATTAGGAGATAGTGAGACAGGAGGAAGAGAGAAATATCTATTGATGTCATTTGGGTCTAAATTATTGTGATTAAGTGGAGAGGATTTACCGATACCAACCGACTTAAGGAATTTCCACATTTCCGCGGGGCTTTTACAAGCAAGAGAGTTATGGAAGTACTGTCGCTTGGCATCTCTACACAGACGATTACAGCGATTGCGGAGTGTCTTAAATATGGTGCCATTGTGTTCTGTGGGGCATCGCTTGAATCTATGTTTAGCTCTGTCTCTTCGCCTCATGGCCTCTTTGATCTCAGTTGTAAGCCATGGTGCAGGGTTACGTTTTGCCTTAATGCGTTTCAAGGGAGCATGTTCGTTAAATAATTTCAGGACATTACTATTAAATTGTTCAACCTTAGTGTCCACGTAGTCACTAGTGTATATTGCTGTCCAGTCAATGTGTTTCGCATCAGTATAAAATTTCTCCAAGTCTATGGCATTAAAGTTACGGCGAAAAATATACTCAGGTTCACGCTTCGGGGGAATAATAGAGTAAGAAAGATATAGAAGATCGTGATATGAGAAAGGAGCAGTTAGTTGACCATGCATAGAAACAAAGCCGAGAGAGGACACTATAATCAAATCTAGGAGAGAAGGGGTACGGTTAGGTACATGGTGAGTTGCTGAGAGAGGCAGGACATTAAGATTATAGGAAGTTAAAAGATGTAAGAGTTTGTGAGTGCGCCAATCATTTTTGATAAGGCATGTATTGAAGTCACCCATAACAATAATATGTTTATAATTTGGACAGAATTCGTTAAGAAGAAGTTCAAAAGAATGAAAGTAGTCGATGCGAAGGCTGGGGCTATAATACACTGCCAGTAGAACTTTAGTGTGCTTAACAATAATCTCAATAAAGAGGTGTTCCGCAGAAGCAGAATAGTTTGAAGGAGAGGCATTGACCAGTTTATATGGAATATTGTTACGTAAGTAAATTGCGACACCCCCACACTGCTTATCTACTCTATCATTACGAAGCAGAATAAAACCAGGTATTACGAAATGGGAAGAAGGAAGAGAAGGCTTAAGAAAAGATTCCGAAATTAATAATGCATCAAGATGAGCACTGTCAATAGACGCTATCAGATCAGAATAGTGACCAGCAACACTCTGTGCATTAATATGAGCAAGATTAAGGTTACGAGGATATTTGGAGAAAAGGGAAGAAAGTTGATCGTGTAAATTCAAGTCGTAAGATGCAAAAGATTCATTATCTTCCGCGCTGACAAAACTGTTAACAGATGAACAACTGAAAAAACTATCGTCAAGATCAAGGAGTATATCGTCCGCCATGAATAATATTATAGAATGGTAATATAATATATATATAGATTATAAGATATTTTAATAATACAAAAAATATATATAAAAATAAAATATAAAAGATAGCTACGATAAGCTGCCAAACCCATCATGAACTCACTAGTGTGTACTGAAAGAAATTCCTGTTACATATATCTTCAAAATAGTTAACCATTATAATTACAAGTAATAAAATCGATCACCTACCCTGACCACTTATTAAATTTGGATCCGTATCCAGGAACAAAACATAACAAAAAAAAAAAAAAAAAAAAATTTGTGACAGTGATAGCCGGGAAAACATATTAAGGGGACATCTACTTCCAGGCGTAGGCCACGAAGAGCAACTCGGAAAGAAAAGGAAATGAGTACTAAATATTATGTATCCAGTAAATCGACAAAAAAAATGTTATGAGTGTGTCAAAAAACGTTCTTAGATATACTTGGAATCAAAAGGTATCGAGTAGAGACTATAGCAAAGAGATTTCTGAAAGAAGGGCTTATTCCGGAGGAAAGACGAGGAGGAGACCACAAATCTCATAAATATATTGACAAAAAAGCAGCTGTAATAGAATTTATAAAAAAATTAAAGTGTTCGGAGCCGCATTACTGCCGAGGTAGTACTTGTGCAAGACTTTACTTACCTGCGGAATTATCAATAAATAAGCTTTACAAAATATACGACAAAGAGGCCCCACAAAATTTAAAAGTTAAAAAAAGTTATTTCAGGAATGTATTTAACACTTCATTCAACTTGGGATTTGGTTCACCCCGCACTGACGTATGCTCTGTCTGTTTACAACTTAGAGAAAAAATTAAGATAGCAAAAGACGACAAAATAAAAAACAATTTGATGATACAATTAAGGGTACACAAAAAACGCGCACAAGCCTTTTTTAATTATTTGAAAGATGATTCTCCGAATGTTTATATATTTTCATATGACTGTCAAAAAAACATGCCACTTCCCAAGATTCCTGATCAAAGCACTTATTATTCAAGACAGTTTTATCTTTATAATTTTACAATAGTTTCGGGCTCATCAAAATCGCCGTTAAATAAAAATAATACTTTTGCATACGTTTGGACTGAAGACCAATTTTCGAAGGACTCCAACTTAATAGCCTCTTTAGTCTACCATCGATTAGATACAACTCAATTTCCTGCCCAAATTGATACAGTTCGATTAATGGCCGATGGATGCGCCGGTCAAAACAAAAATACTCCTGTTATAGCCATGTGCCAAAAATGGCTGTCAAAAGCTCCAGAGCACATCAAAAAGGTAGAAGTCATATTCCCAGTCGTCGGTCACTCTTTTCTCCCAGCGGATAGAGTATTTGGACGTATAGAAAAAGAATTTCGAAAACGAGACACAATTTTGGAGCCGAATGATTACACGAACATCATAAAAGAATATTCCACTGTCATTTCAGTAGGACAAGAGTGTCCGATCAGTGATTGGAAAGAAGCTACGAAAAACGTTTTAAAGACCGTTGGCGCTTGGCATGTGCCTTTTAAGAAGTGTAAACGTTTTATTTTAAAGCGTTCCAAACAAAGATCCGGCAATGTGTTACTAAAAGGAGAAGTACATTATATGGCGAACACGGGAGTTTATAGAAGTGTCTGTAAAAAAGGAAAAATTATAAATATGATTAGTCCGAAAGATATTTCATCGGGATTAGTAACCCTCAAGCATACAAAAATAAAAGACGTCAACAAATTGTTGACTACACATTTCGACAAAGATTGGAGAAGTTACGATGTATTGTCTTTTTATGATAAATTAATACCGAATACGATTCAAGAGGAAAACGAAGAAGAAAATAATAGTGCTGATATAGAAGAAGAGGAAGAAGAGGAATCTCTATATTGTGAAAAACAAGAAAATTTAGATGACTTAATGATATAGATTTATAGATTTTTTTTTAAATTTAATGGAAACAATTACCTAATTGTTTGCATTAAATTCAAAAAAAATATATTTTCTTCGTCAAAAGAAAGACAAACAGTTTTCAGTATAAGAAGTGCAAAAAAAAACTTCTTATACTGAAAACTGTTTGTCTTTCTTTTGACTTAGGTACCTAATTGTTTGCATTTAGGTCCTTAAGTGTATTTCTGTAGTTTATTTTTGATAATAAACATTTCATAATCAACATTACATACTTTTGTCTTTTATTTATTTACCAACCTTGTCTCTATACCTGAATGTAATTAACGTTATCATTTTTTTTAACTAGCATAAAGTATCTTCTTTGTTTGAGTTGAGTATAACATAAAAATTGGCATATCAAAAACAGCAAAGTCCATAAATGACAAATTCAAAATCCGCTAAGTCCCTGCTTCAGTTTCAATTTCTGCAAAGTCCAACATATTTTCACCTTTAACATTTACGCGGGGCATAATGTAGCCGTAAAGTATGATTTGATTGAATTTAAAGTATCTATTACTTATTGTAACCGACAAATTAAATAGGTAGAATATTTTTTTAAATAAATATCAATAAAAGTTATATCTTGAAATTTTAAGGGAACCGGACTTTGCAGAGTTTGAAACTATACGCCTCAAGTATTCGTCGAATGGTGTAAAGAAAAATGCTATCGAGCAGTAAGCAGGCCCACTTTCTTAAGAGTTTTAAATCAGGAAAAAATAGCAATTCATCAGCCACGTAATCTAATCCAGGCCATCTTTCAAAAAAAGAGTATGACGACCACATTGTCAAAAAGAATGAAGCGCGCCAAGCAAAACAAGAGGCTATTAATTTGGCGATGACGAATGATAACATAGCAGTGATAACAGTGGACGTGCAAAGTGTCTTGCTTGCACCTAAGCTTTTAGCTAGCTCTTTGTATTATAAATTAAAATTACAGTGCCATAATTTTACTGTTTATGACTGTAAGACTATGAAGGTTACGATATATTTTTGGCATGAGGCTGATGGGAGCGTGACCGCCAACGAGTTCACTTCTTGTGTTATTGATTACTTGACCAATTTGCCACCAGAAACAGAAAGGGTTATAGTTATTTCAGATGGATGTGGCCATCAGAACCGAAACCGAGTGTTATCCAGTGCTATGAGTGATTTGTCTCAAAGAAATAATCTTATTGTGGAGCAATTGTATTTAGAAAAAGGCCATACTATGATGGAAGTAGATAGCGTCCACTCCACAATAGAGCAATATATAAAACCCCCCATTTTTGCACCTAGTGACTATGTAGCCCAAATGCAGCAGGCTCGCCCAAAAAATCCTTACAACGTGAAGTCAGTTCACTTTGAATTTTTTTATAATTACGAAGAACTGGAATCCAATTTCAAATCTATAAGGCCTGGTAAAAAAAGGAGATCCTGTTGTCGTAGACATTAGAGGGCTCAAATATTTGCCTGATGGGAGCGTGCTCTACAAGTTGCGACACACTGATGATTGGATCATACTACCACAGAGAAGATTGTGTCGTCAACTTTTACAACCCAATCTCCTGTATGATACACAACTTAAAATAACTGAAAGTAAATTTAAACACTTCAAGAAATAAAAAGCGTCATAGACAGGGACTATCATCCATTTTACGACTCACTCTTGTTTAATCCAGGAACGTAGTTTGTTTTGTACACGTTGTTTGTGAACGTGATTTGTTAATTTCATTTGTTACGAACAATTTGTGAACCTCCAATAAATAATTTAGTCTTTATTTTCTGATCCAAAAATACTATTAATTACATCAAAAACCTTCCATGTGTTAAAATAATTACAGTCAAAACCTCCTATGTGCAAAAAAATATATAAATTAGCTTTATTTTAAATTTTACTATATATTATACTAAATCAACTTATTCGGTAAGTTTGAATTATTTTGTTTGTCTAAATATATATTGGAATTAAAATATTTTCTTAGAATTTTTTTAAATTGGGGTGCTACACGCCCCACGCGAACTCTTATGTAACTTTTTAGGCGCGCCTAATTAAGGTTAATAAAATGCATCATTAATTTTATTATTTTTACTAGATTAAATATATAATCAGTCGATTTGGTACAAATAATTTTCAACGGATTGTGTCATTCCAAAGGAACTCGGTTAAATATATTTTTAGCATTATATTAATAATATATCCTTTTTTTTTTTTTCTTTGTATTTGTGACCTGATAGATGACAATGTTAATTTATCTTTTAATGAAAAGGACACATACAGATGCTTGCAATTTTTGCGAGAGAGCAGAAGATTTAATTCATATTTTGCTGGAATGTGGTCAGTATGCCGAGCTCAGGGGTCGTATTCTGGATGGCATTCCTCTTGACAATGGCGGTCTCAATGTAACATTGAGTTCGCCTCTGTCGGGTGGAGCCAAGTCCATTTACGCTTTCTGGAGAGCGGTCATGGCTAAAAGATAAGCTTGCTTCACCTTTGACTTTCCCCATGAGGCTGGCATAGTCACAATGTGTGACTGAAGCCTCACAAAAAAAAATTAGATTAAAAAAAAAAAAAGAAAAAAACAATGTTAATGAGTGAATATCAAAAAAAATGTACATATCAAAAATTTTTGGTGTCCTCATTTTTAACACGGGTGTAAAAAATGTTGTGACAAATAAAAAGCCCCATTCTTTTACAAGATATTAAAATATTATATCTTTTGTATATAAACACCTCATCAACTGAATTAGGTCTTAGGAATAAAATTAAAAAAAAAACATTTCCAGTGATGTGGAATTTTTTTGTCATACAAAAAACAATTGTCTCCACGCGCCAATTTTAAAAGAAAAAAAATCTTATTTGCATTTTATGAAACTCACACAGATTTCTTTGTCACAGTATACTTGGAAAACGATTACCGTACATGAGAAACCTTTTTAATCCTTTAGAAACATTCAGGTAAATAAAATAAATGTAGTAATAATCATGTCTCCAAATTTGGTTACTTTGTGTGACGAGCCTTGTGTGACGAAATAATGTGTCCTAATAATACAGTTTCTGAACGTATCTCTATTTTTTAACATCTGGCAACATTCGATTTACTACCAACCTTAAAAAATAAACCGTCAGCCATCTTGCTCTAAATGTTTTGATGTCGAGAAATGTGTCTAGCCGTTTTGTCGCTGTAAAAAAATATTCTTGTGTGACGCAATATTTCTGGTAAGTTAATTGGTTTTACTATAGACATGTTATTATTAAAACTCATTTGTATTAAGAAAATCGTGCAATAGACAAGAATTGTAAAAATCTTTGTAAGTTGCTAGTAGGACGTAAATTCTTGTTTTGATAGGTTATATTTTGCTTCCATTGTGTGACATTCGGTGACGTCACACAAAAGAATAGGGCGCATACTGACTGGTTGTTTTTTAAGTACAAATTATATTTTATGGGAATAACAATTGGAGCATTTTTGTATTACCTAATAATCGAAAACAATATCCAGTCGTTCAATGGTTGAGCCTAGTTTTACGTCCTTTCGCATAGCGCTTTTTACCCGACTGTCGAAGAAAGGAGGGTAAGGTTTTTCGAGCGTATTTATGTATGTATGTCCATTTCTTTGTCACACCCTACAGCCTAAACGGCTTAACGGATTTTGACAAGCTAGGTGTTATTGGATTTGTCGTAGTTGCATGAGTGACACTGAGTATATTAAAATTTCTAAGAAATCAAAATGGCTGAATTTTGGCATCAAATTGTTATACCGAAGAATTTTTTTGTACTTTACATACCGAGCGAGGTGTCAAAATGAAGAAATTTCAAAGGATATCACAAAAATATATATCACATACTTGTTAACTAAAAAGTTTGAAATAAAATAAATAATTTAAATAATTAAAAAATCCCGGCTATGATGCAACAAGATTAAAAACAAAATAAAGACAAACTACAAGCCTTGTTTGGTTTGACAAACTACTTTGTAAGCTAAAATTATGTTAAATATACGCATTAAGTTTGTTAGCAGGGGCGACCCGTGATTTTTCCGGTACTTACGAGTATACTGAAAGCCGAATACAATGGGTCCCGCCTGCTTGCAAACTTTATGCGTGTATTTAACAGAATATTAGTTAATTAAGTAGTTTGTCAAACCGAATAAGGCTTGTAGTTTATCTTAATCTTGTTTCGATCTTTTTAGTGCATCGAAGTCGGCTTTTTTTTATTTTTTAAATTATTTATTTTATTCAAGTCTGTTAATAAGTTATTTAAGTTTCTGCGTATATTAAGATGTTACACTTATATTTAAAATTAATGTTCCCAGATAATGGTACGTAAAACGCCTTTGTCTGGAGCAGAAAGGCAACGACGATATCGTCAAAAGTTGAGGGAAGAAAATCCCGAGAAATTGCTGCAACAAGAAAGGCAGAATTTAGAAAGAACCAAGAAAAAATATAAGAAAATAAGTATACTAACTGAAACCGAACAAAAGTTACAGCGAGAAAAGTGGAGGAAAGAAAAACAAAAAAATAAAGATGAAAAAAAATGTGATAAAAGGACAGAAGATAAGACAGAAAAAGCCAGGCAGCGCATGTATTCTCGTAAACTACAAAAAGAAAATATTAGTTTAAAATCTACAGTGACTCTATTAGTTAAGAAAGTGAAGACGCTAAACAGGAAAAATAACAGATATAAACGTAAAATAAATCAGTTGACACAAAAAATAAGAATGATGAACAACACTGGAAAAAATGAACAAGTAATAGAAACCAATGAGAACAAAGACACTCCATATTCTAAAGCTGAAAAAATTATGAATGAAACAATTCCCGTACTTTCGACCCCGGAAAAGAACAAAGTTGTAAAAAAGATATTATTTGAAAATATTATATTAAAACAATCATTACAAACACAATATTCCCAAGCAACAAATAATTCCGAAAGACATATACTCAAAAAAGTAGTGAATAATGATATGACATCAAAATATAAAATGAAAACCAAGTTAAGTACATGTGTGGGACTAAAGGGAAGGTTAAGGTCTCGACAAAGATTAAACAACTATAAAATGAAATGTTTGGAAGAACTCACTTCATTTTATATAAGAGACGATAATAGCCGCGCTACAGCCGGAAAAAGCGAGTACAGAACATTACATAAAATAAGAAAACAAGTAAGGTATTTGTTGGATACCTTAAAAAATTTACATAAAAAATATAAAAATGAAGGGGGCAAGCTATCGTATGCCACATTTACTCGCTACAAGCCGTTTTATGTATTAAGCCCAAAAATTGTAGACCGAAATACTTGTGCGTGCGTAAAACATGCGAATCTTAGTTTCATGGTAAATAAATTGAAGCAGTTACATTTATTAAAAACGGATAACTTTACCGAGTTATTATCTACAATAGCGTGTAATATAAATGACAAAAAATGCATGTACAATGAATGTCAATTATGCTCTTCTAAAATTTTTGAGTTTGAATTATCACAATTGAATCCAACAAATACAGTATCATGGAAGAGGTGGGTTACAAAACAGATAAAATATTCAAAAAATCTATCCGTGAATCAACAAAGTGAAGAAAAAATTACTAAACGGACAGTCAAGGAAGAAACTACGGGATCATTACAAACACTTCAACAGACATTTTGTACTCATTTACGGGTTTTCAAGAAACATCATTTTAACTTGTTGCACCAATTTAAAATGTACACAATGTGTAAGAATAAACTCACTGAAAGAGAAATTGTTGTGCATTGTGACTTCTCTGAGAATTATATCTGTAAGTTCACAGAAGAAGTACAGGCAATGCATTTTGGTGCTTCCAAGAGACAAATATCCTTACATACTGGAGTTATTTACGCCAATAACAAATATGGCCCAAAAACAATATCTTTTTGCACGATATCGCAAAATACAAACCATACACCTGGCGCTATTTGGGCCCACCTTACCCCTGTATTGAAACTAGTAAAAGAAACATTTCCATCTGTTAAGATAATACACTTCTTTACAGATGGGCCCACAAGTCAATATCGGCAAAAGAAAAATTTTTATATGATAAATACAGCTATCCCTCAGTTAGGTTTTGACAAAGCGACTTGGTCTTATTTCGAAGCTTCCCATGGAAAAGGAGCCGCAGACGGTATTGGAGGAGCAACAAAACGAAATTTAGACGGATTGGTAGTACATGGCCATGATATTCCAGATGCTGAGGCAGCTTTTAAAGCGCTAGTGACAAATACAACATCTAAGATTAAATATTTTCTAGTGCCTGATAAAGACATCGATACTTCAATAAAAATGTTGGATGCGATTTCAAAAACCCTGGTAGCTGTTCCAGACACAATGTCTCTTCATCAAATTGCTTCGACACCAAATACTGGAATTATAAAATTTAGAAAATTAAGCTGCTTTTGTGGTGAGGATTTCGGTTTTTGTGATTGCTTTGATTTGATGGAACATAATTTAATTCAGAAAAGAAAAATTATAAATGAAGAAATAAAAGTGAATAAAAGAAGACGTTTGACATCTAAAAAGCAAGAAGAATCTGATGATACCACCGACACGGATAGTAACATCACGTATGCTGAATCAGACGAAAGTATGGACGAAATTGGCAAGCTAGATAGTGACAATATTGAAGACAATGAAGAATCTATAATGATCTTGAAAGACAACACAGTTGATGGAAAATGTAGAGGTGATAGCGCTATAGACATTACTCAAGAAGGCAACATATTTACGGGTAGAACAAACATAAAAGAAACCAATAAAGTAACGCTACTATCGGACATAAAATTTTCACCGGAAAATAAAGCTTTTCTAAATTTACAAGCGTACGGTCCATTCAAGAAAATTGACATAAACACAAACTTATTTTCTACCAACAGTCTGAAAGAAAATGTAAAAAATATTTACGACAACCCAGTTCCGTCTACATCGGCAATGAAAGAAAATGAAAGCAAAGATTTTAAAATAGAAGAAGAGCAAACAGGAATAGACAAATATTACACAGATTTAAGACATAGCAACCTGGAAATATTAAAGAGGCAAGAAGCCAACAATAATGATATAGCTAAAACTTTTGAAGAGAAGAAAGAAACGAATGCTGTTAAACTGAATAAAAAGACAAGAAATGAAAAAAGAGAGACAAAAGAGAAAAAGATTGACATAAAAGAAATCGGAAATAACAGTGAAAAAATAATAAAGAAGAAAATGGAAGACGAAATAATAAGCAATGATATGGCTTTGACAAACACCGGACCAGAAAATAATAAAAAAAATAGAGATACAGAGACTGAGGAAAATGATGGGGCTGAAATACAGAAAAGTAAAAATGAAAATGAAGGGTTACAGGAGAAGATAAAAGAAAAATCAAGATTATATGGCTGTGATGATTTCATGAGCTTACTCAATGTTATAAATGAAAGTGTTCTTGTAAGATATTTTGAAAAAAATAAGTGGATCTATTATATTGGATTTATAGAGAGCGTGCAAAATGATTGTTATTATAATATAAAATTTTTAAAGACTGTTAGGAAGCCAAAACTTAGATTTATTTTTCCTAAGAAAGATGACAAAGACACAGTTCCTAAAATTAATGTGGTTAAAAAAGTAGAATTAAAGTTTCAGTCAAACGAATACAGTCTTTGCGATGAAAGTGATTCAGTATACTTTACGTAATTTTCCTACTTGATATCTTTTTAAAAACGATTTTTTATTTTATTTTTATAAAAACCCATTTATTTACGCATAAGCATTTATAACGCCAAAACCATTTTTGCGTTAAACAAAAGTTCTCGTACTAAACAGAAGTTTAAAGTAATGAAAAGCAATACTAAAAATACTACAGGTTATTAACTAGCAAAGTACTACCTTCGTTTTTTGAATTTTATCTCATTTTCGAGAAAATGAATTTAAACGCTGGTGGAACTAGTTTCAGGGCTATAGTCGCCTAAAAGGTTAAATACGACGCAAAAGAGATGCCACCAATTGAAATAAATTGTTTAAAAAAAATGGGAATGTTTTTTACAATTCTGGTCTGAGCGCTCTTAAGATAAACCATTTTATAATTTTAAAGACTGCAAATAAATATTTTAGAGCTAGTCACCTAGTTTTACTGGGCACTTACACCATAAGTGGCCGTTTTAGGCCGAAGCGCCGAGTAAAACTATGCGACTAGCTCTAAAACATTTATTTGCATTCTATAAAATTTAAAAAGGGTTTATCTAAAGAGCGCTCATACCATAATTATAAATTACATATCCGTTTTACTTAAAACAATTTATTTCAAATGGGAGCAGCAATTTTGCGTCGTATATTTTACTTATAACCGTTTATGATGACCTTTTTTATTACATCTATGCACAAAGTTTGTTTATCTGTAGATTCATTTTGAAAAGTAATCGGCGATTAATGTGATTAGTTTTGTTAATTTTTCATGTAGACTTTTCGAGTGGAATGATTGTATTTTATTACTTGAAATAAATATTGTGTTTAATAATTGTATTTTTTTTCTAATATTGATACCCTAAATATAATAATTTAATATAATTAAATTATACCCAAACCCTACATTATAAATAATATAAATTAAATTAACCTTATGCGTCTAATATTGTTAAGATTTCTAAAAGTCATGCATAAAAATGCTAACAAGAAGGGATAAGTTCACATTTACATCACTAGATGGCGGTGTCACTTTTACAAAATGCTGCAAAGCGCTATCGTTCGTATGGTACGGCCCTGGCCGGAACTTTCTTTGCATCTATCATCCACCTACAGTATCTACCTACATACTTACTATTACTAGCCTAGTGAGACAATAAAATATTTTGATCCTGCTGCTCTTCGTTTTATTTGTAACGAGTTGAACAAATATTAATCAGTATGAATGCATCTTTATATTCTTTTGTGTGACTCAAATTCCTTTGTGTGACAGAAATTGTAATATTCCATTGTGTTTATTTTGTGTGATGTACATTTTTTTTGATATTCACTCTAATATTACTTCATAACCAATTTCAAATTTTGTATTATCTTTTTTTGTTGTTGATATTATTGATCATTAAAACACTAGCTCAAGATTGTTTGCTTTATTCAAATCAAAAACCATCGTAGCAAAGTAAAAGCATTTGCCCAATGCAAAGGAATGGCATTTAGATAACCTGACCACCGAATAAAAGACAGAAGAAAACCTTCAGAAGTGCTTGCTTGGCAACACAATTGCAACTACGGATGCATACTTGGATTGAAACAGAGTCAACACCAAGAAAACCAGCCTTAGAAATGACAAATCTTAATACATTCAACACGGATGAACAGACACACAATAGAAAAATTTATTGTTGTCGGGCCATCTGAATTCAATGTATTAATTAACAACAGTTAACAAAGTCCAAAACCTCATATTCATTCTTTTAAGTTATAGTTTTCACCTATATTTTGGTAATTCAGCCAATGTCATGGTTTGAAGAGACAAATTATGCTGTTGATAAAATTATGATATTACAAACAAGCTGAAATCAGGTACAAAACAAGTCTGAAGCTCATAGACACAACACATGTTTAGTAATACAGAAAAATATGTATTTCTCAAGAAGGAAAAAGAAAAATACATTTCCCAAAACAATATGTCAGCAAGAATGCTGTAAATTTGTGATTAGACAAAAAGTGTTGTTCATATTTACCCATGACAAAAAAAAAACAACAAAACTGTACCCTTTAATGAGATTTTGTCTCACAATTATTGGTAAATTGGTGCGAAAGAAGATCCATTGCAGAGCCAGTTAACCTTGAAAAACACTTGAAAAACAATCTTATCTGAAACTCAATTTAAACACAAAAAATAGCCACCAAAAATCACCAATATTTACAGCAGCTCATAGATAAATCAAAACAAGAGGTTGTTTTGTTCAACAAAAGGACACAATAGTACCAATTTTCATTTTGAAAGCAACTTGTTTTTTGATCAGATCAGAGATCATCAAATAATGCGTCCAGATTTTCGTAGACATGCATAAACTTTTTACCAGTCAAATCCATGGAACGAGAATGAAAATGCACTTTATTTATCTCCATGGCCATACCATGCGATGCGACACTACGTTGATTGCAATATTTGCAATGATGGTAGTTGGTGGATGACTCTGGCGGCGTCGAATTGCATTTGATTTGACTTTTGTTGAATAAGTCCAGATATACAACTTATTTCCAAGAAGAAGACTCCGTCAGAATCATTCATTTTGCTAGAATACATGTGTAAAGAGTAAAGAGGTTTACAATTTTTTTCCGTCCAGTGTATTGTCTGCCGGCAGATATATGTCTTGGAAATAAGTTAAAAAATTACTCTGATTGAGTAAAATAGTTTAAGCTTATATAGCCACTGCACAAACTGTTGCAAAGCTTTGCTTTCTTTGTGCATGCTCGCATCTTTTTTCACAGATTAGAAATGCATATTATATTTTTTCTTATTTTCACAATTTTTCACTCACAATAGCATGCAGCGTTCCGCACGCCAAAGAGAATACAATACTACCGTCCGCACGCACACGCACGCACAGATTAGATTTTTTTTTAGTACCTATCCTAATGGATTTTACGGCCATGGATACAAGTTCTTTATAGCCCTTCTTAATTTATTTTTCAATCTTTTTCAGTCTACAATGTGGTTTCGTCAAGTCCTAGTCAAGTCTAAAAGCCTAGTCGGTAGTCAAGTCTAGTCAGAAGAATCAGGCTAAGTGAAGTAGTAGAAAAACTGCACTAAGCGATTACTAGGAGCTTTTGGCAACAAGCATGAAAATCACTTAAATTAAACACTGTATCACTTCCCAACACTCATGCTTGTTATTAAACACTTTGCGAATAATAATCCACCATTATTATGCACAAACACTTAAAAAAAACAAATTTTGGAAAATAAAATACTGTGCCGATACTGTCTTTGCGTCAAAAGTCCTTTTTGACAATTTTGACTACGTCAATCATGGTCATGGAACTAAAGGTAAAGATGGAAACCAAAAGGCATACAACAGGCTAGTCCCAGAAAATTTGACCTGGAGTAACCCCTTTTTCCCAAAGTATTACCATTACTTCAAAAATTTTGCCTAGTCAGAAATACAGTAAAATAAAAATGACAGTTCGCTTAATATAATTGGGCTTTATATTTCTATATCAAAAACAAGTATAATTATTTTTCATTTTTAATAAAAATCTACCTCAAAATAAAGATTATATTGCTACGTAACTGTTTATCATTTTGCCAACTGAGGAAAATTGGGCTGCGTTTAAGGCTGCAATAAACCGGTGCAACAGAATGATACGTGATGCTAAGCGTCGTCTTATTTATAACACTATTGCTAACTCTCCTTCTGCCGATATCTGGAATTTCCTTGGAACTCTTGGTATTGGTAAATCTCGTACGTTTGAAATCCCATCTTCGTTTTCTTTAAATGATATTAATTATCACTTTATCACGTCTTCTTTACTAGATAATTCCGTTAAATCTAAAATCATTACCCAAATAGCTTTACTTCCAATTATAGTACTGATACTGAATTTAACTTTGTCCCTATGAGTCAGTAAGAAGTTAAAAATCTTTCTTGTCCATAAAAACCAGAGCTGTTGGCTGTGATCAAATCAATCGTCGAATGATCGAACCTATTTTGGATGTGATTGTTCCAGTTATAACTCACATAATAAATCATTTATTGTCATCTTCACAATTTCCTTCTCTTTGGCGAAAGGCTTTTATCCGTTCTATTCCAAAATTAACTCATCCTCTACTACTTAACGACCTTTGACCTATTTCAATCCTCCCATATTTAACAAAATTGTTGTAGGCGTGCGCTCACAAACAACTATCTAGATATATATATCGAAACGGTTTGTTAAGTGAATACCAATCAGGTTTTGTCCCGGTGCATAGCACGATATCTGCCCTTCTTAAAGTCACTGACGATATCAGAGTCGGAATGGACAACTCTAAAATAACTGTAATAGCACTAGTTGATTTCTCAAATGCCTTTAATACTGTCGATCATGACATATTGCTTGCAATTCTTTCTCACCTCAGGGTTTCATCTTCTGCTATCGATTGGTTTTCTTCTTACCTTCGAGGATGACATCAATCGGTTCGCATTGATGACACGTCATCAAATTGGTGTGAGGTTAACGTGTTGGCGTTCCTCAGGGTGGAATACTTTCTCCTTTACTCTTTTCTATTTTTATCGATTCAATTACAAATATCCTTTAGTACGCTGATTACTTGCAGCTTTACGCTCAAGCAGATGTAGATAACTTAGCTTCAGCTATTTAGCAACTTAACTCTGACCTAAGTGCCATTGCAGACTGGTCCCGTCGATTTGGGGTTAAAGTAAATCCAAGAAAGTGCCAAGCCATTTTGGTTGGAAGTCCACATTTTATTTGAATTGCGGATGTAGGCTCACTTCCTAATGTCTTTTATGAGGGTACTCCTATTGAATTTAGTGTTTTTGTCAAAGATTTAGGACTATACATTGACTCCAATCTTAGCTGGCAAAAACAGGTCACAGAGTTGTGTAGGAGGGTTACAGGCGTTTTGCGTTCCCTTTATAAATTAAAAAAAAATCTTCCCAATGAAATTAAATTAACCCTTATTAACACTTTGGTTTTACCTATAATTGACTATGGTGATGTGTGCTATCCGGGCCTGACTTGTGAACTCCTTAATAAGCTGGATCGACTTCTAAATAATTGTTTGCGTTTCATTTTCGGGCTTCGCAAGTGAGACCACGTGTATCCTTATCGCTCTAAACTACATTGGCTGCCAATACGTCATCGTAGCAATCTTCATCTTTTAACTACCCTTTTCTCTATTCTCTTCCTTCCTATGATCCCCTCATATCTTAAGTCAAATGTTCTATATCTTAGTGATTCTCATGGCAGAGAGCTTCGTTCGTCAATTTTTAGAGTTTTTAGAGTGGGTTTTATAAGCATTCATTAGCATTAACGTACAAGCGGTACTACTTTGGAATGCCCTGCCTGTTGAAATCCGTAAAGCGCAAACCCGGATGGCTTATAAGAATAAAGTACGTGATCATTTACCCGCAGTTTGTCAGACGATTAGTAATTGTATATGTAGTTTATGTATTGTTTATATTAGTATACAATAATGTTATGTATTATTTGTAAGTAGTTTCTCATGGATCTCCATTACAGCTTGTTATTTTACATTGTCTTACCGCTTAACTTTCTCAGCATCGCCCATTTGGTTGACTGGTAGATAAGGCCTCAGGCTTTAAGTCCGCCATTTACAATTATGTAATAAAGTTAAATAAATAAATAAACTCAGATTCTCACCCTAACACATCACGAGTTAGAAAGAGAGAGGTGGGTGCAACGAAATGCATTCAGGTCAAATTTTCTGCCATCAGCGTATTGTATCCTCGCGCGCTATCCCTTTAGTTTTAAATCCATGATCATGGCATTACGAATCTGTTTTTTTAATACGGCTTTTACTTAACGCGGTATTTAGCAAGTAACGAGTAAAAATTAGACTGATTTCGTAAATTTCTAATTTGTGATGTCATTGAGCTGAGATGTGTCACATCCATCCATGGACTTAATATATTAAACAGGACTGAGTACTTCTGCGAATTTACATAGAGGCAAGTGCACGGAGCAATTACAAAGAGGAGATGCCGTTTGAAATGTCGCAGTGATGTGATCATTGGCGCCTCGCCGCTCACAAAAGTAGGCGGAGCTTGTCACTACTCGTTCAAAAGCGTACTGAGAAACAGATCGCGAGCTCCTAAGTGCATCACGACTTTCCACGGCTTTTTTACAAATTTAGCAATAAATAATTGGTTTCTGTTAAATAGGATATATTTACGGCTTTGTCAATAATGGCCAGGCCAATGCTGGCAAAAGTTGAGGAACAAATATTCATATGCACGGTTTACATCACTTCGATTTCATTTTTACACCAAAAAGGAAGGGTTGTTTTCAACATTCATGTATGTTTCTTTGGCGCAAGGTTTTTTCTTGTATTGTATGTTTCTTAAGTAGTAAGATTCTTTATCTAGTCAAAATTTAAAAAATCCTATCAACCAATCATTGGATTTGTGGTTTCTCTTTTATAACTCACTGTAAACATTTGGCCATTTGTTTCAATCATCCTGTATATCTATGTATATATATTTATATTTTTATGAAAAATGAAAAAAAAATCTAATCTTCGACTCAATAAATTATTGACAACCCTGATGTGGTTTAATATGTGCATAAAATCGACCGGGTCGTGCACACTAGTGACATCTAGTGTCGGGTGTCTGAAATACGTGATAATTTGTAAACGTAGTACTGTTACTTTCCGTAAGATGGATATCATTATGGTTGGAGCCACGGCCGAAACCAAGCACCCCGCACGTCTGCCTTCCACCCCGCGTAGCCTCACAAATACTTTCTTACTAAATGCTTATTACGGCATATCCTCTTTGTAATTGCTCCGTGGGCAAGGCCGAGCCAAGCGAGATAGAAATAATGGAGGAACCTGTCTCTTTCTAGCAAGTTGGTACTTAAGCAAAATAGGGTGACCACGCTCCTCTGGGGAAAAGGGGGAAAGGTGGTGCATACTTTATGCAGATATTTTTTCAGGCTCAATCAAATGTTCCGAGACTTCCGAGTCAGGAGGTGCTAACCTCCTCCCAAGTAGTTCTGTGCAGACTTTAAAGAAGTTTGAGTCTAGTCAAAAATAACGTTTCGTAGACATGCCATCCAGCACATTACGAATCTGTTTTTTTTTCAATACGGCTTTTACTTAACACGGTATTTAGCAAGTAATGAGTAAAAAATAGGTTTATAACGAAAATCAATCAAGCAAGTCTAAAAGACAAGTCAGCAATTAAGTCAAATCAAGTCTGTAGTTAGTCTAGTCAGAAGAATCAAGCGTAAAGTGGTAGAAAAACTGGGCACTTACTATCACATCTAAACGCAGGGCAGAAACTACTGAGTGAACGAGATGGCGCAATACTAGGTGTAAGGCTGTTGCTGCTGTAAGCTTGCTCACTCGTCTCTGCCCTGCTATTAGAGATGATTGTATGGCATCTACATTCGGCGATTTCTAGAAGACAAACACGCTTGTTCTTGAACACTTTGTGGATAGTAATCCTGTAACCAGGAGAGCTATTTTTAAAATGTGTGAATATTTTTTAAAGTATGAGTGAGCATAAAGTGCTTTGGAAACACCAAAGTTGTTAATTTGACATCAGTTTTCTTACTAGTTCGTTCATATTTATATTTTGTCTTCAGTTGTAGGTCAATAGACCCTGCATAGCCTGGTGTTTTCCAATCCACGTGATCTGAACAATATCTCAACCACGAGGTTTTATTAAGACGCTGGAATGAATATGGAATTTCTTAGCTTAATATCTGCCAGAGGCGATGTACAGGATTACATACCATACTAAATTGTAAGCGTAGTCGCTAGCGTCTGCCTCATCATGTTTTACGTACAGCTAGTAAGATTTATCATTAATAATAAATATTTTATTTCAAACGAAATAAGGCACACAATAAATGTCTAATTTTATCCAAAATCGGCTATCAGTAATTTATAGAAATTTTCCTCTTGTTGTGAATCATCAAGTCATTAGTGCAGTCATTAAGTTTCGAAGCCATGGCGCATTCATCCTGGGCTTGAACACTGATCTCGATGCAACGGTCCAGATTCTTTTCTAATTTCTTAATCATTTTGTGGTCCTTTTCAAAGAATTTTTTCACCAAAATTAATAGATTTTCTAAAAATCAAAGAATTAATTTTAGTTGAAATATTTAGCATAAAGATCATTTCGAATTCAGAGACACCGCGTTTTTGCGCCCCCTGGCGACTCCGGCCACAAAGACTTACCATGTTCTCTTTAATTATATGCAAATGCGATTGAGTAAACGAGATGGCGCAATACGGGATGTAAGGCGATATCTCGTTCACTCATTCGCATTTAGATGAATTAAGAGATGATAGTAAGCCACCACAAGTAGCTAAGCGGTGCGTGCGTTCCTTGTTCCATTCAATACACATATTAAAATGAAACTGTTCACGAAAGTCTCTTCTCCGTGTAAGTTTTATAGTGATGCTGCCGCCCCGCGTTCGCTGACTTCGTGTCCGAGCCCTATTTTTAAAATGTATGACAGACAGTAAAATGTCGAATAAAAATTGTTCGATATCGGACAAAACCGTTCTTCTTTGCGAGTCGACTCTACCTTTTATCAAACTTCAGAGGACCAAAACTCCGCAACCGACAAGGCATTGTCGGTGGCTTCATAGAGGTCCCTGAGCGTGCAGGTGGCCGAGCACGCAGGACAGGACAGGAGATGCGTCATGGTTTGGGTAGAGACATCACACTAGCAGGCCACCTCCAAGCAGTAGCAAGACCCTTCGTTAACGAACGAAAATCATTCCACTTCGCACAAAATGTATTCGATATCGAACAAAAATTATTCGACTCACCAATTTTGCGTAAGTCACACTTTTCAAAAATAGCACTCCTGGAGCCCAATTGAGCTAAATGCAAATAACGTTAACGTGTTTTGCAGTCTGCGTGCCCCTTGAAACAGCCTTCTACTTAGATAATTTAAGCGGGGATACGTTTAAACAATTTTGGAATTTTGTACCTTTATGAATTTTCCCTTTTTCAATCACACCATTCATCTTCAAGACACATGCAATAAGACATTCTCCATGTATAGGTGACTCCTTAACGGGAGACATGGGTTTCACTGTCCTTTTATCATTTTTTTGGACTTCCTTCAAGCATTCGCTCATGTTCTTCTTGAATTCCGTTACGTAATTGTTTAAATCTGATGGTATAGCATTGTATGACCAGTCGGGGTCCCTGTTTTGCTCAGCTAAAATGTATTATTTTAAAATAGTAGAATAAATTAAAGGATGACATGAATGTCGACGAGGTTGATCGAGAAAATGCACGTACTTAATTAAGTACGTGCATTTTACACATAACAATCAGTATTATTTTCCTTTCTGTGAGAACTGCAATACGAGTAGCACTACTGGGAGAGTTTCGAAGACTACCATCTCGACTGTACTAGATCAATATCAGGGAAGAAGGTTTTCTGACAGAGATACTGGTGATATACGTAGTAGGTTCGGCACATTGTTACACTTCATACTATAACCACTTTACAGAATTTTATTATTTTTTGTTTAATGTACCTAACACACAATAAAAGAGCAACGTCATACGAAAATTCCCTCGTATGTATATACACCGTGAAATTTAAGTCGTTTCGAACCCATCGTCCATTCATGCAACCGAACAAATTTCCCCAAGGAACATAGCTCGAAACATGAAAAACAAATTTGGACTTCCCATAGTTAGGTCACGTGATGAGACATTTTGTATGGGAGGTCCAAAAATTTACTCCGTATCTTGGGGAAAGTTGTTTAGTTGCATGAATGGAGTCACTGGACGATGGGTCCAAAACGACTAAAATTTCACGGTGTATAATATTAGTATGGATATATACGCCTATATAAAAAAAAAAAAAACCAAACTTCCTACTTTTATATCGTTTTACGTAAGAAATTCCGTGGCAATTACTGGACCTACATTTTAAGTACAAATCCCGCTGGAAGAAGACACTAGCGCCACGCCCCTGGGATTCTTACGTTAAACAGTGATACCTTTTTTAGCCTGATTTTTCCGGTCAAGAGTGTTATGCGATATAATCGTATTTTTATCGATCTTCATATCGTGCACAGCTTCGATACCCATCATCTTATCTCTGATAATGTCAGCCACATCTCTCTTTTTCGTTGCCTTTTTCGTTGCACCAACAAATGCAAGAATTGCTATCAGTATAAACGTACGCGTGACCATTTTGCGAGAGAAAAATGATTAGAAATATTTTACAAGATCGTTAGAACCTGTAGTTAGAACGCAGTAAAATAGAAGTTACATTTAATTGGTAAGACCATAAAAAATATAGGTAGCCATTTACAGCACTAGCCTTTGGCTAAGCTATTGCTTGTGTAGGAATTTCACCATTTTGTAATTCATACAAAAGTTGTATGGCATGTGACATCAGTATGACGGAGGAGCATGTGTTTAGCCCTAACCCTAATAGGTAAATCCTATAGTACTGTTGGGCTATTAAATAAAAGTGGACTGTACAAATAAATTAGATATAATCGAGATACTGGTGAATTTACAAGCAATATTATTTCTATGGGACGCGCGTATCGCCTAGTAAGTCGTTTGGCCGAGTGCTTGACCTACGGCTGACCGACGGCCGGCGGCGGTCGCGGGAGGACTGCCCCGCGCCCCGCGTCTCCAGCGATGACGTAGTCGCTCGTCCGCGACAGCATGACTTATAGCGTACCCTAGGCTCCGAAGCGTAAGCTGACGACGCAACTAGGAATACACGCTAGGATGATGATGATCAGTATGATCATTTGATCGAGTCGAACGAGCCCATGGTCAGATTAGAGGCATCAAGGACACAATAAAAATAAATTGAAACTTTAGAAAAAAATACTGATAAACAATACAAGAGAGCAAATTATCTAATTATTTATTAAGATAGTATAGTGGTAGCTCTTTTACTTTATTTTTTAAACCCCAGCCAAATCAGACATATCAGCTGCTAATCACTAATTAAAAAAGAATAGGCTAGTTTCCTAAAAAAATAGAGTTAGGGGGAATCTCGTCCCACCCTTGATCACGAGATCAACGAGTGGTCCCAGGGACGACCCTGGGACCACTTTTCCTTTATAATTAGTCCGTCAGTACTTAATCAGATACTTAATCAAAAAATATTGGAAACGTAGCTTTTCTTTTGAAAATTTAACAAAGAATCGTTAAGATATGGCGCGTTAAAGTTCCGTGTGACGTCACAGTGTGCTACACTTTTTCGCAATATGTGACGTCACGAGCCCCCACTCCTAAACTTTGATGCGTCATATCTTTATAATTTATAGCTCAATTGACAAAAGAAAAAATACGTCACTGATATATTTTGATTCCCTAAATGATGGACTAATTTCAATGTTTGTCTTTTGACCCTGGAAAGTAGCCTATTGTATGGGAGGGTGAAACTTTTTTTTAGGTTAGCTTCTCATACTAAACGCACTCAAAAATTTTGGCTGGGGTTTAAAAAGCCGTTATTTATTGGAGATTAGTGATAAAAAAAAAGTGAAAATAGAGAAAAAAAAATATTCCTCCCAGAAAAAATTCTGTCAGCTGATGATCAGAGATTTTTATGGGAGGATGGATATAAAAAAAATGCGAAAGAAAAATAAAATCCTGTTTTCACTTTTTTTTAATGAAAGAAAAAACAGTATTCACATTTACATTCTATTATATTTATTGCTATTTATTCAATACGATCAATATTTACATAAATCTCGATTAGCATATTTAAATTATGTGTAACTAAAAAACGTTTAACAAATTAAAATGTAAACAGAATTCAAAAAACATGTAGGCGCTCAAAATTTACAAACAGAAATAAAATGTGTCTTATGTCAACGGAAAAAGGATGTTGCTATTACATTTCCATCGAATCATTCGACAACTCCCCCCCCCCCCCCCCACCCACTTAATTTCACAGACAAGGCATGTGTACTGATCTATAATCGATGGAAACAAAATTGTCATGAACGAAATTAACAGTGAACAATTTTTATAATAATATACAGTTTATGACCATTACATTACACGGAAGTACAAGATATTATTTAGAAATTCGATATTTTAAATAATATACAACGATCGATTTTAAATAAGTATCTAAAATTTAGAATAATATTGACAGAGAAATCTGCTGGAAGATGTCAAAGTACAGATTATTAACAGACAGAAAACAAAAAGAAAATCATCTAACTTTCATACATACGTAATGTACGTATTATAAATATCACTTTACGCGTATTGTATTTAATCCTATTTGAACAATTTATTTTTAAATTTAATGATACATTATGTAGCCTGTATCTCCGTCATGATATTTTATATACTAGCGACTCGACTGCGTCAACAACTTTGTTTGACACATCTGCAAAGCGCCCCTGGCGGATAATAAGGTAAACAAGACACTCAATACAAAATTTTAAAATCTCAGATGTACAGATTTATGCTCCCCATTAATTGAGGGTTGTTGCCATACTCAAGAAAAAAAGAGCTCAATTTGATGTTATCTTAAAATTGCTTTTATTTAATAAGTAATCATAAAAAAAATCCCAAATAAACATTAAAGAAAATTCGAGAAAGTTTTTCATATTTTCATTGCACTCACCGATTTCGAGTGAGTCATAGATCTCAGTCATAACACTCTAGGTACACCTAGCTGCAAACAAGTTGACTTATGAGTGAGCGGGATGGAGCTATACCCGTACTCTTATTGCGTATAGGTCTTTCCCGCTCACACTTGTTTGACGCATGGTGTAACGAAAATTTGTGAGGTGCGAGTACCATTCTCAGGCGAATTGATCTTTCTATGTGCCGTTATTTATTCATGTATTCGTAAATTGGTAAACATGACTAATACTATATTTACAATCTATGGAAATGTATATTTTACACATCAAGCGGATGAGCATTTTGAATATTTTTTAATTATTTTTGTGTTTTAACAAATTATTAACTTATTTACAATTATGTATTAAATTGTCGGAGTCTCGATATCTGAAAAAGAAAAAAAAACAAGTCACAATGTAGAATAAAATATACTAATAGAAAATAACTTCATCTTATATGGCAAAAAGGGAAGTTGTCATATTTGTAATTCATTACTCTCTTTGCGAAACTTTGAAATAATCACATTAACTTAGGCGTTATACGGGGTTTATTAAAAGGTTGTGAAAACTGTTAAAAAAATTTCGACCTTTCATACAAATCTTTAGTTATCAGCTGACTGTATTTTGCATGGGAAAAGTAAAAAATTTTCTTCTTTCTATTGAAAGTGGTTTAGCATCATGTAGGTCAGTAGATTTCTGCTAATCCAACTCTTGAAACCCAGGTCTGCAGGAAAACGCCCTTGTCCCATTGTCGACTGTGGCGGGTGAGAGCGGCGAGCGCCGGACACGCAGCCCCGGCTGGCCCGCTACAGTTACCTGTGGCGGGGGAGAGCGGCGAGCGCCGGACACGCAGCCCCGGCTGGCCCGCTACAGTTACCTGTGGCGGGGGAGAGCGGCGAGCGCCGGACACGCAGCCCCGGCTGGCCCGCTACAGTTACCTGTGGCGGGGGAGAGCGGCGAGCGCCGGACACGCAGCCCCGGCTGGCCCGCTACAGTTACCTGTGGCGGGGGAGAGCGGCGCGCGCCGGACACGCAGCCCCGGCTGGCCCGCTACAGTTACCTGTGGCGGGGGAGAGCGGCGCGCGCCGGACACGCAGCCCCGGCTGGCCCGCTACAGTTACCTGTGGCGGGGGAGAGCGGCGCGCGCCGGACACGCAGCCCCGGCTGGCCCGCTACAGTTACCTGTGGCGGGGGAGAGCGGCGAGCGCCGGACACGCAGCCCCGGCTGGCCCGCTACAGTTACCTGTGGCGGGTGAGAGCGGCGCGCGCCGGACACGCAGCCCCGGCTGGCCCGCTACAGTTACCTGTGGCGGGGGAGAGCGGCGAGCGCCGGACACGCAGCCCCGGCTGGCCCGCTACAGTTACCTGTGGCGGGGGAGAGCGGCGCGCGCCGGACACGCAGCCCCGGCTGGCCCGCTACAGTTACCTGTGGCGGGGGAGAGCGGCGCGCGCCGGACACGCAGCCCCGGCTGGCCCGCTACAGTTACCTGTGGCGGGGGAGAGCGGCGCGCGCCGGACACGCAGCCCCGGCTGGCCCGCTACAGTTACCTGTGGCGGGGGAGAGCGGCGCGCGCCGGACACGCAGCCCCGGCTGGCCCGCTACAGTTACCTGTGGCGGGGGAGAGCGGCGCGCGCCGGACACGCAGCCCCGGCTGGCCCGCTACAGTTACCTGTGGCGGGGGAGAGCGGCGCGCGCCGGACACGCAGCCCCGGCTGGCCCGCTACAGTTACCTGTGGCGGGGGAGAGCGGCGCGCGCCGGACACGCAGCCCCGGCTGGCCCGCTACAGTTACCTGTGGCGGGGGAGAGCGGCGCGCGCCGGACACGCAGCCCCGGCTGGCCCGCTACAGTTACCTGTGGCGGGGGAGAGCGGCGCGCGCCGGACACGCAGCCCCGGCTGGCCCGCTACAGTTACCTGTGGCGGGGGAGAGCGGCGCGCGCCGGACACGCAGCCCCGGCTGGCCCGCTACAGTTACCTGTGGCGGGGGAGAGCGGCGCGCGCCGGACACGCAGCCCCGGCTGGCCCGCTACAGTTACCTGTGGCGGGGGAGAGCGGCGCGCGCCGGACACGCAGCCCCGGCTGGCCCGCTACAGTTACCTGTGGCGGGGGAGAGCGGCGCGGAGCCGGCACAGGCGGCGCAGAGCGGGGCGGCGCGCGGGGACGCCAGTGCGGGCAGCGGCGAGCGCCGACACACGCAGCGCGTGCACACGCAGCGGCCGCAACCCCAGCAGTGATGCTGGAATATTAAGGCTGGTTTATACGGATCCAGCGCACTTGCTACCGCTCGCAAGTTTTGCTCGCATCACTCTAATGCTGCGGCCACACCTTGATCGTGAAGATTCGTGTTCGCGTTGTCGCGACAAAACTTCGTGTTCGATCTATGACAAAGTGCTTGGCCACATTCTTTACTACGTGGCGATAATCTAGAATGTCGTGATAATTTATTTCATTTGCGTTTTTAAAGACACGACCCACCTTCCTGCTGTAGTGGTCAAGCGGGGTGAAGCAACAACACTCGCTGACGTTCTTAATGCTCTCGGCATGAGACTAATATATGGAGGCCTTGCCACACGAAGTAGATGAAAAGGAAGGAGTGTTGTGGTGGTATCTACAGTGAAACTGCTCAAATCCGTGACTTCACAGAACTATTTTAATGCTGATTTTCAAACATTTAAGCAATGATTATAACTTAAGTTATAGGTACTTATTTAATTAAAAATACACAAAAAGAAGTGGAGCTGTTGCTCCTTCGAGAGGAAAATGAATGTGATGAGATGACGTAAAAACAATGTCGATAAAAAAGGTGATGTGATTCGAAAAATGAAATGATTTTAAAATGAAAATGTGGTGAAGGATGGTTATGATATGAAAAAGTATGGAGAAATGAGCAATGATGCAAGCGCATCGTTACAAGCGTACCCGGGATACTAAACCCTGACAACAGCTTCCTAAGAAAGTTTTCAAAGTTAAACATAAAAAACCATAATTTATACGAGTTTGTCTACCAGTGGCGAAGCCTCCTTAGAACACGATTCCTACCGGTTTCCCTTGGCAGATACTAATATAAAACTACTATTCTACGTAGTCTAATTATCACAAGTGACATAATTACATTGCGCGCTTTGTAAAATATTCTTCAATAGGCCTGTTACAAAATACGCAATGAATTTGAATCGCGCAACACACATACAAGATTTATAATCGTAGGACGCGTGCCGTGGAGGTCGCGGGGTAGAACGCCGCTTAGGAATTCGCTAACAAAATTGAGAATTGAAATATTACAATGTATGTAATTCCGGCTCACATACACATTATATCCACATGCAAACACTCGTCCATATAAAGCCGAACTCGGAGAGCTTCCAATCTTTATTTGTCATGTGTTAATGTTTAGTTTCGCTTGAAAAGTTTTCGTCCAAAATTTCTTCGCTGTTGTCGCGCGGCGGCTATAGGCGACCTAGGTGGGCCATTATTTATTTTACGCGCGACCATACGGATTCGTATGTGCTAATAATTTATCTATTGTGTTACTAGCTTGATTGTGGTATATAGTTTAAATAAATAGAAAGTAGTGAAGTTTTACTTGCCAAGTGTTGTGTGTGTATATTGTATAGTTGTTTCATCGTAAAGGTTTGTTTTTTTTAATTTTTGTTTCTTTTCGTCACGTAGGCGGTTAAGTGAGAAATCGCGGCTTTAGTACAAAATACAAATAGTTTGTTGCCTTAAGCCACGTACCCACTTGACGACATTTGACGCCCGACAGTATGTCTTCGGAGACATCGTCCTATACGCCGCTAGATATTTTATTCTCTTTATTTTAATCGCGGCACATATCGGTCGAAGTGTAGCAACGACGCGCGAAGTCACCCACCAGCTTCGGGACAGGAGTCGCGCGATAAATGTCGCCTAGTACTCGTAGGTACGCGGCTTTAGCCTTACAGATTACCTATAATTGCATGTTTTTTTTTTACAAGTTAAGATATAACGTTTTGATTATTCACGCGGCTAGGATTTTTTGGTCCGGCTTTACTTTTCTTTTTTTTCGCCCCACGCCACTGTTGTCTACCCTACACAAAATATCTGTGCACGTCACTGAATCAACGAATCATACAACCGTTACTTTTGAGCTAACGAGGCATGTTAAAAGTAAATAAAGTATATAATCATAATAATTATTCGGTGTTCTTTTTAATTGTTGCTATCATTTTACAATGTCACTTGAATCAAAAACTCATATAATTGTCGTCGAGTCGAATATTTTTTGTTCGATGTAGAATGATTTTCGTTCGATAACGAAGGATTTTTGTTCGATATCAAACGACTTTCATTCGACATATATGTCATACATTTCAAAAATAGGGCTCTAGAATACCGGTCACCGCGGTACAAGTAACATAGTCTCTGTATTGATTGTGGAATTAAAAATAAGAAGTTTTACTATTCAGTTAATAAAGTGCACCAAACTGTAGTCAAGACTCCATTACATCTTTTGGAATAATAGAATTAGTGAACTATTGTGGCAGTGTCGTAAATTTAACAAGGAAGATTGATAATTTCGGCATTAATAACAAGTTACGAAGACGGTCGAAGTACATATTTTGTTATCGCTCAACCGACTATTACGTTATAAAGAAGACCAGTTAGTAATAAATCGAATATTTCGCCACTTGAGTCATAGCAGCATTGGTGGTGCGGTAAACACGACCGCTCCTCGTCTGTGAGCAACGGTTTCAAATCTCAGTAGGAGGAATTTTTTTTCTTCTCTTCTAAATTTTTTTTTCCTTGTCATCTTTAATTTAAAATTACATATAAATATATATTTTTTATAAGATAATAAAATCTGCATAAATATTGATATTAAGAATGGCTGGTGTTTGCGAGGCTTGCAAAGTGGGAATAACTGTCACTCAAAAGCGTATTAAATGTGTTCATTGTCAAAAATATATCATTCTGAATGCGTCAACTTCAGCGAATCAGCAAGCCCACGAGCATCGTGGAAGTGTCCTGGATGCCAGGCAGGCCAAAGAAAAGGAGGGGACAATACTAATACCCCTATACGTACCGCAAAACCTACTCAAAGTCAAGCACAAAGTAGCAAGGAGTTGATACCACCATCAACTGGTGTCGAACATTCGGGAACTATTGACCTTGAGACACAGGATACACCTTCCTCTCCGCTTCTGCTGAAAGAAATAGAAAAACTATTGGACAGTAAAATAAAAAACTTTAAGGAAGAAATTCTCCGGGATCTAAAGTGTACTGTTCAAAAAGAGATTAAAGAATTGAAGACTTCGTTAACTCAGATGCGGGATGAACATGACCAAATGATTGCGAATGTGAATAAGCTACAAACTGATTTACTAGATGCTAACACCCAAATAAGTGACCTACGGCAACAACTGAGTAAACAACAACAAAGGGCTAGATTAACTAACATAGAGATAGTTGGATTACCACAAACACAGAATGAATCGCCTGTGGAGCTCGTAAGGTCAATCGCAAAACATGTCCAAATTGAACTTCATCCAGGGGATGTGGAGTTTGCTCATCGAGTCCAATCTATGCAGAAAATTCCAGGTAGACCAAAGACAATTGTAGCAAAACTTAAGGACAGAGCTTTAAAGGACCGGGTTTTATCTGGATTAAAAAAATGCAAAGGGATTAATACGTCTAATATTGGAATGCAAGGACCACCTAAGAAATTCTTTGTGAACGAACACTTGACTCCAGACAACAAACACTTATTAAAGAAGACCAAAGATCTAGCTAAGAGCAAGGGTTACAAATATGTTTGGATTCGAGATTGTAACATTTTTTTAAGAAGGAACGAGGAATCCCCATCCATTGCAATAAATTCAGAAAAAGATCTGTGCAAAATTATTTGAAGCAACCTGCGTTGTTACACTTGGCTTTCTTACGAGTTGTTGAAACCCGTTTACTTTTATATTTATTTTTGTTATTTTACTTTGTATTAACTTATGTTTTTGGGGAACATCTATTAAATGTCATTAATCTAAAAGCAAATTTTCGAAATATACAAATAAATATTACATCCTTTCGATGCAGTGCAGAAAACGTCTGTATAAGTAAGAGTACAATAATTCTTAAGCCTCGCAACGTCTTTAATTTTAAGCCGCATAATAAAATATAAAGTACACATAATAAACACCTATATCTTTGTACTTTGTCGTTAGATGATCATGGATAAAAGTCTTAAAATATTCTACCAGAACACTCGCGGCTTACGTACTAAAACTAAAGAACTAAGGCAAAACGTACTAATGCAGGATTTTGACATTATACTATTAACTGAATCCTGGTTGACTGCTGGCTTCTATAAAGGAGAACTCTGTGATGACCGCTATGATATGTTTCGGTCCGATCGCGGACCGAATAAGTCAGCAAAAAAACTTGGGGGTGGGGTTATGATCTTGTCAAAGACGACGCTTGAGGTTCGGGAGAGGTCGTCGTGGGACTGCCCTGATGTTGAATGTCTATGGATAACTGTTTCCGGTCATAAAGTCACTTCTGATAAACGCAATTTACACATTTGTTTGGTATACATACCTCCTGATAAAAATAAAGCATTACGAATCAAAGCGTTTATCGACAACTTCACAATCCTACACGCAAATAATCCAAACGACCACTTCACTATAGTGGGAGACTTCAACTTGCCTAATATAACATGGTCTAAGTCCTTGCCATCCATTCCCACATTTCACAAAACATGTAATACTGACATTCAGGAAGCGTCAATTGAGCCGAATTAAAGCAATACAATAGCGTTACAAACGTTTCTAATAATGTATTGGATCTTGTTTTTAGTGAATCAATTGTCGACTTGTCCCGCAGCCTGGATGGCCTTGTCAGAGAGGACCCTGCTCATCCCCCTCTTGTTATAGGTTTTCCTGACTTATTTTTACCCCCATTAAGCACAAAGCCCGTTAAAAAATATAACTTCTTTAAGGCTAATTATGAACTAATAAACAATCATTTATCAAAAATCGACTGGGACATTAGTCTTGGCATATTTATTGATAATAATTATTCAATGGATGAATTGGTTGAAGTCTTCTATGCTATTTTAAATAATGTTATAAAAGAATTCGTACCTTTAAAAACTAAGCAAAATAATGTTCGCTATCCAGCCTGGTATTCTACTGCACTAATACATATAATAAAAGATAAAGAACGTGCACATAAACGATGGAGAAAACACCATAATCCTCGTGATTATGACGAATTTTCCCTATATCGTGCACGTCAAAAAATTATTCAAAAACAGTGTTATCAGGATCACATTGTTCGAGTACAGGAGTCGATTCGTAGGGACCCTAAGCTACTTTGGAGTCATATAAAGACACTTCGAAAAAATAATTCTGGTTATCCCAATACTTTAATACTGCAAGATCAAGAATATCATGGTGAAACTGAGGCATGTAAGGGTTTTGGTAGGTTCTTTGAAAGTGTTTATGTCCAACCTTCAAGCTCTCATAATGTTGACATCCCTTGTGTTGATTCTTGCGAAATCATCAATAAATTGCATTTTTCGGAAAAAGAAATAGTAGATATTCTATTAAAATTAAACATCAAGAAGGGGCCAGGCAGCGATAATATCCCTAATATATTTTACAATAAATGTTCAATAAATTTGGCGAAGCCTTTAGCCATATTATTTAACGCATCCATTATAAAAGGTACTTTTCCGTCAAAATGGAAAGAGGCTTTAATAGTTCCTGTACATAAAAATGGGTCTAGATCATATATAGAGAATTATCGAGGGATATCTATACTGAACGCGATATGCAAGATATTCGAAATATTAGTCAACAGACAAATTGGTCCCATCATTCACAGATCGATTCCGAATGAGCAACATGGTTTCATGAATAGACGTTCAACAGTTACTAATCTCGCTATATTTACAAACTATGTTCTTCGAAGTATGGATCAGCGCCAGCAGGTAGATGTGATCTACACAGATTTCGAAAAGGCTTTCGACCGTGTTGATCACAACATTCTGCTTATTAAATTATATGCTCTTGGTATACGAGGCGATCTGCTTAGATGGTTTACATCATATGTATCCAACCGCAGACAAGCTGTTGTGATAGGAGGAGCTAGAAGTGATTATATCTTTGTACCTTCGGGCGTGCCCCAGGGCTCGATCTTGGGACCATTACTATACAATGCCTATTTATATGATATAGATAACTGCTTCAAGCATACCAAATTTCTCATGTTTGCGGATGACAAAAAAATATATATGAGTATTGATAGCATTGACGACTGTAAACTAGTTCAAGAAGATCTAAATTCGCTGGCAAGGTATTATAAAAAGAATAAAATCTCTGTTAATGTCAAAAAATGCATGCAAATAACATTTACGCGTAAAACTAGTCCTATCAGTTATGATTATATTTTATGTGGCTCCGTTATTAAAAAAACTTCTTCTGTGAGAGATTTAGGAGTCATACTAGAGACAAAAATGCTCCTGACGGACCACATCGATTCTATTTTAAGTAAAGCTTACAGACAACTCGGCTTTATTAAACGAGTATGTTGCGATTTTAAGGATATAGGTTGTATTAAAGTTTTGTACTTTACTTTTGTGAGAACAATGTTAGAGTATGCCTGTAGTATTTGGTCTCCTCAATATTCTACACATAAACAAAGAATAGAGTCTATACAAAAGAAATTCCTTAAATTTCTTTCATTCAAGGAATTTAAAAAATTCGACTGTTATGCTGAAGCATGTCTGAATTATAAGATGGATAGCTTGGAATTGAGGCGTGCTAGATACGATCTGATTTTTCTACACTCCATAATTACAGGTCAAATAGACTGTCCCGATCTCCTTGCTGCAGTAACCTTTAGGGTGCCTTCGTACCGCACGCGTCACACTCCTTTGCTGAATGTGCCTCACAGTAATACTAATTACTCCCAAAATTCTGTGCTGTGTCGACTGGTCGAATCATATAATAAAAATTACTCAGAATTAGATTTGTTCAATTTGTCAAAATCACAATTAAAAAACGAGCTTGTTAAGTTACATAAAAATAAAAATTGATGTTCCCCAATTCCTTTCTTTTCTATACTTTTCCTTTAATAATTAATTTTGTAATTACTAATTATGTACTGAATAGCACACTTTATGCATGCATGTATATAATTACAATCAACAGATGTGTTTATATTGTATCTATCTGTGAAAACCTTTTTTGGCCTTATTGTGGTAATTGTTGAATTTTAGTTTAAGAAATGTTTGTACGCTGTTGGTTTTCCAATAAAAAAATAAATAAAATAAAATAAAAATAGAAGGTCAAACAACGGCTCCATTGTAATAAACAGAGTCAATAAATCTAGTACCATGATTAAAATATACCCTTTAAGTACAAAAGAAGACTAGACCCACCTTCCTGCTGAAATGGTCAAGCGGAGTGGAGCAACAGCACTCGCTGACGTTCTTAATGCTTTTCCAGTCCAACGCCACCGTGTTCACTTCGCGCTCGAGCGCTTGCAAGTTTACTGGAATGCTGTCGTCCGCTTTCTAAAGAAAATTAAGATCGAATACCATAAGCTAAGACTCATGGCCTAATCTTTAATGTCAAAAAGACTGAATTTATGATGTTTCAGGCGAAGGGTCGTAAAGTTGTCCATGTCCCGGCTGTTACATTATATGACAAGCCAATTGCGAGAGTATCGTCTTTCAAGTACTTGGGTCACGTGGTGACCGAAAACTTAAATGACGATAGTGATATGGAAAGGGAAAGGAGGGCGTTGGCAGTGCGTTGCAATATGTTGGCCCGCAGATTTGCACGATGTAGCACAGAAGTTAAAATAACTCTGTTTAAAGCTTTCTGTCAATCAATGTACACGTGCAATTTGTGGGTTAATTATACGCGGCGCGCTTTCAATGCTCTCCGAGTACAATATAATAATGCCTTCAGAGTGATGTTGGGGCTGCCGCGGCACTGTAGTGCGTCAAATATATTTTTACAAGCGCATGTTGACGTCTTTCATGCCGTATTACGTAAGCGAATCGCGTCGCTGATGCACAGGGTCCGCGGAAGCACCAACACTATTCTGAAGGTCATAAGTGTCAAATATGATTGTCCTATTGTGCTTCATTGGGTACATGAGCATGCAGTTGTCTCGGGGTCGCACAGTAGGACAAGAAAATACTTAAATTAAAAATAAATAAATAAATATAATATATTAGTTACTTAGGCATATGTACTAACATAGTTTTTAAGTTATTCTACTAGTACTAACATTCAATGGACTATTTGTCTGAATAAATAAATTTTTATTTTTTTAATTTATTTATAAGGTGAAGGAATATACTGTCGTCAGCTTTCCAAAGGATATTTTGATTGAATACTCATCAATAAGTGGATTAAGATTGATTGTCCAAGACAGAGAAATGGCATAGACTGAAGGAGACTTACACCCTATAAAGAGTAAGGTTAAAGAGAGACTCATCATTCATTGATTCATATCGAATGAGCTTCATGGACAAGACAATGTACAGGTATTAGTTTTTCAGAACTGCTTGGCCGTAACGTGGTCTAGTGGTTAAAACGTTCGCCTTCGACCCGGAGGTTGTGGGTACGATTCCCACGGGAAGCATACTTTTGTTCAGTTTTTTCCAGTTGGTTAGATCATTGCAGGCTTGAATCACCTGATTGTCTGATATTAATCATGATTCCGTGCTTCGGAAGGCAAATACTAAGCCTTTTTTAGAAACGCTTTTCGACGACGACAGTGACGACGGAGGCAGTCAAGTCAAAGTTGGTAATGACCTCATCACCATCATCATTTCGTGTAGGTTACATTGTCTATCGACAACTCTAAAATCAGCGTGTACATGCACCCTTGTTAGGAATCGCCTCTCAGCCTCTAGACGTGATTCCTTTAACGACTACCAGAGGCAGTCGGGACCAACGGTTTAACGTGCCTATAGAAGCACGGAATCATCTTTATTAGGTGATTCAAGCCTGAACTGGAAACAACTAAACAAAGTATGCTTCCGGTGGGAATCGAACCCACCACCCCCGGGTCGAAGGCGAACGCCTTAACCACTGGACCACGGAGGCAGTTAGATAATGACCTAAAAAGCAGATTCTATAAAGTGAAATAAAAAATATCCGATTTACTTTGCAACTCCTTAGTACAGATTTTAAAAATCTCTCCAATAATCTGCCTTAAGGCAGCATGAAAAAATCTGACAGTGTTGGCAGTGTTGCTTCTATTGGTCTGGTTTCCCTGTAAAAAGATTAAAGGAGATCAGACGGCAGTCGCTCCATTGTAATAACCAGTGCCGCCAAATCAAGAGCCATGACTTAAAGCGTACTAGGCTCCGAAGCGTAAGCTAGGACGCAACTAGGAAAACACACAAAAACAAATATTTTAATTGATTGATTGATTGGCAAAGACTAGATTACCTCAGTGATGAGTGGTATTTTGTCCGGCTTGCTGCTTTCCTTTAGAGGGTGGTCGTGGTTAGCACATTCCAATTCCGATAGAGTGGCGCCAGACTCGTAAAGCAATCTGTAAATAATATCGAATACAATAATATACAAGACCCTCTATTGCATAAGAAAAATAACATCTTATTTATCTTATCTTGCATAACGGGTCCTATACCAAGGAAGCACGACGAACCTCTGGGTTCATTTGTACTTACCTTACTCACCCACAGCAGGGTTTCTGAAGGACTGCATCGGCTTCAGAATATCACCTGGTGCGAAGTGCCTGTAGTCCTCTAGTTCCGGATACGCTGTTCCGAAAAGGTCCATTCGCTTGCTAGCCAATGACACACAATGTGGCCTATGGACTCCTCTGCCTCGGCACATGCCCTATACTCAGGGCTTTCGACAAGTTTCAGTTTAAAGAGATCATCACCATTTCGTGTAGGTTTCATTGTCTATCGACTACGTACACCCTGGTGTCAGAATTTTAAAGTGAAGTCTGTGGTTTTCAAAGTGTCCTGTCAGTGCTCCAGTTAGAATCCTTGTCTGTTTCCTAATATGCTTACAGATCTCCAATCATAGCCACGGAGTGTGTAAGACCACTCTGTAAGTGCCATTCGGCTTTGTGTCTTTCTTTGACATTTGCTTAAATAGCTGTGATTGCTGTTCCATATGCCAGCCCGACGAAGGGTTCAGGACCTGTGAGTGGAGCACCAGACCCTTCTCTTGCCAGTTCGTCAGCTTTCTCATTTCCTTCAATCCCAACGTGACCCGGTACCCAATAACCAGTCTTAGCTTGTTGGATGTTGGACTACCCAGTTTATTAAGGGAGGTCACACAGTCCAAGACCAGCCCGGAACAGATCCTGCTGGAGCTGATAGCAGCGAGTGCCTACTGACTGTAAAAATATAGATTGTGTGGTTTTTTAAGCCTTCTTTTAGATTCAGTTTAGCACAGACAGTAATCCGCATATGTTTCTGATTGAAATACAGTGGACAATTGCCCCATGCTTTAATAGATTAATAGATGCCTGCACCCGATCCATAGTTAGTTTTGGACCCATCCGTGTACCAGATCCGGCAATCCTTATCTGAAGGTCGCAGCTTATCATTCCATCTTTCCTTGAAGGAACATATATTTTATAATTCTTTTTAAAATTGTACACGGGTAGTATTTTATCACCTCCCATGTTTAACACTCTGTCGAGTTCATGTTTGGTATCCATTTGCATATTTGCCTTATCCTGGGTGCGGTCCTGTTCCACAGTTGATAGCTGGTAAAATGCTTTGCAGGCTTAGAACTCTTTGGCTGTAGAATGCAGTTTGTTTCATCTGACTGTCTTTTGTTTTTACCTCGTGGCGCCATTTAAAAAATTGTGTGTCTGCATCAACATGGATTTAACTCGGGAAAATTTTCGTAGTATGATTTTCTACGATTTTAAGTGTAATTTGACAGCTCAACAGAGCATCGCTCGGCTTGAAACAGCTTTTGGCAATGAAGCACCATGCAAGACAACTGTTTATAGCTGGTTTGCAGAATTCAAGCGTGGTCGTATCAATCTCAGTAACGAATCTCGCGATGGTCGGCCGTCCACCGCTGTGACCAACAAAAACATCAATGCTGTGCGCCGTATGATTGAAACAGACAGGCATGTGACCTACCATGAAATTCGCGCATCCTTAGAAATAGGCATGAGTCAAATACAATTAATCCTACACAAACATTTGGGTGTGAGAAAGCTGTGCTCGCGGTGGATCCCACACAACTTGACCGAGGCTCAAAAAACGGACCGCGTCACTTGGTGCAGTGCCATGCTTACCAGATTCAACGAAGGTGCGTCAAATTTGTTGTGGGACATAGTAAAAGGTGACGAAACATGGATTTATTGCTAGGATCCCAAAACAAAGCAGCAATTGAGCGTATGGGTCTTTCAAGATGAGCCGAAACCAACCAAAGTGGCGCGCGTGAAAAGTGCATCTAAGCGGATGATTGCTTCTTTTTTTAATAAAACTGGACACGTGGCTACTGTTGCTTTAGAGAATCGTCGTACAGTGAATAGTGACTGGTACACGACCATTTGTTTGCCGGAAGTTATTGACGAACTCCGTAAAAATAACCGTAAACGCCGTATCATCCTGCACCACGACAATGCTAGTTCTCACACGGCCAGACAGACAAACGACTTTTTGAAGGCGAAAAATGTAGAACTCATGAATCATCCTGCATACAGTCCCGACCTGGCACCTTGTGACTTTTTTCTGTTCCCAAAAATTAAGAACCAATTACGCGGTCAACGATTTTCATCACCAGAAGAGGCTGTCGAGGAGTATGAAAAACACGTTTCAGAGGTCACCACAGAGGAGTGGCACAAAAGTTTTCAAAACTGGTTTCATCGAATGAAAAAGTGCATAGACGCCAAGGGAGATTATTTTGAAAAACAATAAATTAATTTTGTACCTTTAATAGTATTTTTTCATATTCATTCCGGAAACTTATAGTGCGCCCCACGTATCGTATGGGTTTTACTTGTAAATCTAGCAAATTTTAAAATCGGCCTATGTCGGTCTTTATCTACTGGTGGCTTACTATCATCTCCTCATTCCATTCAAATGCGAGTGAGTAAGCGAGATGTCGCCTTACGTCCCGTATTGCGCCATCTCGCTCACTCACTCACATTTGCATGGAATTGAGAGATCATAGTAAGCCCCCTTAATCAATCTGTCAAAAATTTCAGAAAGGTCTAAAATTCTTTGTACCGTCCGAATAATAGTAATTTCACTAATAATGGTGATGTGAACTTTCCAACTGTTTGCGTAAACACGCCCATTTTGGAAAATTATCGGCAATATTTGGAACATTCGCGAAATTCACTTTGGCGGAATCAGTCATATTTCCAGCACACAATAGGAATTTGTAATTTTAAGAACTTGTCATTCTTAGCCTGAGGTACATAAATAGTTGTAACGATAACGATGGAATCCTCACTTGTTATCAATCTGCAGCGCTTCAGTCTTTGTGTCTATTTCCGCATTGACGTTTCCGTTCTGGTAGTTGACTACTGCTGTATCCAGGGTTTTGTCCTTTTTGCCAGATAGCAGATTCTTGAATGTAGCTATCCTCTGCAAAGAAATATGAATATTTATACTGAATTTTGAACTTTTAAACACAAATTTTCACTGTGTGTTTAGTCCGCGGAATTAAACCAATTTCAACAAAAAAAAAATGCCTTCGTGGTCCAGTAGTTAAGGTTCGCCTTCGGCCCGGGCGGTCGTGGGTTCGAATCCCACGGGAAGTATATTTCGTTTAGTTGTTTCCAGTTTGGTTAGGATATTGCAGGCTTGAATCATCTGATTGTCTGACATGATAATAAAGATGATTCCGTGCTTCGGAAAGTAGGTTAAACCGTTGGTATGGACCAGGATGTATAGTAACACCAGCAGGATCAAATTAATCTAAAAACATCTGATGTTACATTGTTATATAAAATGCCGTTCAACATTGAATTTAATATTTTCAAAATTTGCTATCCCATCGATTTAATGTTATAAAAAAACTCCTGCGAAAAATTTCAAGGTGAAAATTTGTACTATATATATAAAAACATGTATTCTATTTTATTTATTTCAATCTTTATTGAACCACAAATAAAAAATAAATTAAAGCTTAAAGCATTCTCTCCGAGTCAACCATCTTGATATTACATTATTTTACCAAAATGTGGACCTTGGAAACTAACCTATTATCAATTCCCTAAATTTAATTCGGCCGAATATATTTAGGTTTAGCCATTGACACAAAAGAAAAAAAAGATCAATTCCCTATTGCCATTTTGACTTTAGCACAGAATTATTAATAGTACTTTAGTACAGAACGGACAGTCACACCCTCCCACCCGAACATCCTATTAGACTAGTTTCCAGGGTCAAAAGACAAACATTATAATTAGTCCGTCATTTAGGGAATCAAAATATATTAGTGACGTAGTTTTTCTTTTGTCAATTGAGCGCTAAAATATAAAGATATAACGCATCAAAGTTTAGGAGTGGGGGCTCGTGACGTCACATATTGCGAAAAAGTGTAGCGCACTGTGACGTCACACGGAACTTTAACGCGCCATATCTTTACCATTCTTTGTTTAATTTTCAAAAGAAAATATAAGTCTCCCAATATTTTTTGATTATCTAACTGACGGACAAATTATATTTTATAGGAAACTAGCCTATCGAGAGCAAAACAATACAAGAATGATGCTTCGGCACGCGGCCGCGAAGGTCAACTATGACTACGTCACGCTAAATAACCAACCCTACGAGTGACACACACATTGAAGCGCGTGCGTACGCGATCGAATCGTAGTAGTAGTGATCTCGGCGATGTTGTATGGAGTGTCCGGTTGTGACTTTAGAATACGTACCTTAGTAAGGTATCCTATATGATGTTCTAGTGCTGAGCAATGCTCAACAGCGGCCGGTAGTAAATCACCCAGGGGTTCCCGAGGGTGCACCCCATTTTCATGGCGGCAGTACATTCCCCGCCAAAATCTGCAAATAACAGCATTTATTTATTAACTTAAACTTTATTACAAATAATGGAAATGGCGGACTTGAAGCCGTGGGCTTTTTCTACCAGTCAACCAACAGATGGCGTTGAGAGACAAAAGTAAGTGCAACAAATAAGCATTTAATAATATTTATACAATATAAACTACTAGCTGTTTCCCGCAGCTCCGACTGCGTCAAATAGTAGCCTATGTTTTATCCCGAGTCTACAACTATATTCATAGCAAATTTCATCAAAATCCGTTCAGCGGTTTGGCTGTGAAAGCGTAACAGACAGACAAACAGACTTTCGCATTTATAATATTAGTATGGATAATGGAAATGGCGGACTTAAAGCCGTGGGCTTTTTCTACCAGTCAACCAACAGATGGCGTTAAGAATAAAAAATAAGTGCAACAAATGAGCATTCATAAAATTTACTTATTTATTTATTAGGAAGACCAACAGCTTCTTTTGTACAAAAGTTCTAAGGTAAAAAATATTATTATTTCACTCAATATAAACTTCTTTAGGCGGGCCACCTGCGACCGTATTTTGTGTTTGCTAACTTCTAACATCAAAAAACCTTACGTACTGTGTTTATGCTTATATTTGCCCGACTGCGCCAGAAGGAGAGTTATGTTTTCGAGAGTATGTATGTATGTATTGTTTGGCACGCCCTGCAGTCTGAACGGCTCGATGGATGTTAACTTGAGAGGTGTCGTTAGATTCGTATTTACTGCGAGAGTGACACTGGGTACATAAAAAAAAATAGCGGATTTTTTTTGGGTTTTTCGTTTTCAAACTACACAGAAAGGCAGTCGGGTTATATAACCTACTTCTGCCAGTAAGGAACAGCTAGTAGGTAGTTTCGGATCTTCAATCCATACCAAAATTTCATCAAAATCGTGCAGAGATTTAGTCTTGAAAGCGTAACGGACAGACCGACAAACGGACGGATGGACAGACAGACTTTCCTATTTATAATATTAGGTAAGTGAAGTATGGAAGTTTGTTTTACTGTACTGTATGCAAATAAATATTTAAAAAAAACTCCAAAAAATGCGAATACACCTTACCTTATACTCTGCGCACTCAAATCCGGTCTCAAGACGTCAGGATGGGCTTTCGGATTGTAAAGAGGATTTTTGTACTCGTTCAAGTGATTCGCCATGTAGCCCCACAGTGAGAACGTTCGCTCCGACAATCTGAAACAATATATATTGTAATATACTAGCTGTTTTGCGCAGCTCCGCCTGCGTCAAAAAGTAGCCTATGTTTAACCCCGGGTCTTCAACTATATTCATACCAAATTTCATAAAAATCCGTTCAGCGGTTTGGCCGTGAAAGCGTTACAGTCAGACAGATAATAGCCTTTCGCTCTTATAATGTTATTTATGATTGGATTTTTAGCGATAAAATACCGCATGAAAATAGTTAAATTTAATATACTTTTATTTCTAGCGTGGCTGAATATAAGTTTGAGTATAGTAGACTAGTTTCCTTAAAAAAATATAATCAGTCCGTCAGTTAGATAATCAAAAAATATTTGAGACGTATTTTTTCTTTTGAAAATTAAACAAAGAATGGTAAAGATATGAGACGTTAAAGTTCCGTGTGACGTCACAGTGTGCTACACTTTTTCGCAATATGTGACGTCAAAAGCCCCCATTCCTAAACTTTGATACGTTATACCTTTATAATTTATAGCTCAATTGACAAAAGAACAAATACGTCACTAATATAACTATAATGTTTTCTTATGTTTTCGCGATTGGTATTAAAATAGTTTAATTTAATAATATAACTATATATATAAAAATCAATTGCTGTTCGTTAGTCTCGCTAAAACTCGAGAACGGCTGGACCGATTTGGCTATTTTTGGTTTTGAATTATTTGCGGAAGTCCAGGGAAGGTTTAAAAGGTGAATATATTCGGAGGCGGTACGAAGTTTGCCGGGTCAGCTAGTATATAATAGAAGTGCCGTAGCGTGTGCCAAAGTTAACTGATATGAATGGACCTTTAGAGATTCGTAATCAAATGTACATACCTGAGGTCCCGCCTATCCTTCTGGCAGTTGCCGATGAAGGTTCCGTACTGGCAAGCGTGAGCGTGGTCGTGTAGCGTCAGAAGAAATCTCTCGTTGAACTGGAAGGCCTAGAAAGATTTTTTTTTTAATAAAAGATCTCATCACGCCTTTATAATTTACAGAAATGACTCTCAATTTGTCACACTGCTAACTTAAATATTGCGATGTAATCATTTATATGGTAATTTTATATACCATCCCCTTTTTCCCATCATTGCCAATTTTTTTATATGTTTAGTACATGAAACTTTCAATAAGAAAAAAATGAAAACCGATTTTTTTTTTGACTTCGCATAAATTTTAAGTTAAAAACGGATTGGAATTATTTTAAAAACATCGGTCAAGTGCACACGAAGGGTTCCGTACCATTATCTATAAAAACCGCAAATAATCATGTTAGTTGTATGGGAGCCCCTTAAATATTCATTTGATTGTGTTTTTTAGTATTCTTTGTTATAGCGGCAAAATAAATTTTGCCTAGTGACAGTCGGACGGACAGCGGAGTCTTAGTAATAGGGTCTCGTTTTACCGTTTGGACCTAGGATATTCCATATAACAGCGGCGAGCGCGATGCCTATTACGACTACTACGATTCGATCGCGTACGCACACACGTCTGTGTGCAGATACGGTAAATAACCAACTCGTAGGGTTGGTTATTTTCCGTATATGCGTCATAGTCGTCGCAGCGGCCGGGAGCAGAAGCGTCATCCTTGCATTGTTTTGCTCTCGATTTTACCCTAAATCTGCGTGGCTCGGTGCGGTATCTGTTTCGGGTGGGACCGTGCGAGTGCGCGTTCCATGGAGTAATTACAAAGAGGAGATGCCGTTTGAAATGGCACAGTGATATGATCATTGGCGCCTCGCCGACACAAAAGTGGCGGTAGGCGGAGCTTGTCATTACTCGTGCTCCATGATTGGAGCCACGGCCGAAACCAAGCACCCCGCACGTCTGCCTTCCACCTCGTGTAGCCTCACAAACACTTTCTTACAAAACGCTTATTACGGCATCTCCTCTTTGTAATTACTCCATGGTCCGTTATGTACGGTTAATACTATTAATTCCGTGCTCTGGGTACGGAACACTAAAAACCACTCACCTCGGGCGCTTGCCGCAGTAATTGCCACGTACAATCGAGCAATTGCGTGAAAACCGGCGATATTTCTCGGCCGTCGCTGGCAATGTGCCCGCACCGGGCCGTGAACTTGTGACCGAACGACAGCCAGTCCTTTTCTATTAGCGCCTGAAAACACAAAGGTATATTAACCAGGGCCGATTTCACCAACATCGTTCCTTTAAGAGAGTAACTAACCTGAGCTTAAAAAATTATACGTGGATTAACAGAATATTCTCTGGTTAACTGTGTGGTGAAATGTGAACTTCATTCGAGAGTAAATTGCGTTATTATCTTTGGAATAAAATTATTATCCGACTTTGGTGAAATTTTTCTAAATTTTTCTTTTATCTTATGATATCCCCATCTATACGCCTCAACGCATGGTGCCATAACAAAAAATGATTAATGTTTTCTTATGTTTTCGCGATTGTTATTCATTAAATTAAACTATTACCCCAAAACTCAAGTCTCTGTTTTGTTAGATCATTTAAATTCCATTAATAGTCAAATTAAATTCACTATGGAACCTGAGATCAATAATTCATTAGCCTTTCTTGATGTTTTAATAACTAGAAATCTTGACAATAGTATCAGTCACACTGTGTACAGAAAGCCCACCCACACAGACAAATATCTCAACGGTAAATCTCACCATCATCCATGTCAGTTAGCTACCGTAGGCAAATCTTTGTTACAGAGAGCACACGGCATCTGTGACACCCACCATCTTAAGGAGGAGCTTCAACGAGTCAAGTCTGTCTTAAGAAGCAACAATCTCAGCCTCCCACACATATGTCACAGAAGTCGACCCAAGCCACACACAGTTGATCGTTTTCCTGCCATCTTACCATACATAAAGGGAGTCACGGACAAGATTGGTAACATACTTAGGCGAGCTTCAATCAAGACCTATTACAAGCCGCATAAGAAAATAAACCAATTTTTAAGACCTGTAAAATCCAATATCCCATTGCAAGATGCTGGAGTTTATAAAATTGACTGTGACTGTGGTTTATCATACATTGGGCAAACAAAGAGAAGCATTAATACTCGTATAAAAGAACATATTGCTGACATGAAAAATAGACGCTCAACCAAGTCTGCAGTCTGTGAACATGCTCTAGACAAACCCAACCACTATATGCGTTTTGATAATCCTCAAGTCCTTGCAAAGGAAAACAGATTCATTCCAAGGATGTTACGTGAAGCTATTGAAATTAAAAAACATCCTAATTTCAATAGAGAGGATGGATGGCAGGTACCGCCAGCTTGGGACCCAGTCATTAACTTAATAAAATCGCAAACTCGGAAGCAGACTGCAAGACCCTTAGATACTGTGAGCCAATACTGCGTGAATCGGAATAGTTCCCAATAAAAATTTCAGGCGGTAGTTTTGTAATCTTATGACATCAAAGACAAATGTTAACTTAGTCTGCCTGCGACCATGAACGCTGTAAAGTGTTTGAAACGTCAGGTGTAAATAAATAAGTAATAAACGCGATAAAACCGTATTAAAATAGTTTAATTTAATGAAAAAATGATTAGGTAGACAACATCTATCGAAATAACCCACTTTTTTCTGGCCGCCTGTTTTAAATTTTTATAAATAAATGGATGACGTGTTTTGGACTTTTCTGCACATTAAATGACTCTATTTTAATTCGGTTTGTATCTTGTGTTTAACGCTGCGAAAGTGTATGAAACGTAAGGTGTAAATATACACCGTGAATTTTTTGTCGTTTTGGACCCATCGTCCAGTGACACCATTCATGCAACCGAACAAATTTCCCCAAGGAACATAGCTTTAGCACTTTGGTTTTACCTATAATTGACTGTGGTGACGTGTGCTATCCGGGCCTGACTTGTAAACTCCTTAATAAGCTGGATCGACTTCTAAATAATTGTTTGCGTTTCATTTTCGGGCTTCGCAAGTACGACCACGTGTCTCCTTATCGCTCTCAGCTACATTGGCTGCCAATTCGTCATCGTCGCAATCTTCATCTTTTAACTACCCTTTTCTCTATTCTCTTCCTTCCTATGACCCCCTCATATCTTAAGTCAACTTTTCTATATCTTAGTGATTCTCATGGCAGAGAGTTTCGTTCGTCTAATAATCTCAGACTTCGTACGCCGATTTTTCAGAGTGGGTTTTATAAGCATTCTTTTAACGTACAAGCGGTACTCCTTTGGAATGCCCTGCCTGTTGAAATCCGTAAAGCGCAAACCCGGATGGCTTTTAAGTATAAAGTACGTGATCATTTTCTCCACAGTTTGTCAGACGATTAGTAATTGTATATGTAGTTTATGTATTGTGTATACAACAATATTATGTATTATTTGTAAGTAGTTTATGCGTAATATTTCTTATGGATCTCCATTACAGCTTGTTATTTTACATTGACTTACCGCTTAACTTTCTCAGCATCGCCCATTTGGTTGACTGGTAGATAAAGCCTCAAGCTTTAAGTCCGCCATTTACAATTATGTAATAAAGTTAAATAAATAAATAAATAGCTCGAAACATGAAAAACAAATTTGGACTTCCCATAGTAAGTTAGGTCACGTGATGAGACATTTAGTATGGGAGGTCCATAAATTTACTCCATATTTCGACCCATGTATCTTGGGAAAGTTTTTCAGTTGCACAAATGGAGTCACTGGACGATGGGTCCAAAACGGCTAAAATTTCACTGTGTATAAGTAAGAGAGACGCGATACAAACCGTATTAAAATAGTTTGATTAATTGAAGTTTGTTTCATAATAATAAATATATGGCTACAGTTGCTCCATTACCTATAGAACTGCAGTCACACCCCGAACACTCCATACAACAGCGGCGAGCGCGATACCTATTATGAGTACTAAGTTTGATACGGTCGCGTCCCCGTTGATAGTGCGGCTCTATTACCTGGAACCCGTTGATAGTGCGGCTCTATTACCTGGAACCCGTTGATAGTGCGGCTCTATTACCTGGAACCCGTTGATAGTGTGGCTCTATTACCTGGAACCCGTTGATAGTGCGGCTCTATTACCTGGAACCCGTTGATAGTGCGGTAGTGCGGCTCCAAACAGAGCGCCGCGAGCGAGCACACTTGCGCAGTGCGGTCCCAGCCGTCGCTACAGTGCACGCACACACTCACACCGCTCTCTATCGCGCACGCAATCCAATATGACGTGTCTAGGATTGATCTGAAAACACAGGATGACTTTATAAATATCCTAAAAAAATCGTAATGTATAATATTTTATACGTTACAATGCAGCGTATCCACAATGCAACAACATATCTTTGTGTGTAATTATCTATGGTGAAATAAAGTGTTTTTACATACATACTTACTTTACTTAAAATGAACAACTTGCGTTTAGCTGATGTAATAACCGTAATATGAATGTCAAGGTATTTCATACCAATTTTTTTTTTTTTATATCAGTTATTTTCGTAATAAATTGACACTGTCTTTACAATAAATACGTACAAATTTAATCTTTATTCAATTTTCAATGCGTGTTTCGTTTTTCTAATACCTTTATTGCACAATTTATATAAGAATATATAATTTACATCATACAATGGCAGACTTATCATATAAAGTGATCATTTCTACTCTTTACAAATTCACAAATTCTATCAATAATATTACTAATCTTATAATTATTTTTAATTAATTAAAATTAATATTATCCTTATTGGTACCGTTTCAAATCAAAGGTTTCCATTACAAAAGGCTAGTTTCCACTAAGAGCTAATAAGAGAGATGACACTTTCTAATCATTAGATATGTAGGATTGAAAAAAAAATAAACCATACATCACAAAAACTAAAAATTGTTCCTATTTTTAGAAAAAAATAATAATAGGAAAATAGCTATTTTGTCAAGAGACATTGAGCACCAATCAGAAGCGATTACGTCATAACATATAAAACATCATTGTTTTACAATAGTCAATTTCCATAGAAAACTGTCAAATCAGGTAAGCAAATGTGACCATCTGACATTGACACATGTTTCTCAATGGCTTAATGCTAGTTTCATGACGGCTATACACTCTCGTCTGATTGTAAGCTAGTTAAACCTCTCAAGTCTTAACTTAATATTACAGGTTAGCCTATTCATATAAAGTTGGGACTCATAAGGCTTAACTGGCTCACAAATGACATAACAACTTAACTTTATTTCTGTATGGCTCGGCGAGAGTGTACAGCGACAAAAAGTTATGACGTCATTCGAATCACCATGACAGTGCAGAGCGTTTTCGCACGATATTCAAAATATGTTTTTTAAATACAAAATACATAATGTAAGATTGAAGTATAAGAGAGGTAGGACATTTTGTAAGGAGTAGTACGTCTGGGGAAGTATCTCCACCCTACAGAAGATCGCAGCCAAATAGCACTGTGATGCAGTGTTGTGTTCCTGCTGGTGAGTAGGGTTGCCAGGCTCCAGTTGGGTCGCTGTGCTGACAGCGGACAGGTCGGCAACGCGCTCGTGACATCTCCGGTATTGCAGGCGTTCATAGGCTACGGTAACTACTTACCATCAGGTGGGCCGTACGCCTGTTAGTTAGTAGTCTCCTTAGTTGTTTAGAAAAATACACTTTTAAAAAAAAAAATTTTTTTAAATATATTACATAATGACGTATAATAAAAACTACATTTAGTAAACTAGCCTATTATTATAAAAGACTCACTTTATGTGTTTCAGCCAACCAGACGACTCTAATCCACTCAAAAACGATGACATAGTTGGTGAGTTCTGTTCGCATGCTGAAAAAAATCATTGAATTATAGCTCGACCACAACCGCTGTACCGCGCCTGAGGTATGCGAGCGGCGAGACAGGGGGGGGGGGGAGTGTCAGACGCTCGTGAGATAGAAAACCTAAAAAAACTTAACATAACCTAAGTTATCTAAAGATGGGTCGTAAAGTTTCCGTTCGTTATATATTTTTTTATTGTACTTAGCTAACTAAAAAATCATATTGAGCGGTAATTTTAAAAATATCCATCAGCGTTTCTATGTCATTAGAAAATGAAAAATGTCTAAAAAAAATTGCCATTTTGTTTTTTTTATATACTCAGTGTTACTCTTACAGTAAATACGAATCTAACGACACCTAATTAGTTAAAATCCATCGAGCCGTTCAGGTACCAGAGCGTGCCAAACAATTATACATACATACTCTCGAAAAACATAACCCTCCTTTTTTCGCAGTCGGGTAAAAACAGGGACTGGATATAATTATACTCGTAAATATACAGCTTAAAAACAAAATTCGATATCGTAAGATCTGTCTGGCACTACGAATCTCATTATTTTTGTTTTCCACTCCCCACCTCCTCGAGCATACCCAAGGCGCGGTACAGCGGTTGCCGTCAAACTATAGAAATATGACGAGAATGATGAGCGTAGAGGAAGCTGGGAGGTCTAAAGTCCTATTTTTGAAATTTATGACTCAAATGTCAAAACACAACGATAATTATTCGATATCGAATAAAAACCATTCGACTCGCCGGTTTAGCGTGCTTGAGTCACACTTAACTTCTGAAAGAATCGTAGCAAGTGGAAATCCATAGTCTCTGCCTACCCCTAAGAGATATGTGCGTGATGACATGATGTATGTATTAATATTTCATTATTATCGTCTTTTTAATAATCCATACTTATCTACATCTACACTAATATTATAAAGAGGAAAGATTTGTATTTTTGTGTGTATGTTTGTAATGAATAAACTCAAAAACTACTGTGCCGATTTCAAAAATTCTTTCACCATTGGAAACCTACATTCACCCTGAGTAACATAGGCTATATACCGCAGGCGGAGCTGCGGAAAACAGCTAGTAATATTATAAATGCGAAAGCCTGTCTGTCTGTTTGTTACGCTTTCACGGCCAAACCGCTGAACGGATTTGAATGAAATTTAATATGAATATAGGCGAAGACCCGGGCTCAAACATAGGCTACGTTTCGACACAGGCGGAGCTGCGGGAAACAGCTAGTAATATTATAAATGTGAAAGTCTGTCTGTCTGTTTGTTACGCTTTCACGACCAAACCACTGAACGGATTTAAATGAAATTTAATATGAATATAGGCGAAGACCCGGGCTCAAACATAGGCTACGTTTCGACACAGGTGGAGCTGCGGGAAACAGCTAGTAATATTATAAATGTGAAAGTCTGTCTGTCTGTTTGTTACGCTTTCACGGCCAAAACGCTGAACGGATTTGAATGAAATTTAATATGAATATAGGCGAAGACCCGGGCTCAAACATAGGCTACGTTTCGACACAGGCGGAGCTGCGGGAAACAGCTAGTAATATTATAAATGTGAAAGTCTGTCTGTCTGTTTGTTACGCTTTCACGACCAAACCACTGAACGGATTTAAATGAAATTTAATATGAATATAGGCGAAGACCCGGGCTCAAACATAGGCTACGTTTCGACACAGGCGGAGCTGCGGGAAACAGCTAGTAATATTATAAATGTGAAAGTCTGTCTGTCTGTTTGTTACGCTTTCACGACCAAACCACTGAACGGATTTAAATGAAATTTAATATGAATATAGGCGAAGACCCGGGCTCAAACATAGGCTACGTTTCGACACAGGCGGAGCTGCGGGAAACAGCTAGTAATATTATAAATGTGAAAGTCTGTCTGTCTGTTTGTTACGCTTTCACGACCAAACCACTGAACGGATTTAAATGAAATTTAATATGAATATAGGTGAAGACCCGGGCTCAAACATAGGCTACGTTTCGACACAGGCGGAGCTGCGGGAAACAGCTAGTAATATTATAAATGTGAAAGTCTGTCTGTCTGTTTGTTACGCTTTCACGACCAAACCACTGAACGGATTTAAATGAAATTTAATATGAATATAGGTGAAGACCCGGGCTCAAACATAGGCTACGTTTCGACACAGGCGGAGCTGCGGGAAACAGCTTGTGAGTTATATTTTACGGCCATGGATACAAGTCCTTTATCGCCCTTCTTAATTTTTTATCTTCTTCAGTACTACAGAACGGTTTCGTCAAGTCTCAAAGTCGGTAGCTAAATCTAATCAGAAGAATTAGGCTAAGTGAAATAAAAAACTGCACAGAGCGATTTCCATACTAATAATATAAGTGCGAAAGTCTATCTGTCTGTTACGCTTTCACGGCCAAACCACTGAACGGATTTTGATGAAATTTGGTATGAGTGTAGTTGAAGACCCGGGGTCAAACAGACTAATTTCGGCGCAGGCGGAGCTGCGGAAAACCAGCTTGTATGCTTTACACGTATTTAACCGCCATACATTGAAACGCGCCAACTTTCCTGGTTACTCCTGGTTACTTTTCACGTCTGTTACGCTTTCACGGCCAAACAGTTGAACGGATTTTGTTGAAATTTGGTATGAATATAGTTGAAGATCCGGGGTCAAACATAGGCTACTTTTTGACGCAGGCGGAGCTGCGGGAAAAAGCTAGTTTTAAATATAGCACTGAATCAAATTGTGATAAAATTCAGTTTCTTATTTCGCCAAAAATAAGCGAGTTCTGGAGTGCTATTTTTGAGTCACTCAAAATCGGTGAGTCGAACTACATATGTTCATTCGACATAAGAGCCATGTCAAAAATATCTACTCCAGTACATATTTATATTATTTATTATATTTTTCTTTTTGAAGCTCCTATCATCAGATAGGGGAACCAATTCATTTTCTTAGACAATGGCACCACATGCTTATATCAAGCAGTGCAAAGGATATTCAGGATGAAAAAAAAAAAAAAAACTATCTCTTACTCTCAACCAGTTTCTGCAAACTCTTCCTCATAACGTGTATGTTTCCTATGCCACTGAATTGAAACTTGATGTTTTCATAGAAAGCTTCATTTTCATATCCTTTGCCGGCCGCTCGATTCACCATGGCGTTTATCTGTAAAACAAAATTAACCCTTACCTACCTTACTACAAGAACTAAGTTGAAAATTAGTTCAACACGTGTTTAGCTAAACACAGTCTGGTCTCTTAGACCACTCTTACACCCGTATTCTTAAACATAACCTTAAGAACGACCTTCACTCAAACTCATTGGAGGGCGCCTTAAGGAAGTCCTCGAACTTTCCTTGAAAACGATATTCTTAATGGTTGCTCGAGCAAACTCCAATGAGGAACGTCACAGGTTATAATAACAATTTTTAGCACAAAACCTAAAAATTACAAATGAATAGAGTAAAAAATAATAATAAAGTAATGGATGCCTAGGCAAAAAGGGGCAAAAGAACAGATTTATAACTACTTTGTTTCATTTCAAGGACGCCTCAAGGTACCTCTCGACCTACCTTATATTTGACAGTTCAATACTCACCTCTAATGAGGAATCTCCTTAAGTCAAGGAAGCTAGTGTCGACTTATCATACCAACGAGTTGGATTAAGGTTGAGTCGAGTTTGAGTAACCGTTTCGAGAATATGGGGGTTAGACTAGCTAGTAAGTAATAAACATGAAGTAATTACAAAGAGGAGATGCCGTAATAAGCTTTTTGTAAGAAAGTGTTTGTGAGACTACACGGGGCGGAAGGCAGACGTGCGGGGTGCTTGGTTTCGGCCGTGGCTCCAATCATGTAGCACGAGCAATGACAAGCTCCGCCCACTTTTGTGTCGGCGAGGCGCCAATGACCATCAATCACTGCGCCATTTCAAACGGCATCTCCTCTTTGTAATTGCTCCATGGTAATAAAAGCTATAAAAACCGTATTGAAATAATTAAGTTTCTTTTGTATTTACATGTATTCGAGCAACAGAAATGGACGAAGAGTAAAGAAAAGTATCGGCGATTTCTTTATCTATCAAAATCCGACCAGTAATTTATGACCAGAAAAAAAATATACCTACCCTTGGCCTAGTATCGACGACATACATGTACCCGCAATTGGGATTCGCTCGACGTATCAAGTCCAACATCTGTTCGTCCTCCATACACCTGAAAGTAGACGATTTCATTTAATATTTTGGAAATACGGCGGGCACGACGGTGAGATGCTCAACCGCGCCAGGAAAAGATCTTCCCGCCAGGATTGGTGGTATATATGCCTGGAAACCCGCGGCTCCGACTATGTTCAGTCAGAGATAGTATGAATGGTCCAATCCTTTGAAACTTTAACATCTCAATTAAGTCACCCATAGAATAGAATAGAATAGTATATAATTTATTGAAAATGTTGCAAACTCCTTAGTTTGATTACTTATTTATTTTTCTATGCTGATTTGACTTTTGTATAAACAAGTGTGATTTTTGTCAGTGTTCTTGTAAGATAAGTGATAGATAGATAGATATACACTTTATTGTGCCAATCACAAAATTAAAATTAAAAGTAATACATTTAGAATATTGAGTACAAAGACGGACTTATCGCTATTGCAATTTCTTCCAGCCAACCTTAGGGCAGATAGGATAAAAAGTGAAAACAAACAAAGGCGGTACAGTAATAAAATACTAAAACTATCATCCTTACACAACAGTCAATAAATAAACCTACAATCAATTAATACATACTATACCTTTAATGAATACATAGGGCGCACTGTAAGTTTCCGGAACTGGCCACTTACATAAACAATATTTAAAAATTTATTGCAACATTTGAAAATAGAACTCTTTGGCTGTAGAATGCAGTTTGTTTCATCTGACTGTCTTTTGTTTTTACCTAGTGGCGCCATTTAAAAAATTGTGTGTCTGCATCAACATGGATTTAACTCGGGAAAATTTTCGTAGTATGATTTTCTACGATTTTAAGTGTAATTTGACAGCTCAACAGAGCATCGCTCGGCTTGAAACAGCTTTTGGCAATGAAGCACCATGCAAGACAACTGTTTATAGCTGGTTTGCAGAATTCAAGCGTGGTCGTATCAATCTCAGTGACGAATCTCGCGATGGTCGGCCGTCCACCGCTGTGACCAACAAAAACATCAATGCTGTGCGCCGTATGATTGAAACAGACAGGCATGTGACCTACCATGAAAATCGCGCATCCTTAGAAATAGGCATGAGTCAAATACAATTAATCCTACACAAACATTTGGGTGTGAGAAAGCTGTGCTCGCGGTGGATCCCACACAACTTGACCGAGGCTCAAAAAACGGACCACGTCACTTGGTGCAGTGCCATGCTTACCAGATTCAACGAAGGTGAGTCAAATTTGGTGTGGGACATAGTAACAGGTGACGAAACATGGATTTATTGCTACGATCCCAAAACAAAGCAGCAATCGAGCGTATGGGTCTTTCAAGATGAGCCGAAACCAACCAAAGTGGCGCGCGTGAAAAGTGCATCTAAGAGGATGATTGCTTCTTTTTTTAATAAAACTGGACACGTGGCTACTGTTGCTTTAGAGAATCGTCGTACAGTGAATAGTGACTGGTACACGACCATTTGTTTGCCGGAAGTTATTGACGAACTCCGTAAAAATAACCGTAAACGCCGTATCATCCTGCACCACGACAATGCTAGTTCTCACACGGCAGACAGACAAACGACTTTTTGAAGGCGAAAAATGTAGAACTCATGAGTCACCCTGCATACAGTCCCGACCTGGCACCTTGTGACTTTTTTCTGTTCCCAAAAATTAAGAACCAATTACGCGGTCAACGATTTTCATCGCCAGAAGAGGCTGTCGAGGAGTATGAAAAACACGTTTCAGAGGTCACCACAGAGGAGTGGCACAAAAGTTTTCAAAACTGGTTTCATCGAATGTAAAAGTGCATAGACGCCAAGGGAGATTATTTTGAAAAACAATAAATTAATTTTGTACCTTTGATAGTATTTTTTCATATTCATTCCGGAAACTTATAGTGCGCCCCACGTATATACATATCATACACCTACATACAACATACAATTATAAAATGACTAACGATGAGCAAGATCAGCTGCAATTGCAGAGAGATAATGTTTTCTCACTTGATTGAGTGATATCAACATAATACAGAGAAACTACTAAATTCGACTGTTACATTTCATCTTTAAATTTCTCATTTATTCTTAGTTTCTTTAATACAGTCCACTTGCACACACATATTTGCACATCCATTCACAACAGAAAAGTTTATCAATATACAGAAAATGATTGACAAAGTACAATATATGAATGGAGTAATTATATAGGGGAGATGCCGTTTGAAATGGCGCAGTGACGTACTCATTGGCGCCTCGCCGACACTGCAGTGGGCGGAGCTTGTCGTTGCTCGTGCTCTATGATTGGAGCCACGGCCGAAACCAAGCACCCCGCACGTCTGCCTTCCGCCCCGTGTAGCCTCACAAACGCTTTCTTACAAAACGCTTATTAAGGCATCTCCTCTTTATAATTACTCCATGTGGCAGACGTCTCAATAGGTGGCGGCTCAGTATTACGCTAGACATGGCAGCATGACTTGCACTGGTTTTCAGCAGCCGCCATAGGATTCGGATTCTTGTATGGGACTTGAGTATTAGTATCGTTGTTAATTGCCTCCGTGGTCCAGTGGTTAAGGCGTTCGCCTTCGACCCGGGGGTGGTGGGTTCGATTCCCACCGGAAGCATACTTTGTTTTTATTTATTTCCAGTTCGGTCATGACTTCGCAGGCTTGAAACACCTGATTGTCTGATAATTAAGATGAATTCGTGCTGAAATTAATTAGACATTTTACCGACTCAACTTTGGCACACGCTACGGCACTTCTACCGATTCTTATTTCTGTGGGCGTCCCGCCAGTCGCGCGGGAGCTAAATGTCCGTCATTTTGGGAGCATTTTTTTAGCCTAGTAGGAGCGGCCGGATACTTTTTTTTTTTATATGTTTTACGGCCCTGTTTTGTCGAGTCTTGGCCTTTGTTTTGTAGAAGCTAACGGAAAGTTTAAGCGGTAAGAAAATATTAAGAAGTTGCAGGGAAATTAAGTAAAAGAACAATATTGTTTTCCCATTCAAACTGGATGTACTTACCATATATTCATTTTAAAAGATGGACAGAGTCATATTGTTTTTTTAAAGTTTTACGGACGTGGACTCGAGTTCTTTGAGGCTTATATATAATTTGATGCTACCGTATTAAAATTGTTCAATTTAATGCGATTTCATTTCAAATGTTATGTTTGAAAAAAATAATGTATATATTTATTTTTTACCTAGCGGAGAAGCCACTTAGAGGTTGGCTGCAGCGAGCTATAGCAGCCTTATTGTGGTGGAGGTAAGCCAGGGCCGGTAGCCGACCACGCGACCTGAAGCTGGCGCTGCCAAGCAGCACTGCTGTGGATGCTTTCGCTGGCACGTAGATTTCACTTGGATATGTGTCGCAGAGCTGATGAATAAATTAATTTGAATATATAGGTGTTCCTGAAGGTCCTCAGATAATGCGAAATAGTAGGGAGAATTATGAGTTTTCAAAGTCATTTCAAAGTCCGATAACTTCCAGAAGCTTCCTGACTCGCGCGGCAGACTTCGATATTTAGGTGCACCAACCAAGTCCCTGCTCTGTCATAATATTAAGGTCTCACAAGAAAGTACAATCGGTCGAAATTAGTCGTCGTTTTAGCCGCAGTCAGTCCACTGCTGGACTAACGCCTCCCCCAAAATGAGGGGGTGTTGCCATACTCGCCACGCTAGGCAGGCGGGTTGGCGAGCGCATTTCAACGGCTTATTGCATTTCCGACGCCGCTGCCCATCGGAAGTATTCTTAAGCTGGGGAAGGATGGGATGTGGTTGGGCTTGGGGAAAGAATAATGTACTAGGATGCTACTGACTCGGATGGACATGGACATGGGTTGACTCAGTAGCAGGCCGGGCTCGCGTACCCGTGTGTTATGTATCCAAGCCATCGGAGAGATGCTTGGAAATAACACCCCTGGCTCAAAATTAGTAGACATTTACAAAATGGTGTTGATAATTGTACCAGGTTTCATGGCCTGGAGCAGGTGTCCTCTGTCTTGTAAGAAAAGGGTACTTACCTCGTAATCTTTATTGGCTGTGCAGAGGACCCATTGCTCATTGGGCACGTTCATCCTCTGGAACTCGGTCTGGATGTCAAAGAAGTTCCAGCCTGCAGACTTTGGAAGATCCTCCGGAGTAGATTTGTAGTGGAAGCAGTATAGTTCGTCGATGTGAACTGTTGGTGAAATAAAAACTCATAACATATGCTGAGAAGGCTTTTGATCCTGGACATTTGAAAATAGAGACTGCAAAAAAGATATGGAGTATTGTCATATTTTGCCAATCCTTGCGCTGCAATCCCATAAAATAGCTAGGAGATTTACTGAATCTTACCAAATTGCTTAAGAAGCATCACATGATTAATAGTCCTCGTTTTCATGGGAAAACACAAACTGAACCCGGGAATCATCGCCCAATACTAATTACTGCGATGGCTTAACGACCCAAAGAGGATCTTGCCCACCGACAAAAGAGCTCTCTGCTGTTCACTGTTCAGCGCAAACTTCTGCCAGTCGGCTCTTTGGAGGGCTTTCAGTTCCTTTACGACTTCGTTTTTCCAGCGTTACCTAAGGTGACGGACGTGTTTCCACTTGGCCAATAGGCACTTTCAGATTTATCAGGCCGCCTAAATACAGTCTGATGACTGGCATCCTATGGATCATTCATCATCATTTCAGCCGCAGTCAGCCCACTGCTGGATAAAGTCCTCTCCTAATGATTTCCGTGTATTCATTAGGAGGTGATTGCCATACTCGCCACGCTTGGCAGGTGGGTTGGCGAGATCTTCTCTCGAGATTCTACATTGTGGCTAAGTTTACCTGGCTGACTGAGCCTCAACAAGGTCTGATGCATCTCGTGGCAGTCCCGTTCCCTCGGGATCACGAAGAACACAGACTGGAATGTCTTGGTGCGCACCAGCAGAGGGGAGCCGGTCGTCGTGATCGGCAGTCGCTCCACTGAAGATATGTGCATGAGGAGTATCTAGTAGGAAAATAAATTCAACAAGTGTTACTTTACAATAAAGTAACAAATATTTTGTATATAATCTCTGTATAGGCACCTTTACATGTTAGGTACATTTTGTCGGTTTAATATGAAGCCAGTAAAATACCTTCATACTTCCAACGTTTCAATCGTGTTACAACGGCCGTGGTCACGGAACGACTAGCTCAGCATTTCTACAGCTGCATACTTCCAGCGGAATAAGTCTAACACGGCATATTTATTTTTTTAATTTTACACTACTTAACTACACATTTTACAATACCAAAGGCTCTGCTGCTTCTACCGAGTGCCAGTGAAGGTGGCACTATGGCCAAATAACCCTATATGTGGGCCAAACATATTCCCCAATTAAAAAAGTTAACTAATCAAAGGAATATGCTATGGTAATAATATGTTATGGTAACGAACATAAGAGAACGATTAAGAGTTTCGGTTTTAGGACTTTTAGGAGTCGCAGGCGTATTCACAGAAACGATTACGGTTCAAGATATCTCGTATCTCGGTGTTATAAGAACCTTTACGACGAAATCACTTAGCGGGCATTGAATTATCGGAAAACGCTTAATGACTTACGGCCTAGGCAATAAGCCTTGGGCTGGAGTAATTTGTTAGCACAGGCACTTGGAAATGTTGAAAAATTCGCCATCACAAAAATGCTGATTCAGTAGATAAACACTGAACCCTAACAGAGGTCATGCGTGGGAGAGAACATGGGATCGATTTTCATGGGAAGCATACTTTGTCTAATTGCTTCCAGTTCGGTTCAGACATTGCAGGATTGAGGAACCATCTGACTGCCTAAAAAAATAAAGATGACTCCTTGCTTCGGAAGTCCGTCCGGCCGTCACCTGGATATAGTTAAAGGAATCACGTCAGAGGCCGAGAAGCCATAATCCACCATGAAACTGTAACGATATTGTGGCGACACTAGCACGGATACTAGCGCTCAACAAAATGACACAACAAATGGTGCTAAAAGCAATTATGACTGTGAGTAAGTTTCGTGTCCGTGAAAGTCAGCGCTGGATCCGTATAAACCAGCTTTTATCCTAAAGCCTCATACAAGATGCCATATTAGTGAATGAAGAACATACCCATGTCTCCTTCCTCATCTCATGATCGACGAATATGAGGTGAGTGGTGGCAAAGTACAGGGTGCCCTTAGAGGGGTTCCGAAGGTTGTATTTGTCCAGAAGCTGCACATTCTCCAACTGTAACAAAGAAAACATAATGAGGTATTTTAATTGGAAAATTATTGGCTGAGCGAGCGAAAGTCTTTATTTCGAGACTGTTTTTGCTTTTATATAGAAACTAGCTGTTTCCCGCAGCTCCGCCTGCGTCAAAAAGTAGCCTGTGTTTGACCCCAGGTCTTTAATTATATTCATACCGAATTTCATCAAAATCCGTTTAGCGGGTTGGCCGTGAAAGCGTAACAGAGAGACAGACAGACTTTCGCATTTATAATATTAGTATGGATACAGTTTTAACCGGGCTAGAGGTCACATTTCTGAACGGATCCTAACAAAAGGCACACATTTTTTATTTATTTTTTATTTCAGGAATAATATCTGTTTGTTCATCTTTATCTAATAATCTCTGACCTTTTATTTACTTTTCAACTTTTATACTTTCAAAGTTTTACTCAACAAATAAACTACCCAGCGCCATGACATCTGTCTAATCTCTACTTTTTTATCGTAATGGTGTTCCCGCCAAAAATTGTAAAAAACTTTTATTTAAAAACTTAAAAAAATACTGGCAAAATGTATCAGACCCTTACAGTATGTAGTACTCGACTAAATACCCAAGCATACACGTTCTATACAACTATGGCATTGTTTTCATACTGACATAGTCAAAATTGTTGCTTTTGCAGCCGAGAATGTTATTTGTGTGGTGCACATACTACAGTCATTCTTCATGTAGTGTGTTGAGAATTTTCTCAATATGAATAATGAATTTAGAATTGGGTATTCTACTCAATTTATTTATATCAAACATTTCACTACAAGAAACTAAAAACAGAGAGATTTTTTAAATCCGTCCATTAATAAATAAGTTATAAGCCTTTGAAATTCGGTGGAAGGGGAAACTGTCAAAAACCAAGAAAAGGATGCACTGTGTGTGCAGTGACGTCACTGCCATTTGGTTTCGAGCGTACAAAAGAGATTGCAAGACGTCCCCACCACTCTCCCACTTTTCTTCTTGAGAAAACTTTAAAATCCAATGACTGTTTTAATTAGCAACCAATTTTGTTGTTGTTTTCGGAATCGGTTACTTTTTAGTGTACTTATTGTTTCGTATGCAAATATTGCCCAATTACGGTTCTGTACAACTTGCGTGACGTCACAAAACGGTTTAGAACAAGCACTTTTAAGAATATATATCTACATAGGGCGCACTGTAAGTTTCCGGAACTGGCCACTTACATAAACAATATTTAAAAATTTATTGCAACATTTGAAAATAGAACTCTTTGGCTGTAGAATGCAGTTTGTTTCATCTGACTGTCTTTTGTTTTTACCTTGTGGCGCCATTTAAAAATTGTGTGTCTGCATCAACATGGATTTAACTCGGGAAAAATTTCATAGTATGATTTTCTACGATTTTAAGTGTAATTTGACAGCTCAACAGAGCATCGCTCGGCTTGAAACAGCTTTTGGCAATGAAGCACCATGCAAGACAACTGTTTATAGCTGGTTTGCAGAATTCAAGCGTGGTCGTATCAATCTCAGTGACGAATCTCGCGATGGTCGGCCGTCCACCGCTGTGACCAACAAAAACATCAATGCTGTGCGCCGTATGATTGAAACAGACAGGCATGTGACCTACCATGAAATTCGCGCATCCTTAGAAATAGGCATGAGTCAAATACAATTAATCCTACACAAACATTTGGGTGTGAGAAAGCTGTGCTCGCGGTGGATCCCACACAACTTGACCGAGGCTCAAAAAACGGACCGCGTCACTTGGTGCAGTGCCATGCTTACCAGATTCAACGAAGGTGCGTCAAATTTGGTGTGGGACATAGTAACAGGTGACGAAACATGGATTTATTGCTACGATCCCAAAACAAAGCAGCAATCGAGCGTATGGGTCTTTCAAGATGAGCCGAAACCAACCAAAGTGGCGCGCGTGAAAAGTGCATCTAAGCGGATGATTGCTTCTTTTTTTAATAAAACTGGACACGTGGCTACTGTTGCTTTAGAGAATCGTCGTACAGTGAATAGTGACTGGTACACGACCATTTGTTTGCCGGAAGTTATTGACGAACTCCGTAAAAATAACCATAAACGCCGTATCATCCTGCACCACGACAATGCTAGTTCTCACACGGCCAGACAGACAAACGACTTTTTGAAGGCGAAAAATGTAGAACTCATGAGTCATCCTGCATACAGTCCCGACCTGGCACCTTGTGACTTTTTTCTTTTCCCAAAAATTAAGAACCAATTACGCGGTCAACGATTTTCATCACCAGAAGAGGCTGTCGAGGAGTATGAAAAACACGTTTCAGAGGTCACCACAGAGGAGTGGCACAAAAGTTTTCAAAACTGGTTTCATCAAATGAAAAAGTGCATAGACGCCAAGGGAGATTATTTTGAAAAACAATAAATTAATTTTGTACCTTTAATAGTATTTTTTCATATTCATTCCGGAAACTTATAGTGCGCCCCACGTATATATACACGAAATTTAACTTAAGATTTCACATCCCAAAACACTTTGGGATAAGTCCGCCAATTGTTGTGTTCTATTTTGTTGTAACAATTTTCTTTCTGTACAATAAAGTTTTTACATACATACATACACTTTGCAACATAAGTAACATATATTTGTTTTGTTTTGTTGTATTTTTATTTTGGTGAAATAAAGATATTTGTATCGTATTCTATATTAGGTTCAGGAGAAGAAAAAAATCAGGATTTATCAACTGAACGAAACTTCCTGAAAAATGTTTACTTAAATTAGTAAGTCACTTAGAAGGACATATATTTGCCTTTGTATTCATTAAATGGGAAACCCATATCAGAGTAGTATATATAATGAGATGAACACTGCTAAAAAAGTATTCAAGTCGCGCTTAAAGTGGTGTCAAGATCAGGAAAATCAAATAAAAATGGACATTCTTGCCAAACACCATTCTAAAAATGATTTTGGTTCGTTTTGGAAATACACCAACAAGCTCCAGCCTACCCCCGTGAGTGTGGAGGGTTTATGCGCTTCTGAAGATATCGCAAATCTATTTGTAGACCATTTTCATGTTAAGTCTCCTTTAGGGCGATCGCAGGCAATGTTTAGTATTGAGCCCGGAGTGGAGAGAAAAGTGACTTGCTCAGTTAACGATATTAAACGTACATTACAATCCATGTGCAGGGGCAAATCCCCAGGCCACGACGGGCTCAGTATAGAGCATCTGAAATTTGCTGGACCTCACCTAGCGCGAGTTTTGTTTTTACTTTTTAATTTTTGTATGAGTCATAGCTATATGCCTAATGACATGTTGCGAACGGTAATTGTACCCGTAGTAAAAAATAAGACAGGCGACCTCTCTGACAAGAATAATTACAGACCCATATCTTTGGCTATGGTGATTTCAAAGGTGTTTGACAACATGCTAAATATTCAACAAAATATGTATTTCACACCGCATGACAACCAATTTGGGTTTCGACCGGGATTGTCCACAGAGAGCGCGGTGCTATGCCTTAAGCATGTTGTCAATTATTACACGTCTGCATGTTACGCTTTCACGGCCAAACCGCTGAACAGTTTTTTAATAAAATTTGGAAGGAATATAGTTGAAGAACCGGGGTCAAACATAGGTTACTTTTTAACACAAGCGAAACTGCGGGAAACAGCTAGTATATAATAAACAGACTTACTTCAGACAAAACCCTACATTTCAAAGTCAACTTAGTTATAAGTTGTTAGTATAAACTTCGTGGTATGGAACGTAGAAGTTACTACACTTATATGATTTACGTTAGCAAGTTCTTTGACAGCAATACCTACTTATCGCGGTTGTAACTTGTACCACAAATATATATAACAACTACGAATAGAGTTACACGTATTTCATGAATTTTTCGGCAAATACCAAAAGCATACTGGATATTTAAGGGCAGCTGTTCCCCGCCGTGTCCAGCCGTCCATGAACCATAAAGAATCACCCTCTTTGTCATAAAAACACTAAATAAAATCTAACCTCGAAATAAATTCCACCAAACATAACCCGATTGTTTCGATTAAGGGCAATCTATCTTAAATTGGTTGCAATATAAAGAAAACAACAACATACCGAGGCCTAATCAAAATGTATACGACCCTTTGGGATATTTTCGCCTGTTTTCCCAAACCTTTTAAGATTGGTAACCAAAGAGTTCCCTCAGGAACATTAATGTTTGAAAACTCGTTTTAAGTCGTACTCTTGAGGATACGACCCTTAGTACTTTTAAAATAAAATGTTAATTAAGATTACGCAGCGTATCTTTAGTTAGGCTTTCTAACAAAAAACAAGAGACGAAAGTGTAGAGATAAGATTTCATTGATTTCGACTTTTATTTTTCCAAAACAGAATGTTGATTTTATTTGTATTACACCCCATTTAGCCTAAAAATAATTTAATAGCGACATAGAAAAACGTCAGGCGCAATAGCAACTTTGGTAATGTCACAGAATCATTGAAAAAGGAACGATTACCTTCTATTGAACTGTGATTTAAAATAATAATATAGTATTGATCTGGTCTTACTTGACTTTTATTTTGTGTAGGTATGTCAAATATGGTGATATTTGCGATATTACCTGTGCCGTACGTCCCCACTGGCGATAATTGGGATGTATTTTTCACATTTTTCACGATGGAGCGTCAGCCGACTTTCTCGTACGATATGCCAAAAAGTTCCTCGATAGTAACTTTTTTAACGGACAACGAATTTCACGATAAAAATGATATTTTCTTTGTTTTTCTATCTTTTATTTAGTCTACGAGGGCTATTTTTGAGTAGGTAAAATGGTTTTGTCGATTGAAAATAGTTCGAATTCGAATTACTGTTATTCGACAAAATTGGTGGTCGCGTACGTAAATTGGTTTTAGTTCGAACGTTCGCGTCATTTAAAATACCGCAATTGCCTTCCTGGTTAGGTAGACATAATCATGTGAAAGTATCGATTTTCATATCTCTCAAATAAATTTGCCTGAGGCCTACAACTTTGTAGACGGACAGTAACAACTAAACAACAAACAAGTTTGTACATAATTTAGGCATCTCCGACCTTCGCAAAACTTTCAGACAATTTTCATAACATTACAATATTGAAATACTCTACCGCGGATCTACCAGCAATAATTATTAATCTAAGTTTTATTCGTTAAATCCTTGCAAACTCAGAAGTGTCATTTTTTAAAGTGTGACTCACGGTGTCACGCAAAATCTGCGAGTCGAACAATTTTTGTGACCACTGGACACTGGTGTCAGATTTTTTGGGCTACCTAAGGCATACGACATAGCCTTAGGTAGCAAAAGCCGGGATAAACAGCTTAATATGCCTACCGTAGCACCGATTTATAACCCCGATGGGATGACATTAGACATGTTAATATTGTTATACACTTCTATAAGTCTATTTTAATGTAATTTGCATACATTTTTAACCGACTTCAAAAAAGGAGGAGGTTATCAATTCGACTGTATGTTTTTTTTTGTATGTATGTTACGCGATATCTTCGTCAACCGTGAACCGATTTTGATGATTTCTTTTTTATTTGACAGCCTTTACTACCAAGTTGGTCCCATATTAATTTGTTGAAGACATGATGAAGAACTTTGGAGATATGGAAGAAACTCCTTAATATCCTATAGCATTTCGCGTAACATCTTCACCTAATGTGAACAAAATCCTAATGTGAAGAAAAGTGAGTTTGTATATTTGTTTGTTACATGTTCACGTTCTTTGGAACCAATTTCTCATAAATTCGCATAATTTTAGTAACGTTATTTTTATCCCGGAATCTATTTTCCGGGATATTAATGTTTCCTTTGTATTTTAGAACGTTTGCGAAGCCTCGGTCATAAGTTAGTAGTAAAACATTTATTTCCAAATCGATACCTATTTTGTGAACAAAACCGAGTGACAGATTATTTTACAACGTAATTCGTCAGACGTCAGTTATTAAGTAAAGCAAAATTACAGTCCCGCTAATTAATTCTTAGCAAAGGGCCTATTATCCTTGAAGCACCCCAAAGCTAAATTATACAAACTGGATAATTTATTTTGACAGTTATATAATAGGACTTTAAAAAATGGACTGGTGTGGTTTTAATACCATTACGTATACTCAAAAAAAAGTTTGATTTGAACAGCTTTACGCTAACGACTTTCATTTATCAATAACAGTCGGGACAAACAGCTTAACGTTCCTTCAGGAATACGGAGGAGTCCAACATTTAAATTGCGACCAGTGGCAACCAATCAAAGTTAGACCGAACCCGCCGTCACTTGGACTTATCCAATCACTAAGAACACGCATTGCGCTGCAAGGCTATCAAGCTCCATTTCATGATTCAGGGATTCATTTCCAAAGTATCGAGAATCTTGCCGAGAAAGGCGAGGGTGTACAATGATAAGAGTTCTGGCCTATTCCATTGTTCTCGGATCCCTTGACTGGCGCAAAAAGTCGTCAACAATCGGAGAACACGGCGAGATAAGTACAGAAAAGGGCTCCAAATTCATGTCGCGAGATCCTCGCGTGAATGTAGAGCGGCCCTTATGGATTTAAGTTTGTAGGTTATTAATCCATACTAATATTATAAATGCGAAAGTCTGTCCGTCTGTCTGGATTTCGATGAAATTTGGTATGAATATAGTTGAAGACCCGGGGTCAAACATAGGCTACTTTTTGACGCAGGCGGAGCTGCGGGAAACAGCTAGTATTAAATAAGTGTAACAACGCGCCTATTGTTACGTGTCTTAGATTCGCGCAACAAGTCGACATCAATCTGAGAACACGGCAAGAAAAGTACGAGAACGCCAGAGAAAGAACGATAAAGGGCACCACCAAATTCATGTCTCGAGATCCTCGCGTGAATGTAGAGCGGCCTTTATAAGTTCCGCGTATGGAAAAGTTTGCAGGTTATTAAATAAGTGAAACAACGGAGATGATGCTCAAACATGTTCGAACAACTCTGCTTTGCAAAACTTTGTCGTTTAATAGGCGAAACATCACGAGATTGCTGTCGTAACTGGTGAATATTATTTTCACATCTGTAATGGGAGACAGAGGCGCCTATAAACAATATTTAGGCAATTCTCGTTCATCATCATCATTTTAGCCGCAATTGTTTCACTGCCAGAGAAGGCCAAGGGCCTTCTTTCATTTATATTTTAACTAAATGAAAAAAATTTGCTCTGACTACGTTGGTCGCGTTGGCGAGGTATAAGCATGACAAACAAATTCAGTATCTCTATGTACGAAATATCACCTAGACCTAGGTATCTTGTCATACTTTCACGTTATAAATTCATTTATTTCAGGCATCATAATATGTAAGACTTAATAACCCGAGGGAGGAATTCCACTGGCTCGCACGCTCCAAAAACCTTTTTGTACAAAGTTTCGAGCCCAAATTGTTGGGAACAGTAAAATATGATTTTGAACGTGAAACGAACAAGCTAAAGGCCGGCTCTTTGCTCTGACACAGACAAATCTCTGAATTAGTTTATGGTACAAGCCAAACGCATTTGACAAGTTCTCAATATCCCTTGGAAATCTACTGTCGTCTCATTTGCACTTGTGGCCAGGTGTACGCAGACTGTTGGTGGTCTGTGATGACATGCATGTCTGTTTTTAAGGAAATGAAATTCAAATAGGACAAAGTATAATAGGACAAAAATGAAGTTCAAGTAGGCAACCTCCAAAGGGACACCTCTGGCGCGAAAAAGGAGAGGGTCCAATTTCAGGTGAACTAGGATAGCCAAACACGACAAGGCACAAGGATGTAAAGTTCATGTTAGCTACGAAAAATTAAGAATAGGAAACTAAAGTAACTCCACTCATACCGCTTTCCTGGTTGCAATATCAGCTGTTTTTTTGGAAGCCCAGGTTTTGATTTACGGCTCATTCTCATGTACTTCTCTGTCTTCGGAATCCTTGATTGTAAAACCATTTGCACACATGTCCTTCTCCATTGCTACGTATATTTGACCTTTCTACAATGCCCTGGCGTAGAATGTCTAGCTCCGCTTTTTCTCCACTGCTCAACTGTGAATGCTCAACTGGAAATAGTTGCGAAGTGGGGACTACCCACAGCTCATCTTAACCTCATAGATGACTCTCCTGAAACTTATTCGTTGTCACCAACATGAAGGGTGCCACGACAGAATGCGGGAAAAAGGAAGCATTGATTATTATGTTAATTAATTTAAGTATTATGAGTCTCGAAACTTGTGCTGCTTATAACAATTTTGAATAGAGACCGCTACCGCTTGTATTTTGCGACACCATACCAAGGTCAGATTCGGGAGGGAGTCGGCGATAAGCTGCCATTTCTATTCCTAGCAAATCGCTCCGGCTGCGAAAGTTGGCCCCTCAAATGTATGAATTTTGTATGTAAATTAAGCCATTCGACCCCCAGAATTAAGACTAATGCTATGTAACAGGTACTGTCTATTTACAAGCGTCTAATGTTTGTTGAACTTTGTTGAAACAAAGGGACTTGACGATGTTTCATCTTTGCACGTACATGTTTTAAGTTTGGTGGCGTATTTTTTTTAAATTGATCTAAGAACAAAAATAACAACCGAGGTCAAAACAAATAGAGAATACAAAACAATTACACATTATTTATTATATATTTAGTGTCGTTAGGATATTAAACACAATGTAAAAACTGTTTGTGATTAAATAAATAAATAAACAATCATTAAAAATCATTACCACCTGACTGGCTGACAAATATTAATAGAATTTTTTTATCTCGACCCTGGTAACTGGAGCATCCGACAGGAATTTATGGGTCGTTCCGTACCGGCCTGGGAGAGCGATAAGGAAAATATGATTGTCGGCGTTGCTGTAAATCGCATAACAAAAGCAAATAACTCTATTGATCACGTCTTCGTCTTGGATAGTTCTTTCAATGTTACAATTTAGGTTTTGTTTTGCTGGGAAACGTGCCAGTTATATCATTCTACGGTCGAAGAATCGTTAGTTACATCAATAGACACTGATTGTGTACATTATCTGATACCTAGAGCTGTTGCGACATCAACGTAATCCAAGCCACGTTCGCTGACTTGTAAGTAAATTAATACACTTGGTTTCGTCACAATATCTTCTTGTTTTGCGGTTTGTCTTCTGGAATTAGGCGTAGTATTGTATTGTATTATACGATGATTTGTTATGGATTTAATTAACAGCTTAAAAAAAGAGATATGCAAAGAATAAATCAGATCCTATCAGATCCCGCGCGCCGCGGAGACCAATTATTAATCTAAGAGATCCTGTATTCATTCATTCATATCTAGAGGGTTACATGGTCATTTGACCCTGTACCCGCTGGTGTCTGAGTTTAATAATTCAACCGCTTAACGTGCCTTCCGTAGCACGGAATCATCTTTATTATCAGACAACCGGGTGATCCATGCATTTTACGACCAGGTGATTTAAGCCTGCAAGTCCTTTTTTGTACATCAATGATATCAATGCACACACTATTAACGGCAGACTAGGTGACTCAAAATACCTCACAAACTTTTGTATAATTATGACATTTCTTAGAGAGAAGTCTGTACAATACTCAGAAAAGGAAAAAAAATCTGCGACCTATATTCAATAACAAACGCATTAAATTTAGCGATAGGTTGGAGGACGCACCTAATCCTCTTACACGCTCCATTTTACGCGACGAAAAGAATCTAAGGTAACATCTCAGGAGGGAAACTTGATATAATACACACAAACACCCTTTCTTTTGGGATCACATTGAACCTCCCATTGTCCACTCGATCAGAGTAAACTAAGGATATTGCAGAAAGATCTAACATCTTTAGATTAGATTAGTTTACAGAAAAACAGACTATACTAAGGTAAAACAGACTATGATTATAGAACAGTAAGTAAATCTATCTAATATTTCTTGAAATACTGCTACGTAGATAATGTTGTGGCGTGTCATTTTAATAAGGAAACATTTTACGAGATCAGATGCTACAATACGAGATGTGGCATGAAGTGTACCAAGAAGACAAGCCCCTAGATGAAGTGGAAACAGGAATAAACAAGGAAGTGAGAAATGCCCCTGAATTTCATATCGTAGAAGCTCATTTCTGTGTATTCATAATTTGCATTCTAACGCCCGGCCCTAGTGAAATAAACTAGAGGGATAATACAACTCCGAATGGCTTAACAACCCATCCCATGGTACATAACGTTTTATTGTTTAACTTTTCTTGTAATTTAGAAACACTGACCGTTTTATGATTGAAATCATGATGGGAAAAATTGTCGGAGAGCGCAAAGAGCAGGGATGTAAAATTTTATGGTTCAGAAATAAGTGCCAGTTTTTTTTTATATTTGTTAAACTTGTAAAACAACTGCTCAGGCTTGTCATGGCCAAGACAAGATTTTAAGGAGCTTACAGCTTCAGTGACGAAGTGGCACCTAAAGAGGTAAAATTAGGACCATTTTTGGGCTTGTCACACCACACAGCATATCCAAAACTGTGTTCCTAGTTGCGTCGTCAGCTTACGCTTCGGAGCCTAGGGTACGCATGTTTTTTTTTTTTTTTTTTTTTTTTTTTATAATTAAATTCCATATTTCCGCCTTACGGGTGGAGGCGCCCTTGGCTGCTAATCGTTTTTTGTATATCGTATTTATAGGTGTGTGTGTGTGTTTATGTAGTTAATATCTATTTTTTGTCATCCAATTTACTTTTATCTTCTAGATTGAATATTACTTATTTTATTTCTATTATATGGTATTTACTTTTCAATTCAGACTCTGATAATCTATGTTTATAATTTGTACTTATCTTTTTCTTTAGTTTTAATTTCAATTTGTGCCTTAGTTGGTCTCTTTTATTTGTTGCATATGATTATACACATCCTTAAACTTATATATATACAAAACTTAGTGACTGTTATTTTATTATTATTTTTTGTGATTTTTGTGTTATCCTTCATTTCATTTTCATCTTACCTTTAAATGTGGTGTTTTATAATATGTATTATAAATACCCAATTTCCCTGCTCTATTTGGACAACAATCGACTACGAGACACAAGATATTTCGCTCGTGGTGTACGCCTTGATCAGAAGAGATAGTTTCTATCTTTCTGATCAAGGCTCTTATCCAATACTTGCGCCTCGCACTCGATTATTGTCTTTACTCTACTGTCATTCCAATTGTATGTCTGTCTGTCTGGTCGGGTCACGAATTGTAAGCCACGTTGGCTCTCGCCAGGGCCTCACGCCTCTGCCTAATAGGGCATTCAGTGCTGAAGGCATTGTGAACCAGGTCTTTAAGATTAGCCTCCTTGCAGTTCCTACAGGAAGGTGGGACTCCCGCCACCAAGTTCTCACATTGAGCCCTCAGGTGCGGGCCTCCGCAGTGGCTGCACACGTCAACCTCCAGCTCACAGAATCGCCGGCCATGCCCGTATCCCAGACAGCGCGAGCACTGAATGAGAGGGGATTGGTCGGCGACCCTTATCCGCTGGAGGTCCACGTGAGGGTACGCATGTTAGTAATATAAACTGAATGTCAATGTCACACCATATTCATCTGTCAGTCTGACTTTTGTCTTGAAGCTCTCTTGCGCTTTTGCATTGAATGGCCGCCGGTTGTGTTTGAGTTTACAGAAATAAAATCTCTTGTAATCTAACTTATTTCTTTAATTTAACCCATAATCCATCAACGCATACGCTGTAATTCATGGTCCTAGATTTGGCGTAACTGGTAATTACAATGGAGCGACTGCCGTCTGACCTCCGTAACCCTTTTCACAAGGAAACCAGACCAACAGGAACATGACCCGAGTAGTGTTAGTGGCCAACACTGTCAGAATTATTCAGACTGCCCCAAGGCATCTGACACAGCCTAACGAATGCATCTATCGACAACAAGCGGGTCCAACGGCTTAACCTTGCCTTCCGAAGCACGGAGGAGCCCAAGATAGAAAATGCCACTAAATGGCGACCAATCTAATAGTGGTTGCGTCACGCCGTCGCTTGACACGCGCATTCGCTACGGATACGCGGGTCGCGCTCGACTTACAAGCTCCTCAAAAGTGAATCGTAGCCATCAAACTTGCAATGCCATTCTTATTACAAGCCATTACTGGTCACTTGGAAATTCTTGCGCAGAAAGATTTTCATTTATTATCAACATCCATTAATTAGCTAAGTGGGCTGCACCCATTAGGTACAGCCGGAGTCGATTGCCATTTATTAAATGAGGATTAGGGCTTTGGGCAATCGGAAAATGATACAGCATAATCGCTTCTTAATGCCTTTGGTTCTTTTATTCTTGCCAGGTTGCAAACTCAATTCGAAAATTAAGGTCCGTTCAGAATTTTAAAGAATTAGTACTATTTGAAAAGTAGTAAGAGAATTAAAATAAATTAGAAAGTATTGATGGAGGCGTAATATTACATCTTATAAGTGAAATTGGCTACGCTACGCCTGGTGATGGTCAAACAGGCCTTGATGCCAAAATGTGGCTATTTTAAGATTTGCAATGATTCATAATGTGATCATATTGTAATTCGTGCAAAGTGGCCATTTTAGATCCACAGGTCTCAAATGGTCACTTTGAGCAATTCATCAAAACGAATCATTTAATGAATTGCGAAGCTTAGCAATTCTGCAAATTTTGACATTGACATTTCAACTCTAGTTCAATTCATTTCTAGATTCATTTCTTGAATCACTCAGTAGTTCTCAATAGTTCAGAGTATTGCTATAGTAATAAAATAAAAATAGATTTTATAATTTTAATATTTATATTGATATTTATAATTCTACAGTAAATTTATGATAGTAAATCAACATTATTGGTTAGAAAAACTTATTAAAAAAAAAATCGTAAAAGAACGCTCGCTATGCAAAAATAAAGATTATTTTTACGCCAGGTAAAGCAAATCACGAAGAGAAAGCCATTTTGCGACTTTCCGTCAAACAGCAGAATTGCCATGAAATGATTCATTTCATGAACTGCAAAAATTACTTGCAAATCTTAAAATAGCCACATTTTAAGATTTGCAATGATTCATAATGTGATCATATTGTAATTCGTGCAAAGTGGCCATTTTAGATCCACCGATCCATCCATTAATTTGATTCTAAATATATTTATTAAAATTTTATTGTACTACAAGTAAACTGAACACACTTATACAATAGACGGAACTGATGCTAAAAGCATTCTTTACTAATCAACTATTTGGAGAAATAGAAATTTAGTTCCAATTTAATCCATCATTATTTTATATTTATTACAATAGGCTAGCTGAATGCTAAAAGCATTATTTAACAGTCAACCTTTGGGTTAATCAGAGAACGTCAAGTGGGTATTAACGATATATAAATATATACAATGACCTTCGATTTTGCAAATTCCGTGTTAAACACAAACAATGTCAAAGGATTTCAAGGAATTTCACACTGTTCGCGGTATAACGTACGAAACTGATAGAATCTATTAAACTAATCCCTTAGCTATCATAGTTATGTAGGAATAAACTCATTTTATTAACTCCGTCATGCTTACAATAATGGTACGATCCTATACGATATTATTTCGAATAAAAAAAGGCTTTAGGCTACTAGTCGTAAAATGTCTCTTTCTGATATTTTATGTAGTAGAATGACTCTTTTGAAAGGAACGTTTATTTGTGCGGTTTTGATGCTGTTTGACTTAATGCCATCTGCCAAGTGGTATTCTCTATTAGTCAACCATAGAACCAAGCAGAGAAAAAAACATGGTGGCATAATGTATCTTTATACTCGTAATCCTGCCCAGATTTTTGTCTATAGCACCTCACCAGAGTGTACAGGATCGATTGGTCATGTAACCCACTCGAGATTAATGAATAAAGCATAAATGTAGGTCTTTTTCGACACTCCAAACTAATAGTGTTTACTAGAGTACCTTCAAAATCATTTTCAGGTTTACAAATCACAAAATGGCTTCCGAGCCACACATTACTTCAAAATGAATCCCCAGTGCCCCAGTAATCCATCAGAATTCCATTTGTTATTTGATCGGTAAAATATCTCGGCAAATAGATAAGCCATATTAATTCCAGGATATTCTACTCGATACAATTTTTTGTTTCTTTTTCATCGATTTTGTTACTATTTTAGCCAATATTGTTGTCAGATTTTTGCATTTACAAAGCATTTTTTATACAAGGCAGCCTCGCGAGTTGTTTAGGTAAGCGCTGGCACATTATTGTTACTGTAGCAGCAGCGAACTAATGACGAATACGCCCAGTATTCTAAAGTTTAAGTCATCGACACGATGAAGAAGTACAAAGTAATTTCACTGCCTCTCCCGCCCTTCAAACTGAAACACGAAAATGAAAGCATTGCAGTTAGGCGGCAGAAATAGGTGACAGTGAGGTATCCACACACATTTGTACAAAAGTCTACCTCAGGTAAAAATCCTGATGCCTTCATTCCATATATCGTACCATCAAACGACAATATGAAACGGATCTCCTCAGAAGGTGGTGGCTGAAAATCAGTGCTAGGCATGCCTGCATGTCTAGCGTATCACTGAGCCACCACCTATTGAGACGTCTGTCACGTACATTATAAACATGTAGCTTATGCTTAAGTCCTTTGCTGTACTTACGTGATAGCTTTCTCAATAAAGATATATTCTATTCTATTCTTTCAGGCACGGAGTCATTGAGATACAAGCTTGCAATGATCCAAACTGACAACAACAATGCAATGATCCAAGTTACCCGTGAAATTTGAACCTATGGACTACAGAGGTCGACACTAATTCAAGTCACGATGTAATGTATTTATTTTCTTTCGAAAAGTCGTGTTTATATGTACTGAAAATAGAATAGCAACATCTTTTCGCCCAGACAGTCAAGTCAACATAAAAGACATCTACCTACTTTATTTAATACAATTTAGTAAGCAAATAAGGAGACGGCCCAACTGATGGAAACTGGTTACAGTTCCCTAATGTACCCTAATGTATACCTGCAATATCAGGAGTGTCAAAAGCACGTTACATTTGTCTGATTCGTCTTTATGGAAGTGACACTTAGTTTATTTTTACTAGAGTAATTTTGTGTTTCAATGATGTCAAATATCAACAGGTATTCTTCCGGATATGGTATATCGTTAAGTACGGTAGTAACTAGTAAGTCACTTTCAAATTGTTTACCCGAACCCAACTCTAAACCACCATAAACTAATGATTTACTCAGAATTTCTCCAAATATGATTGAAATACTTTGGTTGAGGAAGGGAACGGCTGGATAAATAGATACAACAAAGTCGGGAGTGGAAAAGTCGAACAAATGTCAATATTGGCTGATAAATAAATCGAATATCCGCCCTCCACCGTGATCCTTTAGGCGAATTAAAATTAATGATTAAGGGTAATGTTTCAGGCAGAGAGGAGCGGCGCTGGTATGTCAGTTGGTTGAGTGGTAGAGAATGTTTTAGCCACAGAAATAGGTTTTAGCAAGGCCTCGGTCGTGTAATCAGCGGGCGCGGGGCGGCAACATAGACGCGAGTTCGAGGAGGTCCGTGAGTACATCATCATAACATCATTTGTGGATATTGTTGAGCATTGGGCCCCTCTTCAAGTACGCCAAGTAGATCCCAAATCGACAACAATCGGAAAACGCGGCGAGACAAGCTTCATGTTCACGGTTCTTGTGCCATTCTCGCGAATGTAGAGAGACTTCCGCCCTTCAGACTTGTGTGTCCGTAGCCTAACATAAGCGTAGGTTAGGGCTGGTATGTCACCAGGCAAAATTATTTATGCTCACGTTTCATAAAGGCAACTTCGGCAGTAAATCCTCATAAAGCTTTCATATTCTCCATTTAGGGTTCCTACACATCAGGATTTATCATTGTTGGATGCCGTGACTACTTTGGTCTTTGTCTCTAGAACGGATTTGAATCCCATGAGCAGCATATTTTGTAGTAGTTTTCCGTGTAAAATAAACCCTTTACTGCTCTAACAAATAACCAAAAAATCGCAGAGCTTACGAAATGAAAAATAAAATAAGTTTTTATATCGCCACATAAATGTAAGGTAACATTCCTACTAAAAATTGTTCATGAAATTCGCTAGCTAAATAGATAAAAACGCTGGTAAAAAAGGGTATACCGAGGAAAACAACCACATCGTCATAAAATAGTATCGAAGCTCCCGTTTTTATGTACCAATGTATTTCTGTACAAAAAACAAGGCTACGTCTACTGCTATGCTAATTTTTTTCGCTACGTCGTTAGGTTTATGATCAAAGTCCTTCGCGTGAATGTAGTCATTTAGGATCTCATTTCAAGTCATCTAAAAATATATAAGTCCAGAATATCAAGTTCTAAGACTGATCAGATGAAACGTGATGCACTCGACCGTAAAACGTAAAACCTCTACGGGGCACTTCAACCCCATCGTAAAATAACGAATCAGAGATGTGTAGGTATTAGATGCATTTTTTATTATCGATTAATCTCGTTCTAACGCAATTGTCTCCAATCTCCAGTTCCATTGGAGCGTTAATTTAAAAAGATTTGACAGGACAGCATAGTCAAATCTTTTTAAAGCATACTCCAATGCAGTCTTGGTCTACCTCTTTTACCCTCTTTTGCGCCTTATCCGATATGGAAGTATGGATAATGCTGTCAGCGCAAAAGGCTCAAATTATGCAAATTTTGGGATATTTAATCTTATATCGATTTTGAAAAAAATTTGGGTGGACGCAGGCAGACAAATATATTTTTAGAAAATTACTAACGTTAACAATATCGTTTCAATAAAAGCCTTTGAACCTTACTCACAAAGTAAGCGCGTTTGTGACATCTAAAGACCGATACCCTAATGAAGACATATGAGGAAAAATAAGAAGAAAGTAAGTACAGAAATTAATTTAATGGCATTGATTAGGTACAGGTCTTACTTTTTCTTCGAAGTAGGTTTGCGTTTGTCAGCGCCAGTTTTAGATTTAACTACTTCATCAATTATCTTCTGAAGAGATGATAATCTCTGATCTGCGGCAGACAGCAGCTGCGATCGGCGGTAGTGCAACGTATCTAGAGTGCGCGACATAGCAGCTTCCAGGGCATCAGCCACTTTCGTCAAAGACACGGACGCTTTTATCGCTTCCTGAGAGGCATACTTCCCCCCCTGGCTAAACAACTGAAGCTGAGCCATAAATCTCACGTTAGATACCCTAGCCTCCTGTACTTTACACTCAACCTTCCATTTACAAGCATCTGACGCCAAGTCTAAAGACTCCTCGAATTGCTTCCGATGTTTCACGAGTCGTGCAGCGTAACTGTACATTTTTAACCGTTTCGTTTCGGGATCTAAAGGGTCTTGAGCCAGCAACTCATCCATATTCTGTTGGATGCGGTCAATCCAATCATAAAAAGGATACACGTCCGCGGAATCTGCTGACAAACAATCCGATGTTTCTACCGGAAGACGATCGATCAAATCATTGATTGCTTGTAAATGTGATTCCAAACGACCTTCATGATGGCGTAGCTCTGCTAAACGCATGTCGCGTGCAGCCTTTAAGCGTTCCAAACGAATGCTATGAGAGACCATTTTGAGCGAATAGCGCATGGCCAAGGAAGCCGATTTCTCATCAACCCAGTAACGAGCTTGACGCAACAATTCATCAGGTACTAAAGAAATATTATTCTCAAAGGTCTCAAGGAAACCATTCCTCCAATTTTGCAATGCTAATTCATTAAGTTTTGTTTGAAATATCGCACGAGGGAGAGCAGCAGTAATAGTGGGAACAGCACTTTGTCTTTGAGAAGGTGATAGACTTTCAGTACTGAGTCCATTATTTCTCAAATTCGTACCAGATCTAGGGTACTTCTCTAAAAAGCAGTGAAATTCGGACATCAATATGTTTGCTTTTATTACAGGAAAAGTCATAAACTGCTCAAGACGATCAGATTCGATCTGATGATGATGTTGATACATTTCGGCAGTCCGATTAAGTAACTCGGCCGCAGCATCGTAATTATTTTGAAGTTTATCTGGATCAGGCATACATCTTAACTGTTCCAAAGCTATATTAAAGTTCAACTCATTAGCTAATTCAATTGAATCATGGTTAGTTAAAAGATCTTCAACCGCTGCAATAGTTAGCTTTTGAGCATAAGCCGTCCGTATCATATGAGCATCCCAAAGATGACCTGCATCATACAGAACAGTATATGTATCACGAAGAGATTCACCCAAAGAATACAAACTTTTTTGCATTTCAAGCAGTTCATTACTTGTACAAGACTGGGCATGGACATTTGTAAGTCTACGCATCACATTTTCAATCATCCCCTGGAAATCTGAGAACTCCTGCATATGCCGATTTTTCTTAATAAAATCGAAACTGCCAAGGCGCCCATGTAAATCAATCAATTTACCGTGAAATCCTGTGATTACTTTATAAACAGCTGTACGGTAAGCATCTACTAAATGCGATACGTATAAATCAAATTTTTCTGCGTTCTCAATGGTATTAACTATTGACGGTTGCGAATAACGTTTGTCTATTGAACCAGTAGCAGGCCGCCTCCTTGGACATGGCATCTTTTCTTCCCGCCAAGTCAAAGCACTGCGTCTTCTGTGACCTAAGGCAACTCCTAGGCAAAGTTGGTTCAAACAAGACTTAGCACGTATCACTGTTTCGTCCGCCTGCATTCGTAACTGTGCTTCAAGTTCAACGTAAGCCCTACAGTTGCTCAATAATTGCTGATTGATTTCGTATAGCATATCATCAAACTCGTGAAGTAATTGTTTAGGTGGTTGATGACCCACATTTACTAATCGTTGAAAATGGTCACGGATTATGTTCTTCAATCCTTCAGAACGTTCCCTCTCCAAGGCTTGGGCATCTAGTCGAAAAGCCGTCATATCTTGCACTCGCGAGTCATACAAAATTCTAACCTGTTTCACTGCTTCATTTCTCTCCTCTGGGCTTAATGTTTCCTGGTTGTTACTGCAGGTATCAATTACATTATCAATGCTTTTTTCATTTAGCCTAATATGCTCCAGCAGTTCTTCGGAGATTGCGCGCACCTTAGCATTTATATTATCGTTGATTTTGGCAGCTTCCTTGTGTAGATCATCGAGAGTATTATCATGGTTTTGCTGTCTGTTTTTAAGGTAGTTAGCTAAAGTAGCACCACCTCGTTTCGGAACCCAGTCTTGGGGCATCGATGCTACTGCCGCTTCATCATCTGCGCAACCGGCTGCCGCGACGAATTTAACTTGTTTCGGATCTTTTTCACAACCACATTTTATGTCATTTCCAATGCAAAACATCTTTCAAACACTTGATACCACACTCATAAATAAAATCATAAATACCTATAAATATTTTTCAAAATAGCATTTTTAATCAAACTTCAGAAATTGACAGTGACACAACTAATAAGAGTATCGTAGACAATGGATGGTTGAATTCCCCTCTATGTTTTTAAAATAATCGTATTTGTTTGCCACCTAAAAACTCCTTGTTAATTACGGATCCTTTGACACTAAAATTAAGATTTAATTAAGATTAAATAACAAACAAAAACATACACTAACAATGAAAGAAAGAAGCAAAGTGCTTTGTTGGAATCAATTTGGAGCAAAACAAAGTAATTTGTACAAAAAAATGCGTAAAACGAATACCGTCCTTTGTTTTTTGCAAAAAATTGTTTTCCGGAAGATTATTTAATGTTCATTTTCATTTCCGCCGTGTCTGCTGTCTATTCAAGGTTTAGGTTAATTACCTAAAACAAAAAATCTCTATAAGACTCCCTCTCTCCCTGTCCTCGAACACTTGCTCGTATTCACTGCATGCACTGTTCTCTTGTCTCTCACTGGGGTAGGAGCACCAATACCACAGAATTATTAATAGTATACTAACCAATACATCCTTACAAATAAAAGGTTTTAAAATAAAATACAATTCTGAGTGTTTGAGAAAGGAACGTTTTATTTACCGCATTTGGTTTCAATTCTCTTTGTTTTGAGTCAATAACGCGCAATCATACAGGGATAAAAGGAATTATAAATAATAAACTGTTAATAGGTAATAGGTAGGTAGGTACTTAGAAACTCTATTGCATATTGTTATAAAAATATGGATACAAAGGAGAACTTAGCCCATAATGAGACTTCTTTCAGTCATCAAGTACTTATTACTTCCACGGTACTTCCATACATAACATGTCAGATTTTTGTCATACCTTCATATGCCATAGACATCACTTTCTGAAATTACACTATAAAAAAGATAATGTCGCACGAACGAAGCATACTTGCTCAAGAAAATTGGCCGTCGTAGAACATACTTCCAGTAGTCTTGCATTATTAATATACTTTTTTACGTTAAATATAAAATGTGCGTAGCGAATGGTTCGCGTAACGTGAAATGACAAGGGAGCCAATGGACTCCACATATAAACTCCATTTCCTATGTCAGACATACCTGTAGATTTGGGAATTTGTTGACAGCTGTAGCCAAAGAGCATCGAAACCGCATACGAAATACGTTTCTCAATGACTGTAGCCGTAGAATTATTTTTAAATACTCGTTCTTCTTGAAAAGGCGATTCTTCTCTAATATATGCGTGTAGCAGATTAAAAAATGAAAATTTTATACAAGTAATAACTCTATGATATAAACTAGAATACGTTAAGATATGGGCGCATTTTGTACATCTCGTCACGGGCAATATTTCCTTTTAAATTTCCTTGGGGACAGCACTACAAGCACGACAGCGCGAAAACTCATAAAACGCGTTCAATATATTGAGATTTAGAATAAAAGTGCTTAGTTTGAAAATGTCAGTTCAATCTAGAGTTTTCTACGGGGAAATCAAAGAGATTGCATAGGATGTGCCAAGCTAAATAATTGAAATATTTTGTTACTAGCTGGGCTCGCGGCTTCGCCCGTGTGGAATTCCGATTGTGTCACGGAAAAAAGTACCCTATGTCACTCTCCAGGTCTCCAACTATCTCCACACAAAAAAATCACATCAATCCGTTGCTCCGTTTTAACGTGAAAGAAGGACAAACAAATACACTTTCACATTTATAATATTATAGTATATAGTAAGTATAGTATGGAAGTGTGGATGTAATAATAAACTTGTTCCCTAAGCGCATTAAGAGTTTATTGCCTATAAGCCATTTACAAATAATAAAGGAATAATAACTAAAGAAGAAAATTCTAGCATAGATGGCATTAAGTAGAATTCTGTATTGCAATCGTTTGAGATTCGAAGTTTAATCAATTTTAAGTGAATTAGTTCCCAGAGCACAGAATAGATTATAGAACTAACGTACTCTGACTAGTGACTATGTTCCAAGAATATTTTGTGTAGGTACTGTTTATGATTTACTAAAATACGTCACCGTTTCTAAGACTAAGACTATTCCCAGTCTCCAGTTTGTCCAACACAAAGCAAGTCGTAATCACGAAACATAAAAGGAATAATTTGATACATCAATAAAAGCAAGAGTGACCTAATTAAAAGTTCAGTGGAAATTAGTAAACATTATTTTAATATAACTCTGCCTCTGTTACCAGAGAAATTATTAATCACTTAAAATAATGGAACATTTTTGTGAAAAATATTTACATAAATTTTCATTACAGCGAAGATTTCATGGAAATTTATTAAATTGGCGCCCAACGTGGGACGCAAAATATCGTTTTAATGGGTTAGTTGAAAAATTGTAAATGTAGTTGCCGGCTTCCCTTACTATCTTGTGTTATTAAGAATACAACAAACATACGTCTATACTAATACTCGTTCACATTTTTACCCACCGACATGCTTCTGAATAATTACAGATTAGCTTTTAATTCCGAAGGCGTTGTATTAAGAATGAGAGATAAACGAATTCTAAAGATGTACAAATAAAACAATCGAAAACACAAATGAACGAGGAAAATTGAAACTAGATTTATCTACGTTATACCTGAAACCTAAATACAAGTACAAACGGACCAAAGCCCCTTTGAGGTGAATTTTACCCGAGTTCGTACAAACATCAAAGACTGTCGAATGATGAAAACTACCCTCCATGTCGTAATTGTTACTATTATTATTAGTCTTTATTATTCAGATAGCCTTTTTTTATTTGCGATTTTAGTTATCACATTCATGACGAGAAACTTAACTAGATGATGCGCCCAGGGGGCTTACCATAATGTCTAATAGCAGTATTATTTTAATATTACTCTCGAAATTCGTAGCATGACACGTAAAAAACAATATTACTTTAAGCTTGCATTTCCTAGCAGTTTTGATGACGTCACAGTAAATTGTTCATTCAATGTTGTACCATGAGCAGTATTTGACAGTTAGCAATGTTGTTTTTACGTCAAATTTAGCAATCTTGAAAAAGTTGGTCGGATGTGATGGAAACAAAACGTTTTTCATGTTGAGTGTGATTCTTTCAATGATCTTGTGTTACAAATAACAAGGTAAATTCTAACTTTGTGCAAAAAACCATTAGTGTGCGACTGTATGTGTTGAATCTTTCATTATTATGTGTTAGATGTGTGTTGTGTTAGTTACGTGATGTTGTTTAAGTATACCTAGTCCGGCCATAAGTTTTGTTACAAATAAAAATGCAGTTTTTATGAAGTAATGTAATATTACTAAAACTTATATGTACATATTTATTAGTCTCAGCAAAAAATAAAAACAATATTCTATTCAAAGTGGCCACCTTTGGCTTTTAAAGGCCTTTAATCTGTCTGGCCACGAATCTATGGATTCACGCACTGTTGCCATGGGAAATTTCGCCATTGCTTGCTCCAGAGATTTTTGAAGAGACTCAATGTCACCGTGTCGTTTAGAGCAAGCCATTAGACAGAAACCTAAAAATAAAAACATCTTAATTATTTTAGTAACTTAATGTAAAATAAAATTAATAGACATTTTACTATTTTTTCCACAAGACACGTTAGGCTAGGCTAGCGACAATGCCGGCTCCTCTGTTACTGCTGGACCCTCGTTCAACAAAGGAAGGAGAAGAGTACGAGAACGCTGTCCCCATTCAAAGTTCTCTCTCGAGAAAAACCTGTGAATCGGGAAAAAAAAAACCCCGCATTTAACTTACTTGGAATTAGCCAAAGTTATTATTATAAATATTTTTATCTAAACAAACTCTGTGCGAGACCTTTTGTTTGAGTGACCGCGCGCGAACTGTCAGAGTCAGCTGTCTTTTTTTTTTTTTTTCTTTCATTTTGGCTCTTACTTTCGTATTTAGCCAGTAACAAGTAAAATATTTTTTTTAAAGTTGTATAATTAAACAAGTATAAAGTCAAGTCAGTAGTTGAGTCAAGTCAAGTTATAAATAATCAAGTCGAGTCAGAAGAGTCAGGCTAAGTGAAGTGGTAGAAAAACTGCACCTAGCGATTTCCAGGAGCTTTTGACAACAAGCGAGGAAATCACATAAATCGAACACTGTATCACTTCCCAACACTCACGCTTGTTCTTGAACACATTGCGAATAATAATCTACCATTATTATGCACAAACACTCAAAAAAACACAAATTTTGGAAAATAAAATACAGCGCCGATACTGCTCTTTACAGCTTCCCTCCAAAAGTCGTCTGCTGTCTTTATAAAACGTAAAAAAAATGTTCCGAATCTCACTTGCGTGCACAGCTTCGTTTGTAATCATAACCCAAATTTCATTTTATATTTGTTGTAATTGAAATTTAATAATATAAATGTATTTTATATATTTTGAACACATAGTCAACTTTAAAAATTCTCAACACTACGCAGGAATACAACAATCTTGTTTTAAAAGTTCATGGTACGATTTGAAACAATATTATTTTAAGCTTGAAACAAGATGGGCGAAAACCATCATGATTTTGTTAAAGTTTATGGTAAGCCCGCTGCACTGCTCGCATATTTCGTTCTATCGTTGTAAATGTTTTTATCAATCCGTAGTCTCTGCCTACCCCTGTAGGAATCATATATGTGTGTATATTAATTTAGATCCATTCGGGTGTATTAGAGAAACGAGTACCTAAGTCTTTAAGCTGTAAGGTTAAAACTAAAATTAATTCCAAATTTCCAACTAACAACAAAACACCTTAATCTCCCAGCTCTAGTGGATTACAAGCTGGCTTGGGATTTCAAAATGGCGGATTTACCGGTTTGATCAGAAAATAGCTGTAAGTGTAATTGAAAGAGACAAAATAAAGTTGTTTTAAAATCGTTTTTTTTTTATACAATTGAGTAGGCAAAATGGCATACGGCCCACCTGATGGTAAGTGGTCACCGTAGCCCATGAACGCCCGCAACACCAGGGGCATCACGTGCGTATTGCCGACCCTTGAGAAATCCTTTAACACCCTTTTTGGAAGACCCCATGCTGTAATCCCTTGGGAAAACCATGTTGGGGAGTTCATTCCACAGTCTCAGTATTGTGTGTATAGTAATAAAAAAAATTAAGAAATAGACCAATCATACTACAATCTTAAAATAACAAAAAAATGTCTTAAGTGTGACTTAAGTCAAATATTTGTTTTCTATATACGTTTTTAATTGGTTCATTATCTTCGCGTCACTTTAATTAAGTGTTTTTTTGTATTTAAAATAAACTTCCATACTATTCTGCAGAATATCAGTGCTTTGCTCACTACTTTTGTGAGTAAAGATCTTCGCTGAGCTGTGACCTTTTTGGTTGTTACTTCAATACACACTCGCTGTTAGTCATAGGTTTTAGTTTTATAATATGTATTGTGTTAGCTTGTGTGTGTTTAAGTATTGCCAAATAAATAATTCATTCATTCATTAATTCATACTAATTCCATACTAATAATATAAATGCGAAAGTTTGTCTGTCTGTCTGTTAGCTGGCCAACCCGCTGAACGGATTTTGGTAAAATTCGGTATAAATATAGTTGAAGACCCGGAATCAAACATAGGCTACATTTTGACGCAGGCGGAACTGCGGAAAAAGTTAGTACGAGTATATTATATTAAAAATAAAAGAAGACGTGCTTTTAGTTTTTAGTCACATGTTGTTTGGTGCTAATGAAACCAATTGTTCGCAACCTTGGCTCAGGTTTGAGTTTTGTCCACCTAACATTCATACCGGTCCAAGGTCAATCGGCTCTGCACACCCTGGTATCTAATTAATATGACTGTGAAGCAATAGTGACGAATTCATACCTGAAACAAAAGAGAATAAAACATTAGAAGACCTGACTATAACTTTACAACTAGTTTGTATTCATGGCATCTTTAGTGGTATAGATTAGACTTGTAAATGTAGGAGCTTTTTGATGAGACTTATAGAGTTCAGTATGTACGAATAGAGAACAAAAGAAACCCATTGTAAAAAAACATTTAACGATTCTACTATAATAAGTACTACAAAATTAACTTTTTCATAAAAATATGTTATGCCTATTCTAAAATGTGGTTTTCCTTTAACATTAAAATCGATAAACGTGTGACTAAAAATATTTTATATAAAATAATATTAAAAATCGTTCCATCCTTAGCGGGTGATATAGGGGATGGCAGTTTATATGAAACATCGTAATTTTTTTAGGTGAGCCATATGAATATTTTATTATTTTAGCAGTTAGTAGAAAGTAATAATTAAATAATTTATTAGATTTGAAAAATTACATCCCTATAGGCGTGAAATAGGGGTTGCAACATGCAAGTTTGTATGAATCTTCGTCATATTTGAAGCTAGAAGACACATAACATGACATTTTTAAATTAGTGGTTAGTAAAAACATAATAAAACATTTAGTGATTTTAAAAAATTGCATCCCATTGGTAAATTCGGGGTTGCAAATTTTAAACACTACCGAACTACCTACTCTGAGTGATCGACTTGAGTCTTTTGAGTCTTTTGGTTCCAAAATTGACACATAGATTTCTTTTGTGGACTACAGGTGCACTATGAAAGGATTTTTCAAAATTCGTCCTTAAAGGTGGTTAAACGGGGGCTTAAACGCTGTATGGAGAAACGAGATTAGTTAGACCAATTTCATTGAAACTCTTCAAGAGCATTGATCATGATAAATGAATAAATACTTGTTTTAGGATTTTCCAAAAATCAACCCCTAAAAGGGGGAAACCCGACTATGTCTTCATGGGCATCGTTTTCATAGTTATTCAGGTCGCAGACTACGAAAACATACACTTATTTTGAAATCCACCTGGCGCAGATACACGCGGCCGAAGCCGCGGGTAAAAGCTAGTGTTTTTTATTATACAGCCGATTTCAATGCAAAACAGACGTTTATAATGTTTGTATGTTAGTATAATGGGTCCTTTTTAATCAATACCTGAATGTAGTTACATAATTAAAATATTCTTATTAACACAAACTTATCATAAAATTAACTACCCCCACGCTTGCTGTAACCTATATTGTATCGATCGCTCTTTCACCAAGTTACATGATCCCAGCCCAAATGACACATGTCTAAATACGAGCTAAATATAGCTTATTAAGCTGATTCAAATTCGCGAAATCCTACTGTGCCTTATCCAAGTTTATCAATTTATATAAATATAGATAAATTTTCATGGAGCCTAAAATTTCATAAATTAGCATGGACCAAAGATCATTTGTACAAAGGTAAACTGGTAAATAAAAGGTTGACTGGTAGAGAATGATTTAGCATTAAGTCCACCCATTGTATCATCTATACTAATATAATAATATATTTATTATATTTTTAATGTAGGTATAATATTATAAAGCTGAAGAGTTTGTTTGTTCATTTGAACGCGCTAATCTCGGGAACTACTGGTCCGATTTGAAAAATTCTTTCAGTGTTGGATAGTCCATTTATCAAGGAAGGCTATAGGCTTAGATTAATAATTGGTCTCCGCGGCGCTACGACTAGATACCGCGCTGTGAAGAAAAATCAGTTTCCAGAATACGGCAACTTATTAGGAAAGTGTGTGTAAAAAAAAACACTGCAAAGATGCTAGTGTGCGTGCATTATGGTGTTGCCAGCTACTTGACTGGTGCCCGACCAATGGGAAAATTATTAATTGCTGTGGCATAAAATGAAGCTCAGCAAATTTTTTAAAATGAAATTAAAATAAAACTGGCCAAATGTGAGTCAGCTCGCGTGAAGAGGGTTCTGTACGTACGATTTTTTTATTCCCTATATTCATATCCCTCTTTTGGGGTCGGGAGTTGAAACACAAAATATCCAATTAATAAAAATCGAAACCTGGGGGAATTTGGGATTATTTTTTTAACACACGGCAACATTGAACACTGAGCTGTACTTTGCGCCATATTTTGGGGTTTTATTATTTTCATGAGTAGTTTATGTCCCTATTTCAAAATTATACATACCTGTAATATACTCGTATGCTTTTTTACATTAAATTTTAAATTTATCTAGACGGCCAACTCACTCATCGGTTGGGGCGTGACTGACGCGAGTACGCCGAATTTGGCGTAGTTTTAGTTGCCGCATTTTTCTAGTACGCCGAGGGTATCTAGTCGAGCGCGTGAGACCAATCTTTAATCTAAGACTATAATAGGCCTGGGTGTAGTCGGGACGGGCTGCTAGTTTTAGATAATAAAGTTTGAAAAAATAAAGGTTGCTTAGTTAAGCAACCTTTATTTTTTCAAACTTGTTTGTAGTCACAAGCTCTATAATTCTGCCGCCAATTTTATTGTAGCCGTCGATCATATTTATAAAATAAAGTCAAGGGGCAAATCTGTTTGTCTTCTTGCGATTAACTTAAGAAAATCGGTCAAGTGCGAGTCGGACTCGCGCATTATATATAAAAACCGCAAAAAAAAAATATGTCTGTTATATGGGAGAACTTTAAATATTTATTTTAATCTGTTTTTTGTTTGTTAAAGCGGCAGCAGAAAAACTGAAAATTTCAACTGTCTAACTATCACGGTTTATGAGTTACAGCTCGGTGACAGACGGATAGACGGACGGACAGCGGAGCGTCAGTAATAGGGTCCCGTTTTACGTGCAAATCTGTCAGTCTTTTCGCGATTAACTTAAAAACAACCTACGGATTTTTGTAATAAAAAACAATCCTCTTAAATTAGTAGGAATTCTCAGACAGAATGGAACCTAGTGAACTGCCTGACCTCGTCGAGGCTGCTGGAGTATAGAGCGACGAGCCAAATACCCTTGGCACGATCCGGTGGTATTTTAATAAAATCTTGTCGCATATTCAGTTAATGGTTTGAGAAAATTTCTATCATCTTGTTTGGTTTCGATTGCCTGAAAAAAAGGGTTTTGTTTCTCCAGAAGTTTAACTTTTGTGCTGTCCCCACACAAAATAGCATTAGGATTGATTAATGAAATTAGAAATATTAGGCCCAGGGTTAAAATACATTCCATACAAAAACACAACGCCAGATTGCGTAGGTGAACCTTTGACATTTAAAAATAGCAGGCTTTAAAACCGACAGAACTGACAAATCCTTGTTATTTCCGCACTGGCTGAAATTACAAAACATCTAGTTCACAGAACTGTATATTCTCACGATCCAGACCGACAAATCTAGACCTAAACTCAGCTGATGTATTTGAATGGTAAGGATTTATTATAATCTGATCATAAACATTAATTGTTCCTGGTAAAATCTAAAAGATGGTGTTATGTTAGGAACAAATGCCTGGCCATGACGCGTCCTCTAGAGCCGTTGGAGGGGTAAACCCAAAAAGAGCTGGTTTTACTGCACAGTGCAGGGTATGTGGGCTAAAGAGTATCGAAGATCTGGCGAAATAGATAAGAAAAAGTAGGACGGCGGACCCTGAGCATTTTGTTGCAGCAGTTGTTTGTAATACAGAAGGAATACAAAAGAACACATCTGTCGCCCGACAAAAGCGACAAATGCAACGACGAGACTATCGCCATGGCGATTTCAGAGGTGGCAATAGACATTTGTAGTGGGGCGCACATCCAGCGCAATGTCGCAATCAACAGAACCAAGAACCGTTATTAGGTATCTGTAATAGCCACCGATGCGTTTTAGGGCTTCATTTATTTAGGAGTCTGAGACAATTTCGACAGCTGGCGATTGGATGACAGTTTGTAATTTGACGCAGAAGAGCTTCAGTAAAAGTCAGTCCTCTAATCGCTAATGAGAAAATAAAAAAAATGTACGTAAGCGCTGCCACAAAAGGACAGAAAGCAACGTATTTTAATGCAGATATAGTTATTCTTAGCGTGTTCCCATACCACAAGTGTCGGTACCGAGAATGCAATTTCCCTGCAGCTATCTGTAACTACTAAGTCAAAAATTTGAACAAGAGTCAATCCTGTACCTTCAATTTGTGTGCAGCAAACTCGTGCATCACAATTTGTACGATACGTGATCCGAATGGCAGCTTACGTGAGAGAATGCTGTTGCAGCATTCTGGATTACTTTATACAACTTCCAAGGATTCCTTTAAGTTTTCAAAATAAAATTTATTGGTACTGACGTGTATCGAGTTGCGTACAGATCTTTATACTTACAGAGAGTTTACTATCAAGTTGCAAAGTTGTTCCGCCCTGCTGCATACAGAAGTTCCTAATATTTAAAGGGAAGTTGACGTTTAAGAAAGTCTCCACGTTTCCTTATGTCGTCCACAATATCTACGATCAGGATTGAAGCTTCCCCAAGGCTCTGCAGCATAGGCTGAAGACGCAACTAGGCGTAGGTATGGTTTGCATAAGTTTGTGCTTTAGCATAAGGCCTGAGAAAGATGTAAGCATGCGAAGTCACCGTGGTTTATATATACTCGTAATATCTATGGAGTGTCACTAGCACGGTGTCAACTATGATGTTTTTTTTATATTTTTGTCATAAATACCGGCCTGCAAAAGATGGAATGAAGAAATCATCTATGTTACGCCACAATTCATTTCATTGCCTGTTCCACCATACAATTCGAAACACAACAAATTGTGTTTATACAACCTCAATATCGATCAGCTTACCAAGTAAAACCTTATATTTTTACAATGTAATGTCTTTTTTATTTCCCTACCTTGTATTCCAACGACTTGGAGTTAACCAACAATAAACATTTCAGGAAAATATGCCAATTACTTGAGGTTGCGCATTAGGATGTCGATTGAGATATTTTTCCCTTTGAACTCCGACCAAGAGGGGGGGGGGATATTTGTATGATGGAATAGCCACCTGGGATAGAAGGATAGGGGATCTAATAGGATTAGAAGTCTACAATTACCAGTAGATTCAAACATTGACAATATAGAGAAATTTTTATTGTATTTTCCTTAGTATGTAAGCGAAAATATAAATTAATAAATAAGATACCTTTAATGGCGCATCACAGGTTCCAAAGCAATAGAGCAAGGACGCAACAAAAAAAAGAAGTTAACAGAAACATCTTAGATTAATAATTGGTCTCCGCGGCGCTACGACTGCGCAAGACCAATAGAATAGAAATCGAAGAGAAATATATTTCTTTACGCCCAGAAATAGCAATATTACAGTAGTAACTAGTAATATATTATATACCACGTACGAATTTATATCCGAGTTAGGCTGCTACGCCCCTGGCCTGAAATTCTTCCATAAATCACTCATAAATCCGTAAGCTTGGTAAAGTCAAGGTTGTATGGATCGATTTACTTAGATCGGTTAGTTAGTAAGCCCCTGATGTTACAAACTTTATTTTATTATACGAAACACGTCGTTATGGCGCGCGTGCTAGAGAAATTTCTTATTTACACTATGCTTTAAAGTCTTCTTAAAACTTTCAGAGTGGTAATGGTAACTTAGTATTGAACCGTGTCAAATTGCAATGGATACAAAATGCTTTACATAGATTTTGTTTTGCGATTCAGATGTTTTTAAGCCGTATTTTGAGGTTATATCTAGGATGTCATTCTCATTGATAGTTTAAAAACACATTTACAGTCTGTATCCTGGTAAGTTGTACTTTAAGCAAAACAGCTTAAGTTTTCGTGTTTTATCAGCAGCCATAACCTATTCTCTCCTAATTCCTAATTAGTTTAAGAGTTCTCAAAACCATCGCTTTTATCGATCACACCTCATTTACATTGAGAGTTAAAGATTTCATGTCAAGAGAGTAGCTGCGTCAAAGGAGTCTGACATTAGCACAGACTGACGTGTTCATTCGGCTCATTGCACTGGAAGATCGCTTTCGGCAAAGTCTGGATATGGCGGCTCTACCAGTCTACTAATCATCGTTATCTTAGGGTTTTCTCGGTTGTATTAGCTATATAGAGCTTCAGAGTCAGCTAAACGCGATGAATTATTTTTTCTCTTCTTGAGGCTTAGGACACATTACATAATTGGCCATTATTATTACAGGTGTCCGTTTGTTTAAAGTTAAAATTAGCACTTGGTCGAAGAGACATTTTAGTTGCCTCAACAATTCCTAAAAACTAAAGTCATTATCGTGACCAGAAATGAAGCAATTAACGGACTAGAATTACTTCTCGGAAATACCTATTTGAAATATTTCCAAATATTCCCAACAAAGCAACGGTACAATAGCACAGTTTTTTCGAGATTTTTCCGCAAGTTCTGGTACAGAAGGTATTTGAAACATTGTATTAGGTAATATCCAACGGTTTCGCCAATATTCGGGGCACGTCACGTATCTACCGCAGTAGGATTGATGTTTGTGGGCCAGGGCCAGGGGGCAGATTCTCGCGCCTATAGAAATAATTCGAATTCGATATTTTTCGAAACATGGTGGCTACTTACGTAAAACTCTATACGCCCGCCATTTTTTTTTCGAGAAATCTCGCATTCGACTATGTCTAGAGGGTCGAAAATCGGCGACCAGGGTTGTGCAAAACTTTTTGACAAAGTTCTAAAAAGAAAGTTCTTGATACGGCCATTTTTTCCTGGTTGTATATTCAGCTGGTTGCTTTGTAGCCCATGGTTCTTATCTTTAGGTCGCCCGGTCCTAGACATACTTAGCTTAAACTCAGTGAATTAGGCCTTTAAAGATGCAAGAAAACATCAGCAATTTGCTGACTGGCAATCTGTCCTACACGCCCATCCTGATTTGCGACGTCAAGCCAGCTCTTTTTCCACACATTCTTGCTCCTAAAGTAACTTGCCGGATTCCGTCATCGTAGGCGTTCCTAAAGTTCGTCTACTTCTTATTTGCTGGCTGTCCACCCCTGTCGTGGTAGGGCTTATAGTTCACCTAGGTGAACCACTAAAAAGTACCTAACTTAGACCGCAAGGGTTTAAAATATAAGAGGGGCATGCGAAAAATAATAACATACACCTTACTCTATAATTTAATACTGGCATGTTATACACCATCTAAAACCTTGGTTATTTAGTGATAAATTTAAATACAAAACACATTTGAATAATTTTTTATTTTCTCTAAAAAAACGCTTATGTTGGTAAGAATTTGGCGGAAATTTGTTTGGTACAATGGAAGTTGGTTGACGTGATTTTCGCACTGTGATTTTTTATGATTATAAAAAGATTTAAAACCTCAAAAATGTTTGAACTTCTGGTGACTCTATTTGTTCACGAGCAACAATTTTTAATTGGTTAGCTAAATTTAAAAGAGGGTGGAGAAGATTTGATGATGAAGCGAGGACCGATTGACCGCCAACAGCAGTCACTCGAGAAAATGTTCAAGCAGTTGAAAATTTGGCCAGAAGAAACCGATGAATTTCTTGTGTAGAGCTTGAGTGAGAACTGGGTATTGGATCAGCAGTAATGTAAACCATTATTCTTGATCACCTTTTTCTCCGTAAGCGTTGTTCGAGATGTGTGCCGGACAAACTGACCGATGAACAAAAATTCGACGGAGGCAAGAAAAAAAACGTATACGATATCCTTATTGGTGACAAAACAAATACAAAGTAAATATATTTGTATTTTGTATTGGAACATAACTACAATCAATCGACTGTTTGGTGCCTTGAAGATGAACGAACACCAATAAAATGTTCGAAATGTTTACGGCATCATAAGGCTGCCTCGTTTTTTAAAAAGACCTGTTATATCGCTACTTTGGTGCTACAATATCAATGAATAGTTAATTTTGAGTAGTATGTGTCAGTTTGGGGTCCAGCAATATTATTATCTTGGTATGACATGCGACCGAAGTAAGGAATCCGGCACCTTCTTCACCTCAACAACGCCCCCAACAAACGTTGTCAAAACACTTAATTTTTTTTATTAAAAAATATGTCCATTCTACCTCACCCACCATATTCCCTAGCTTAGGGACCTTGCGTTTATTACTTGTGCGCAAAAGTTAAAGAAAATTTGAAAGGGATCTTCCTTTTTTAGAGTAAGGAAGATGAACTAGCTCGCTATAAATTCGATATTTCTTAGATATCTGGAAAAGAGCGGTCAGAGGTACTTTCCAAGTGGTATAAACACATGGAAACGTGTGTACATGCTCAGTGCGAGTACTTTGAAAAAATAGTAGTAATAAATAATAAGTATTATAATTTTTGAGTATCTAGTTTTTTTGGCATGCCCCTCGTAGTTACAATAGGTTTCGCATAGATACTTCAATCAAGAGGACATTGGACGGAGTATATCATAAATTAATTGGTTAGATAACAATGTGTTCTGGTGATGTCCATGTTATCTTAAACTAAATATTCAAATAAATATTTTAAGATATGCAAATATGCTTCAACTGAGTGTATTTGCCAATTACACGCTATTTTATGCTACATGTGTAAATAGCTCAGGGTACGCTTTGATAATGGTCTTAGATATAGCAGCACTGGATGGAGCGGCTGCCATCTGTCCTCCGCAACTAGAATGATAGGCGCTCCACGAATTATTTTAAATTTATCATTTTCCGTAAATTGGGAATAATTCTGTAAATTCATTTAACAGAGGAACATAACACAATATCCACGACAGTTTTAAACAAAAAAAACTTTTTAAATTCATGTATGAGAGCCCATCTTACCTTCTCCGTAACCGCCAAACCGGCATATTCTTCAGAAGATATACAGTCCCCTCTTAGCCAATTCGCCAGCCGGCCAAGCTCGCCGAGCATGCTCGAAGGAGTGAGCGAACTTAGCGCCATTTCCGAATCAACTTCACTTTTCAAACTTACACCAATCCACTTCCGAACTTAATGAAAACTGGCACAACACGAAAACGACATCCGGAAATTGTGGACAAAAAGAAAAAAAAACTTTTCCAATTATATTTCTGACGGGTGCACACTAAATGGACTAAATTTCAAATGTCGAACGAACATCTGCTCTCCAAGGCGTCATGAACGCACTGACTTCTATGGAGAATCTTAACCCTCCACTCCACTAAATATCCTCATTTTTGAATGTGGAACGGTGTAACTGTAGAGTGAGAACGCAATGAATTATTTTCAGCTCCATAACATAGGCCATAAGTTCCATTTTGAAATATCTAGGGGCGGCACCGATTTCGACAGGCATGCGCGCCGAAGGGAGAAAGGCGTACTGCTTAGCAAATAGGGTGAGAAAAGGACAGTGGTGTTTCTGGTTTGCTTCAAAGCTATATTTTCCAGTATCACGTGTTGGTTGCTACTGTGACGTAATTTGGATGTACAGTGGGGAACATAGGCAAGTATGCTACTTCATGTGAAACAGCAAGGGTAAATTGGTATGCTTTGATATGTGGCCTACTGTATTTACGTATAGTACACACATTGGCAATAATTACACCCAACTGGACCTCTAATGTCTAAGTAATAGTTAGAAAATTGAAATGAATTGAATTTTTAAATTCATGCCTGCTAAAAATGGGTGTATCGACCCCCAGCTGATTTAGATGTTTAATACAAAACTATGTATTGCACCAATAGTTATATTACAAACAGTTTTCAGCGGATAATTGCATACAATAAAGGTACAAGAGTTATCCTAGTCGCTTCAACAATCTCTTCCAGGCGACTTCAACAATGAGAGAGAACTAATTTAACACAGTTTTGTAAGAAAGAAACAATTTATTCATCATCATCATCATTTCGTAAAAGTTACATTGTCTATCGACCATGTACACCCTGGTGTCAGAGTTGTTCGAAACAGTTTATTTGCAATATGTAGAAATGAAAATGATATTACATTTACACAATACATCTTGTATTTCTGAATTCATGTTGGATTTATTCCTCATTTTCTTTTATACACTTTTTGCACTTGACTGGTAGAGAATACTTTTAGCATTAAGTCCGAATATTTTATAAGCATATTTACTTATGATACAATAAAGTTTTAATAAATATAGCTAATTTCTAAAGTAAGACTCGCAAGCAAACGCACGGAATAGAGAGGAGTGGAAAAGTCATGTGTCCGAGGCTAAGATCGGTTTCAGGTCGCTGAGCTAATGCAGTAAGTAAAAGTAACAGAAAAAAGTAATGTAGAGCATACATAGCTGTGTCATGGTCCTAGATATGTTGACATTGTTAGCACTAGGTATAAAAGTTTACATCCTCTGTGGTGTAATGGTTAACATGGCTACCCACAACTCTGAAGGTCTCATGTTCGATCCCCGGTAAAGGTCAAGATGGAACTAATCTTTTTCTGATTGGTCTGGGTCTTGGATATTTATCTATTTGTATAAAATACGCTTTCGGTCACTATTGCAACTGGTACAGTATTATTGAGTTGAGAGTAGCCCATACATAACCACACCCCGCACACTCCATACAACTGATAGATGAGGCAAACTGAAAATTGCTACAAAATAGGCAGAATAGAAGAAAAATGTAGCAGGGGAAAAACCTCTACCTAGATTGATTTGATGATTGTACAATGTAAAGAGACCAGCTGGAGGCAACATATATAACAAGGTATAAAATACTACTAATAACCCAATTTTGAAAAGTCGTAAATGGTGACCATGCTCAGCAGTAAGGGTCGGCTTGATGAAGAAGAAACTGAGCCCTGGTTGTTGTTGAAATCTATATACTTTAAACCCATTGGCACAACAAAAACTTGCAAAATATAATAGAAATTTATTATTATGTACATCAGAAATGATATTGTTTCTTTTAAAAATATGGATTACAAATAGACCAAGGCACAGTTACATAAAGCAAATCAAGGAGAAAGGAAATATTGTGTTGTATCAAAAAAATAAATTTTTACCATTCTCCCTATCACTTGCCAGTGCAAGTGATAGGGAAAATGGTAAAAACTTCAGCAGTAAGAGCCTAGCTCTTAAATTTCTGAATTAATTAATAGACCATTAATTAATAAAAACAAATTGTTATTCCCAGAGTTCAACAGTCATATGTAGAAAACTGTAAACATACGCTACTATGATAAGTTATCAGATTCCATTCTTAGTTTGCCTGACCAATTTTAAGGATTTACTTTGCAGAAAAGCTTACTACAGTGCTGAGGATTTCCTAAATTACAGATGCCTTCCTATCATCTAGGTCAGAAACAGGTGAGCAAGCTTCCTATCATCTGATTCTATTCTATTTAATGTCGCCTTACACCATGTATTGTGCCATCTTGTTTACTCACGTTTTTCTGCCCAGCTGGACATTGTCTATTCTAGACATTTAATTGCTTGATTTTAATAAGACTGGAAAGCAGGAACAAAGAAACAGATGTGCGGAAATAGAGATCCATTTTCCCAGCATTGGAACATGTATAACAAGAAAAAAGTAGTCAAATACAAAAACAAGTCAGGTAGTCAAATATGAGTATGTAATTTTTACAGCAATTTTCTTGCAATATATGGTACAAAATGTCTTCTTTTGCAAGTAAACTGACCAAAATTATGCAAAAAGAAAATGCTAGTGGATTACTTGACTATATCATCGTCATTTCGTGTAGGTTACATTGTCAATCGACCATGTACACTCTATGTACTTGAATATATTACATTTATTTTAATAATTTTAATAAAATAATGTGGGCAGTTACATTAAGTCCTAAGATTACGATACCCAAATGTGTGCCCTTTTTCAGGATATTTTAACAAACAAGAAGCTATAAAATTCTTGGAATAAAACTATTAACTTCAGAAAAAATACATTACCTTAGGAGTTTTGATGATATCCATAGTAGAGCACCAAAATCAATAGTAAAATCAACTCACTTTAGATAACATATGCACCAGAATTAAACCTAAACACTTTAAAATATGTAAGTTATTTACACTTTATTGAAGAATGAAAAGTTAAGAAATATAGCACAAATAAAAATAATGATAAAATATACAATAATTTTCCACATAAAACATCAAAAATTAATATAAGAAAATGTTTAAAAGTACAACAAACATGCAAAACATTTGCCTTTTGCTATAATTCTGTTTGACGTTTTTACTTTGAAGTTGATTTTTTTTTTCTTAAATTGATTTCTTTCGTACAATAATTAGGCTAAGATCAAGCTGCGTAATGCCTTTCCCTGTAATTCCATATTTTAATTCCCTAGATTTTGAAAAGTAGATAGTCAATCAAGTGAAGCTGAGGAAGGAAGTACAAATTCAGTATTGGGTGTAATTAATTAGGTACATATGTAATTCTATAATAATTGAACGTCACAAAAATCACTCCTTGCAAGACAAATGAAGACTGCAGAAGAGCACATTTTTCAACGACTGCAACTTGAGAGTTTCCCCGAAGAGTTTAGTTCCCTTTTTTTTTTACCGGACCTACAATTTTAGCTCCTGTGAGCTTTTAAATTTACAGCGGGACAGTTTGAGGCGAGGGCTATTATTAACCACTCAGCCTTTTCGAAAAATATTCTGCGATTTTCGAAGATCTGATTAATGTAATCTGTTCCTTAAGCCTATTCCTCGAAATGGTTTACGAATTAGACATTTTCATGAAAAAGTTTACTAGCCAATTGCTTCGACTCGAAGGTGCAGGACGTGTACCCCGACACATTTTACTTGACAGCCGCCATCCAACGGTATTGCTACTGGTACAACATTATCACAAGAGAGCAAGTCATCACCATACTGTGATAAATGAAATACGCCAACGTTTCTGCGTCATTGGTTTAAGAAATGCTGTGAGAACAACAGTCAGCAAATGTCTAATATGCAGAATCAAGAAGTCTCGACCGATGCCGGTCGGAAATTTACTTCATCAAAGGCTCGCACATCAGCAACGGCAATTCACTTTTACAGGCTTGGATTACTTTGGCCCAATCACTGACACCATTGGAAGGCGCCACGAGAAACGATATGTTGCCCTTTACACATATTTAACGATAACAGCCACATAGCCTTTATGCAGATTCTGCAATTAGGATCTTAGGACGATTCTTTGCCCACAAAATATTTTCTGACAACGGAACAGACTTTGTGGGAGCAAACTGCATTTTAAAAGAGTTTTTTGCAAACGGTGTAAGAGATTTTGCAGCTACGAAATCTGTCAATTGGAGCTTTATACCTCCTGCGGCTCCTACCTTCGGTGGTTGCTGGGAGCGCCGGGATCGCTCAGTCAAGGTCAAGTCACTATCAACTGTATTGAGAGAAAGGACACCGAAGGAAAAAGTATTACTAATACTGTTGCTGGAATTGGAGGCAGTTGTAAAAACCTCTGAGTCATGTGGCTAGATCCGGAAAGCTCCACCACACTAACGCCTTTTCATTTTTTTATCGGCGCATCGTCCAACAAAGTTCTATCCAAGCTCGATGATGGAGTGTTCAGTGGTCGGGTTGAATTCAAAAAGGCTTTGCATATGGCTGACCAATTTTGGAACCGTTGGGTGAGAGAAATTCTTCTGAATTTACTGCCTCGAGAATGCACGCGCGGTGTTGCGAATCTAAAGTTTCGGGACATTGTAATTAATGCAGATAAATCATTGCCAAGAAACACGTGGCCTTAAGGCAAAATTATTAAACTATTTCCTGTGGACGTCGAAACCACAGGGGGCATCCCTCGCCGTCCAGTTAGGAAACTGATATTAATTTGCACCATTTGTTATATATATATATATATATATATATATCATCATTCATCATCATTTCAGCCGCAGTCAGTCCACTGCTGGACATAAGCCTCTCCCAATGATTTCCAAAATGATCGGTTGGCAGCAGTCTGCATCCAGCGTCTGCCTGCGACCCTTTTCAGGTAATCTGACCATCTGGTCGGTGGATGTCCAACGCTGCGCTTACCGGTACGTGGTCGCCATTCGAGAACCTTTCTGCCCCATCGGCCATCGGTTCTCCGCGCTATGTGCCCCGCCCACTGCCACTTCAAAGAACTAATCCGCTTGGCTATGTCGGTGACTTTTGTTCTCCTACGGATCTCTTCATTTCTGATTCGATCTCGTAGGGAAACACCGAGCATCGCCCTCTCCATAGCTCTCTGGGCGACCTTGAGCTTTCTTATGAAGCCCATAGTCAAAGACCACGTTTCGGACCCGTATGTCATCACTGGTAACACACACTGGTCGAAGACCTTAGTTTTAAGGGACTGAGGTATTTTAGACGAGAAGACGCTACGTAGCTTCCCGAACGCCGCCCATCCGAGTCGGATTCGACGAAAGACCTCGTCCTCGAAGCTGGAGTTGCCAGCCTGGATCATCTGACCCAGGTAGGCATACTGGTCTACAACTTCAAGGGTGTGGTTCCCGACTGAAAACGGTGATGGCGTAACATGGACATTACACATTGCCTTGGTTTTGTCCATGTTCATTTTAAGGCCCACCTGTTGGGAGACCACGTTGAGATCGCTGAGCATGGTACTTAAGTCCTCCAGCGACTCCGCCATGACCACTATATCGTCGGCAAAACGAAGGTGAGTGATATACTCGCCATTGATGTTGATGCCAAGTCCTTCCCATTCCAGGAGTTTGAAGGCATCTTCCAGAGCAGCGGTAAACAGTTTCAGAGAAATGACGTCTCCCTGTCTTACACCTCTCTGCAATGGAATAGCCCCCGTGCTCTGCTCCTGTACTCGGACTGACATAGTGGCGTTGCTGTATAAACACTTCAACACTTCGATGTACCGATAGTCTATGCGGCACCGCTGGAGAGACTGAAGCACCGCCCACATTTCGATCGAATCGAAGGCCTTCTCATAGTCCACAAACGCTAGGCATAGTGGCCGGTTATACTCTTTGGTCGTATAACCTGCCGAAGCGTATGGATGTGGTCTATGGTACTAAACCCTTTTCGGAAACCGGCTTGTTCGAGAGGCTGGAAGGCATCGAGCCTGTTCGCGAGACGGGATTTAAAGATCTTCCTCCACCTTGTCGTCCAACCTCATCGTCCGGATATTGTGTGTTACCAGGGCCAAGTGTCGTCGGGGGTGGTAGCCGGGTCGACTCCGGGGATTCTTCGCACCCCCCGCCCCACCGCTACCGTGACCGCTACCGGAGCCAGGAACAGCGGGGCTGCCGGGCACTGGGGGCCTTATCATTATATTGTCCGTCATTTGGAGGTTGATGCCATACTCGCCACGCTTGGCAGGCGGGCTGGCGAGCGCAGTTTTTGCGGCTTATCGTACTTTTGACGCTGCTGCCCACCGAAAGTATTTAAAGCAGGGGAAGGATAGGATTTTGTTGGGTTTGGGGATAGGAAAAAGGTATTAGGATGCTACTGACCCGGATGGATTTGAGTGGAGTTGAGTGAGTAGCAGCTCGGGTAAGTCGGGCTCGCGTACCCGTATGCCATACTTCAAGCCATCGGAAAGATGGCTGAAGATGAACACCCCTGACTTAATATATTGTTACGAGCTCGGGGTTCGCAATTTGGAGAAAAACACCTGATGACTCTTAAAAACGTTTATTCCCACAAGGATGGTCGCCGACGTCACTTCACTTCACTTATCACTAACAATGTCCCAAACACTTGCTAATCACAGTCACTATAACTTGCCGAGGTCGCTTGTATCACTTGTTATTCGCTCCGGATATCGCTTCTTGATCGCACTTGTAGCTCAGTTAAATTAGATCCCTCCTGAGGCACCTTCCGATATTTATATGGCCCGGGAAACCCGCTCCATAAGTTTCTAGAAAGATCACAACTACTCCGGAATAGAGAGAGGGATACTCTCTGTCTCGTTCCCTTTGTACATACTAGAAGTGTAAGAGCGAGACAAAGCAATATGTCAGAGCGAGATAATCGATGTACTAGATCGTTCGCGATATTATTCCCGTATGGAAACACGCGACGATTGTACGAGAATTTTCCGCGGACAGCGCTACTCAAACTACCGCGGACCGCATTTTATTTTTATTTATTTTTGATTTCGTAACAATATACACATATATATAATTATATATATATATATATATTGTTTGTTTTAACGATGTTAACTTGTGCAGCTAAGCTGCACGGGGCGGAGGATGTTACAAACTCTTTTAACAAACTCTTCCTCCTTTGTACCATAATGGTTCTCTTTATATTTGTTTTTGTCAGTTGTCATCAGCTTCTCGATCCATTGTTTTTCACTCTTGTTGTATTAATTTGTAAAATGCAAATATATTGAGTTTACCACCAGTTTTCACGTATCCTTTACATTAATTCCCCCACATCACCATTAGACAGACCGTATGCTTGGTTGCTCACAAAATTGTTTACGGGTAGGTAATGAGCACGTGACATTCCAGGTGTTGCAATCCGGTTGCAAGTGTCTATTAGACTATTAAGACGTCTTACTTTCAGGAAGGCCGTATGTCTATTTGCCTACTAAATTGTTTAAGGGTCGGCAATACACAAGTAACACTTCAGATGTTGCATGTGTCTAGACTTCTTTGACCTCTTACCATTTTGCTGGTAGTAAGCTTGCTTGCCTAAAATTTGTTAGAGGGTCGACAACACGTAAGTGATACACCTTGTCTTATTAATATCTATAGACTACTTGGATCCTACCTATTTTCTAGGTTTATCAAAAATATCGGTCATAAATAGTAATATAAGGCAAAAATTTACTTGCGCCTAAGATTAGCCAACAGAGATCGGCTACACTTAGGTTTAACCAAAATGATGGCGGCTTAAGTCAAGCCGAAAATTAGAGGCTATACTTAAGTTTAGCCGTCAGGGGTCGGTTTCAGCCGCACTTCGATCATTAGCAGTAACATATACACTTAAAAGCACTTCATGGCCGTTCGAGCCGGTTAGTAAAACATGTAAGTATCATATTTTATATATGACAGTAATATATAATGTATTATTAATGCGGTATTAATACAAACATTGGTGAAAAACTGTGTTATTTTAATAAAAATTGTTCACAATAAAAAAATAAACTAAAAATCTCCAAAACTAACCGGAATATTCGAAATATTTTTTCTTATAAATTACGACAAAAATAGCCCAAACTAAGTGCTGGTAATTCTGTATACTGTCGCTTCATTTTTTTAAAAATACAAAGACCCCATATATTTTTGCCAATTGTCTTTTGCATGGAGGCAAGACCGAGCTTAGTGAGGTAGAAATAGTGGAGGACCCTGTCTGTTTCTCGCAAATACAAGCTTTATCACGTTGGTACTTGTACAAAATAGGGTGACCACGCTCCTTTGGAAGAAAAGGGAACGGTGGTACATACTTAGATTTTTTTTAGACGCAATCAAATGTTGCGAGTTAGAAGGTACTAACCATGGAGTAATTACAAAGTGGAGATGCCGTAATAAGCGTTTTGTAAGAAAGCGTTTGTGAGGCTAAACGGGGTGGAAGGCAGACGTGCGGGGTTCGTGGTTTCAACCGTCCCTCCAATCATGGAGCACGAGCAATGACAAGCTCCGCCCACTTTTGTGTCGGCAAGGCGCCAATGATCATATTACTGCGCCATTTCAAACGGCATCTCCTCTTTGTAATTACTCCATGGTACTAACCTCCTCCCAAGTAGTTCTGTGCAGAGTTTAAGGAAGTTGTAGTCTAGTTGAAATTAATGTTTCGTAGACATGTCTCCCCTATTGGGTCCCTCGGGGAAAACAAATAAACTTTACTAGTGTTCTTGGCTCCACTAGACAAACAGAACTAATGGCTGAATCTAATACGCCAAGTGTTGTCCACTGCAAGTAAGGTCGCACCTGCTGTTGCTTAACTAGCATAATCGTCACCAACAATCACGCCGCGCTAAGCTATCTAGCTAGCTACTTTTGAGCAGTATTTACGAAATAAATAACAATTTATATAAACTAACCAAATTAAAATACAAAAAAAAAACTAAGCAAATTACAATTTATCTTATTACTAAATGAAGCCTATCACTATCCAAATTACAAAACTTATACTAAACTTAAATCTATGATCCACGTCGCATACATTTACGCTCCTGACTGTACGGGTCGACAGGTTTCCTTTGTTCCGATGGTCGGTACGCGAAGATTCTAGAAACTTTTTTGTTCGATCGCGCCTGGCGTTCGCCGCCCGCCAGCCCACACTTCATTCGATCTCTTAGAGTGCGCACGTACTGCGTTTGCGCCGAGAACGTCACGTCTTCATACTGACGATTGTTTATTATTTTTATAGTATTCTAATAGAGAGGACTTAAGTCAAGCCGAAAATTAGAGGCTATACTTAAGTTTAGCCGTCAGGGGTCGGTTTCAGCCGCACTTCGATCATTAGCAGTAACATATACACTTAAAAGCACTTCATGGTCGTGTTTAATTTATTATGTCCATGCCATAATCTTATTTCTGTGCTAAATACGAAAGTAAAAGCCAAATTAAAAAAAAGTCACTTGAACTGTCATTGTCACTTTATTTGTCATTTCATGATTTCCATTTGTTTTCATTCAATTTCAATCAATTTGCTTTTGCGACTTTGACCTGTTTGTTCGTTTGTTGTTTGATAATTTACTAGTTTCGCGATCTACTTTTATTATTTAACACATCTTTAAATAGCGTTATTGCGGGGAAATTGCTTCAAAATGACTTCCACGGTATCTGATGATAGAAATGAAGAGCGTCGTCGAAGGGTGAGTTTCATTCTCTTGTATGATGAGGCAGCAGCGGTGAATCATATCACTCTTGTTGCGTTTATCTTGAAATTAATGTAGATGTTGTAAACAAGTTCCTTGACCGGTTTAGTTTATTAGACGAAATTAATTGATTCTTTAAGTATTGCTGGTGCTATTGATTAAAAGATATTACCAGAATTTTCCAAAGCAGCCCATAACGACTTTAGTACCTAAATAATGATATTATGATACCTAAGTTTCTTATCTCATGCGCATACAAGTCACTGAACCAAAACTAAACACTGCAAAAAGCTTTTGTTTCATAAAATTGAAATGTTTTGTAGATAAATTAAAGAATCAACAACATTCATTATTATTTTTTTTATATTCTTCATATTAATATTCGTTATTATATCTTTCTAGCTAATGCTGCTTTTAAAAACATGATCAGTTTAGTAAAACATTACTCATTATAAAGAATAAGGTTATACCCTTTTACCATTGTAAACCCTCACTTTCACAACCCTAGGTGCTGTTGGGACCACTTCCAGCAGGCTTTCTAAGGACGGACGGAGCAACAGACACTGTTGATGCGGATTACCAAGCTGCTTTGGCATTGCAGCAGCAACTTTGTGGAGCCACGGTAATGTAACAGATAGAAATTTTATTTATTGAAATATTGGCAAAAGATTTTTCTTCTCTTCTTCATCCTAGTTCCTTCCCAGTTGTGTCAGCCCAGGGTCTGCTTTCTTGCTTTTATGTCTGTACTTAACCCGGTCTTTGGCATCGTTGAAAACACTGGCAAAAGATTCATAACAAGTAAATTGTTCTCTGACATAGGGCCTGCTCCAAGTCTTTTCATATCAATCTGTACTGTGCTTTTCTGGTCTTTTTTGATTTTACTAGCTGGTCTCGATCACAATCACCTTTGACCATGTGACCTGTCCATCTTTATTTATGTTTCTTTATAGTTTACCTATAGGTGTTACCTTCATTACGAGGGAAAGATAACATTATATATGTTATGTTCTTTGATCAATCATTGTTGGTCCGGACCAACTTTCATCAGATCTGTTTTCACGATACAATAAGCTTCAAGATTTGCTGATAGCCCAATCTGCTGAAAATTAGTAATTTCATTAATTTTACATTGGAAACATCATCAATTTTTTTCTGAATCAGTTTGGATCATTTATTAGTACAAACCAAAATTCAAAATACACAAGATGTGGGCTCCTATTTTTGAAATATATATTGTTGAATGAAAATCGTTTGACTTACCTTATGATGAATGAAATGAATTGAATATCTAACTGAATTCATTTGACTTACCGATGTTGTGTGAGTCACTGTTAAAAAATAGCATTCATGGTGTCTTGAAGAAATGGTAATTATTTTATTGAACTGTTTCTTAATCTACCATGTCTTAAACTTAAGGTACAATAAAACCACAGTAATATAATATTCTTTCAAACAGGTTCCAGCGGCTGGCCCTCCATTGACAGCAAGACTGAACATAACCATAGCGCAAGCGAAGCTTGTCAAAAATTATGGTGAGATTTTTTTTTTATTTTGTCATCCTACATTCATTTCAGTTATTCAAGATATATTGATTATGGTTCATTAATAAATTATAGGATTGAATGTAGCTGCTTACCGCCTTATTCATAAGCCTACATTAACTAAAATAATGAATAATAATAATAATAATAAAAATAATGGCAAAAAAAATTTAATATTAATGGGGTATATTGTCTGAATAAATTAAAAATGTATATTTACAGTGTGTACATGAAATAAATAAATAAAATATATACCTTTCTGTCTTATCTATATTTGACGTGAAAGAACGAAACATTTTTTAGTTAACTTAGTTAGTAGTAAATTTTCATGAGTAAGGGGCTTAGTGTTCTCATGATGGTAATAAAATAAAAACACATTTTGAGCAATCACAGATTACAGATCCACAAGACAAGAGATGACCCATGCCCTTGAAATAACCTTTAAAAGATTTAAAGAACTTAAAACATTCAACGCAGACTGAAATAGTAACATTTTCTATGTACTGCCACCTAACAAACTCGTGTTGCTTTCAGGCCTTACCCGAATGGACCCGTACGTTCGTCTGCGCGTCGGCCACTGTATCTACGAGACCCACACCGACCCCAGCGGTGGGAAGACACCCAGGTGGAACAAAGTTATACACTGGTGAGTGCACCAAATAACCTTCAGTTATTGATTCAGCCCAGACACTACTCCATACAACATCGGCGAGCTCGATACTTTCGCGCTACGATTCGCAATACGTTCGTAGCTCAATGTGTATTGGTAATTTTAATTCCTGCTATCCAGAGGTCCCGGGTTCCATCCCCAGTGAGGTCAAGATGAAAATATATTTTTTCTCATTGGCCTGGATCTTGGACATTTATCTATACATGTATTTGTTATAAAATATAGTATCGTTAGTATCCCATAACACAAGTCGCTATATATTTATTTATTTAATTTATACCTGTTTGTTACAGCCTATTGCCTCCCGGAGTGAACTCCATATACCTGGAGATATTTGACGAATGTTCCTTTACAATGGACGAACTAATAGCCTGGGCGCACATCACTATACCACCAGCTGTGCTTAAAGTAAGTTTTAATACATTCATTAATTCACATCAACCAAGTCAGGGGTGTCATCCAGTACTACTTTGGTATGACATCGGGTATGCGACCCCGGCTTCCCGAGCTGTTACGGACTCAATCCTTATGTCTTCCGAGTCTGTAGCATCCCTTACCCTGATCCCTACCCATTTCCAAATAAATCCCTTGTATATATATATTTATTTCCTTTATCTATTTCATTACCCCTTCCTTCCTCTTACCGCCAATCTAAGGTAAGCCGTGCCGAGAGATGAGTGGCTAGGGGCAAACCTAGTCGTAAGCGTGCTAATTGCAAAATTTGGGAAATAACAAAAATCTAAATGGCGGCAATGCGGTTCGCAACTCATTACGTCTCATTTCTCGCGGGGGCGAAAAGCGGGCTAGTAGTCTCTGCCTACCCCTACGGGGAAAAAGGCGTGATGGTATGTCTATGTTATTCACATCAAGTGGGTTACTTGATCAATTGACCATACACAATCTGGTGTCAGATGTTTCGGAACCAGCTTTCGGCTTGTCTTGGTTTCTAACGACCACCAGATGGCAGACAAAGTTCTTGACGTGTCTTTCGAAGCACATAATCATCTTTGATAGCAGACTAACGAATAACGTCTTCAATGTTCTATACAAACTGGAAACAACTAAACAATATATTCTTCCTGTAGAAATCGAACCCACGATCTCTGGGTCTAAGGCAATATAATGTACTTATTAACTATAGAGCAAAGTTAGAAATATGGGTAGACCAAAAAAGAGATGGCTGAATTGTATCAGAGTCCAGAGAGAACATGAGTAGGAAGGGTGAGGGAAATAGCTAGAGATAGAGGAAACAAAGTGGAACAAGGTAAAGGAGAAGAAGAAATTATGGAGTAAATGTGGACTTATTGCTCGGCTATCTCTTCCAGCCAACCATTAGTATGTTTAAAAAATAAGTTGAATTGTTTTCCAGGGCGAAACACACGAAGACTGGTACCCTCTGAATGGCAAGCAAGGCGATGGATTGGAGGGGATGATCAACCTCGTCCTCAGTTATTCGGTAAGTTATAATTTTATTAATTAAATAAAGAAGATCCATGGCAGTGTAATAAGTATAGATTTAACCATCCGTTCCCGTGGTCTTTTCAGTACACCCACATTTAAGCTCTCTGCTTTACCTATATGTAATGATTTTAGCATTAAGGCCGTCTACAGGCTAGTTTCCTAAAAAAATATAATAAGTCCGTCAGTTAGAAAAATATGTCACTAATATATTTTGATTCCCTAAATGACGGACTAATTTTAATGTTAATCTTTTCACCCTGGAAACTAGCCTTTACAAATTGTAATTTGTTACAATGAAGGTTAAATTAATAAATAAAATTAAAATTAAGTGGTAGCGGATGGTATGCACCTTTATGAATTAACACTTTATTGCACTATTTACATATAATAGGAGCTAGTTTGAATTTATACTAGTTTTGAGTTTATATTCATACCAAAATTTTGATCAACTTTGGTATGAATATAGTTGAAGATCCGAGGTCAAACATAGGCTACTTTTTGTAACAGGCGGAGCTGTGGAAAACAGAATTACATAATTACAAACATAATATACATAAATGAAAACATGACACTTCATATTTGGTCAGTTGTGTGTTATTTGTGTTGTGTATCACACAAAAAAAACAATTAATACTGAATATATTTTATTAACAGGTCGGCCCCGCAGCTGTAGCGACATTCCAACCGATGCTGGTAGTGCCGAGCACGGGAATGGGATACGCAGCTATGCCAGTGTATCCCGCGCACGCTCAGCAACAATACACGCAACAGTACGTGCAACAACAACAACAATACGCGCAACAACAACAACAGACGCAGCAAGTGCAACAACCGCCGCAACAACAGCCTATAACTGACGAGCAGTTGCAACAGGTATGAACAACAACCCAATTTTGAAATGTATGATTTGTGAATGTCAAATGCAAAATGGTTGGATATCGAATAAGAATCATTCGATTTCGATATTTATTCGACTCGCCGATTTTGCGTGAGTTACATTTTTCAAAAATAGCACTCCAGTTTTTATTCGTCCAAACAATTCGCGCAACAACAAATGCAACATAAATTCAACAACGTAGAGCAGTTGCTATAGGCATCCATATCCATACTAATATTATGTCTGACCGTCTGTCTGTTAAGCTTTCACGACCAAACCGCTGAACGGATTTTGATGAAATTTGGTATGAATACAGTTGAAGACCCGGGGTCAAACATAGGCTACTTTTTGACGCAGGCGGAGCTGCGGGAAACAGCTATTGAGCAATAACTCTTACGCGCAACAACAGATTTAACCAGTTCAACGACACCGCAACATCCCACATTTACTAGTTAAAAAAAGTCTCAGGGATTGTTTCCCAGTTGAGTCCTTAGCTAAAGTTTCAGAGGGTAAGCTTTTGTCATCATCACAATCATGTTCCTAGATTTGGTGGTACTGGTTATTACAATGGAGCGACTGCTGTTTGATCTCTGCAACATTTTTTACACGGAAACCAGACATCAGGAACATGACCCGAGGTGTGTTAGTAGCCAACACTGTCACATTTGTCAGATTCTAGACAGCCTAACGACTGCCATCTATCGATAACAACCGGGGCCAACAGCTTAACGTGCCTTTCGAAGCACATATGAATTGGAAATAAAAATGCCACATGCAACCAATCCTTTCATTCACCTTTTTTCACAGCTATTTTGTCCCATTGCTGGGCAAAAGTCTCCCTATCTTTTAAGACTTATCTCTATCCAGTGTTATTCCTTTCTGACCGATAACAATTGAAATTAATTGTTATAAAATTTCTGACAGCCTAAGATATATTTTTGCCCATCTTACCGTAAAAAATGGAAAAATAAAAATTATTAACTAATCATCTTATCAAAAGTTATATATTAATACATATTCTCCAGATCCAAGAAATGTTCCCCAGCATGGAGAAGGAAGTGATCAAATCAGTTTTAGAAGCGAACGGCGGAAACAAGGACGCGGCCATTAATTCCCTTCTGCAGATGTCCGAGTAAATGTCTGCGGTAACCGCTTTCCATCAAGTGTACGCATGTACTACTTAATAGTATTAAAGGAAATTTAAACATTTAAAGTTTAGGAGATGCGCCACTTTTGTTTCTGCTCAATAAAGTATCAATTTTCTTTCTGTACAAAAAAGAAATAACATACATTCATACACTTTTGTATGATTTTTACGGTTAGGCAAAATTTTGTTTGTATCCGATCTACTTCTCGAGTCAAATTGGCTATGACATCTATTCAATATACTATACTTGAGGAAATTTAGCTTTATTCATATGACAGCCGGACAGAAATATGGATAATATATTGACGGGGGGCAAGGACTAACAAGACAAATCTGTCCCAGCGAGTATTTTTTGACATCATACACTGTGTGCTTCTCACACTTTGACATTGGCAGAATCATCTTTGGCTAAACGATGGAGCCATTTTAATAAAAATAGAATAGGAATAGATCAAGATAAATATGTGATTTGACAGGTGTTGAATCAATCAAGCTATATTTTCACAAGTATATATGTACCCGAAATACACATATAGTCAATCGTGAAATTCTCTTCAGTTGAATTTTTTATTAAATTCCCGGTCAGGTCGAGAAAAATTATCTTTTTCTGATCGGCCTGGGTCTTGGATGTTTATATGTATATGTACATATTTGTTTGATAAATAAAATATAGTTTCATTGATTATGTATCCTAACTCGATCTGTGTGATTTGTCCATACATATTTATTTTTTTATCATACATTAATGAATACAAACAAATCAGATAAATTGCATTTCAAGAAACCACTGCGGTTTATTTCACGTTTTCCACATGGACCAACTGGTATGCACAACTAGTTGTGTCATCAGGAATATTTTTATCGAATTATTTTAGAAGTGCAATTGCATTCAAATGAATCTTAGAATTATAAACATACTATAATATGTATTTGTAAGTAATTAAAAACACTTTATTGGGCCAAAGAAAATACATAACAAAGATATAATGTTTGTTTTTTGTTTGTATTGAAATTCTGTCCCGTTTTAAAAGTTCAAAAGTGGCACATTTCTGCGCATGTGCTATTTAGCCTTTCTATTGCCGAAAAAAATTATCATTATAATTTCTTGTATATCTTTTCAGTAATATATGGCATTTTGTAATTAAAATCACATTTTAATTTCATGTGATTCCATGAAGTTTGCCGCTCAACTTAATTCTATAGATATTTTTCACAGAAATAAGATTAGTAGTGCCATGTGGGCGTTATCTGTGTGCCACAGTTAAGTTTCGAGAGGCTTAATTTGCCATTTTGGTTTGAATCCACTGGTGGATCGTTAGGGTGGATTCAAGTGGAATGAGGGATTCTACCTAATCTTATTTCTGTAATTTTCTTACATTCCTGTGCAACAGAAGAATAAAACTTGCTCCTTTTCTGAAGTCTGTTAATTTTTTTTTATAGATCACACAAAATAGCGTTAGCTCTTATAACGTAAAAAGTAAGCGAAAATAGACTGTATCGTTTAAGAATTAAAAGATATTTCGCTGTAAAAACACACAGAATAATAGATTCAGCTTTTAGTCGAAGCAAATAACACATTTTTCCACGTTCATATTTAAGAAAATTATATGGATAATTTATGTAGAAGCGAAATACGATACGCGCGTGATTCTCGCGGTTTTCCTGAAGTTGCTAAGTTTTCCTAATCATCTCAAAATGTCAAAAAAAAATGGACAGAAGAAGATAGCACGATATTTAAATATACCACGTACTAATTAATCATGTGATTATAAAACAAGATATAAGATTAAATTGTTAAAATCTAATTATTTGAATTCTTAAATAATCTTTTATTCCATATTATTTCTTAAATCAAACGCACGTGAACTGTAAAAAAAAATCAATAATGTTATAAATAAAATAATATATTATTGACAGATAAAAATTATAAATTATTTTATTCCAAAAATATACTTTTAAATCGGTCTACTGAAATTAAGAAATTGAAATTCTTTTTAACTGTTTTGTTTAGTTTTCTACGTATTATTCTTTATTTTTTGCTCAAATCTTTTATGTTTTTGTGATTGGCAACACTAAATGTTTATAATAGTAACATTGTTATTCCAATAGGTGATATTACATTTAGTCCGTATAGAGAAATTGTTATCGCATAGATTTTATATTGTATATTAATGGTTATGAGGGTTTTTGAAAATGTGCTCGCTATATGTCAGTTATATCGTCAGCCGAATTCGGACACGTTAATGATTAGTTATGCAAACTCTTGAAAGTAAATATTGCTTACATAAGTCGATACCAATCCCCTAAAGAAGAATTTTTGTTTTTGTTTACAAAGAATTTGTCGTGGCATTTACCTAAGTATATTTTTTTTTTTTTTGACGTATCGAAATATACAAAAGAAATTATTTTTACTTTGAAAATAGTCCTTATGACGATAATTTTAGTTATAAAATCAAACCAAATAATTTAGCTAAAGTAAAAGAACTCTGTATCCTTTTGACTTTGGTATCGACTTTGCTGTGAATTAAATAGATGTCAAAATAGTAATTCATTAGATTGAGTATAGCGGGAGTGGTTTAAAAAAACCCTCGTAGTAAGCAGAGGATTTGCAAAAAAATTACATTTTAATAAATACTTCAGATCCATACTTATTGAATGCGATGCAAGTTAAACATTTCATTAGCGCTGTATGTAATTATCGTAAACTTGCAACAAATCCGATAATATTTCAGTGATCGGGAGGCCGATCGCGGTAAATTCAATTGAGATTAACGTATTTACCATTACCAAACCACAACTTCGAGGGGGATACTTTTGATTATGTACAATCGTGAGTAGAAATATTTTCATTCGATATAATATGCATTTTCCTACAACGGGATGGGGACAACAACTATAATTATGTGGTCTGACCTATTTCGAAATTGGCACGTAGCTCGTACGCTAGCATTTGTAGATTTAGATTCACGTAAATTTATACTTTTCCACGATGATATATTCAACCAATAATGTTATTTTACATAATCACATCTATTTCTGATCGATAAAGCCTCTTTTCGGTGCACTGGAGGTTATTATAGCAATTTCAAGATAAAATCGTAATAGTCTTTTTTTTTTGTGATTGTGAACTTATAATAAGCGCCAGTTGACAAGTACTTGCATTGAAAAATTATAGCCTAGTGACTTTTTATTGAATCAAAATAAGTTTATACAAGACAAATATATAAAACCATAACATAAAGCCGATTTTTCATTCAATTATATAATCAATTAAAGCGTTCTTTATATGCGCAATTTCGGGATTGGATAGGAACAATATAATCTTTTTACACACACTGCTAGGCTAGACTGGCGCTTATTACAAGCATAGGTAGATGCACGATCCTATAAAAATCAAGCATGAAATCGGGCACCGCGAATACAATTCCTTTTTATGATTGGATGTCTATTTGGACGCAAATGTTGATGAATCATGTGACACGGGTCACTATTGGCAGAGAATTACAGAACGTTTAACGAACTAACGTACAGAACGGTTACTCACCCCCTCCGACCCGAAACAAATACCCCGCCTCAGCTAGGGTAAAAATCGAGAGCAAAACAATTCAAGAATATATAGGATACACTGACCGCGCCGCCCCTCTGCGACGATATGACGCAGATTAGGTTAATCACCAACCTTACGCTACTCCTAACACACACATTGACGCGCATGCGTTGCGTACGCGACCGAATCGTAGTAGTAGTAATAGGTAACGGGATCACCGCTGTTGTATGAAGTGTCCCGGGTGTGCTGTTGGCGTGAACTTAGAAGCAATGCAAATTTCGTGGTGTTCATGTCATTTCCCCACTTCTCAATCGCCGATTGTGCATCTACCATTAACAATTCAAGATCAGCTTAGAATAATAAAGACAGCTTATCTGCTAAATTTTGTGCCAAATTATTTGCCATCGATACGAAATTCGCTTACGAGAATATTATTGTTGTATTTATTTGTAATTTTACAATGTATAAAATAATATAAAATAAATTATTATCTACTTATATTTGTTTATTTATATTTCCTTCCGACGAGCGACGATCATCTGTAACGGAACCGTGCTAAAGACAAAGATTGATCGAGAAGTGTCTATCAATCTTCAGTTTCAAAAAGTTCCATTTACTAAACAGTTTTTAGTGTTCCGTACCTCGAAAGGAAAAAACAGAACCCTTATAAGATCACTTTGTTTTCCGTCCGTCCGTCTGTCTGTCTGTCAAGACCTCTTTCTCAGGAACGCGTGGAGATATCAAGCTGGAACTTATATCAAATACTCAGGTCTACTGTCCCTTGGAGCTGTGAAAAGATCAAACTTCTAAGCGAACGCAATTAAAAGATAGCCGATGCCGGCAATTTCCGCAAATCTTGGACACTCGCAAGGGAATCCAAACCTACAGGTACTTCCCGTGAACTCAAAACCTTGAACAGATAAAGGAAAAGCTGAAAAATCTTAAATTTTTAGTTACATCACATAATAAAAATATTTTTAATCACTATACTTACTACAATTGAGAAAGGAACGTCAGAGAAAGGAACTACAAATGACGTTCCTTTCTCAATGCTCAAGGGGTAGTACAGTAGTACCCCTTTTCTCGTGAACTCGATACCTACAGATTTGTACGGAACCCTCGGTGCGCGAGTCGTAAGTTTCTTAAGCATCCGTTTAGAAATGCGACATCTAACCCGGAACATACATTTTTCAATACAAAAGCAAAAGTCTTATTAGATTGTTCTATGGAAGAATCTTAGACTAAGTATTCTAAACCATTTGGAAGAATAGACACCTGCCTGTTCGGTGCAACGTCATCATCAATCATCCTAGCGTGTATTCCTAGTTGCGTCGTCAGCTTATGCTTCGGAGCATAGGGTACGCTGTAAGTCATGGTCCTAGATTTGGCGGGACTGGTCTACAATGGAGCGACTGCCGTCTGACCTCCATAACCCTTTTTACAGGGAAACCAGACCAACATAATCATGAGCCGAGGTGTGTTAGTGGCCAAGTCCGAATTTTTCAGGCTGCCTAAAGGTAGATAGATAGGTATCTGACACAGCCTCACGAGTCACGACTGCTACCTATCGATAACAACCGGGACCCAACGGCTTAACGTGCCTTCCGAAGCACGGAGGAGCTCGAGATTGAAAATGCTACTAAATGACGACCAATCCAATAGTGGTCGCGTCTCGCCGTTGCTTGCTCCGGATACGCGGGTGCGGGCGGGCGCTCGACTATCGAGCTCTTCCTTACACCGGTCTGGTTAATGAATTAAATTAAATTTAAAATAAAGCTTATTTCATTATGTACGAACACGGTGAATTACTTAAAAACAATCGTTTAATCTTTACATTCTGATATCTCACAATGTGGTCAACTTTAACGTACACATTTTAGATGTTTAGCAAGGCAAGCGCCCACTTCACGCGCTTCACAAAATATCACAGCCTGACCAGCCTTCGTGGTCCAGTGGTTAAGGCGTTCGCCTACGGCTCGGGTGTCGTGGGTTCTATTCCCACGAGAAGCATACTTTGTTTAGTTGTTTTCAGTTTGGTTAGGACATTGCAGGCTTGAATCACCCGATTGTCTGAAAATAAAGATTATTTCGTGCTTCGGATGGCACGTTAAGCCGTTGGTCCCGGCCACCATCTGATGGTCGTTAAAGGAACCAAGTCAGAGGCCAAAGGCGGTTTCGCACAACTCTGACAATGTAACCTACACAAAATGATGACAGCCTGATATTTTGATATTCTTCCGTATTTACGGTTTGCTAATTTCCTTCTATGGATCGATCCTTAACTTTAAGCATGGAGCAATTACAAAGAGGAGATGCCGTAATAAGCGTTTTGTAAGAATGTATTTGTGAGGCTACACGGGGCGGAAGGCAGACGTGCGGGGTGCTTGGTTTCGGCCGTCGCTCCAACCATGGAGCACGAGCAATGACAAGCTCCGCCCACTTTGCGTCAGTGAGGCGCCAATGGTCACATCACTGCGCCATTTCAAACGGCATCTCTTTGTAATTGCTCCGTGACTATAAGTATACTTTTTACCCTCGGACCATGTGGGGAAACGCCCTCTTTCGTAAGCCCATGTGTTAGCTCTAAAAATGTGTTGTCTCTTTTCTTTCATGCTAAATATCGAATAGGACATTTTAGATCCTATTAAAGTAGAACAAAGGGTCGAAAATCATAAGAGGTCTGCGGATATAGTACGGCTGAAATGATACCTAACTGTTTTGGACAAACTATTCTTATTACATGGCACGTTAAGCCGTTGGTCCCGGCCACCATCTGATGGTCGTTAAAGGAACCAAGTCAGAGGCCAAAGGCGGTTTCGCACAACTCTGACAATGTAACCTACACAAAATGATGACAGCCTGATATTTTGATATTCTTCCGTATTTACGGTTTGCTAATTTCCTTCTATGGATCGATCCTTAACTTTAAGCATGGAGCAATTACAAAGAGGAGATGCCGTAATAAGCGTTTTGTAAGAATGTATTTGTGAGGCTACACGGGGCGGAAGGCAGACGTGCGGGGTGCTTGGTTTCGGCCGTCGCTCCAACCATGGAGCACGAGCAATAACAAGCTCCGCCCACTTTGCGTCAGTGAGGCGCCAATGGTCACATCACTGCGCCATTTCAAACGGCATCTCTTTGTAATTGCTCCGTGACTATAAGTATACTTTTTACCCTCGGACCATGTGGGGAAACGCCCTCTTTCGTAAGCCCATGTGTTAGCTCTAAAAATGTGTTGTCTCTTTTCTTTCATGCTAAATATCGAATAGGACATTTTAGATCCTATTAAAGTAGAACAAAGGGTCGAAAATCATAAGAGGTCTGCGGATATAGTACGGCTGAAATGATACCTAACTGTTTTGAACAAACTATTCTTATTACGGGTTTAAAGTTCCCGATGCCAAAAACAAACAGCAAAAAAGTTTTAAGGGAGAGAATAAAACATCCCAATATTTTTATCTATTTATTCCCAACAATTTTCCTCTTTTTCTTAGGCAAATTTTCAGTTTTCACTTCCTTAACGTTCTCGGCTTTCCGTTTAATTTTACTTATTTTCCCGATTACATTTTTAAACCTATCGTCTTTTTTCATCAAGCTTTTGTTGATCTTTTTCAGGCCATCTTTGATTGACGCGTCGATATCTCCCGTCTCTGTCTGTTGTAGACGATCTTCCTCGTTCCGTCTCGTTTCCTCCTTTTTCATATTTGATTGTAATTGTTTAATTTTAGCTAATTTGGCTTTCTTCGCCGCTTTTATCCTTTTGCGTCGCATCTCTTCCAATCTAAAAATAGATAATTATTTAATGATATTGTTACGAAATCAAAAATAAATAAAAATAAAATGCGGTCCGCGGAAGTTTGAGTAGCGCTGTCCGCGGAAAATTCTCGTACAATCGTCGCGTGTTTCCATACGGGAATAATACCGCGAACGATCTAGTACATCGATTATCTCGCTCTGACATATTGCTTTGTCTCGCTCTCGCACTTCTAGTATGTACTAAGGGAACGAGACAGAGGGTATCCCTCTCTCTCTATTCCGGAGTAGTTGTGATCTTTCTAGAAACTTAAGGAGCGGGTTTCCCGGGCCATATAAACATCGGAAGGTGCCTCAGGAGGGCAGTTCTAATTTAACTGAGCTACAAGTGCGATCAAGAAGCGATATCCGGAGCGAATAACAAGTGATACAAGCGACCTCGGCAAGTTATAGTGACTGTGATTAGCAAGTGTTTGGGACATTGTTAGTGATAAGTGAAGTGAAGTGACGTCGGCGACCATCCTTCTGGGAATAAACGTTTTTAAGAGTCATCAGGTGTTTTTCTCCAAATTGCGAACCCCGAGCTCGTAACAATATCTTATATTACAGCTATTGTTACACCTACCATACCTGCTACTATTAACGCTATAAAGTGTTTAAAAGCTTAGGTGTAAAAAAATAAGAAATAAACGAGATAGAAACCGTATTAAAATAGTTTAAGATATTTATATTTGACTCGACTACGGCGAACCAAGATAAGGTGGGTTATGTGTTTGACCTGCATGTATGTAATAATGTACGTCTGTCTCTTCCTAGCCAAAAACGGGCTAAAACGATTTTAATAAATGATTACATTAACCTTTTACATGACTAGGTTGGACAAAAATTACAAAAATCAAAATGGCGGATTTTTGGCGCTAAATTTTTTTTTTTCACTTACCCATCCTCCATGACGTCAGGGTCAACGCCCGCCTGTATCCACCTTTTGATCCGGTAATTCCGTTTCCTTTGTTCAAACTCTTCATTGTCTAATTGTGCTTCTTGTTCGCGTCGCGTCACACTGACTGTAGTGAACACTTTTACAGCTTCGTCATCTGAGAATTAAGAATAAGAAAATGCATTTTCTGTCTAATCTCATAGAGCCATACTAAAATGTAAAGATTTGAAAACTAAAAACAGAACTTGAATGACAATCATTTTACACATGCCATCGAAATAAAATTAAAAATAGTTCATTATGATACAAGTGTGCGAAGTTGGTCATTACATACAAAGCGTATGTCTATAGAAGCCGAATATGTAGGGTACGCAACGCGCTCGTGACATCTCCGGTGTTGCAGGCGTTCATAGGCTACGGTAACCACTTACCATCAGGTGGGCCGTACGCCTACTTCGTTGTATAAAAAAAAAACAATTTCGTTCACGAGTTGTCATACGACGATTTTCAACACATTTGCGAGGAAAAACACAATGTCTTTTATAGCAAGTAATTTGTGTTTTTAACTGATATGGCAAATGATTGATAAGATCGGGAAGAAATTATTTATTTATTAAATCCATCTAAGTTGCAGAGTTAAAAGCTATCAAACAAACAGATTCTTCAACTTTATTATTATTGTTACGAAACGCGTGAGGCCGCGTTGACAACCACTGGAAAAGGTTGAGCAGCCCTGCCCGCGAAAACTTCTCGTACAATCGACACGTGTTTCTATACGGGCATAATTGCGCGAACGATCTAGTACATCGCTTGTCTCGCTTTGGCATATTGCTTTGTCTCGCTCTCACGTGTTCCAGAATCTGAATGAACGAGACCGAGAGTATTTGCTGTCTCTTTTACTCTTTTGGAGTAATTGTGAACTTTCTAGAAACTTATCTTCAAATGCGATCTAAAAGCGAAACAATTGAAACCTACGACTTCGGCGATTCATCAGGAAAGTCATAAGCAAGTGGAAATAAACGTCTTTTCGAGTCACCAGGTGTTTTTCTCCAAACCATTTCATACCGTCAATTTTGTATTCTGTGAGTTTAGTCTTGATTTGGTCCTCTATTTCTCCGAGCCTCAAGATGTCGTAGGGCGTGATGAGAGATATCGCCATCCCGCTCCGACCCGCACGTGCCGTTCTCCCTACTCTGTTACAAAGGAAAACATCATCATCATCCTAGCGTGTATCCTAGTTGCGTCGTCAGCTTACGCTTCGGAGCCTAGGGTACGCTCTAAGTCATGGTCTTAGATTTGGCGGAACTGGTTATTACAATGGAGCGATTGACGTCTGACCTCCGTAACCCTTTTTTACAGGAAACCAGACCAACAGGACCATGACCCGAGATGTTGTAGTGGTCAACACTGTCAGAGTTTTTCAAGCTGCCCTAAGGCATCTGACACAGCCTCACGACTGCTATCTATCGATAACAACCCGGACCAACGGCTTAACGAGCCTTCCAAAGCACGGAGGAGCTCAAGATAGAAAATGCCACTAAAATGGCGACCAATCCAATAGTGGTCGCGTCACGCTGTCGCTTGACACGCGCATTCGCTACGGATACGCGGTTCGCGCTCGACTAACGAGCTCCTCTGTTATAAAGTAAAACGCGTATACATTATGATTCCTTATGTTTTCGCGATTGTTACCCACGAAATTATACTATTTTAATACGGTTATTTAATCGCAGCTTTTTCCCGCAGCTCCGCCTGCGTCAAAAAGTAGCCTATGTTTGACCCCGGGTCTTCAACTATATTTATACCAAATTTTATCAAGATCCGTTCAGCGGTTTGGCCGTGAAAGCGTAACAGGCAGACTTTCGCACTAATAATATTAGGATGGATTCAGACTGTGGCTTATATGAAATTGCACAAATTCACATGTTTTAAAGTTATACATTATATACGCAAAATGCGAAAATAACATCAAATATCATAACGACCGAATCGCTAAAAATTGAAAGCCACTGACCTAGTATCAAACGAGCAAACTACTCAGGTGATCCAATCTCTAGACGAGACTCTTACTATCACCGTTCATGAAATACATATAGCGACAGATGGATGGTCAGCAGAGTCTCAGATCTCTAAAAACTTTGGTACATAACCTTAAAAATTACCTGTGAATATACTCCTTAGGCTCCAACGGCAGCTTATGATTGACCACCAGATCGACTGTAGGTATGTCCAGGCCCCTCGCAGCCACATTAGTAGCGACCAGAGTACATTTGAGGTTACTTCTGAACTGGGTCAATGCTGCAACTCGGTCTTTCTGTCTCATGAAGCCGTGGAGACAGACGTTGTCCATGCTTATGGCGTTTAGCATCATTGATAGTACTTGGCATTCTCTGAAAATATATATTTCTATTTTAATATGGTTTTTATTGCAAAAAACATTATATATATATATATATATATATTTCTTTTAATAATTCAGGTGTGATGAGAGACTGCCTCTATGGTCCGGTGGTTAAGGCCTGCAATCCGTAGGTTGTGGGTTCGTTTGCCACGGGAAGCATACTTTGTTTTGTTAATCCCAGTTTGGTTAGGACATTGCAGTATTGAATCACCTGATTGTCTAATAATAATGATGACTCCGTGCTTCGGATGGCACGTTAGCCCATTACCTGCCATCTGGTGATTATTAAAGGAAACCAACCTCAGTGGCTGAAGTGAGTTTCCAAAAATCTAAGTTCTTTTTATCTATATTTTTTTTTAAAAAGGCGTTAGAATCCATACTTCTATACTAATATTTACTAAGATTTAATTTCAATTTTGTGGATTCCCAGATGTGGGCAATAAAGTTAAATTGTATTGTATTGTAATGTGCGAAAGTCTGGCTGTTACGATTTCACGGTCAAACAGCTGGACGGATTTTGAAGAAGATTTAGAGAATATAGTTAAAGACCTGGGGTCAAACATAGGCTACTTTTTGACGCAGGCGTAGCTATGGGAGACAGCAAGTTTGGTTAACACTTTCACGGACAGTCAAGAAAATAACAATGGCACTTAATTGTTATCTACGTCGAGAGACGTTACTGCCAGCGAAAGTGTTAAAAAGATAGATATTACCACTCACTTCTTAGTATCCGTAAACACGATGATATGTGAACTGGGCTTGGTCTCCCGGTATTTCTTTAGCGTTTGCACCAGGTACACGTCACGGGCGTAAGCGGGACACACTACATATCTCTGGTCCAGGGTCGATACGGTCAGCTGTTCGTCTGTCTCCTTCCATATGTTAATATGCTAAAAAAAGACAGTAGGCACATCTAGTGACATTCATATTAAGCGAGTTTCACATATTCATACCACCACAAGATAGCAACTGCAAATTACTGTTTATCTGTCCTTATACTTATATTTCTTTTATAATTTTTTTTCATATTTCATTTATTAGTCTATGTTCCGTAAATATTTCTCTTTAAAGCTTTACAAACACATAATTAGCCGTCTGCTTTAACATCAATACTTCATGTTGTTTATGACATATCAGCTTAATCGCCCTTTACTACATTGATGAGTAAAGAGAGTCATCTATTCTTAACTTGGATATCATGTGAATCTGAATACATACATTATTCATCGATCCTGTTTCCCTGCAGGAATTTACAGATACTTAAAACTTCCACTTGTCACATTCCTTTCCTTTCTCGCTTCCTTCACACTCATCACTCTCCTCATACATACTTGTCAAATAGGGTCAACCTAACACCTCCCTTTTCCAATAGGTCTACAATTTCACATATAATTTTATGGTTAGAATTTTCATAGATTTTTTTAGGGATAGTTTTATTAGAAGTAACAATCGCGAAAACATAAGACATCATGAATATACCTAGCCAAGCTGACTGAGTTCCCTAGCTAAATTATGACGTTAATCCGTTGAGCGAAGTAATAGGCTTGTACAGTTCTCGAAATGTACTGTAAATTAAAACTTACATCTTTGTTCAGTAGCAACAACTTAGATTCTCTCACATCTTCGGTGATTGTGGCCGAGAACAAAAGGTTTTGCCTTTTCTGCGGCAATGATTCGAATATAGTCACAAGGTCCTCCTGGAAAGACTCACTGAAAAGCCTGAAAAAAAAGTAGGTAGAGATCAATAAAAATTAATACATACTTATCGAACATCTGCTTCCAACTAGTCATTCTGGAAATCTTTGGAAAAGGCCCATGTCCACCAATGGACTGCCTAGGGCTGAAATGATGATGACTGTGAAATTGTTGGATGTGACTGTGACGCAGGCCTTATAGCCTGCCAAAATCAATATTAATATTATGAGTGTGAACGTCTGTCTTCTGTTATGCTTTCACTGCCAAACTGCTGAACGGATTTTATTGAAAATTGGTACGAATATAGTTGAAGACCCATCAAACAGGTAGCCTATTTGATGTTTACTACTACAGAGCTGCGGGAAACAGCTTTCTTTGCTTTCTTTTTCTTAAATTAATCAAATTTAAAATAGTACCTGTCAGCTTCATCCAAAACCAGATATTTAATCTTCTTTAACGAGAATGTGTTGCATCCTGTCAAATGATCAGCGAGCCTACCGGGCATAGCCACAACTATATGTGGTTTCTTTGCCAGTTTCAGTGACTCCTCAAGCTGGTCGGATCCTCCTGTCACAATGCATACTCGGAGTTTTAAAGGCTGTCCGAGTATGCTGAACTGGTCTGCTATCTGTAATCATGAACGAATGAACACTTTATTGCACCATTTACATAATTTTCATTTCCATAACATACCCAAAGTGAGTCTTGTCCTCCAATAATAAGTAAATTAAATATTTTAGGTAAATTAAATGAAAAGGCGGACTTATTGCAAACACAATTTCTTTCAGCTAATCTTAAGGTGGGAAGGAATAATTATACTTTATTTTTCTTAGCTGTATCTTGCAATCAACCTTCCTGGCTATGAGCAGATGTGTTGAATAATTAGTTATTTTATAATTTTACCTGATAAGCTAATTCATGAGTTGGCGTAAGTACTAAGGCAAATATGCCATAAGGGTCTTCAGCCAAATGCTGTAGTATTGGCAATGCGAAAGCAAATGTTTTGCCGGAGCCTGTCTTGGCTGCTCCAATACAATCATAGCCGCTCAATATTTTGGATATGCAGCCTTTTTGAATCGGAGTTGGCGTTTGTATTCCTGAAAATTATTTTGAAAGAAAGGTAGAAATGATTTATTTTTTATTTTTACTCATTTAATAAGGTTTTATTATTTATTTGAAATAAATGACAATGAAATGTTAAATAAATGATCTCATTAAAACTTTCAGTGACACTATTGTCACAGTTAACAATAAAACTGTTAATTATGTCTTGGATTGTTGATCATTTCAGGTGCAACTAGCCCACAGCTGGACATTGACATGACCCATAAAGCCCACCTTGGTTAGGGATTACAAATGAGGGTTACTACCCAGACTTATAAAATTTTTCGATTTTCTTTTGCTCGCCATAAAAGCTCCTTTTTTTATTGGAAATAGCTAGAAGGTATTAAATCAACAATAATGTCCTATTGACTGATGTCTACCGACGCACCCTTCTCAAGATATATTTATGGGTCTAGTATTTTTTTATAAAAATTAGTTCTTTTGCTCCTTGTATGGGCACCTTTTCTTACTAAAAGTAGATATATAGGTATCAGATGAGCAATATATGTTCTATTGACTGATGTCGTCCGACGCACCGTTCTTGAGATATTGGACCGAAGCAACTGACTCAACGAAAACTTTTATTTTTTAAGTTATAAGGCCCAGATATAGGAATATCGGTTTGGAGGCAGTAAAGATTGTGGGGACAGAAAGCGTAATAACTTGTCTTACTCTTTACTGATACCATCAGTACTTTATTATTCTTTGCTGATTCCAAAGGGAAATTTGCAAAAATTCTCGAGGACAGTAAAAAATACTGTAAGACTACCTATCAATTTGAAAACAAGGGCGGTGTTGTACTAAAGATATCCGACCTATGGGACTTCGGTGGCATTCTTAAAGTAGTAGATCTTCTTAATCTTACCTAAAGAGGAAAGCTGCTTGATAAGCCATGGTTTTACTGCAAGTTCGGTAAACTCTTTGCCATCGTTGGAGTCCATTTTTGAGCACAATATTTTTGCTTGGGAAAAGTAAAATAAACCACTATAACCCACACCACAGCAAAATCTCCATTTCTCCCAATGAGAATTTAATCATACGTTTTAATTTCTCCAACCAAAATAAAAACATGTGCTACCTTAGCCTTGCGTGAGTGACGTTTGGTGACGTTGACATGACATAAACATACATGACACAAAGGACGTGACGTTCACAATTCACATCAAAAAAATATTGTAGGCCTTCTAGGACTAGTATTCAGGACCGCAAAACACAATGTTCCAGACGATTGAAACTTTGCGGCGAACCGTCGTCGGTTCGATGCATGTTCGATGGAGCCGCCATGGAGCCGCCACACAATCGCATCGCACAACGAACCGCCCAGTAGTGTTGTTGCGATAGCGATAGTTTTACTATTGATAATCGGCCACCAGCGATAGTTTCAATAGTATCGACAGTGAAATTAAAACTAGAGTATCGAAATTTGTTGATAATATACGAACTTCGATAGGATCGATAGTATCATGTAAAAACTATAGATAGTTCGATACTATCGATAGTATCGTCGATAAATTGATACTATCGATAGTTTATCATTATCAACAGTATTTTGATAGTACCGTCTGGGAACATTTTACTTAGCGTAACGACTATCGTTTAATCTTCAACAATCAACAAGTATCAACCCATATCAATACTATTACTTATTGTAAGCTATCGAAACTATCGTGAACAGACTTTCGAGGTCACGATAGTATCATGATACTATCGCTATCGCAACAACGCTACGGTCCAGTTGATTCTGTGCTGTCGATGAGTGAGTTTTGCGCCTTGCACGTACGGAAATAGTGTTGCCGCTCGATAGTAACTATTACCAAATTCGCTTTCGAAATAAAAGTCAAAATTCACCTCACTAGCATAATATCACCCTAAATCGTCATCTTTTTCCGTTTTCATCTCTTCTTTTATGTATGTTTATGTATGTATATGTATAGTTATGAATATTGTATGTAAATCTATGTATGTTTATTTAGCAGTTAAGTGTTTTTATTTTTTATTTTTTTCTCTCTCATTGTATTCTAAAATAATTCGCGCCGCACATAACTTTTTTGTTTTTCCTAATGGTTGACTGGGAGAGAATGCTTTTAGCATTAAGTCCGCCAATTGTAAACTTGTGGTACAATAAAGATTTATAAATAAATAAATAAATAGTCGGGCAAAAACGTTAGTATCGATATTATTATTACTGTCGATAGTTAGAAATAATCGTACTGAGTATCGCAACAAACAATGCTATCGACAGTATAATGCAAAAGTCAGAAACAATACTATCGATACTATTGTTCTTTATCAATCGTATTGCATGAAAAAAGCAATCGACAACTGATTTTCGGGGTCAACGATAGTCTAACTATCGATAGCCCGGTAGCGCTTTAAGGAAGCAATATGGCAACTGGAGCCCTATTTTGTACCTATCACTCACGCAAAATCGGTGAGTCGAATGATTTTCGTTCAATATCGAACTTTTTCATTCGACATGTGTGTCATACATATAGATAGGGTATCTCCGGCGCGGTTCGACATTGAGCCGTCCAACCGGCAATACTAATATTTGTTCGCCGCGCATTGCGCTACACGATCGAGAATTGTTATGAAATGCACGGTTCGGCCACACAGGTTCGATATGTACAACGTTACGTAGCCAGTAAACATACCACTCATTTCAGCCGTTCTTGCACAGACATATAAGACGTACACAGACGGAACATAAGTTAATAGTTATACTTAAGGTATTAAAAAATATATATATCAGTGTCAAATGTCAAAGTCAAGATGGACTGCGAGCCGCGAGTTGGTTTCTTGTTTGTTTACAATCACCAAATATTTAGGTACCCGATTTTTCGTATCTATTGCATATTGGCCTGTTTATTGGACTTTACTGCAGTCTCTTCATCCGTTTACATCTGATTTTTCAATAATTGGACACCGCTTCTTCATTATAATGTATGAATGAATGTAATTAGGTTATGTTTATTTGAACAGAGATGACATTTGACATGGGTGACAAGTACGTGAAGCGCTTATTTAGCGCTACCAAACAAAAAATATTTATTCACTACGCTGTGCTGCCAACCTAAAAAATTTAATGTGAATAGCCGGAAGTTATCCGGCTACGTCATACGTCAACCTTGCTAAAAAATGAAAGTCATTGGGTTTTCTGCGATTTTCTTAAAAAATACTTGCTTATCTAAAGATCTGATTAATGTAATCTGTTCCCTAAGCCTATTCCTCGAAATGGTTTACGAATTAGACATTTTCATAAAAAAGTTTACTAGCCAATTAGTAATTTGATATCCCTGTCCAGTCACGGGATTTCCCCTTTTAAGATACGGGGAATAACCTTACATCTTTTTTTGAGATTTTCATTCAATGTACATTCTTATTTGTTGTTTTACTGTTGTTGTCGCGGTGTGTGCCGTATAGTAAAACTTTTGTTATAAAATTGTTGTGCATCGAGAGTCAGAATGGAAGTTCCCTTAAAAAAGAAGGTATATGGCCAAAAATATCGCAAAGAATGGGAAATAATTGAAGAGTTTAAAATGTGGCTTAAACCAGTTGTAACAGACCCTATGAAAGCTCATTGTGCGTATTGCCGGATGGATTTACAAGAAAGAATAAATGATTTTCGAAAGCAAAAGGATAAATGTGATGCTATATCTACAAACAGAAGAATTGACTTTTCAGCTGCTCCCAAACCACATCCCAAGACGGATTTGAACACCTTAAGAGCGGAAGGTAAGCTAGCACTTTATATAACAGAACATACTGCCATATCTCAAATTGATCACCTTACTGAAATTATAAAAAAGTGTTTTCCTGATTGCAAAGAAGCCGCGAAAATCAAAATGCACAGAACGAAGTGTACTGAAGTAATTAAAAATGTTATCGCTCCCCACTTCATTCAGACACTAATAAATGACATCGGACGACAAAATTATAGCATCTTGCTCGATGAGTCCATAGATCATAACGTGTCCAAATATTTGGGAGTGGTGTTAAGATATTTCAGTCCCGCAAGGAACACTGTGGTATCATCTTTTCTGGCTTTGGAATCTCTGATCGCATGTGGTGCCCGTGGTATTGTAAATGTTTTGCTGAAATGTTTGGAACGATCCGGTATATCACTGAAAAACATGATTGGATTGGGTTGTGATAACGCCTTTGTTATGATCGGTATAAATAACGGCGTACATAAAATTCTTAAAACTGAATACGGATTGACAAATCTAGTTCTTGTGAAATGTGTATGCCACTCACTACAACTAGCCGTATCTCATGCTTCTGAACACGCATTGCCAAGTAATATTGAATTTCTTATCAGGGAAACTCACAATTGGTTTTCAAATTCACCTAAACGCAGAGAAGAGTACAAAGAACTGTACCAGTTAATAAACTGTGGCGAAAATCCTTTTTTTTTTTTTAAATCTTGTGCAACCCGCTGGCTGTCAGTGGAGCAGGCAGTAACGAGAATTTTGTCGCACTTAAAACTACATTTGCATTTACGAGAGATAAATGTTACACCTCTGACATACTCCACGCAAAGTTTTCGGATGAAATGAATCACCTGTACCTCTGTTATTTGAGAAGCATTTTGAATGACGTTCAAATAGGAGTTTGGCGAGAGAGACACTTGAGTAATACTCCAATTGTTCAGAAGGAATGGAATGGTTTATTTACAAAATTGACACGTATTTATACAAAATTATTTACATTCAAACATTACAAGTGTGAATATTTGTTGCAATATGATAACCAATCATAAGTTAGTATTCCAAGTTACGTCAATATTTGGTGGCGCATTTTGACGATGGTCCGCGCGGGGAGCGCGGGGCGAACTGAATACCGCGTGACGTGCTTGGCCGTCCCAATAAAACTAGCTAGCGCAAAAAGCCCATGGCCGAGGTTCGTCCCAACTGGGAGCCCCTTGCGCATTTGCCGAAAAGGCTGAGGGTTAATAGCCCTCGCCTCAAACTGTCCCGCTGTAAATTTAAAAGCTCACAGTTGCTAAAATTGTAGGTCCGGTCAAAAAAAAAAAAACACACACACACACAGCTTGCGGCGTGCGGCGAGTTTCCACATGTTTTGATGTGAAGTGTTCATCCACGAACTGATGAAGAGTGAAGACCGATGTGATGTGCTGCTTGAAGTGAAGAGTCGTGTGCTGTGCTATTCTTGTTTCTTGACAACGACGTGTGAGAAGCTCCGTACAGCACGTGCATGCTCGCCGACAACTCGCCGTTTCTTTGACAATGCGTCGCCATAAATAAAATGCTTGCATGATGTGTGTATTGTGTTTTTTTTTTTGGTATCCATAAAAGATTTCTTCTTAGAGCTGTTACTTGCTATCTTTAAAAGAGTTCTTCTTAGAGCTGGTACTTGTAACTGTTTCTAAAGGTTGTTCTATCAAGGTATTTTCTGCATGCGATGGTATGGTAAGGTAACTTTGTTTTGTACAGGTAATTAGGTAAGTACAAAGGTAATGGTGTAGCCAAAACTTTTGAAAGCGAAGATTGTAACCCTGTGGCATTGCTTAGCACTTTAATGACGCTTCTACGCTCCGTTTGTACAAGAATAATGATGCCATCGGCTGCAACTACCAATGACGATTTTTTACACATTCAAATTGAAGAGCATCTGAACCCTGCCCCATATTTAGGGTGTTTATTTGAAACGCAGACGAGCAAATCAGCATTGCCTGTTTAATGTATAAATGCTGTTAGAAAACGGTGCATTGATTTTAACATTAAACTAGTAAAAGAAATCCAGCAGAGGCTACCAAGTAACTTCACCATATTAAACAAAATGTCTCAGTTTAGTGTTGAAAATACACTTCGTCAAGTAAAAGACAACTCAATTACAGAACTAGCTTCAGAAATGGGCGTGGATGCTGAAACAATTGATAAAATTTTGCAGCAAAGGCAGACTATCAACTTTGTAAAATGGCAAAATACAAAAAATATTATTAGTTTTTGGGATGAGGTTTTTGAGTATAAAAATGCAGCTGGAATAAATAGATTCCAAGAACTAGCTGATTTCGCAATCTCCGTGATATCTCTACCTCACTCCAATGCTGCAGTAAAGAGAATTTTCAGTACTATGAACATCATCAAAATTAAGTTAAGAAACAGGATGAACATCAGCACTTTGAACAGCATTCATTTTATTAAAAACAGACTGAAAGTTATGAATGACCAATGCTTTACCTACGAACTCCCAGAAGAAGTAATTGGCTAGTAAACTTTTTCATAAAAATGTCTAATTCGTAAACCATTTCGAGGAATAGGCTTAGCGAACAGATTACATTAATCAGATCTTTAGATGAGCAAGTATTTTTTAAGAAAATCGCAGAAAACCCAAGGACTTTCATTTTTTAGCAAAGTTAACGTATGACGTAGCCGGAAAACTTCCGGCTATTCACATTTAATTTTTTAGGTTGGTAGCACAGGGTAGTGAGTAAATATTTTTTGTTTGGTAGCGCTAATTAGGCGCTTCACGTACTTGTCACCCATGTCAAATGTCATCGCTGTTCAAGTAAACATAACCCATAAAACCTAACTACATCTTCATTACATTCATTCATACATTATAATGAAGAATCGGTGTCCAATTATTAAAAATTCAGATGTCAACGGATGAAGAGACGGCAGTAAAGTCCATTATACAGGCCAATATGCAATAGATACGAGAAAAGGGGTAGGTACCTACATATTTGGCGATTGTAAACAAACGAGAAACCAACTCGCGGCTCGCGGTCCATTTTGACTTTGACATTTGACACTGACATACATATTTTTAATACCTTAGTAATTTTTGCTTTCTTGCAGTTCGAGATTGCCATTATAGCTGCGTGACGTCATCACTATAAAATCTTTAAAATTAAATAACAAAATAAATATAATTTTAAGATTTTTTTCGTTTAAATTGTATCTCCGAAATAGTCTATTCTATCAATAAAATTTATAAAATACACAATTTATTTTTTAGTTGACTAGCCAATTGCGGAAATACGAAAAAACAAAAAGTATTCCTTTTAACATTCTAAAGAAGGTGATGACTCTACTGCCATATTGCCGTCATCATCAACATCATCGGGAGTGGAAGATTTGACGGACGATATGGATGTGATTGGCGAAGAATTGTTCCTAATTCTTGGTGATTCTGTAGATTTTGAATTTAAAAATTGATTAAGTACCTAAATTTTAAATTTCTTACTACTAAGAGCTAAATACGTGTAGTTATTATGTTCATGCTAAAAGTTTTTACGAATAAATGAAACAATCACGATTTTTGTGTTTTTATTTTTTGTTTATGACCACATAATGAAAAATTGCGAAAATATTAAAAAAAAAAAATATTATGACGGAATAGGATCTAGGGAATTCTAAGGAATTTTTATTGTTCTAAATTCTCATAGCAAGATTTGTTTGTACTTCTAGTGACTTGTCCAAATTGAAGGTGGCAACACTGGTTGACTGTGGTGCAACCCATAGATGACTATTGTTGGTGCAACCTGGTGCAACTTTTTTTTTTAGTTTTGTTTCGTTCGACGTGTCGTGTGGTTGTGTTTATTGCTTTGTTGATGGCGTTGCACTTGTACCTACTAGCTGCAATTTTGAGTTCCCTCGACTCCTAGTTCCTACCCAAAACAGTAGGTAACTACCAAAAATAATCAACAGTAATTAAAGTGAGCCTCCCACATATTTATATTCTAATTACCGACACGACACGGGTCTAATTTCAAGTGAAATCTATTGTGTCCGCAGTGCATTGCGTTGCATTTTGGTTGCATTCATACGGAACTTTTCTACAAGAGGTAAGTTGTATTGTAATGACAAATAAATATGTTCTAAGAATAATATAGGAAATTCTCTGTAATATTAAACTTAAAAAACGATATAATAAATTCTGAAGTTGCTTATAATTATTTAAGTAAGTATTGATTTTCAAAATGTTTTTAAATGAGAAATTAGAGCAAAATGGTTGTTCATAGCATCTTCTTAACATTACACTGTTTTATACATACAAATGTAAATATTTAGCCATAGTAAAGCTATATCAGCTTAGAAGTAAGTCAAGTCAGTAAATAAAATATAAATTGGTATGCACCCAGCATGTATGTACAGTCATCAAAAGTGCATGCATAACCTGTAACAAATAATAAATTATTCATGTACCTACTTTTGCAGCTGACTGTACTCTTTATAAAATCACTAGCCGTTTCCAGCAGCTCCATCTGAGTCAAAAAGTAGCCTATGTTTGACTGAGTCCTTGAAAGCTAACAGACAGACAGACAGACTTTCTAATTTATAATATTAGTATATATGTACTTACATTATAAGAGATTATGTATTATAAAATAAAACAAATCTTCCAATAACAGTCATGGCTATGCTAGCATATCATACTGACAGCATTTTCCCCTCTGGATTGGTAAACTAAGAAGTGGCTTCTAAATAAACAACTCTGAAGATTTTAATGGAATCATTTTGCTAAACTCATCACTCGTTCCTTATGGTTGACCCCGGGTCTTCAACTATATTCATACCAAGTTTTATCAAAATCTGTCCAGCGGCTTGGCTGTGAAAGACTGACAGACTATCCCACATATTAGTATGGAAGTATGGATTAGCATAAATCTATAAATATTCTATTCCTATATTTTTTCTTTACACACTTTTGATTTGTTTCAGTACATAGTTATTTTATCTTCATCATTCTGTCTCTACTCAGTTTAATATCTATGTAATATAAATAGATACTATATCTGTACAATTTTCCCCATTAGGGATATCCACATTTTGTTGCCGAAGCCATAAATTTTTTTCTTAAAGATCCACCACCTCTACTTTTTACTTGTGAATTAAAAATTTAATGATAATTAAATAATTATTCGTTTTTTAAACCTCCTAAGAGGTTATTAGTATTAGAGGAGTCGAAGTTTTTATTAATATTAGAATTGCGGTCGCTAATATTATTTTGATTATTATTTCATTGTATATATGTAAGTAAATTATGTAAGTACCATAAGTAAGTTTATTATCATTCCAACTTTTTGTATTTATAGCTATATATTTTGAATACCCACATGACAATATCTGTTTAACCAAAAGGTTGACTGTTAGATAATGCTTTTAGCATTAAGTTCGCCTATTGTGTTATACAATTGTATTATGTACAATAAAGTTTAAATAAATATCCAGTGCGGTAATTCTTTCGGCGTTCTTGGCACCATGCCGCAAGGACAAATTTATGATTTTAATTAGTTTTTATTTTAAGGTTAATTTTTATAATTAGGTTTTAGTTTTAGTTTGGATTTATTTAATCACACAGAGTGAGTTAAACCCAAAGTAAGTTTGAGATTTGTTTTATGGAATACTAACACAACAATACTTTATTTATATAAATACATATACATCCAAGACCCAGGCCATTCTAAAAAACATCATTTTTCATCTTGGATCTGACTGGGGATCAAATGCGTGAAATAAAAAATAGATAATTAAATAAATATTTTTATCAACTTTTATGGCTATTTTTTAATTAAATCAAAGAGCCTGATTCACTGATTGCAAGTACTAAGTAGTTAGAAAAACCCTTTGACCTTTGTGTTAGTTGCTCAACTTACTTGTGCAACTAAAAACTCTATAAGAGGTTACATGCTAATTCAGGCATAATTCTGGACTGACGGAACGGTCCAGAGTTACGAAAATCAAATATTCGTTGTGAACCACGCCAGAATGATGCCAGAATAAACAACACAAAGCGCATTTCATTATCCCATAATTCACGGGGTTGAAAGCCGAGGGAGGGGACGAGCGATCAAGAACACGTGTACCCCGCCCGCTTAGGCCTTCCCACCTGACCGCCATCCAGTGTGACCACTTGTGAAACAGAAATCTGCCAATTAGCAGGAATTAATCTGCTATAAGTATACATAATTTTTTAATTTATTGAAAATTAATGAAATTAGATAAAAAGACGTATGTTTTTGGACAAACTGGAAACGTGACCGGGATACATGCACAGATGAAAAATATTTTTTTCAAGATGAAAAAGAGTTTTTTTGCTAAGCTGAGGATGCAACCGGGAAATGCGCTTAGATGAATAGACGTACGTTTTTTGACAAGTTGACTTCGACTTGGGAACACTCTTAGATGAAGACGCACATTTTTTTGACAAACCGATGACGCAACCGGAAAACACGCTTTGATCAAGAAGACGCACGTTTTTTAACAAGCTAAGATGAAAAAGAGATTTTTGACAAGCTGAGGATGCAACCGGGAAACGCGCTTAGATGAAAAAGTTTGACAAGCTGAGGATGAAACCGAGAAACATGCTAAGACGATAAAGAGTTTTATGACAAACTGACGACGCAACCGGGAAACACGCTAAAATGTAAGAATTTTTTGACAAGCTGAGGATGAAACCGGAAAACACGCTAAGATGAAAAAGACTATGTTTATTTGTAAAGCTGTATTTATAGTTTGAGCCTAAATATGCCAAATCTGCCTGTTGTGTTCATTATGTATTTTATTGTAGACCGAATCAGTCGCTCAATAAACTTGCTAAGACACTAACGTCTTCTCTGATTTCAAAATCTACAGTCCACAAAATTGAGCTTTATTACATACATAAAAGTGGTCATAATCGAGCCGCATCGTATTTTTACCTACGAGACCGGCCGGCCGTCGTCGTCGGGTCCGAGCGATAAGGAAGTACTTGCAGTGAATAGAAACATCTGTTACTAAGTGCAAATGAGTGAATAACAAGTGGCATTTTATTGACGATTACGGAACATTATTACGAAGTTTTTTGGTGAATTATCTAAGGAATTTCGATATCTACGTACGTACATTGCACCTCCATACTTTAAACAATGTCTACAACAAGTGAACAACAAGAATTAATTAACGCCCTCGAAGATACATTCCTGTTATTGCAAAAAACACAAGTTAACTTAAAGAAATGCCCGAAGCAACGGTTAACTAAGGGTTACATAGAATCAAAGATACAATGTGTTGAGGATTATTGGAGGACGTATGTGCTTACACACCAAAACTTAGCCAAATGTACACCGAAGGGAAAACGCAATGACTTTGCACATTTCGAGAATGAAGAATACTTCGTGGCCGAAGAACTATACACTAACTTGAAAGGTGACTTGAAGGATATGCTGTGTGTACTAACTGAGCGGCGGTCAAACAGCCCGTGTGGAAATATATCACAACTTGACGGGTCACTTTCAGGAAATGGTCAAAATAGTACCGTACATTTGCCTCGAATACAATTACCAAAATTCACAGGCAGTTATGAAACATGGCCTGCTTTCAAGGATTTGTTTTCTTCTTTGGTGCATGAAAACGCAGCACTTACCGATGTACAGAGACTTCATTATCTAAAAATAAGTGTAACTGGCGAAGCAGAGTCGTTGTTAAAACACATACAAGTCACATCCAGCAATTACGCATCAGCCTGGCAAATATTGAAAACACGATATGGCAACAAAAGATTAATTTTAAATTCCATTATGAAAAAATTATTCAATCAAAGAAAAATGACTTTTCAATCAGCTGTTCAATTAAAAGGGTTATTGGACACTACCACCGAGTGCCTCAATAATTTAGAAAATTTGGCTATCGATATTGCCTCTTGGGATCTTATAATTATACATCTGCTCGTCCAGAAGTTAGACCCAGAGACTCATAAAAATTGGGAGGAACATGCCTATCGAGAAGAAAAAGAAGCTCTGCCGACCTGGGGAGAATTTAAAAAATTCATGGAATCCAAGTTTCGCACACTTGAATTGGTTAATGCCAACACAACCAACAACACCAAAGAAGTCAAGGTTAAAGAACGCTCACTTCATGTTATTACACCGATTACTGAGAAGACAGTTAGGACATGTATTATGTGCAAGGAAGACCACACATTATGCCATTGCAAAGATTTCGTCAAACTGGAACCCAAGCAACGAAGTGAATTTGTCAAAAACAAACAATTATGTTATAATTGCCTTGTGCCAGGCCATTCTGTATCGAGATGTAGACTACCAGTGTCCTGTCGCATTTGTCATCGACGTCACCATTCTCTGCTACATGAAACAAGAGAGACAGAGCCAGCGGCCACACCCAGTTCCTCTCAAGCACAACCGTTGGTATCACAATATGTAGCCGAAGAAGAAAAAGAAGTTCAAGTTAACACAATGGTTACGTCTCGCCTCACAGATGGAAATGGATTTGCATTGCTAGCAACGGCCATAGTAGAAGCAACCAATGAAAATGGTCAGCTGATCCTGCTACGCGCGCTTATTGATCCGGGTTCAGAAGCAAGCTTCATAAGCGAAAAAGCGGCTTAACTTTTAAAACTACAGAAACACTCAATGAAGGGCACTATCATTGGAGTAGGTACGACAAAAACTGAAATAAAACATGTGGTGCAGCTCCAGATACATTCACGATGTGATAGAAACTTCAGTCTACAAATCCAAGTATACGTCATGCCGAAACAACTTACCACAAAGCTACCTACAAAAACAATCACCAATCAATCATGGCCTCACGTACAGGGACTTAAGTTAGCTGATCCAAACTATTTTACACCGGGTTCCATTGATCTGCTATTGGGGGTCAAAGAATACGCACAGATAGTACAACAAGAACTTATCAAGGGTCCACCAGGCACACCATGTGCTCAGAAAACTAATCTAGGCTGGATTCTTTTTGGCAACATTAAACAAATGGTACCTGAACACACATATCTCACAGTCATGCATCATCAAGTCGATGTAGATGAAGTATTCAAACCGATTTGGGAAATAGAAACTGATAATAAAAGAAAACATACAAAAGAAGAGAAGATATGTGAAGATATATACAAAAGAACTACAACTAGAAATACAGATGGTCGATATATCGTTACGTTGCCGTTCAGGACACGAAACCTTCAATCACCTAACGGCAACTTAAAAGAGATCGCTAAACAACGATTCATGCAGCTAGAGAGAAGATTTCGTAAATCACCAAGCCTGAAAAAAGAATACAGTAAAGTTATTTATGATTACATACAACAACAACACATAGAAAAGATACCTGAAAAGGAAAGAGATGTAAAAAAAGGTGTATACTTACCGCATCACGCTGTAGTTCGCGAAGACAAAGAATCATCCCGCACGCGCATTGTCTTCGACGCGTCCTGTAAAGGTTCCAATAACATTTCATTAAATCAAGAACTGCTAGTTGGCCCGCAAATACAAGATGATTTGAGAAATTTGCTTATGAGATGGCGCGCCAAGAAAGTCTGCTTTGTAGCTGATATTACACAGATGTATAGACAAATACTTGTTACCAAAAGCGACGCAGACTTCCAGAGAATCTTATGGAGAGATGATGAACATGATGACCTGCAAGAATACCGACTGCTAAGAGTGACGTTTGGTACAGCTCCTGCACCCTACCTTGCTGTTCGAACCCTTCATCAAGTGGCAGATGATGAGGGAGAAGGCAAACCACAAGCTGTACAAGCTATCAAATGTAATTTCTACATGGACGATTATTTGGATGGCGCTGATACTATTGAAGAAGCGAGATCATTAGCTGAAGACGTAACAATGATTCTACAAAAGGGAGGATTCAAGCTAGCTAAGTGGTCTTCAAACAATCTAGAATTCATTAAGTCCATCCCAGAAAATAAGAGATCAGTCAACGCACAGGTAGATATCAATCTTGATAGCACTATCAAAGCACTTGGTATTGTCTGGAAACTGAAAACAGATTGGTTCCGCCACTTCTACATAGGTGGCGATTAAATTTGATGAATGTTTTATAACATTTATTTCGCGCTCGTTGATTTCACATTGATGGTAAGGACAGGTAACTGCTTGACCGTATGTGGATCCTTTTGAGGCGCTTAAATCTGGTTGGTTTGCGCCGACGCAGCGAGCGAGTAGTTGGCCAGTAACACCGCTAATGGAAGGACGTTTTGTCGTCCATCTCTCGGCCGGGACACGCGCTTGACGTCGAGCTGTCGACAGCCATTTTTGTAGGGGAGCTTCTGATTTGCCAAGTAAGTGCCTACCTTGCTTATTGTGGTATTAACGACGCAGTTTAATTATTTTCATATAGTTTTGAACCAGTGCCTTGCCTCCAAGCGCCTATGCTTAGAACCCGTGGCTGGGTTATTTTTCGAAGGCTTAAGCTCGGGCGCTTCCACAGATACTTTTCAATACAATTTAAACTTATCAGAAGATTTTCAAAATGTAACTAAACGAACGATTTTATCAGATATACAGAAACTCTTTGATCCACTTGGATGGATTGCGCCAAGTACTGTTTTAGCAAAAATTCTAATACAGAATCTTTGGATGGAAAGGATAAATTGGGACGAAAGAATTAATGATACACTACAGAAAAAATGGAAACAGATAAAATCTGACTTTGGCAACGTTAAGAACATACACATAGACAGATGGTTGGGTACATCAAAGACAAACACAGATAAAATTCAACTACATGGATTCAGTGATGCTTCGATGCGTGCATATGCAGCTGTAGCTTATATCAGGATTGAAACCGCAGATCATGAGATAGAAACAAAAATCATTGCAGCTAGAACCAGAGTAGCGCCACTAAAAACAATATCTCTGCCGCGTCTTGAACTGAACGGCGCATTACTTCTTTCAAAACTAATGAAACAAGTGGGACAAGCAATGAATATACCTACCTCAAGAATGTATACATGGACAGATTCCTCTATTGTCATCGCCTGGTTAAGTGGTGAACCTAACAGGTGGAAAACCTTTGTCGCTAACCGCGTCGTAGAAATTGTAGATAACCTGAATAACAACCATTGGTATCACGTCGACTCAAAGGACAATCCTGCTGATTTGGCTTCACGAGGAATGCTGCTTTCTGAACTTACCGACTGTGACTTGTGGTGGAAGGGACCTCATTGGCTATCTGAAAAAGAAATTAAAATGAGCAAAGAAGAAGTAACAACTGATCTGGAAAGAAAAACAACAAAAATAAATACTTACCTTAATACAGAACATGAAGAACCTGAAACAAATATTAATTCAAAATTTGATAACTTTAATACTTTAACAGAATTACTCAAAACTATAATTTATTGCAAGAGATTTTTATATTATAAGAAGAACCCTAATATTAATGAAGCTATAACTACACTAGAACTGAAAGATTCCTTAACAATTTGCATAAAAATGGTTCAACTCGAAGACTACTATGAAGAAATTGAGAGGCTTGCTGCAAATAAACAAAAGAGTCCATTGCGATTCCTTAACCCTTATTTAGATCATAAACAATTACTCAGGGTAGGCGGCCGCCTCAAACACTCCAAATTATCTGAAGAGAGAAAACATCCAATTATTTTGAGTAACAAGAATAAATTGACACCCTTGATCGTAGCTGACGCACATGCCAGAACATTACATGGAGGAGTGCAATTAATGTTATGCTATTTGCAATCAAAATATTGGATCTTTAAGGCTAAAGCATTATGTAAGAAGTATATCCACAATTGTTTCATTTGCGCCAAGATGAATGCTACAGCAAAATCACAAATTATGGGAAACTTACCAGAAGTTAGAGTCACTCCGGCCAGACCATTCTTGCATAGTGGTGTGGATTTCGCAGGGCCTTATCAAATTTTAATGTCTAAGGGTCGTGGGAACAAAACAGTTAAGGCTTATATCGCAATCTTCATCTGCATGTCCACGAAAGCGATTCATATTGAGCTGGTTGGAGATCTCAGCTCAGAGGCATTTATTGGAGCATTTAGACGATTCGTGGCTAGAAGGGGTAAATGCAGCGATATTTGGAGCGACCAAGGTCGAAATTTTATAGGCGCTAATAAGGAACTACATGAAGCCTGGACAGAAGCGAAATTACAATTTAATGGGAAAATAGCAGAGACCTTAGCTACAGATGGAACGCAGTGGCACCTGATTCCTGCTTATAGCCCCTCGTATGGAGGATTATGGGAATCGGGCGTGAAATCCATAAAGCATCACCTAAAACGTATTCTGACCTGTCATTTGACATTTGAGGAGATGACGACGATTCTCTGTCAGATCGAAGCCTGTTTAAACTCAAGACCTCTGTGCCCAAAGGATGACAACGATCCAGATCATACGAACGCATTAACTCCAGGACATTTCCTGATAGGAGACTCACCCATTGTTGTACCATCACCGGATTTAACGAACACAAAAGTATCAGCTTTGTCTCGTTGGCAGCACACTCAAAAACTCTTGAATGATTTTTGGAGACGATGGCAAAATGAGTACTTGAGTAGACTACAACAACGTCCCAAGTGGCTTAAGAAAGAGGAAGAATTTAAGATTGGCGATATAGTACTGATTAAAACAGAGAACTTACCACCTGGAAAATGGTGCTTGGGACGTATCGTTGACAAACATCCCGGATCTGACGGTTTTACAAGAGTATATAGTGTAAAAAGTGGTAGTGCAGTGACTAAGAGAACTGTAACTAAATTATGTCCATTACCTATAGATTATTCATAAACTTCATTAGCCCCATTAACATTTTGCATGCTGTTAGTAATCATATTTTTAACTTAATTTATTCAGAACATAAACCTTTCAAATTATTCTTGAGCATGTTAAGAGCATATAGTTTTTTAAACATGTAACGTAATATATTTTGTTGAGTAACTTGTGTCACTGATTGTTTTTAACAATTTTACTTTACATGCCGAGAATATCAACTATTTTCATTCATTTGCAATGATTTGTTTAATGATAAACTGATACATTTTGCATTATATTGTAAAAAGTACTGGAGTCCTTTTTGGTAGGCGGCATGTTGTGTTCATTATGTATTTTATTGTAGATCGAATCAGTCGCTCAATAAACTTGCTAAGACACTAACGTCTTCTCTGATTTCAAAATCTACAGTCCACAAAATTGAGCTTTATTACATACACTGCCTAAATAGCAGGAATCCACAAATGGTCATACTGGTATTTTAGGTACTTTGTGCCATGGCCCCTCCCGCTCAATCTTCACTCCCGCGAATGATGGCAGTTTCATTCTGCCGTTATTCAAGGAGATGAGGGCTGAGCGCGGGGGTCACAGTGCTGCAGCACCTAAGTTTAAGTTTTTCACCCCATCATTCCGTGAATGTGATCCAGTATTTTTATCTGTCATTCTGGTGTAATTCTGAGCAAAACTGAACTGTCATTTCAGAATTACGCCAGAATTAGCATGTAACCTCTGCATAAGACTCACAGCTAAACAGGTGAATTCATTTGCACTTAAAAATAACTTCTTTCAATTTATATTTTTATATTCTAAATATATAAATATGCTGATTTAAATAAAGAACCCTCTTTCCACTTGAATCCACCCTTATGATCCACCAGTGAATCCATTATTTAAGTAAATGCTGTAGAGAACAATATTAAAAACTAAAAACTTAAATTAAAAACTTACTTTATTTTCAGTTTATGGTAAATGATTTTTTTTTAATATGTTTTAGTGTATTATTAAAAAAAAATGATTATTTCTTTATCAGGTGTCGTTGCAACCAAGATGGGCGTCTTTAAAACCATGGCCTCAATGGCTGTCAACCCCGGCAGGGTCGGATTGAGGAGTATCAAAAATGTAAGTCTTTTTTTTTTAATTTGATCTTTTCCCTACTGTCCGACTAATTTTTATTGAAATATTTTTTTTAAAAATCTATATTGTATTACCTACATCATGGCCACTTGGGCATTTCAAAGCCGCAAAAGGAGGGTTGTACTATCAGATTTTCAAGTGTCAGGTCGACGAGAATTTAGTACAGCCAGATAAAAATTAAAAAAAATTTCAAGATACACGATATGGTTTTTACGTATTCCTAACAAAATAAATTAAATTTTAAATACAGAAACTAGAAAACAAAAGGTTGACATCAAGTCGACTTTTGGCCCGTTTTGCACTACTGCAGCATATGTGCAAATTTTAATGGTTATTGTGATGTCATGTGTTTTAAGTAATTTTTTGTTAAAATGTTAATCGCCGTAAATGATTTTATGTTTAAAATGCAGTTGTTTAAAACTATCTATCTACTTAAATAATTTTTGATGTCAGACCAGCTTGTCAGATAATTTCTTTTTCTATCTATTTCATCCGCACTAACAGTTGGGTGATGATTTACTTTGATGACTGTACCACAGAATAGTTATTATGCCAGACTGTACCAGTCTGTAAAAGAGGTTAGGGAGGTTAGACGGCAGTCGCTCCATTGTAATAATACAACATACAGCGTGCCTTAGACTCCAAAGCGTAAGCTGACGACGCAACTAGGAATACACGCTAGGATGATGATGTACCAGACTGTACGCACGTCAATGAGACGTGAATTGGCTGTGTTGTATGTTGTATATGTGTGTGCATTCGGCAACTATCACGACCCGAGCACGTGGTTGCGTGCGAATCGCTGAGTGATACACGAATCCTATCTTGATCAGACATACAAATGCAATGTGGAAAAATAAAAAATTAATTTAGATACACGTTCCGAATTACTGCTGAACGAAATGGAATATTTGTTTTATGTCGCACTTCTGAAAATATCCTCTCCTCTTCGTTTCCACACATTTTTGTCACCCGTTGCAGCTTTCCAGTCCGTATCAAAATCTTCCATAATATCATTTGTCCATTAAAAAAACGCTGGAAAATTCTTTCATCATTATTTATTTCACTTGTCCTGCCCACTGTTAAGTCCGCCTACTGGTAGAAAATGAAATGTCAGGATATAAATTGCAGTCGGCAGTATTTCTCCGGTATAACTGCAGCCTAAAACAGATAACCTCGGAACATATTCGTAGATAATAACACAAAAAATTGCACCCCTTAAATAAAAAATCTGACTCTGTTGGCCACTGATATCGACTACACCACTGCTATTCATCTTAGCGTCTATCCGGTTATATCCTCAGCTGGTTGCTTCCGTGCTCAGGGTCCGCGTAATACCAAGCATGTTAGCCACTTATGCAATGCAGTGGCTTGTTCCTTTGTTTCAAAATTTATTACGTGGGGCGCACTATAAGTTTCCGGAATGAATATGAAAAAATACTATTAAAGGTACAAAATTAATTTATTGTTTTTCAAAATAATCTCCCTTGGCGTCTATGCACTTTTTCATTCGATGAAACCAGTTTTGAAAACTTTTGTGCCACTCCTCTGTGGTGACCTCTGAAACGTGTTTTTCATACTCCTCGACAGCCTCTTCTGGTGATGAAAATCGTTGACCGCGTAATTGGTTCTTAATTTTTGGGAACAGAAAAAAGTCACAAGGTGCCAGGTCGGGACTGTATGCAGGATGACTCATGAGTTCTACATTTTTCGCCTTCAAAAAGTCGTTTGTCTGGCTGGCCGTGTGAGAACTAGCATTGTCGTGGTGCAGGATGATACGGCGTTTACGGTTATTTTTACGGAGTTCGTCAATAACTTCCCGCAAACAAATGGTCGTGTACCAGCCACTATTCACTGTACGACGATTCTCTAAAGCAACAGTAGCCACGTGTCCAGTTTTATTAAAAAAAGAAGCAATCATCCGCTTAGATGCACTTTTCACGCGCGCCACTTTGGTTGGTTTCGGCTCATCTTGAAAGACCCATACGCTCGATTGCTGCTTTGTTTTGGGATCGTAGCAATAAATCCATGTTTCGTCACCTGTTACTATGTCCCACACCAAATTTGACGAACCTTCGTTGAATCTGGTAAGCATGGCACTGCACCAAGTGACGCGGTCCGTTTTTTGAGCCTCGGTCAAGTTGTGTGGGATCCACCGCGAGCACAGCTTTCTCACACCCAAATGTTTGTGTAGGATTAATTGTATTTGACTCATGCCTTATTCTAAGGATGCGCGAATTTCATGGTAGGTCACATGCCTGTCTGTTTCAATCATACGGCGCACAGCATTGATGTTTTTGTTGGTCACAGCGGTGGACGGCCGACCATCGCGAGATTCGTCACTGAGATTGATACGACCACGCTTGAATTCTGCAAACCAGCTATAAACAGTTGTCTTGCATGGTGCTTCATTGCCAAAAGCTGTTTCAAGCCGAGCGATGCTCTGTTGAGCTGTCAAATTACACTTAAAATCGTCGAAAATCATACTACAAAAATTTTCCCGAGTTAAATCCATGTTGATGCAGACACACAATTTTTTAAATGGCGCCACAAGGTAAAAACAAAAGACAGTCAGATGAAACAAACTGCATTCTACAGCCAAAGAGTTCTATTTTCAAATGTTGCAATAAATTTTTAAATATTGTTTATGTAAGTGGCCAGTTCCGGAAACTTACAGTGCGCCCTATGTATATCAATACTTTCGATACCCTAGAAAAAGCGATAAATCGATTGTCCGGCAACAATACCTTACGGGGTACCAGCTACCCAAAGGCCATATTTAGAATGTTGGTGGGCGTAAAGTGGAAATGGGATCATAATAGTGATAGGTTGCTAGTCGCATCGCCTACTGATAGGTATGGTTCTTCGATTTTCGAAGAGAAGCTGCTAGTACATTCCACGTATTTACTTTTCTAAATAAGATGCTACAGACAGACAAAACAAGTCAAAATTTTAATATATATATATATAGTTATATTATTTTCGTGAGTAATTTATGTCCATATTTCGAAATTATACAATACTTACTGATTGTATGTAATACCAGTTTCTTTCTTATTACTTTTAGTATTATTCTTACACAGACTACGCAAACTGCACATTTTGCTTCTGCTTTTACTTTAAATTTAAAATTTATCTAGACATCCAACTCACTCATCGGTTGCGCCGTGACTGACGCGGGTATGCCCCAAGTACGCCGAATTCGGCGTAGTTTTAGTTGCCGCATTTTTTTTAGTATGCCGACGGTATTTAGACGAGCGCGCGAGACCAATTACGAGTATTAATCCAAAGCAATATGCATGCATATTGCGGCGGCGTATGATACGGCGTCACTAATGCCAATGCAAACATCTATGTTACTCTAGCCTTATAGTTCTAGAATTGACCACTCTAAACTCTATCCATACCAAGATGCCTTGTAATGAAACATTTTCATCCGACAACAGGAGAGAGGGGTTATTTTTTTTTCGACACTGTAAAAGTGTCATTAGATCGCTTTGTAGGCTAGGGTACACCTTACTTCGTATTACCGAATTCATAAACTGCCCCAATGCTTGATTATTAGTGCACAAATGACATAAATTCATGCTAGTACTTTTTTTTTCAAATAAATAATGGACTCGTCCACGAGCCCAACGCAGGCAAAGCCGCGGAAGGAAGATAGGTTAGAAATTTATTAATTAACTTAAGGCGGTATTGTTTTACATTTTTAACAGAAACTCGTTGTAATTAAAATGTATTTATTATCGGTTAAGGTTAAAATTGTAACCCGTAGTGATAGAGGTATACATGGTATTTAAATTATTGTTTATTTGAAATTTGTTGTTCTTGGTATTTTCAAATAATTTCTTCGATTTACTACGCTCCTCTATCTTCTTCCAATTTCTAAAGTCCATCTTCCTAAACACTTTCTCTACTCAGTTCTTCCATCTCTTAAACTACCTCTTGTTTTCTGCTGCGTCACCGTCCTTTTCTACATTACTTTGGGAGCCGTGCCATACGGCATATACGCTCTGTATGCCTCATCCATCTAAATAAAAGTACTTATCTCTTTATTAAATTTCATCATCATGATGATTTTCTTTGACACCAGGGAGTACGGGGTCGATTGACCGTGTAACCCACGCGATATGAATAATAATGAAATTATGTTTTAAAACCTTAAAAGCTTTGGCGCTCAGAGTATTGGTTTAATTGATTAAAATATGGTATGATGTGAAAACTAAACGTAACTTCCGATAGAGAAAGTTAACAAAATCATAGAAAATTATATTAGTACGTGCTTTAAATTTTTTTGGAAGAAAGAAATTGTTACCTATTTATAATGGAAATAGTAAAAATATTGACCATGCATAATTCATTCCACTCCTGCGCATTATCGCTCGTTAACGGCGCTTGCAAGCTAAAATAGACTTTAATTGAGGGCCATAACTGCTAGACCAGCTTGCCAATTATTAATGATTGTTCCTTGTTGCACAATTGCATCGGATAATAAACTCAATGTCAAGATAATAATTCATAATTTTGAATGGGCTGATGGGAAATAATGAACTTTGCACTCATGAAGAATGGCCACAAAGAAATAATAACGGCAAAGCAAGGAGTTCGAAGGTATCATAGGATTTTCCCTGGGCCTTCGATAATATATTATTGTTCAATCAATCAATCATTTATTTGTTAAACATAGATACATAATGTTGTTATTAAATGTTGTCCTCTTTACAGTCAGTAGCACTATGTCTTATCCTACTCATTCATATTCACTGCGCATCTATACATTTCCATATTCGTTCGGTTTGAATGAAATATAGCGGAAATATCATGCCTGCATCAATAGGCTTACACAGATAGACATTTAAAAAATGGGAAAACTAATCATGTCCTCTGAAGCAACTATTTGAGGATGTATTTTAGGATGAAGAAGGGAGAGGGCACTGCCCAACTACGACCTGCTCAACTATATTTGACAAGTCTAGCAGAGTCTCGCCGTTAGTATCATGGCATGCAGGTTATCTGGTGCTTACTATCATCTCTTAATTCTATCCAAATGCGATTGAGTAAACGAGATGTCACCTTACCGTATAGCGCCATCTCTCTTTCTCACTGGCATTCGGATGGAAATGAAAGATGATAGTTAGCTCCCTGTTCGTGTTGGCATTGTGTTGGAAAAAATGCACGTTCATAAGACTAGTTCCTCAATTGTTGAAAGAAGCAAAAAGTGTGTTAGTGGCCGTGACCGTGGCTGGCATTGAAGCCGGTCAGTCGTCTGCATAGCTATCTAATTTTATAGGGTCAGTGACTGATACCAAAAACATAACTATCCGTTTGGTATCCTGCTTGAGGATAGACTACCCTTTATTGGTATTTAGAATTTCTAGCGATTCAACTGATGTGAAGTTCAGATGTAACTCTGTCTAGGACTCTGACCATATAGAGCTTGCTTCCTTATTAAAAGCCCCTTGAAAGGAACCTATTCCCATAGATTATATAAATGCGAGCAATATACTACGACCTCTGGCGAATTCCACCAACGACAGCATAGCTAAGGGGCGTAGCGTCAATAATTTAGTCTGCAGGTAAGAGGATGCCAAATATTTTTAAATATTTCTCATTTTAAATATTAGTATTTTTAAATATAATTCGACTGTCGAACATTTTCTTTCCTTCCAAAGCAGAGAAGCTCTTAGAAACCACAGAGGCGACCAATCCCAAGTTTCGGCCGCGCCCTGGGTTGCTTAACGTTACAAAGCTTGCCGTAGTAGAGCTTCTTCACAGAGGTGATTGTGAAACTAAATGCCATACCACATGGTTCACTTGCCTTAGTACCACGTGATTTCAATAGCAAATACTGCATATGTAGGTCATACTATACTTACACGATGTTTACTTGGCCGTTGGTCGTGCATCTAATGACATGATATATCACAGTGTTTCTATGACTCTTAGTTATCTTACAATTTTCCGCATTACATCCTCAGCTACTGAAATTTTACAGTCGTTTCATTGTAATGCTTTTGTTTGTACCTGTTTCCGCGGCGCTACGACAAGCGCGCGAGACCAATTTCATTTTATTTTATTTTATTTTATTTATTCAAGGTACACCTACAGGTTACATGTTCACATTATCTTACATATTCCAAATAGGTACTTTATCTAGCATGCAACCCAATTAAAGGTGAACACAACATTTTCCAAAAAAAATAATAATCCAAAAGTACTAAACTAACAATAGAAGAAAAGTGGGCAAATAAGTGATAAGGTATTGCGATGTTATTGTTGATTAAAGCTCACAATACAAAGAGGAACGTTAAACATGTAAAATAAAGCAGTATAACAATTATTGTGTAAATGACTGAAGTATCTTACTTTTGAATGTCGAGAGAGAATCGTGGTGGATATCTACGTCACACTTTTCGTTTACTTTGTTATAGCTTGTAAGCATTCAATTATTATTCTAAGCTCTTGACATAGCACTCTGCTGCCAGTTTCTATCGAAAAATATTATTTTTGAAAAGTTTGACTTACGCAAAATGGGTGAGTTGAATAATTTTTGTTTCGATATCGAATAATTTTCGTTCGACATCAAAGGATTTTTGTTCGTTATCGAACGATTTTCATTTGACAATAATGTCGTACATTTCAAAAATAGGCCCCCAAGCGACAGCCGGCTGCCGTGGATTTTGCATAAAATTCCGGTGGCTGTAGTATTAAACCGGAATCTAATTTACTTAGAGGTATTGGTGATGTCGTACGATAGTTACAAGATCAAGCGAAAGGTTAACCCGGTTTATATTTAGCTACACATGCAGACGTGCTAGTTTTCGGCAACGATTACGTGCTCGGTTACGTAGGAGTTTCAAATACGGCCTAATTCGAGTCGGGCCTGCAGTTAAAACTATCATCGTACATACATACACACATACCATCACGCCTTTTTCCCGCAGGGGTAGGCAGAGACTACGGATTTCAAACTATCATCGTATCAAATTATAATTATCTGGGTGCCGATTCTTGAGAGATAAAGTCGAAAAAGAACAGCCATTTTTTTAACTTACTATTAAAAATTATGTAAGCCACTTTTCTTTGTCATATCTCGAATTCTACATTTTCTGTAATGGCGCGAGCCCCTGGGTACATAGCATTATTATTAAAGCTAGATACATTACAGACTAGCCAAGCCACAGTGTCCGTGACGCTGGCTACAATTAGATAATAGTCTAACAGTTTAGACGTTTAGAACTCACATGTTGCTGCTAGAGATGGGCATCGAGAAGAAATTCAAAAGGGGAAAAATGAGATGCAAGGGGAAAAATAATGACTTCCCATTTATTCCCGGGAATTTTTAAAATATCTGGGAATAAATGGGAAAATTTTCTGAAAGGCGCCCATCTCTAGTTGCTGCTAATATAAATCAACAGGTATTTTATTTTAGGGTTCACAAAGTGTCAAATCTAAATCTTGCTATACGTCAAAAGGATGCAACGGAAGGCTGCCATATCCTGAATAGGGAGATATGTCTACCTATAAAGAATCATAGTTAGATACATCTTGAGAGAAACCGACTTCCAATTGGTGGTAGTTAAAGAATATCATGATTGTATTTGTCTGGTTTCCCTACAACCAGGACCGCGAAATGTAGGATCTCGATTAAAGCGTACATTGGGATCTGAAGCGCAAAATAAAAAAATCAACTGGAAAGGCACTCTTGGAGGAAGAAAAAGGACTTCTTAGCAGTGACGTGCATAGAGAATTTTCATAAGGTAGGCACAAAAAATAAAAGGAATCTTTACTTATAAGTACATTCAATAATTAGTCCTCTCGTCTATAATTTTGGAAATTTTTAATAATACTTTAAAATGAAAAGTGATCCATGTTGTAAGGCGATCAATCGATTTTAGTATCCTGGTGTCAGTCATTCGGATCTGCTTCTCGGCCTCGTGTCGGCTTTTGATGATTCCCACTACTTAAAATTATACGCCATATTACACATTCACAATTTATACAGTAATACTTTCATTTAAATTATTTAAAATAACGCATTGATTGCATTTCAACCAATTCACTAATTTAGCCGTTTGTAAACAATACCCTGTCGCGCAATAATGGTCAAAACCACACGCCGTTCGAAACTAAGTGGGAGGTGGGAGCGAGAGAGTTAATATTTTTATTTCATCTTGTGACGTCACCCTAGAGGCAGTGACTTCTGATTTTGCATTTTGTATGAACTTATGCATTGCATGAAAAAATATGTATTATTACAACTAGCACAGGTTAGGCAATGTCATAGATTAATAATTGGTCTCCGCGGCGCTACGACTAGATACCGCGCTGTGAAGAAAAATCAGTTTCCAGAATGCGGCCACTTAATACGTGTGTGTAAAACAATGTGCAAAGACGCACACTAGCGTCGTTTATGGTGTTGCCAGCTACTTGACTGGTGCCCGGCCAATGGGAAAATTATTAATAAAAAGTAGCTCAGAAAATCCTTTAAAATGAAATTAAAATAAAACTGGCCAAGTGTGAGTCGGCTCGCGTGGAGAGGGTTCCGTACTATTTTTTATTTTTCTCTATTTGGACCTCCTAAACAAATTTAAAATTATCTCATATGTTTTCCTGTAATTTATGCATGGAAATTTTGGAATCGATAGTTTCGGAGATAAGGTAGGGGAAATGGTTAATTTTTGTCTACTTTATTTTATAATTCTAATATAGAATCCTAAAATTGCAAAAAAACTTTCATTTGATTTATTATTACACAGTACAGTATGTTAAACGTTACTTTAATTTTCTATTTAGCTTGGAGCTAATTGATTACTGACCTCTTTTTAGTTGTAACCCGGATTTAAATACAGATAAATAAATAGACATACACATCCTACTAATATTATAAACGCAAAAGTTTGTAAGTATGGATACTCTTTCACAACTAAACAGCTGAATTGATTTTCATGAAATTTGGTACGGATATAGTTCAAGACCCGGAGTCAAACGTAGGCTACCTTTTGTCGCAGGCCGAGCTGCGGGAAACAGCTAGTACATACATATTATCATGGCCTTTTTCCATACAGTAGTGTTGCCGGAAAATCGATTACACGAACACATCGAATAATAATCGATTCTTTGATAGTTGAAAATATAATCTAAGGTATCGATAGTGATCATATATCGATAGTAACGATATTGATACTATCGATAATATATTTCTGTAAGTACAATATTTTTTTCTGTACGAGTTGAATGACGATGATTTGTGTTATGCCCGCTGTACATCCCGCCGCCGAGTTCCGATATATCTGTATAGTACCGGTGCCTGAAATGCTTGGTATTATTGTTAATCCATTAATCGATTATTTTTCATGAATTCTCAAAAATCAATACTACAGATTAGATTATATCGATACTATAGATACATAATCGATTAATAACTATTGATTTAAACGATTACCTATGTTGATTAAATCGATATAGTTTATATCGACCCATTTCAATAATCGACTAATTGTTTGATATTGCAACGTAACCGTAAATTTACGATTAATTGTCAAAAATCGATTAAATTAATTATATCAATACTTTCGATATCCTAGATTATGAAAAAACACATTTAAGCACTCTGCTATACCCAAAGGTTGACTGTTAGATAATGCTTTTAGCATTAAGTCCACCTATTGTGCTTTACAAATTGTAATTTGTACAATGAAGGTTAAATAAATAAATTAAAATAAAAAAAAAAAACCCAAATTCGATTAATCGATTATCCGGCAACAATACCCTACGGGGTACCAACTACCCAAAGGCCATATTTAGAATGTTGGTGGGCGTAAAGTGGAAATGGAATCAAAATAGTGATAGGTTGCTAGTCGCATCGCCTACTGATAGGTATGGTTCTTCGATTTTCGCCCACTTCCTCGGCCGGCTTATATGGTCTGCGCGGAAAGAGAAGCAGCTAGTACACTCCATGTATTTATTTTTCTCCCAGACCAGCATTAAAGAAATAAGATGTTAAAGACAGACAAAATTGTCAGAAAAAGTCAAAATTACAACATCCCTCTTTTGGGGTCGGGAGTTAAAAAACAAAATATCTAAATAATAAAAATCGAAACCTCGAGGAATTTGGAATTTTTTAATGCACGGCAACATTGAGCACCGAGCGGTACTTCGCGCCATATTTTAGGGTTATATTATTTTCGTGAGTAATTTATGTCCATATTTCGAAATTATACAATAGTTATTGATGGTATGTAATACCAGTATCTTTCTTATTTCTATTTATTCTTACACAGTTTGACTACGCAAACTGCACATTTTGCGTTTGCGTCTGCTTTTACATTAAATTTTAAATTTATCTAGACATCCAACTCACTCATCCGTCGCGGCATGACTGACGCGGGTATGCCGCAAGTATGCCGAATTTGGCATGGTTTTAATTGCGATTTTTCTAGTATGCCGGCGGTATCTAGTCGAGTGCGCGAGACCAATTATTAATCTAAGGGCAATGTCTTTTTGACTGTATAGTATGCGCGCCACTGTTCCTTAGCAGTAAGTATGTAAAAACTTTATTGTACACAAAGAACATTGTTACAAGACACCAAGAGGCGGGCTTATCCATGTCAGGGATCTATTCCAGCACTTTAGACAAAACATAACAAAAATCCTTTGTTTTGTTTCAGTCTCCGTTCCGTCCGCTACTGTCGTGCGCGCCTGTCGCCATGATGACCATGGACCGTGGTGCTCACACCCAGGACATCACGAAGAACATTCAGTACATCAGCAATGATAAGATCAAAATTACAACTGACCCCGCCACTATGAAGTGAGTATTCTGTTATTTAAAGAATCATCAGCATTTCTGCTGCAATCATTCCACTGCTGTACATAGGCCTCTCCTAATGAATTCCAAAATGAAGGGTTGGTAGCGGGACCTGCGACTTTTTTCAAGTCATCTGACCATCTGGCCGGTCGCTGTGCTTGTCGGTTTGTGGTCGCCATTCGAAAATCTTTCTGCCCAATCGGATATCGATTCTCCGCGCTATGTGACCCGCCCACTGCCACTTCCGCAGACACAAGAGCTAATCCGCTGGGCTATGTCGGTGACTTTTGTACTCTTACGGATCTCCTCATTTTTGATTCTATCTCACAGGGAAGCATCGCCCTCTATTTAAAGAATTTTATTTACCCTAAAAATGGTATTAGACAAGAAATTTCAATTGTTTTAAAAATTCATTGATTGAGTTTGAGACACGCTGTCAATAACTCCATTTTTTCGCTGCAGTCGGTTAAAAATAAAGCTCTTAATATGTTGCGACTAAATAGGTGATAGTTAAGTGTTTATTAACATTCATTAAAACAACACGCCTCAAACATATTGTAATGAAATATGTAAATGTTTTTGAAAGTAGTATATCCATTATTTACAAATTAGATTTCAATCAGTGGTAAAGTTGAACATTTTAAATTAGCAGACGATACCTTCTTTTTAATTATAAATAAATATTATGTATCTTCGAATCGGTTGTGACAGGGACTTTTAATTTATTTTATTTGGTATTTTTTGTTCCACATAAAAATTTGTAAAGCACAATACTATATAATGTAATTTATGTGATTACCATTGAGAAATTAGTGTTTCGATGGTCTTTGGTAATATAAATTATCATTCTAGTCTCAGTCTGTCCACTGCTGGACGTAGGCATCTCCTAATAATTTCCAAAATGACGAATGAATGAATGATGAGAAGCGGCCTGTGTTGAATTTTATCGATAGGTGCGCTTCGAGGAATAAAATATTCTTCTTTTTTAAAGCTCACCTTTTTTAGAAGCGCTCCAAAGAATTGCGCTTTAAAATAGCTGCGCTTCGAGGAATACCTCGTCCAGTACATATAAGTTTCACAATATATCCAGTCGATCCAATAGATTTCAAATACATTTTTTTTTTCGTTTGAAAAGTTGGACCGATGAAAAAGAAGCACGTGGTTTTTATAGTTTTGAAATGAATAAAAACATTACATCTGATCGTCCGGTAAAAGTTGAACATTGACCTTAGTGCGTCATCAGTAGGAAACAAACCATGCATACAGCACGCAGACAGCGCGTGCCCATTTTTTTTTGTCATTCACTCGACTCCTGTTATTTGCGTAAAATCGTCTTTTTTTAGCGGGACAAAGTCCAATCCGACTACAGAAATACCTATGCTTTCCTAATAAAGAAATTACTTTGTATGATTTGAATACCTCGACGGCGGCGTAATGGTCAACACGCTGAACACCTAATTTGATGGTTCTGGGTTCGATCTCCATTCAGGAAAAAATTGTACAAGATCTTGGGTGTTATGTCAATAGAACTTGATTTCTCACATGATGATGAAGGGAAGGTACTCGCTAATAATTATCATTATTCTACATGATCACATTCCTGGTTTCGTCTCAAGACGTGGTCTTTGAGATTTGTTATTCATGCCGCACATGTTATTCTCTTACACCCATATTCTTAAACCTTCACTCAAACTCGACTCAACCTTACCTTACCTCATTGGTATGATTAGTCGTCACTAGCTTCCTTGACATAAGGAGTTTCCTCATTGGAGGTGAGTATCGAACTGTCAAATATAAGGTCGGTCGAGAGGCGGCCTCGAAATTGGTTATAAATCCGTTTTTGTCACTTTTTGCCTAGTTATCTACTTACTTTGTTTATTTTTTGCTCTATTCTTTTGTATTTTCAAATTTTTGTGCTTTGAAACTTTATTATAACCTGTGTCGTTCCTCATTGGAGTAGCAAACTCAGAGGACGGGTGCAATACGGGTGTTAGTTGCTTCAATTGACACCTATATAAAGAAAGGGTCTATTATATTCTTAATTCAGAGAACACACAGCTCTCTCACATGCATATTTGGTTAGTCATTTATATCGAGTAAGGTCACATGGTCAATCGACCCTGTGCACCCTGGTGTCAGAGGTTTTCGGACCCGCCTTATACACCAAGAGCTATCTAAGCCGGATGTTTAAAAGGCTAGTTCTATTTTAGACCATATCCGCAGTTAATATCAGGTGGAATGATCAATCGCTGGTCATTGAACGAATCTAAAAATTAAAACAAAACTGCGCAAAAATGAAAGTTTCATTTGTTTAAGTCAAAAAATCAGTGACCTCTGAAAACAAATAAGTAGACTGGGGGAATTATGTTTTATTCAATACTGTGCATACATGATGCGTCAACGGTAATTTTGAGCACGACTAAGACACGTGTACCATAGTTACAGAAATAAATTCGTATACCAAATTGAAAGCTTAGATACATTTGGAAAAAAATCTATTAAAAAACTAAAAACAAAAATCCTTTGTTTTGTTTCAGTCTCCGTTATAGATAGTCCATAGAATACTATGAAAGCTTAGGTACATTTGGAAAAAAATCAGCTATGATAGATACGTAATATACGAGTCAATAAGGGATTTATTAAAATTTATTTGCACTTTAAAGAATACTAAATACAAAAAGGTGGACTTAATGCCTAGCATTCTCTGCCAGTTAAATATTGGGACCTAAAAAAAAGGAAATAGGGTGGCATATGAAACTACTCGTAACTTAAGAAACTCGAACAGTTCTGTTTTGTCATGTTTATGTACGAAACCAGTTTTAATTAGTAAATGAGTGTCCTTCATATAAATGCAGACAAAATACAGGTTATAGGAGAATTGCGAGTTGCACTAAACAGGTTTCAATGTATCGCAATTACTATCTTGTTCATGTTCAAATTCTTTTTTAGATAGAAATGGTTATCTGCAGTTTTGTATGTCATCACTCATCATCTAAGCTAAGCGATATCCCAGTCGCATCCTAAACCGTATGGCTTGTACTCCTATAAAAATATCCTTTACGCTATCAATACGGTGGTGTCAAGGGTACTAAAGTTACTACCACTGCTACCATCCATACTAATTTTATAAGTGCGAAAGTCTGTCTGCCTGTTCGCTTTCACGGCCAAACGCTGAACGAATTTTGATTTAATTTGGTATGAATAAAGTTACAAACATAGGCTACTCTTGACGCAGGCGGAGCTGCGGGAAACTGCTAGTAGGATTATGTTTAGTACTTCTTCTTATTCTTATTGGTTTGGCGGAATCTAACGAACAGACCAATAAGTTAGCTAGTTAGGATTCATCACCATTTCTATGAAGATGAAAAGCGATGATAAAATTTCCCATCAGGTTGGACAAAATGCCGAACAAGCCAATATGCGTGTTGATCAACTGGCTTTTGGCGCGAAACAAACACGTGAGGAAGTACGCCACGCTGTACCTGGATCAGGGCTTTGACGTGGTCTCCGTATCCTGCACGCCCTGGCAGCTCATGTGGCCGCAGAAGGGGTCACAGGTATGTATGTAAGGATTTAGAGGCTAATCATAAACTGTAATTGTACGTACACCCACATGTACGATCTCTGCTTGACCATAAGCTTGGCTGTTAGTGTTCAGGAGCCTTCGATACGTCCTGAAACGCGACAGGGTTCAGCAGCTCCAGTGGACTGTAGTGGGGTGAAGGTGTCGGGATTCCGAAGAAAAACACACAGTTTGTTGAAGCCAAACGATGAGGAGAGGGAGTCCAGCCACCAGAGATCCTTCAGAGTATTCACTAGTTCACTTGTTCTTGATCGAAGAGAGCCGCGTGTCGAACTATGGTCGCTAAGCTACCGACATTATAATTTAAATCTACTGGCGCCAGGGCCCCTTCTCCTCAAATCTATATTAACCTTTTTCACTATGTTATCATCAACATGTATGTGTTTTTTTTCACATTATATGATTCTACATTTATTGAACTAAGTATTCGCATTTGTTTGGTCCATGCAACTTACCCCGTATTCCGTAAATAATCACTTTTCTGATTAGTATATGGGCTTCTTGTTTACCCGGGCTACCGTCCTTCCCTCAGCAGCCTCCTCGGCGCCGTTATAACGGTCGCGTTGCGACGGGGCTCCGGTCGGTCTGCTGGCGCTAAACCGTATGCAAATACCTATTTACGTGAATTTGTTCAGACCCATTCTAATGCCTAAACCTTAATCTATAATTTAACTATTAAGGGTAATAAAAGAGAAAAAAGGATATGTTTTATTTACAACTTAAATCCAAACGTTGACTCGTACATTTTTCCTACTAGATAAAGACTTAATGAGAACATAACGAGAAGATAACGTTATTAAAATTTCGTCGTTAACAGTTAGACAATGCTTTTAGCATTAAGTCTGCCTATTGTGATATACGATCGTATATTTTTACAATAAAGTTAACAATTATTTTTTTGTCACACACAGGAAAATTAGGTCACACACTCATGCCCCGCTGAGCTAACGAGCTCATTTCTATATATTTTGTTAAGAGCTACACTGAGGTTTCTTGCACCCCAGACCGACCGACGAGTGGTAGATTCCTCGCATTCCCAAGAAGTGGTTGACGTCCGGCTCTCATAAAAACTATTTAACTATATCAAATGGATAACATAATCAATCGACCTTGCACTCCCCAGTGTCATATAACCCTGTATATGTATTAAAGAAGACTACGTGATTGACACACGGCGTAGTCCAAACCGCGCTGGTTCGTTTGGTTCCAAAATTGGCACGCGGGTTCGTTTTGTGGTCTTAGGGTGCACTAAGAAAGGATTTTTCTAAATTCATCTTTTATACCCCTAGTGTCGTAGTATAAATAAAAATAATAAATATGTTTTCCAACATTAATTAATATATATGACTAGCTGTTTCCCGCAACTCCGCCTGCGTCAAAAAGTAGCCTATGTTTGACCCCGGGTCTTCAACTATATTCATACCAAATTTCATCGAAATCCGTTCAGCGGTATGGCCGTGAAAGTATAACAGACAGACAGACAGACTTTCGCATTTATAATATTAGTATGGATGATGACGAAAAAACAAATAGATAAAGCTATTAAATGCGGTCGGCATTGGTAGTTAGTATACAATTACAATGGAGTAATTACAAAGAGGTGATGCCTTTTGAAATGGCGCAGTGACGTGATCATTGGCGCCTCGCCGACACTGCAGTGGGCGGAGCTTGTCATTGCTCGTGCTCTATGATTGGAGCCACGGCCGAAACCGAGCACCCCGCACGTCTGCCTTCCGCCCCGTGTGGCCTCACAAATGCTTTCTTACAAAACGCTTATTACGGCATCTCCTCTTTATAATTACTCCATGGTTACATCAACTAACAATTGTAACGTTAATTGCGGATGTTATTAACATAAATTACACTAGGTGGATATTGAAGTATGGCATTATGTTGTTTACTGAAAATCAATTCGGGTACGTACCAATGATGAGTTTTTGAATGTGGTTTTATTGCGACAATATTTTTGAACATTTTTCCCTCGACATAAAGGTTTTTTCTGCCAGTTAAAGCCTATCCGCGTCGTAGGTATGGAAACTTCCTAAATAATCATTGACCTTGAGTACGGCTGTTTGATATAAAAAAAGTCTTCGCAAGTTAACTAATAAGCCTCTCTAAATGCAGTTCTTTGAAATGAAGAAGTTTTTGCTAGTTAAAGCTTCTCCTTCGTATTAAACATAATTTGTTAACAACATGTTAGCTAAAATATGTTTCGCCCCTTTCTCTCCTATTCGATATTTAGTGTGGAAAAACGAGACACAAAACATTTTAGGTAACATCAGCTTATTAAAATATTTTTAACTAGACTGTCTTTGCAATGCAAGTTAATAAATAAGCATTGGTTCTGTTTGTTCCAGTTGATAGCCCGTGACGTCATCAGGCTGATGGCTGAGAACGACAACGGACAGCCTCTAGTGCTCCACGGGTTCTCAGTAGCTGGATACATAATGGGGGAAATGTGCGTCGAGGTCATGAAGGATAAGGAACGGTAAGACTTTGAATGATCCAAAAAATTGTTTTAATCTGTCATTTATTGTGCAGATAATCCCCCATTTTGTTTTTTAATGATGACGTCACATAGCCTATGTTACTCGGAAGAATGCAAGCAGTCTGAAGACACGTCCAGTCATCACCATGTTTACTTGTTTGCAATAGAGTGCGCGAGTCCAACATGCCCGAGCGGCTACTGAGTCAACAAATGTCCATCCGAGTCCTCATCCTTTCCCCAAACCCAACCACATCCCACCCTTCCCTAGCTTAAGAATACTTACTGGGCAGCAGCGTCGGAAGTACAATAAGCCGCTGAAACTGCGCTCGCCAACCCGCCTGCCAAGCGTGGCGAGTATGGCAACAACCCCTCAATTTAGAGGAACCCTTTGTCCAGCAGTGGACAGACTACGCCTGGAATAATGATGATGATGAATAAAGTGTATTGTATTGCCAGGTTACAACCAGCGCTGGACCGCGTGGTTGCCCAGGTGTGGGACTCCGCAGCCGACATCAGCGAGCTGGCCATCGGCGTTCCACCAGCTGTGTTCCCCAGGAACAAGATCATGCAGAAGACGCTCAGAGCTTACATGGAGTAAGTTGATACAATATTATGATTATGTAAAGTAAATGTGCGAATGGTGTATTTCAGCAAAGTCAAAAGCAAAAAGGGAGGCTGTCAATCCACTTAACAACGTCGTGCTCGGCTTCGTGGATCTTTAGAATGTCGCCATTTATGGAATACAGTGGGCAGTGATCAGTGAGGTGCAGCATGCTTTGAATACCCCCACGGAGACAAAGAGGACTGTTCGAAAAATTCCACATGAACAGCAACTCGGCACATCTTCCTTGCGGAGTTCGCCACCTGTTTATTTGGGTCCAGTATTTTCGCGGAAGATCGGTACCAGGAATAGAGTGTTGCTATGTTACGACCAGCGCTGGACGCGTGTTTGTCCAGCTGTGTTCCCCAGGAACAAGATCATCCAGAAGACGCTCAGAGCTTATATGGAGAAGTTGCTAAATCTCATCATTCTTCGTCTAAGCGTTTGCGACCTCAGCTTATGCTTCGGGAGCGCTTTTTTTTTTTTAAATATATCACATTCGACATTAAATGTCGAATGAAAATCGTGCGATACCGAACGAAGACCATTCGAAATATTTATACCGTTACTTTTTTGCACTGAACTATCTTTTGGTTTCGCCCAATAATTGACTGGTGCTCTTAGCATTAAGACCGCCATTTATATAAAGTATTTCTACTTGTGGACCAATAAACATACAATTTGTGACTAAATAACATTACTGCCCCATATTTATACAATAATTTTTTTATGTAATTAATCATAGCGCACGTGTTCCGTGGCTTTTGTTTTATATCTTGTCACGTACTATCTAATGATAAACTAAATACCTACTTTGATTTATAGTGTTTTATATTTATCTAAACATATCTCTTTATAAATAGGCAAAGGTCATTCCATTTCAAGTGCCCGAAAATTTTCAGATATAAACGTTACTTAGATTCTGTCTACTGACATTGTAATCTGTCAATAGATTCCGAGCCGATGGTACTGTTCATAATTTAACAAATTATTCTTGGGTAAATTATAATCTATCGAAATTAGACTTATATTTCAATCTGTCGGTCGTGTGAACTAATCCAATGCTATCACTAATAGTAAGTCATATTAAAATAAATATGCATTGGGACAAATCACACAAATTGAGTTTGCCCCAAAGAAAGTTCAAGACTTGTGTTATGGGATATTAATTCAAGGATATGGGTTGGTCTAGTTCACCCTCCATATTTATATAAACCCTCCGTTAAGCCTACATTAACTAAAATATGTTCTGTCTTACAATACAATACAAAAGTCTTATCTACATCGGACGTGAAAGACTAAACATATTTTAGTTAACTTAGTCTTAACGTTCGTTTAATTTTATGGGTTGTTATTGTATACTAATATTTAATCTGTTTCGTTTTCTTAATACATTATTTATTACGAAATTTCTTATCAGGCTAAAAATAAATATTTCCGCACTACTATCACAATCAACTATTGCATATCTCCAGACATGTCATAACTTATGAATGAATGATATTATTCATTGTTATGTCTAGCCAGAGAACTTTATGTTATGTTTCTGTGTATTAAGTTATTTATCCCTTATCTTAGCGGTCAGGTATCCATACTAATATTATAAATGCGAAAGTCTGTCTGTCTGTTACGCTTTCAAACGCTGCCAAACCGTTGAACGGATTTCGATGAAATTTGGTATGAATATAATTGGAGACCCGGGGTCAAACATAGGCTACTTTTTGACGCAGGCGGAGCTGCGGGAAAAAGCTAGTTATACTATATACAGCCGTATATTCCCTCCAAACAAATCTAGCGTAAGCTAGAAGCGTAAGCTGAGGGCGCAACTAGGAAACACGTTTGGACGAAGAAGAATTCCCTCTAAACTTCTTGTTTGATATTGGAATTCCTTCATACTGTTTGACCGGCCGCCTGCCTGACTTCAACCTCATTGGTTCACTGTTGGCAACTGCCACTTGTCGGTAAAACCTTCAATTTGTCCGTCAGTCGATTTTTATGACAGCGTTGACCGACGTGAATAGTAGAAGGATAACAAAGGGTACCTCATGCTTGACATGTCAAATTTTAATATTCTCCATCAATATTATAACAAAATTAAATCAATTTTGTCTGAAATTAATAACGTTAATTATGTGACGGAAAAAGAAAATAATAACATAAATGATAACTACACAAGACTTTAACTTATAATCTACAGTAAATGAATTGTCTGGTTGATAAAAATGTTATCACTAAGGGGACGCTATCGTTGCACTTTGATCGGAGTTTTAACGTTGATCAAAGTGCGCATACTTTAGTTAGGTATTGAAAGAATTATGGTTAATTTATCAGACTTATTCGTAACTAGCGAGGATTAGACTAAACAAGACTTAAAAATGAATAAAAAATTTCGACATCTCACTTAAATCTAGTGATCAAATACTGGAGGTCTAAATTGTTTTTCTCTGTTTGTGACGTCGTGCCTTCGTTAACGGCTGCCTTTCCCCGCTTCCCCGCACCGCATCACCCCGAGGGCCATATATAAGCCGGCGCGCGTCCACCAGGTTCTCTTTTACCCTGACGACCCCATCACGGTGGCCAATCGCCCCCTTGAGAATCTCCGGCCTCCCCGGAGATCGGGATATTCATTAGGATCACACCACCGCACCCGCCGGCGGGTGCGACGTAGTAGGAACAGTAGCTCGTTTACTAGGTACCAAAATGTACCAGGGCGCTTCACGCCACCGATAGGCTCATAGTAGGCCCTTCAGGCACAATAGCGTCGGCCCTTAAGGCAAAGAGCGTTTGCTACCGCTCGCGAGTTTGCATTGCTCGCATTGCTCAAAGGCAAAGCCCATGGCCGAGGTTCGTCCCAACTGGGAGCCCCTTGCGCTTTTGCCGAAGAGGCTGAGTGGCCAAAAACCCTCTTCTAAAACTGTCCCGCTGTAATTTCCAACGCTCTCTGTAGCTAGAAATGTTCAACCGGTTCAAAAAAAAAAAATACCAGCAGGAGGTCTCTCTCGGATCATCTCGTCATTTCAAAGTTAAGTGGCTGGCTATTTTATAGCGGCTACCTGACTGAATCTCGTGCCTACTTCGATCTCACGACCCCTATCTATATTTCTTAATAACGTGTATCCTTGGAGTCTAAATTTGTAAAGTAAAAAATAATAAATATTGTACTATTCCCTGTAACCTGGATTTATCTTCTCTCCTCACACATACCTTTAGTAGTAGGTTCTCTCTACGTTATATGTTGTCACTTATTTTTAATTGATTTCAAAAAGGAAGACGTTCTACGTTCGACTGTAAAGTCTGTCTCAATGGAAAAAGACAATAATGTAAACAAATATGGCCGTCTGACATTGAGACAGGTTTGTTGATGGTGTTTTTGTGAAGATGATTTGTGGGTTCATTGAGATGTGAATGTGATAATCATTGATAATCGAATGTAAGTGATTGATGAGCAATTTCAGTAAATTGCCATTGTTTGCATTAAGATCCATTCAAACTGACGCGTCTGGCGGGACACCCACAGAAATAAGAATCGATAAAAGTGCCGTAGCATGTGCCAAAGTTAACTGGCCCGCTAATGGCACTTTTGTGTTCTTATTTGAACTAATTTCTTATTATATAACTTATTACTGGTGTTTGAAATGTTATCTTGTGTACCTCATTTTTATATTTATTCATCACGCAGATACCACCTGAAGACCTTCCACTCTGCAGCCACGATCCACTACATCCGATCCTCGCAGATGTTCCACACGAACCTGTGTCGTGCGCCCGCGCTGTTCCTGCTTTCCAAGAGCGATCCCGTGGGAGCCGAGTCCAGTAACAGGACAGTCCATGATAGCTGGGTCAAGATGGGCATTGAGGTAACACCAATTTTTTTTAAATTTAAAATGTCCAGCCGCTGACCACGATCCCACCTGGGTGTCAATTCCGCCAATAAACTTTAAGAGACAAAGCAATGATCAGATGATAATGATGATGATGATGATATTCAATTACGATGCAATTTTGATAATCTGAATATTGGTATTCTGCTAACACAATTTTGAATCGCAATCTAATTGCAATTGAAACTTAATTGGATTGTAATGACACCATCAAACAAAATAATAGCGGAATACCGCTTAGTGCACAATCGATTTACGACTGTGATACGATTAAAGAGTAGAATAGCAAATTTTTCAATTGCAGTTTAATGGCATGAAAGATGGAATACGATTGGTCTCAAAATTAATAACATACATACATATCATCACGCCTTATTCCCGTAGGGGCAGGCAGAGACTACGGATTTTCATTTGCTACGATCCTAAACTATTAACAGAATACCAAAAACGTCAAAAATTGTCATTACGATCCAATTACGATTCAATTGTGCACTATGATATAAGAGAATTGACACCCTGAAACGCAGATGTGGTCTATGATGAACCAAACTGGAAACAAGTAAACAAAGTATGCTTCTTGTGGGCATTGAACCCACGACCGGACGAAGGCGAACGCCTTAACCACTGGACCTCGGAGGCAGTTACTTACGGAGGACTTGTGGTAAAATCATTTTATAAATAAATAGTACTACTCGTACTATAGGCTGCCATTGTCTAAGAAAAACAGTTATCCTGTGTGTCTCAGATTGCACTAAATTAATAGATTCATTTGAATTATCATTTAAATTAGAATTTGACCTCTCTAATTTTCAGCGAAATGAAACACCATTTTTCATCTATTGACATTAGAAATTGGTTCAGTTTCACGGTCCAAACACACTGTAAAATAGGCAGAAGTTTATTATATTTTTTAATCGCCTATTATATTTCTTCATTTTGACACCCCATTCGTAAGTTTTACCATTTTTTACATGCGTTCTCTGTTTATTAATAACTCTATCTCAATATCTTCTGATTTACTTGTCAATTGCGATAATTTTACAGACTAGTAATAGAGTATTTATTTGTGTAGTGCACATGGAAGTGCTGGGATCGCTCCTCGCACGTGCAGCACTACATGAAGCACCCGCAGGAGTACGTCGAGGCGTTGCACGCGCATCTCAGCCAGCGCGGGCTGCTCGCGCGACCCGACAAGGTCACTGTCCGGCTATAGGACATCGAGCGAAAAGAGCGAACACATCGAGCGGAAAAAGCGAATCGACGTGCATATATCTCTTTCACAGGGTAGACAAAAAATGTTGTAATTTTTTGAGAATTTGTTTCGATATTGACTGTGTATTTTATTTTTAGGTTTACTATGCACGTCTCTGGTTGGGTTTGGAATTCTCGTCCCATTTTACAAGTAGGCATTAAAGTAGAGTGCTAAAAGAGGGGGGAGGGTTACTGTTACCTCTGATGGCCGGGTAGAAACGAGAGTGAGGTAGATGTCGCAATCGTATCTCGCTTACTCGAGTCTGCCTTGCTGTAATAGTAACGCACCTAGACCTTTGAAAAATATATCTACCTGCGAGTCTCTTTTCTTGTTTACTATAGAGACAGGGTAAACTCCAAAGCACGTTCTATCAATCCGGTTCTCACACCTAGGTGTGATTAAATATGGTTGATGACAAGACTGGGTCATATTTGGACCTTTATTATCATTTTAATTCTTCACAACGCACTTTTCGGCAATGAATGTGTTTAGTCTATGCTCTAGAATGAAGTTTGAGCCAGAAATCGATTTAGGATTAAGAATCGCACCTAAGTGTTTGATGAAATGAATTGTTTTAGCCTAAAACAAAGCGTAAAGTCGGTGCAACTCTAATGTTTCTCATCGTTAAGACTTTATATGGCAGTTGTGTATTGTCTAAGCAATAAATTGATCTTAATTGTGTGAAGCTTTTGAGTTAGACATAAATCTCGCAGTCCTGAAGCCCTATTTTTTTAAATGTATGACTGTATCGAATGGAAATCGTTCGACTCATCGATTATGACGAACATTTGATATCTAACAAGAATCGTTTGAATTACAGATTTACACTTTGAGGAATAGCACTGCTGGTTGCTTAACCCCTTACGTAAATGTTGAGTGGCCTGTGGCAAATACTTACTGCCTTATAAAACACTAAACTTTAGTTGTTTCCCGCTCTTTAATTTGATAGAATATCCTGTGTGATTTTATTCGACTATCCTGTATTAAAACGTTTGTGTGACTTGATCACAGGTATTCTACTAGCGTAACTGTCCTTTTTCTAAGCGAGGACCAAATTCACGTCTATTAAAACGCCTTAACTGTGTAATAAATTGAACCATCTTCAGTGTAGTTTTTCTTTTTTTTTAACTTTAGTAGTTAAGGTTTTACATTACAATTATTTTTTACGATTATGTAAGCTATACATTAGGATTACATGAAGTCAATGCAGTTATTGTTATTTAGTAAATTAAAAGTGTATTTTAAAGTGTATTTTGTTTCGCAGACTAATTTTTCAATTTAGTTTTTGGCTATTGATGTATTTTTTTAGGAAAATGTACCAACTGAAATATCTTTAGAATTTAAGTAAAGATGTTAGTGAATTATTGTATATAAACATAATATTATTAAATATTGAGCTCAGAATTTCTCGCCGCTCTTGCAACAGAATCGGAACTAAAATAATTGAAATGCAGACATTGTATGTCCTGTTTGGGCAGTTAAAAATGTTTTATTTGTAAGATTTTTATACTATAGTTAAAGTGTACGCACTATTCAAGATTTATGTATTTCATGAATAAACTGTGAAAAATATTTTGTGTTTTTATTTGCTTTCGTAAATTTTTCCGTCTCATTTGCACCGTTGCGGCGATTCAGTTATTTTTTAAAATACGAAATATGCCCAGCTTAAGTTTTCCTGGTAATATCCTTTACTGTAGCGTGCTATAGAGTTACCCCCTTATGAATTAAAATTAACGAACGTTCGTTAAGCCTACATTAATTAAAATATGTTTAGTCGCTTTCTGTCTTATCTACGTATATTTGACGTGAAAGAACGAGACGAAAGATATTTTAGTTATAATGACTCGGACTTATCCTTTTTGGACGTTCGTTAATTTTTATGAATTACATTTTTAATAAATAAATAGCTTGTTTTCCTAGTGATAAGACCTTAAATAAGTCACTTGACTCTTTATGTTCTTTTGGTAACAGGGGTAAAATATCCTACAATGCAAATGCGAGATAGAATATGAAAAGCAAAATAACTCTTTCAACTTTATTTTCTCCTGGTGACATAGGGAGAGATTCTACGATTTGAAAGAGAGATGCAAGTTGAAAATATAATTCAAAATAACACGTCTAATATCTTATGTTCTTCTGGTACACGGCGACACTTCTGAAGGGTCCTTTTTGATTTCCTGGTAACAACATAATGGTGAGATATTCTACGATTCGAAGGTGAAGAAAAAAAATAAAATGTGCTATAAAATTGTATTTTGTAAAATAACGTTCTTCTGGTACCTGACACACGGAGACGCCCCATAATGCGAAAGCGAGGAAGAAGTTTTAAATGAATAGAACTCTTCTAACTTTATGTTTTCCTGGTAACATGGTGAGAGATTCTAAGCAAGTTGAAAATTAAAATCATAAACCCACGGCTACTCTTATGTTTTTCTAGTATAGTGAGAGACACCTCATAATGCTAAAGCGAGAAAGAAGTTTAAAATGAATAGAACTCTTCTAAGTTTATGTGTTCCTGGTAACATGGTGAGAGATTCTAAGCAAGTTGAAAATTTAAATCGTAAATCCACGGCTACTCTTATGTTCTCCTAGTATACTGAGAGACACCTCATAATGCGAAAGCGAAAAAGAAGTTTAAAATGAATAGAATTCTAAACTTTATATTTTCCTGGTAACATGGTGAGAGATTCTAAGATTCCAAGCGAGATACAAGTTGAAAATTAAAATCATAAATCCACGGCTTCTCTTATGTTCTCCTAGTATACTGAGAGACACCTCATAATGCGAAAGCGAGAAAGAAGTTTAAAATGAATAGAACTCTTCTAACTTTATGTTTTCTGGTAACATGGTGAGAACGAGACGCCCCGTAATGCGAAAGCGAGATAGAAGTTCAAAATCAATACAACACTTTCAACTTTGTTTACGAGATGACGTTCGAATTTAAAATTTTATGGACAGATTCAATTTGCTATCTGAATCGTCGTTTCAGCCGCAATCAGTCCACTTCTGGACTTAGGCTAGCACGCTAGGCAGGCGGGTTGGCGAGCGCAGTTTCAGCGGCTTATTGTACTTCCGACTCTGCTGCCCATCGGAAGTATTCTTAAGCTAGGGAAGGGTGGGATGTGGTTGGGTTTGGCTATCTGAATAATTAAAAAAATATTCTAAATTACACGACTAACCTCTTATGTTATCCTAGTACACGGAAAAGCCAGTAGTGCCAGTAGTACCAGGAGAACAGTTTTTTTTAACTTCTATCTAAGTTAAAAAAAAACTATGTTCTCCTGGTACTATAAGCAGATGTCCTACAATGTAAAGGCGCGATGCGATATACGTTGAAAATTAAAATATTTTTTCCACCTTTATGTTCTTCTAGTAATATTAGGAGAGGTTCCTCCCTACGATGCGAAGGAGAGATAAAAGTTTGAAATCAACATAATTCTTAACTTTAATGGTCTCCTTACTACATGGTGAGAAGTCCCATTGCGAATGCGAGATAAAATTTGAAAATAAAAATATCTCTTCAACTCTCTGTTCTCCTTGTAATACGAAGTTGGAGTTTAATATTTCCAATCGTCTCTTGTTAAATGTCTACTACATTGAACAGTCAAAAATAACTTGTTCAGGATTGAACTGCTGATTTTGTAACATAATGTCACTACCTACCTACCAGTGGCGTGGGGTGAAAAAAATGAAAAGTTAACCCGGGCCAAAAGAACCTAACTAACGCGTGAATAATCAAAACTTTGTCTTAACTTGTTAAAAAAATATGCAATAATAGGTAATCTGTAAGGCTAAGGCTATTTGTATTTTGTACAAAAGCCGCCATTTCTCACCTAACCACCTATGTGATGAAAAACAAACAAACCTTTACGATAAAACAAAAAAAAAAAAACACTATACAATATACACGCACAACACTTGGCAAGTTAAATTTCACTACTTTCGATTCTTTTAAACTATATACCACAATCAAGCTAATTACATAACACAATAGATAAATTATTAGCACATACGAATCCGTGCAAAATGTCGCGTTTAAAATAAATAATGGGGCCATTAGGGTCAATTCACACCGAGACGCGACGCGACGCGACGATACTCAAAGAGGCCAATGATTTCGCGCTGCGCCGCGCGTCGTCGCGAGACGCATCGCAACGTCGCGAGGCGCATCTTAAAATCGTAGCAGGACGACGCCTTGCTGCGCAGCGAGATGCCGCGAGGCGCAGCGGAACGTATCTACTAGCCGCGGGCGCCGCGCGGCCCCGCCCGCGCCCTCCCGCAGTCTACCACTGGCAAGCGCACGAGAACGACGTATATTTGGCGGGTGCGTGCATTATGGAGATCGAGGAGAAGTTAATTTTTTTTGTGCAGCGCTACGAGTGTTTGTATAATGTATCGTCAAAACACTATAGTGACAGAAATGCTAAAAATAATGCATGGGACAAAATTAGTGAACAATTGGGTTTATCGGGTAAGTAACTTTGTAAATATTACTTAATCGATTTTAATAAAACAAGTCAATATCATAAAATACATTTAATGTACATACGTAGGTACACAATTAGTCAAAGAAATATAATAAAGGACATCATTATAATATAAACTTTGATAAAATCGCATGGTGTGGTTTTTGCAGTACCTACATCGACGCTATCGTCTGTTTTATTTATTTATTTATTTAGAAAACCAACAGCGTGACAATACATATAAATTGACAATCAATTATACAGTTATAAAGCCAATAACAGGTTTCCCTTGGTTTTTGAAATTATTGTTACCTACCTATTCTTAACATCTTTCTATCATATCATTTTGCCAGTAGACCGAACCATTCTCAGAATTAAAGTAGGTTTTAAAATGGTTTCGAATAGTCATAGGTTCTTCATCATCAATTTGGCTGGTGTCTAATAAATTTTGTAGAATGCTGTCTCTTGGTAATGAAATGTTTTCGGGTATGTCGTCTAGCATGTAATTATGTAGACATGTACATGCTAAAATTATGTTGTTTAAATACTTCGGCTGTATTCTTATTCTTTTTTGAAAAATTTCAAATTTCTGCTGCATAATTCCAAAAGCACTTTCCACAATGCGCCTTGCTCTGCTCAAGCGGTAGTTATAAATTTTTTTTTCTCGATCATGGGAGACTTGGTCACTGGGAAAGGGTCGCATTATGTTTTGAGACAGGGGAAAAGCCTCATCTCCAACAAAAACATGAGGTGCGTTACATGTTGTACCCGGCAAACATTTATTAGGAGGTATTCCTAATTGATTGCTTTGTAGCTTCACTCCCAATTTGGAATTAGATAAAATGCCTCCGTCGCTGTTTCGGCCATAAGATCCTATGTCAACAACAACAAATCTATATTTAGCATCTACTATTGCCAACAAAACAGTGCTAAAGTGTTTTTTGTAATTGAAGTACAGGCTTCCACTATTCCAAGGTGCTCTTATGTTGACGTGCTTTCCGTCAATAGCTCCTATGCAGTTAGGAAAGTGCCAGATGCTATCGAAATCTTTTTCTATCGACTCCCATAGCTCTCGAGTTGGTTTTGGCATAACCATAGGTTGCAATGCTTTCCAAAGTGCAGCACAGGTTTCGTGAATAATTGTTAGAACGGTACTGTAACCCATGCGATAGCTTTGTGCTACAGACTTGAAGCTGATTGCTGTAGTCAAAAACCTGAAAAAAATTATAGTTTAAACTACAGTGAGACATTTTAATTAACTAACTACGGAGTATTCTGATTATTTTTTTAAGATTTTCACTTTATGTTACAGTTATTTTTTGATAATTTTTTCACGAGATTTTCCATGGATACATGGATAATAATTCGACGTAGTCGTTTCCGGGTTGACGTTGATTTCTGGGATATCCTGCATAAATATATGTCAGTATTATTACAGAAAACATATACCATAATTTTATTTTTTATTTCAGCACCAGACTGTCAAAAGCGCTGGAAGAAAATCCGTGATAGTTATAGACGATCAATAAATTTAAGAAAAGATGGAAAAAGTGGTTCTGCCAGAGTGAAGGCTAAGCCCATAAAATTTGAGAAAGAATTGGAATTTCTAAAAAAATATGTTGTGCAAGAAAATTCCCAGGTCTCAAATCTAGATGACTCATCTACATACTCTATAAATGATGATTCGCAATCTATACAGTCACCATTACAAGCTAACTCACCAGTATCACGACCGGGTTCTGTATCACGGTCTCCATCACATACACGAAATATTTCACAACAGCCTAGAGCATCGGAAATATTATCCCGTTACATTGAGGCTAAAAAGGAAGAGGACTCTACGGATTATTTTTTTAAAAGCATGGCAAGTAAAGTCAAAGGAATGCCTAATAAAATAAAGGCAGAAATTGAACGCAAGATCTTCCAGATAGTTAATGACGCAGAATTAAAATTGACAGAACAAGAAGAAGTTAATTTGTTATATTCACAATATCACAATTACGAAACCGAAAAAAACGACACGTACACGCCATCAAACATGAACAACTTTCAGGCTTCGAGAAGATCAGCACCATACACGTACACGCCATCATCCGTCAATAATAATAGTACTGAGATAACCGGTGCACCTCTTCCCAATTACGAAACCGAAAAAAACAACACGTACACGCCATCAAACTTGAGCAACTTTCAGGCTTCGGAAAGATCAGCACCCACGTACACGCCATCATCCGTTAGTAATAATAATACTGAGATAACCGCTACACCCCTTCCCAATTACGAAACCGAAAAAAACGACACGTACACGCCATCAAACATGAGCAACTTTCAGGCCGCCAGAAGATCAGCACCATACACATACACGCCATCATCCGTCAGTAATGATGAAACTGAAATAACAGATGCACCTTTCACTGATTACGAGATCACGAAAAACTAACGCCGTCGCCATAAGCCACCATATATCAATAATTAATTAATAATAATTGTGAAATCGACAGAATATGTGATTTTTTTAAGTTTCTTAACATTCCTGATTTTGTTACTTTAGCTAAAAATTATTAAGTGTAATAAAAAAGAGCTTGCCTATCTACAATAATGTTGTTATTTAATAACTGAAACTAGCGACCCGCCCCGGCTTCGCACAGGTGGAATGCTGATACTAAATATACTATATTACGAAAGAAGTATGTGAGCTTTTAGAAGGCCATATCACGAAAGAAGTATGTGAGCTTTTAGAAATGAAGAGCACAACCAAAGAGTATGATGACATTTACGAAAATCCTAGTAGCGAAACCGATACTAGTGAGATAGACTCTGAGTGATATGTAATTTTTACTCATTATTTTATTATTTTTTAATTATACTTAAGCCGTATCAGTGATCAAAATCATAAAATTTTATTGAAATACAAGCCTATAATCATCACAATGTCTTTAAATCCATTATATAATATATTATTTGGTATTTAAGAGCAAGAAATAATTTTGTCAAGCTAGATTTCAAAAATATCACACTGTGCGCCGACTCGAATCACAGACTCATCACCCTGTTGCATCAAGCAAGGCTATAAAACACGTCAAACTGACAGAAGGAATTAATGATGCATTGTTGTAAGCACTGTCTAAATATGCACAAAATTAGATAAGTTCATTAACAGATGTAAAACAGATTAGAGACCAAAGTCACTTCTCTATTTATTTGTAAAAAAAGCGAAAGCAAAAGAGTACAAACTCTTAAGTACCTAGTACATTAGCATTACTTACCTAAGACAGAGAGATAACCGCTCTTCAATCGAGATAGTGGGCCTGTAATTAGTTTTTTGTTTTTCTATATATGGCCGCAACACATTTAATAAGTTTTGAAACTTTTGGTAGTCCATTTTGTAATAATCATAAAACTTTTCTGGATAGTTGGCAATGTGGTCAAAAGCCAAAGTATGAAATTCGCCATGAATTCCTCTATTTCTCCATAAATTATGCACCCAAATACTCCTGTGTGATGTCTTCTTTTTAATTTTATTTTTGTAAACTTCTTCCTCTTCCTCTTCTGCGAGAAGTCCGATTATAACAAGATCCCAGTCTATCATTATATTTTCAATCGAGCACTCGACCGAACTGCGTCAATTCTAAACGAAGTCTGGACGGAAATAGTAGAGAAGTCACCACAGCGGCCTCAGGCTGCGCCTCGCGGCGTCGCGCTGCGTCGCGCGGCACCGCGAGACGCAGCACCGCTCTTGCACGCCGCGCGTACCGGCGATGCACCGCTGCGTCACGATACGTCGCGCTACGCCGCGAGGCACCTCGAGGCGCAGTGCTGCGTGGTGCAACGTAATCTGAATTCTCAACCTAGGTCAAGGACACAAGGTGAGACCACTGGCGCCGCCGCCACAATAGCAGAGAAACTTTGGACGAAAACTTTTCAAGCGAAACTAAACCATATCACATCACAAATAAAGATTGTAAGCTATCTGAGTTCGGCTTATACTCGGCTTTATATGGACGAGTATTTGCATGTAGACATAATGTGTATGTGTGAGTGAATTACATACATTGTAATATTTAAATTCCTAATTTTGTTAGCGAGTTCCCAAGCTGCACGCGTCTGACGATTATAAAATCTTGTTGCGCGATTCAAATACATTGCGTATTTTGTAACAGGCATATTGAAGAATATTTTACAACGCGCGCAATGTAATTATGTCACTTGCGATAATTAGACTACGTAGAATAGTAGTTTTATATTAGTATCTGCCAAGGGAAGCCGGTAGGAATCGTGTTCTAAGGAGGCTTCGCCACTGCTACCTACATTATCTACACTAATATTATAACGAGGAAAGATTCGTATTTTTGTGTGTATGTTTGTAATGAATAAACTCAAAAACTACTGTGCCGATTTCAAAAATTCTTTCAGCATTGGAAAGCTACTTTCACCCTGAGTCACATAGGCTATATACCGCAGGTGGAGCTGCGGGAAACAGCTAGTTTTTCATAAAACTCACTTTTTTACGTTAAATAAACGTGCTTAATGAAAATATTATTTCTAAATTATAAATTAAATAACGTTTTATTTCAGAGTTTGAGTATAATTTCAAATTTAATTGTGTCCACTACGAGAAATAATCATAGACATAGATACGGATTTTAATGAAATTTGGTATGAATATAGTTGAAGACCCGGGGCCAAACATAGGCTACTTTTTGACGCAGGCGGAGCTGCGGGAAATAGCTAGTATTATAAATGCGAAAGTCTTTCTGTCTGTCTGTTACGCATTCACGGCCAAACCGCTGAACGGATTTTGATTAAATTTTGTATGAATATAGTTAAAGACCCGGGGTCAAACATACTACTTTTTGACGCAGTTGGAGCTGCGGGAAAAAGCTAGTTCAATCATAAATAAATTAAAAGGAACTAAAACTACATTTATCTATCTAATCTACTAACTAAAATTATTTTTACAAATGTTACTAAAAAAAATTGTCTGTAGATAAAGATTTAAAATTTTACCATCTCCTTCAACGACTCCGTGGCGCAACGGTAGCGCGTCTGACTCCAGATCAGAAGGTTGCGTGTTCAAATCACGTCGGGGTCAAACATTTTTTTACTGCCACATTTTTTTAAATGCCTACCTAGTTCTGAGATTGCAAGGCATTCTTCTTACACGAGTGTGGTGATTTCTCATATGTTACGGTAACCGCAAGAGAAGAAAAAAAAAAATAATTCCATAAAATTTTGTTTCAAATTGTCTAAATATAACATTGGAATACATTATATCTAATAAATAAAAAAGATCATTAACTTTACAAACTAATTTATTTGCTAACATTACATTAGTAAACACACGCGATCGAAAACAAACATTAAAGTATTTAGGATTGCACAAAATATTTAACAGATTACGCAGGTTACAATTATATCAGGCAAAATAATTACTGCAGTGAATAAATTTGTTTATTTCGATATATTTGAATTTAATGCGCGCTGATATAGAAACCGTACGAATTAGTACTCTTTAATGTAACATGAATTTTATAGTTGACGAAAAATTTCATTTTCGTCCAATATTAGTGTCATTCACTACGGTAATTAACAATCACAAGCAGGCGTATAGCCTCTCCCACCTTACTCTATGTACATACAAAAATTATATCAGATTATACACAGCCCAAACTCGCAAGCTTCTAGACTATATAGTCCAGGAACCAACAAGAATTACTGTAAAACAATTGCATGGTTTTCCAATTAACGTTTTACAGCACGTATCTCTGATTCTTCCTATTAATAAATTCTAGAAAATTGATTTAAAACAAACGTAACTATGAATCAAAATCTATAGAAATAGTCAAATTAAGAACGCACTTTGTTGTTTACCCGAATCTTTGTCACACGCACATATTTGTTTTGCCATCTCGTTCACACAGTAAATGTTATGCGAAAAGATTACATTGTGCTAGCAAAAATATACGCAACGGACAAATAGGTGATAAACTAGTGCAGCTAAGACAAATAAAACACATCTGTAACTTTGATGTAGAGAGAAAACCCGACATCAGACGCTTCTTCTCTTTCTTACAATGTCGAGGCTAAAATTAAAGATTTAAAATCCTAGTAAAATTCACAATATACTAGGATTGTAGGAAATATAATATAGCTGCCAAAATAATCACAAGTTATATCCAGTAAATTCATGAAAATATTAAATTTATTTCTCTGGTTTATTTTGCATAAATATAATTATCAAATAAAGTATAGTTATAATAATATGTTTTTGTTGAATGTAGTAGAAGACTATCTTTAAATCTTTAAATTAATGTAATTTTGTTAAGTATTTATTTTTTAAATTTAATCACATTATCAAGAGACCAGCTCATTTTACGAACCATAACAATAATATAAATATATGCAGATCAGTAATTTATATCCGCATTATTCAAACTATACCTTGTGTATAAATAGACTATCTGAGTGAAGTTTTTTTAATAAAATCATGTTGTATTTTTATCAATTAAGATACAATAACAATTAAGAAACATCTTGCAATCGTTTTGGTACCAAAAATTTACTGAAAAAGACCAGATGTGCAAAAGATTTATAAACTTTACTTTAAACTCTTGAATTTTCTTAGGTATTCGCAATATACCTATAGCCACCGGCCTTTTACAGCAAGTATAAAGTTATCTAGCCCTTGGACTAATTCTGTTTTTCAATCAAGAACAACTTTGCTTTATAAATTTTATATTCAAATAGACTTTATTTGGCATATTCTCAAAAAAAATCATTCGTTTTAATAAAAGACAACTTCACCAGCCAGACACTTTCCCGTACCACTCAAAACTAGAAAAAATGAGACCTCTCAAAGTCAACTTCACACCGGATTTAAAAAAAAAAGTTTGGTCGTGGATGGCAATTCTATCACTTTTTTATTAGAATGTCAGGATCTTAGTAGGTGGTAGTCAAAGTCAAAGACACAGATTTAATCAGTTTCGTGTAAATAGCAATTTTCTGACGCGAAAAATATTTTAGCATTGATTGTATATTCGCTACGAGTCGCAATTTAAGACAAAAACTGCCAAACAGCAAAAATCGATCTATTGGTAAATTGGTGTTTCAGATTACGTTAACGTCAAAATATGTTATTATATTTTCTAATATTGGTAACACTATTAGATTCATTTTATTTATTTAAATATCTTAAAGGTGAAAATTCAAGATTTTTATTTTTTACTTGAGTACATTAGTCATGAAGTTTTTTTTGGTTCAACTGTACATTTCTTCTTGAGAACTAAACTATGTCTTAAGGTTTGATTGGATAGTCAACCTTAGGGTGGATAGGGACTAAGTGGGTTCTCGAAGTGTTTATCCATACTAATATTATAAATGTGAAAGTGTGTTTGTTTGTTTGTCCTTCTTTCACGTTAAAACGGAGCAACGGATTGATGTGATTTTTGTGTGGAGATAGTTGGAGACCTGGAGAGTGACATAGGCTACTTTTTTCCGTGACACAAACGGAATTCCACGCGGGCGAAGCCGCGGGCACAGCTAGTGTAATCATAGATGTCCTTAGGAATTCGTTACTTCTAGCGAGACCAAAACTAGTAATGGTGTGAAACAACATATATTTAATTTTTTTACTTGTTTGTTGTAGCTAAGTTCGCCATTGGGGCCCAGAGTAGCTAAGGTAAGGTTCTCGAATGTTCTGTTTATGTGTAAGTGTATTATCACATGTCAAGGAATTAGATGTTTTTAGCGGGTATATTAATATGTTAGATACTTGTAATGGCGCTTGTTTGTCATTAGCTAAGTTTGCTATCCCAATGTATTATCTAAGATAGGATTTTTGTGGCCGTCTATGATCACATGTTCTGCCAGGGAGGTGTGACAAGCATGCTGGAGTCGAGTGCCCGACCTATATGTTGTTCCAGCATTCGCAGCTTCCTCAAGTATTTGTAATATGATGCCTCAAGAAATTAGGTGTTTCTATGTTAATATGTTACATACTTGTAATGGCGTTTGCTTGTTTGTCATTAGCTAAGTTTAGCAGTGTATTATCTAAAATAGGGTTCTTTAATCATTGGCTATGTTCGCCATCTCAGTGTATTATCTAAAATAAGGTCGTGTCTGTCTGTGTGATCACATGTTCTGCCATGGAGGCGTGACGAGCATGCTGGAGTCTAATGCTCGAGCTATGTGTTCGTGTGTGCCGTGACTGAGCCATAACATGCGAAGTTTGTCGTAGCGAGCCGGGCATAGACGGAGCGGATTGCCGCGACGGAGACCCTGTAAATGGAATTTACATATTGTATCAGTTTATAACCATAAGATCCCAACCCCTTTAAAATGGCCACATCGAAACGAATGAATTTCATGAATTACGAAGCTTAGCAATTCTGCAAATTTTGACATTGACGTTTAAACTCTAATTAAATTCATTTCGTGATTCATTTCTTGATTCACTTCTCGTGTGAGTATTGCCATAGTAAAAAAATAATAATATAATTTTAATATTTTTTATTGATATTTATAATTATACAGTTAATTTATGATAGTAAATCAACATAATTGGTTAGAAATACTTATTTAACTAAAAAAATCGTATTAGTACGCACGCTATGCAAAAATAAAGATTATTTTTACGCCGGCTATAAGGTAAAGCAATTCACGAAAAGTAAGCCTTTTGCTACTTTCGGTCAAACAGTAGAATAGGCTAGTTTCCTAAAAAAATATAATTAGTCTTTTGGTTTTTTTTTCTTTTGAAAATTAAACAAAGAATGGTAAAGATATGGCGCGTTAAATATCCGTGTGACGTCACAGTGTGCTACACTTTTTCGAAATATGTGACGTCACGAGCCCCCACTTCTAAACTTTGATGCGTTATATCTTTATAATATTATCGCTCAATTGACAAAAGAAAAAATAGGTCACTAATATATTTTGATTCCCTAAATGACGGACTAATTTTAATGATAGTCTTTTGACCCTGGAAACTAGCCTATTGCCATGAAATGATTCATAATGTAATCATATTGTAATTCGTGCAAAATGGCCATTTTAGATCCACGTTTCTTAGATTGATGATCTGTGTATCAAAGTTACCCAATTTTAAGTTATCAATGAATATTAAGTACATTTATGTCATCTCATAAAATAGTAGTTTATTTAATCTCACACTAAAATACAAATATTAAACAAGATAACGGTAATTTTAAAACTAAAACACCCGACTGCGTTTCTGGGCAATTTGGAATTGAAAAACCCCGAAAAATCTGCCATATTGTTTTTAAAAAAAAGAAATTATGATCTCTTTCGAAAACGGAAAGAATTCAGTTAAGGCCTGAACATTGGTCCTTCGAGCCGGATATAAACAAGTATTTGCAAAGACACTAAGCTGAAAATCATTGATAGCCGACCGAGCAAGGCGCAGGCAGCATGGCCCCCCTAGCTGGGGCCGCTAGCAGCATCAGTTCACAGTCCCGCACTCGCAGGAACACTCACCTGGTCAGTCTCTCCATAGCAGTCGAGGTAAGGCGCAGGCAGCATGGCCCCCCTAGCTGGGGCCGCTAGCAGCATCAGTTCACAGTCCCGCACTCGCAGGAACACTCACCTGGTCAGTCTCTCCATAGCAGTCGAGGTAAGGCGCAGGCAGCATGGCCCCCCTAGCTGGGGCCGCTAGCAGCATCAGTTCACAGTCCCGCACTCGCAGGAACACTCACCTGGTCAGTCTCTCCATAGCAGTCGAGGTAAGGCGCAGGCAGCATGGCCCCCCTAGCTGGGGCCGCTAGCAGCATCAGTTCACAGTCCCGCACTCGCAGGAACACTCACCTGGTCAGTCTCTCCATAGCAGTCGAGGTAAGGCGCAGGCAGCATGGCCCCCCTAGCTGGGGCCGCTAGCAGCATCAGTTCACAGTCCCGCACTCGCAGGAACACTCACCTGGTCAGTCTCTCCATAGCAGTCGAGGTAAGGCGCAGGCAGCATGGCCCCCCTAGCTGGGGCCGCTAGCAGCATCAGTTCACAGTCCCGCACTCGCAGGAACACTCACCTGGTCAGTCTCTCCATAGCAGTCGAGGTAAGGCGCAGGCAGCATGGCCCCCCTAGCTGGGGCCGCTAGCAGCATCAGTTCACAGTCCCGCACTCGCAGGAACACTCACCTGGTCAGTCTCTCCATAGCAGTCGAGGTAAGGCGCAGGCAGCATGGCCCCCCTAGCTGGGGCCGCTAGCAGCATCAGTTCACAGTCCCGCACTCGCAGGAACACTCACCTGGTCAGTCTCTCCATAGCAGTCGAGGTAAGGCGCAGGCAGCATGGCCCCCCTAGCTGGGGCCGCTAGCAGCATCAGTTCACAGTCCCGCACTCGCAGGAACACGCCCGCCCCGGCCCCACATTGCAAAGCGTGTGCGACTGCCGCGCCTACGTGTTCTGTGCCCGTAGTGTTGCCGCGGCTCGACTGGAATAGGGCATATTAATTACCAAAATATAAGACCTTATTACTGGCATACACAAGTATGCAGCGCGCGCCAAATAGGTTAACCGCGAGTAGAGCCGCAGTAAACATTTTTAGGTGTCAACAGTTCGCTGACGCGAGGCGGAAGAGTGTTGCTAGGCAACGCGCGCGGTATGACCGCATTGCCTAGCAACGCTTGTCTGTACCTGCGCGAGCAAGACTTACTTCAGTGACGTATACAGTTATTTGACGCGGATTGTAAACTAAAAATTCATAAAATAGATACAAAACAGATAGACAAAGAAACATTGAAATCTCCTGCATATGCGAATTTGCATTGAAGACGAGTTTTCAGAATTCCGTTGAGGACGGTGCATACAGCTTATGCAAGAGATTCTGCTCTTACTTACAACCCTACATATATAATAAGTTTAATAAGGTTATCACCATCATCATTTCGTATAGGTTACATTGTCTATCGACGACGTACACCCTGGTGTCAGAGTTGTTCGAAACCGCCTCTCGGTCTTTGACGTGGTTCCTTTAACGACTACAAAATGGCAGCCGGGACTTAAAGTGCCTTATAAGGTTAAAAAGATTTTTAATTTGTCTTTAAAATAAAATAAACTCTAGAAACGAGGTGCTAAATTGGACATATAATTTTACTGAAACTATTTTTGAAGAATATATGTTAATCTTAGTTTTGCTAATACTGCTGAAGTTTATCGAATTTATGTTTGATTCTTCGGAACCGCCTTCATTTCTTGTCTTTTGTTTAATTCAGCGATTAAAGGTTCTCATAACACAGGCTTAGCCTAGTGTGGGAGTCTTTTAATCAATCAATCAATAAAAATCTTTATTTGCGCATATGGGTTTACAAAATATGTTAAAAAGATACAAGTTAGAGAACAGCCATACACAACCTTACAGAATGCAAATTAATGTAAATTAAATATAGTCAATTAAGTCAAATTTAACTATAATATTAACTATACATATTTTAAATACTATTCATTACTTTAGTCACTATTTTAGTCTATTAGCGTCAAAAGAGTTAGTCTGCTTTTATATAAACATTTTAGGAATGTGATACGATTACGCTGTGAATACTGCTATACGTTGTATCCTATATTTTCCAAAAAAAAATAGTCTTAACAGATGGCAGTGTTTACCGAAGGACCATGTTCCGTTAACAAACACTGCTGAAATATCGGAAGTATGGGGGTAATTTAAATTATACACAATTAATCCTATTTTACGTTTTGAATATGTAGAGCGTTAGCTGAAAAGTATGATAATAGTTACATACATACATACCATCACGTCTTTTTCCCGTAGGGGTAGGCAGAGACTAAGGATTCCCCATTTGCTACGATCCTTACAGACTTCCCTCGTTTCTTCTTCGCTCATCACTCTCGTCATACACGCTCGTCGATTACGGGTACTCCTGACATCTCCCTTTTTTAATATGTCTGCGATTTGGTCGCAGTATTTTCTCCGACTTTTCCTGTCACCTTTGATAATAGTAGTAGGGTATTATTGGGGATTTCAAAACAGGTAGTTTTCATCACACCGCTCATTTCATTCGCTCGGTGTGATGAAAACTACCTGTTTTGAAATCCCCAATAATACCTTTGGTTTTTCAAAAAATACGGAATATCAGTCAACGGCGCTTGGTAAAATGGTATGCATAAGTAATAGGATAATTTGACTCACCTGATCCGATTGCTGTTTGTTCACACTACACTAGATTGTTACATTTTCACACTAAACAACTTTTAATAGTATAAATATATTGCAACCAAAATACATATTACTCTAGTGATTAATAATTGATGAACAAGGAAAATCGTTTGCCCAGGCCGATTGCTCATACCGATGATCAAATTGGTTGGCATCTTACTAACGATCAGTGTCTCAAATGATCTTCGGGACGCCCTTGGTAGACGCCGAGTTATCCCATTACTGGCCTCGATTAGGTCGTACCGTTCACCGTTTGGTTGGTGGCACCCAGTAAACTAGATTACTCTTTATCACCTTTTAGGACATTGGTACTTGAATAGCCAGGTCAATGGAAGACACTGATTTTCAACTGGCCTCGATTAGGTCGTACCGTTCACCATTTGGTTGGTGGCACCCAGTGAATCTCAGTTTAAACCATTAAATATGGACAATTCTGTACCCACCGCGACCGATATTGAGAATGTCTCGCTTTCTGATACATATTTACCAAATTCGACTGTTGGTATCCGGGAGAACAAATATTTCCTTTATCAAAAAACAAAAGAGGCTTTTCTTTAATTTAAAATAGGAATTCAATAAATTTATCCACTTCGTTTCGTAACAACGATACACGATCATGGTTATTACGGTAATGATAAAAGGAGTAAGTAAGAAGCACATTGTGTAAGTGTTGTGCTCATAGCATTTTGTTCTATCGATAAAAAAGAATTGACTTTTACTAAGTACTTACTTGAATAAAATCTAAGATCGCTAATCAATTTATAAACTATTGTAATACTGTGGTTATTTGTCCGTAGTGTAGTATAACTATTACTTTAGAAGACATTTTCACTTACATATTTATGTGTTAGCTTTGTCAATAATCCTGCATTATTTCTATTTCAAGACATTCGGTATGAATTAAATGGAGTTGAAATAGATAGAATAAAAAATGCTGGTATTACTACAACCATAAAATCATATCTTTCCTTAAATGAAAATGAATCTAAATCTGCAAAAGTGTGGGGGTGGTCTCCTACTGGTACAACTAATGTTCATAACGGCTCATTCTCTGCTTCAATACCATTAAACAGAATATTGGGCTTCGCGGAAGATTATGAGAAAATCGTAATAAATTGTAAACATGAGTTAGTGTTACTAAGAAGCAACAGCAACCTTAATGCATTAAAATTAAATAGTGAAGAAATTGTTGACGATATAGTTATTAATAAAATAGTTTGGCGAGTTCCACACGTCAAAGTATCAGATCGTGAAAGAATTAATTTATTGAAACATCTAGAAAAAGATCGTGCTATAACATTAGCTTTTCGGAATTGGGATCTGTATGAGTACCCACTACTCCCCAGAACTCGCAAACATACTTGGGCAATTAAAACTACATCGCAAACTGAGAAACCGCGGTTCGTTATAATTGCGTTACAAACCAATCGTAAACATCAATCACAAATGTCAATGGCAGAATTCGATCATTGTAATGTTCGTGACATTAGAGTATTTTTGAATTCGTCGTATTACCCTTACGAAGGATTAAACATAAGTTTCTCAGAAAATAAGTTTTCTTTATTATACGAACAATATTCAAGATTTCAACAGTCTTATTATGGCCGTCGAGCAGAACCATTGATGAGCTTAAAAGAATTCAAAGATATTGCTCCATTATTTGTAATCGACTGTTCCCGTCAACAAGAGACTTTGAAGGGCTCTATAGATGTGAGAGTTGAAATAGAAACTGACCAAGAAATACCTGATCAGACAGCAGCATATTGCTTGATATTAAACGACTGTATATTTGAGTACAAGCCCTTGAGTAACATTGTTAAAAAGATATCATGAGCTCATATGTTTTTGTTGATATCCAAGGATTTAAAGATGACAATAATTACTTTATATTAAAAGAATTAGCAATAGCTACCCAAGAGTTTACTGAAGTGTTTTTAGTAAAACCTCCTTATTCATATACATATTTAACTAAAGAAGAAAAGAAACGCGTTCGATGGATTGAGCGACATAGAGGCATAACTTGGAGCGAAGGCTATATCGACTACAGAGAGTTCAAAAGGATAATTAAACACATTTTAACAGATAAAACAGTGATAATGAAGGGGCGTGAAAAGCAAAGTTGGATAAGTAATTTATGTAAAAATTGTTTTTTACTGGATATCGAAGAAGAAGGCAGCCCCAATTTCTCTATATTATATAAAACTTATTGTAAACCTGAAATTAAGTATAACTGTCTCAGTCATCAGCAAGTGTGTGCACTAAAAAATGTAATTTGTATTAAAAAATGGTATTATGATAATTGTATATTGTAATGACCAAAATTAATCTCTTAAATAAAACTTTTTAAATTAATATTTTTTTTCATTTATTGACTTAGCAAAAAAATTAATGTGTAAGAAATATTATAAGCCGTAATATTAACTAGTCTCAGTTTTTGGTGATGCTCTACTGTGATTATAATTACTCTATCTACATCATAAAAATTTAAAACAGCGACATCTACTGCGTTTATACTGAATCATTAAATGAATAAAAGTAAATATTAATTTGATCCAGTCAAATGCTAATAGATGGAGTTTTTTGATTAACATACAAAATTTGGTTTACTCTTTATTCTATATTCATAAACAAAGCTTATATTTTTACTCTTAGCCTAAAGGATAAAATTAAAAGTAAAATGATTGATTTAATATTTATTGATATAAATCACATTCTAACTATATAAGTAACTAATTATTGAATTTTCTTTATTACAAATAAGACATTGTTCTGTACAGATAAAACGTAATAATATTATAGAAACCTTAAAAAAGTAATTTACAAAATATTTATAAAACTCATATTACATACTAATTAAAACTAAAATTATCATTCGCTAATGTTTTTGCGATTTTATTAATAACATTTTCTGTGAGATCCAAAATATCGTCGACGGAGTCTTTTATGAGATACTGTGCATTTAATACCATTTTTTCCGAAACATCTCTGTTTACCAAGTCATTTTCTATGTCAAATACTTGTATTTTAATTACTTTTCTGGGTTTTCGATGCTCTTTTCTGATAACATAAGATGATGCTGACAATCCATCCATTTTTTTTCTCAACAAATCTTGTCGTTGTTCTTCCTTCTGTTTTTCAGCTGCTCTATTTCTTAACATTTCTTGGTAATACTCCTCCGCTTGTTCATAAGGGTCCTGAGCATCTTGAGAGAATAGTATCATTGTATCTTGAGAGTCAGACATGATCTGTAAAACAATGAATATTTTAATTTTTTACTAAACATTTTACATCATAATTAACAAAATTTGATTGTAATACTTACATTGCAATACCGATCAATTTTGTAAATTATAGATTTGATATGTGCAGCGTGTTAGAACCTCGTCTGTTTTAACGCGACTGACCACGATATGCAATATAAACTCGAATATCGGATTTCAAACTCCTGACAAAACAATTATTTTTCATTTTCGCAAGCCTTATCATATTATGCTGACATTTCAATAAAAGGTGATGCAAACAATCATGTCTTTACACGAATCGAATATATATGAGTTATTGAATTATCAGCATATTTGGCACTAAACATGATATCAAGGTTATGACAAAGGAAATTCAAATACATTTTATTATTTATTTATTATTTATTCTTAATATATTTTTATAACAAAAAAACTATAAAGTATTTAAAGAAGACTTACAATAATTTTCATACACTTATACTAGCCAATTAGTAAATTATATTCTAATATAAAAGAGTGTTATGTCCCCATGCCAAAGTAGAAATTTTATCCTTAAGTATAATTCTTTTGTCATCATTTGAAGACAAGGCTACTTTATTTACAGCTTGAGTAAATATTTCATGTTTAAGCGATTTAAATAATATATTTCTTTTACGCACAATCTTATTATACAGTAAAACATCATTGTAGTCATTAAAAGTTAGATCTTTTACAACTGCTTTCTTAACTCCTTTAGCTTTTTTTACAATTTTGTTTTCGGTTTTTAAACAATATAACTTTGACCTAAGTCCCACAAAGGAAATTATTAGAGAACCTGCTGTTTCATCTTTAAATAAACCAGGTATTTTTTTATTTTTAGGTATAATAGCAAATCTATTATTTTCATCATAATTACTTGTATCGAGATATGATTGAAAGTAAATATTCATATCTTTATATACATCTTCAGTTTCTATTGAATACAAAAAACTGTCAGTATCGGTATAGCATAATTTTAACCTTGTATCATAAAATGATTTCATGACCGAATAGTGGAAATCATACATATGATTTTTGGATATCTCTAGAACTGTGAAACCTATATAAATAGGTTTATCTAAAATAACAGTTTCAGGTTTCATTTGTACAGCTACAAAATTTTCACTAAACACTGTATTATTCTTAAAATTAGGTCTTGATATTAATTGTTCAGCGGAGTAGAACTTTTTTGTTTTATTTCTATCATCGTTCCAACGATTTACTAGATAAATGTTTACTCTTTTTTCGGTATCTTCTAGCGTTTTACCGAAAATGCTATTGTTTAATAATTTAAAGAAATCTTGTTCAAATGTAGAGTTAGCTTTTTGTCGAAATTCTGTATTTAAATCAATATACTGTTTCAGAAATGGTTGTTGTTTAAACTTGACCACTCTATGAATTTTTTTCAAAATAAGACCATTTTTTAAGCATGTTTTAAGATGTATATAATGAATAACATATTCAAATTTGTCATACAAATTTGGAATTAATTTAGGATTTTTAGAACCTGGGGGCGTAAATTTCTGTGGACAAAATGGTAAATCATTATGCAAATCGTGCAAATAATCCGGATATTCTAAGTCTACCTCTAAAATATACCCATAGTCTGAGTCATTAGGTACGTTAACAATATTAAGACTTCCAATTTCAACTTGATTCATCAACTCAAAATTTGAATATGGTAAATGTGAGCACATTGCATAACCGTACAGGTTGTTACAATCGATATATAACAAAAAGTTATCAGGTATTTCCGAATTATACCCGGAAATATATTTGTTATTCGCTGTGGAATATCTTGTAGGGCATAAACACACTCCACCGCGAATACCTTTTTGAATCAGTCGGATAATTTCTAGATTGTCTATTAGTTGCAGTTTGACTTTTGTTTTAAGCAACATTGCATCAAAACTCAAACCTGGTGCGGTTAAGTAAAATGCAGGATCCAATCTATAATTAGTTTTACAAGTTTGGCGAAATTTTTCAAAAACATCTGCTAGTAATATTACGTCTGTTTTCAAGTACAAATCAGTATATTCACCTAAATTTTTAATATTAAACATTGACCAAACAATTTTGGCGTGATTGTAATCGGATTCTGAAACAATATCATTTATTATAGTACTATAGAAACAGTCTCGCGGTGGTAATTTCTTTTCCTTATAACAATTCCAGTCCGTCATGTATTCATAAGGATAAACACCTTTACGAGTTAGTAAATCAAACTGTTCTTTCTTTGGGTAGAATTGAGATAAATGGACAAAACTGGCTTCATTCAAGTTGCTTACAAGCTTATCTAAGCTAGTACCTAAAAATTTAAAAGTATCCACAAATCGAACTGGCAAAAACTCCTGACGACCGGTTTTCACAAATTTTGTAAAAGATATGTAATTTTCTTTGTTTTTTGCTATTACTTTAATTCTGCCCTGAGATTCTCCCAACTGTTTAATAAAAAGATGACTGTCATACCCAGACAAATTATGAAAAAATACTGGTACAAATTTTGGTAACCTGTATTTAAGATTACAATAAGAGTGAACGGCCCCGCGAAACTTTCCAGTTAGATGACAATGATCTCTTACTTTGTTGTCAAAAAGTAATTGCTCACAGATAAAGCAGTATTTTGCAGTATCAAATTGTCTTTTCTCTTCTACACTTAATGGAATCATCGGAATAGTTTCTTTCAATAATTTATTAATTTCCGTAACATCTTCAAATAAATATTTCAGAAATTTGTCAACACAATCCTGCCCGCGATACGATACGTATTTATTGCGAGAGCTATCAAACGAGCAAACAATATAATAACCAAACGCAGCAGGCACATGTTTATGTAAGACTGTAGTGTTCACGTTATGCTTATTGTCACCATATTTTGGTTCTAACAATGATTCAAAGTCTGCGTAGATTACAAAAGGCACATCTTGCATCCGATCATAATGATTAAATTGGATGTAAGTATTCGAATCAGGCAAAACAGTACGTACTCCGCTGCAAATATGAGAATTGAATAATATTTCTTTATTAAAAAATATCATACATTCATCACAAAAATAAATTTTTTCCTTGTGTTTTGTGAGCTGTGATCTGACTAATTTGCTTAAATCTTTTATTAAACAATAATGTTTTTTTTCTCCCTTTTCCAAAAGTAATAAATTCACATGGTTCTTTCTTTTTTGTCGAGTCTTGTAAAGGGGTCCCACTACTTTATGGTTATTTACAAGACCGTATATGTTAACGCTTATATGAGTATTATTTCTCTCAAAAGTCTGAATATCTTTGAAGCCGACCGGAAACTTGATATCTCGAATGTTAAGTATGTTTTCGTAACTCGGATATGAGGTTATTCTATGCGCGTTATTTTTGGCGGGAAATAGCGCTGCCATTACACACCACACGAAACATAACGCATCCCCATTTTGTATATTAATACAAGCGCGTTTAGATTTAATACTTTTCGGCAATTCAATAAATTGACCAACTCTCAATGGATTATATTTATTAATATTGACCTCTAAGTAAAGATTACGTATCAAGGTCCACCCAGAATCTTTTTCCTGAAATTCAGAAATTTTTGTTGAAATTATGTCAATCATGTTAGAATAATAATCCTTAAAATCACAATCATTTTGAAATATTTTGTTTTGGGTTGCAAATGATTTTATGTCGGTGGTGCTATTTTTAGGTAAATTAAACTCCGCGAAAAATTCAAAGTTAACTTTTATACAATGAAATGTAGCCTGTCTAGCCGAAATCAATTGGTGTACACGAGAACGAAGTGTGCGCAAGAAGTCAGCGGGGGACACGGGGGACAAGTCTGACTCAGACTCGAGCACACGGTCCGCGTTTAGAGGTCTCACTCTATATGAGGCGATTCGACTTCTGAATGCACTACTTACTTTCTCAATACCTTCACTAACTTCTATTGAACTATTGTTTTTGTGGATATTACTTCGCAAGTGTGCAGATAACGAGCTAGACTTAACAGATATATCACACACTGTACAATATACTGTTCCCTTCCCCATTGTACTTATTCTTAAAACTAAGTGATTGCTTATTAAAGATATTGTTCTATTTAATTGACTACTTGCAATTAAAAGATGATATCAGAATATGATAAAAAATTAATTAAAACTCATGAATAAAATGGAAAACAGAATAAGTTTAGATTTATTTAATTATTGCAAGTTATTTAATTATAAAAAACGAAATTGGCATCGGGGCATAATAACCTAATAAAAATAAGTATATTAATAAAATGAAATAAAAACTTTTATTTGTATATAACATAAAATAGGTACTTAATTATAGAATGGTTCGCACACTAAATAATTTTTGTTGCAAAAAATTTACCCTCTTCAGTAAAGAGGGGCTTGCACTTATTAATAAGCTCCTTTGTGAGCATCAGTTGAGGGGAATCGGAATTCCCCTGAAATTTTAGCGCGACTACCGCGTGTTCCCAACGGTCTTTGGGATCGACCTTCTTTATATCAGCAACATTGTATACTTTTAAATCTATAAAGACATCGCCAGCGAGGTTAGCAGTGCGGCGCAGGACACCGTCTGCTACACGGCGCGACAGCACTGACAGCAACGGAGGGATCTTCTTAGCGGCGGCTGCTCGCTGGGCTTCCGCTTCCTCCTCGCTGTCGCTGTCGAGTTGCCAAGCTTTCTTCAGGCGTTTAGCCTTGGATGCTGGCTGTGCTCGACTTATCACCCGCTTCGTAGCTTTAGGTTCCTTTTTCTTATAACTGGAAACAAAACATACAATTACTTATACTAGAAACCGGGACCTCGTGAACAGTAGACAGGTATGTTAACCATTACACCACGGAGATTACAAGTATAAAGTTTTGATTGAACACAAACACACGTAGTTACTATCAATTTAGAATAATCAACACACACACACAACTGAGAACACACAGCCGAGAAACTAGTGATTGCTAACTGGGAATAGATAACGAAATTACATTAAACAACAATCATACATACATCAAGCTTGCAGCGGATACTTCTTCGGAATCTGAGGTGAAATCTTCAGCGAGCTTCTTCTTAGCCTGCTTGCAACGTTTATCGTAATACTCAGAGTCGGACCTGAAATAAACATGATAAATCATTTAATAACTCGCTAGACATAGTTACTTTATTAAAGATAATTTACACATAAATGAATATTATAAGTATGTTAAGAAAAATGAAATGATTTAAAATGTACTAATAATAATAATACCTATGTTAAAAAACTTACGAACATGATTGCAATGCAACGAATCTTCGTGTTTCTAAGTGTGGGTGGCACGCAGGACAACTGAGCGGCACAGTGGTAGGCGCGTAGGCAGGCAGCTGGCACAAGCACTCAGCAACCGACTAACTGCTGGTGGAACAACAGTAGGCGGGCTTCGCAACCAGGGCGGGCGGTACGACAGCGTCGAACAACGTTCTCTCAGTTATGAAAATATTTAAAGTTCACAACTATTGGTACGCGCGAATTTAAAGTAGATTTTTGCTTAATCGCTACTTTTTTTCAGGAATGGTCAACCAAGAATAAAAGCTATATTTTTACTTGGGTACATATATTTTATTTGAAAATATGCAAAGCCATCAAAAATTTTAAGTACCAAAATGTTGATGACCACTACATTTAATGTAAAGTCAGCATAATTTAATAATTATTGATAAATAATTTAATATCTCAATATTAAAAATATAGAAGTCAATAACAACGTGTAGTATTGCATAATTTCCTGTGAAATCGAATACTCAAAGTATGCCGCATGCATATGCACTATATGTAGGCATGTTATTCATGTTACTATTTACTTGCGTCATTATAAATAATCATTTATTTTGCTACCCATTATCAAAGAGGGTTATGTTTTTATTGAAAGGCTCGTCACATACAGAACGATAATTATCACGCGGCAAATTGCTTAGCGGTGTAATGATACGACTGGTTACGATTACCATTACGGGTACGATTTTATATTCTTACAGTAATTTACTACTTGATGTGCATAGAAAAAATTTTGGTTGGAGTATAACGCTTTGTGAGTTACTGTTATTCCTTCATATTTCGAGTAATTATAAACTTTTGACATATTTCTGTTATAAAGTGCTGTATGTACAAAATATTAAAAAATATTCCAAAAACGGTAAAAAGATAATATCGTAATCGTATCATCATAAAGTGTATAAGTGGTTATTTTCCCGCTTAATAAAAGACGTTGTAGTGTGCGAATAGCCATAAGTTACGAATATGAAACCGGAGGTACAGCCGTAGGCAGATAAAAATGTACTTTTACATATGGTAATACCTAGTACACATTTGGTCGGGTTTATATGCCGTCGGCTGTACACAGGTGTCGGCATACTGAGCAAAATTCAAGCACTAGTACTGAACTAGAGTTTATCGATAATTTCCGAAACTGCTTGACCTTTTTTGATGAAATTTTATATGTGTATTCAGTAGGTATGTCTGAGAATAGGTTGTAAACTATTTTATAGTGCAAAACAACGTTAGCTGGGTTAGCTAGAAACGATACAATAACTTCTCATTACTATTATACAGTAATATCATATACTTACTTATTATTTATAAATATGTAAGTGAAAATGTCTTCTAAAGTAATAGTTATACTACACTACGGACAAATAACCACAGTATTACAATAGTTTATAAATTGATTAGCGATCTTAGATTTTATTCAAGTAAGTACTTAGTAAAAGTCAATTCTTTTTTATCGATAGAACAAAATGCTATGAGCACAACACTTACACAATGTGCTTCTTACTTACTCCTTTTATCATTACCGTAATAACCATGATCGTGTATCGTTGTTACGAAACGAAGTGGATAAATTTATTGAATTCCTATTTTAAATTAAAGAAAAGCCTCTTTTGTTTTTTGATAAAGGAAATATTTGTTCTCCCGGATACCAACAGTCGAATTTGGTAAATATGTATCAGAAAGCGAGACATTCTCAATATCGGTCGCGGTGGGTACAGAATTGTCCATATTTAATGGTTTAAACTGAGATTCACTGGGTGCCACCAACCAAATGGTGAACGGTACGACCTAATCGAGGCCAGTTGAAAATCAGTGTCTTCCATTGACCTGGCTATTCAAGTACCAATGTCCTAAAAGGTGATAAAGAGTAATCTAGTTTACTGGGTGCCACCAACCAAACGGTGAACGGTACGACCTAATCGAGGCCAGTAATGGGATAACTCGGCGTCTACCAAGGGCGTCCCGAAGATCATTTGAGACACTGATCGTTAGTAAGATGCCAACCAATTTGATCATCGGTATGAGCAATCGGCCTGGGCAAACGATTTTCCTTGTTCATCAATTATTAATCACTAGAGTAATATGTATTTTGGTTGCAATATATTTATACTATTAAAAGTTGTTTAGTGTGAAAATGTAACAATCTAGTGTAGTGTGAACAAACAGCAATCGGATCAGGTGAGTCAAATTATCCTATTACTTATGCATACCATTTTACCAAGCGCCGTTGACTGATATTCCGTATTTTTTGAAAAACCAAAGGTATTATTGGGGATTTCAAAACAGGTAGTTTTCATCACACCGAGCGAATGAAATGAGCGGTGTGATGAAAACTACCTGTTTTGAAATCCCCAATAATACCCTACTAATAGTCTCCTATAAATAAATAAATACAGTACTAACCTTCCGTATCTCCGTCTGGCAACAATAGCTTTGCGAGCACAATATCTGGCTGCAAACCAAACACATCGTCGGATATTTACTGTCCTCCCTCTCGGAATTCGGACACGAAAACTCCGACACCACATTCATCAACTCCGAGAAATCTTCAGGCAACGGCATTAGCTTTGGCGGCTCACTCGGCTCAATAACTATATGACTAGCTATCTCTTTATTAAACCACTCGTTAGACATGTCCGACCATTCCTTAGCCTTTTTCCGAGCTAAATCATTATCAATTAATTCTTTAAACGTCAACGGCATGTCTAAATACCCGCACATAATCTCCCAAGTGTCCCCGTCGACTACAGTCAATTCGGTCGGTGGAATTATATCACTTAAGAAGTGATAAAACAAGCAGCAACATCTTAGGAACGTTTTGCATTGACCTTTAATTGTTTCCCAGACTTCTGTCGGGTTCAGTTCTTCGATATCCAAATTGCCTCGTCGCAATTCCTTCATGATTGTTAGCAGGTTTTCCAAGTCAGATTTCGTTTCGTCTACCATCGGCACAGTTTTGCAGTTAGTTACATCTATAGCTATCAGAGCTCTCGTTATTGTTGCTCGTAAAGCCTGAAGGGTTATCTGTCTCGCTAAATGTGTAGGTCTGGCCGGGCCGGCCGGTTTGGAAAACAGCGATGGTACGGTTAGAACTAAGGCAATTAAAGTGCCAAAAGGTTCATGTGTTAACGGAGAGGTTGCTTCTAAAGTGTTGAGTGAACTTAAGGCGTGATGTGCGAGATGTTTAGGCTGGGACCATAGAGATGGGATGGCTGCAGCGAGTCGAATGAGAACTTGTAATGCGTCTCTGTGTCGTGCGGGGATTTCTCCGAGTAAAGGCCGCGTCTCGGCTTGAAGAACCGAGTTCGTGCTAAGGATGGTGTATGCTGTAGCGCGGTATAAAGCCGCTATGGACACCATGCCCCCGGTCTCTGCGAGCCCACATAGGCCTGGTAATTTCTAGAAGGAAAAATAATATTGATAAGTTACTTAATTTGAGAATCATGAGTTATCTAAGTTAATTGAAATATTTTGCTAGAAATAGGTCGAGATTTGTTTTATAATGCTTATGTAGAGTCGTGCTGTTGCAAGTGTGCGTTTTTTTTAATAAACTTCTTTCCTTCGTTTAAGTTATGAAATGTAGTTTTATATAGTACGTTAATTGCCATTGATTTAACGAGATAAACATAAACAGTACTCTTTATCGACTTTCGGTTGACTGCGAAACTTCTTCGCATTGAGTCCACTAATCGTAAGTATTTTTGCTTGTAGCACAAGACAGATTATGAAATGTATTTTGTAATAATACGCTTATGTCCCAAATATAACATTTATCTAGCTAAATAAACAAGTAATGTCCATTCAAATGTTTATTTGTGCCTCACTTTGTTTTGTAAAGATTATTTTAATTGCATTGTTTATTCACTTGTAACGCTTTTGTTCTTAAGAAAAGATGTTGTACTCACGCTAGCGAAGTTTTCAATGAGCGACTTGGTCATCTCGTTATACTTTGGTATATCTCCCTCGAAATGCACGAGGAACTCCTGAGGCAGCAGGTTCTCGGAGTGAGTGGACACGTACACCTCGCATTCTTCCACTGACTCTTCTTCCATGTCTGAAGACATGGCTCCCACGCTCTTGGCCCTAGCCTGAAAAAATGTTGAAGATATTTTAGTTACAATATCAAGTGAGAAAACATTATCTCTCTGCAATTGAAGCTGATCTTGCTCATCGTTAGTCATTTTCTTCTCTTCTTTTATTTTTTATTATTGTATGTTGTATGTAGGTATATGATATGTATATATTCATTAAAGGTATAGTATGTATTAATTGATTGTAGGTTTATTTATTGACTGTTGTGTAAGGATGATAGTTTTAGTATTTTATTACTGTACCGCCTTTGTTTGTTTTCGCTTTTTATCCTATCTACCCTAAGGTTGGCTGGAAGAAATTGCAATAGCGATAAGTCCGCCTTTGTACTCAATTTTCTAAATGTATTACTTTTAATTTTAATTTTGTGATTGGTACAATAAAGTGTATATCTATCTATCTATCTATCTACAATATAACGGTAATTAAAAAAACTTGATTAAGTTTCTGTGCGATTTAAACTGAAAAAACCCAAATATATTCACCTAGTGTCACTCTCACAGTCAATACTAATCTAACGACACCTCTAAAGCTAAAATACGTCGAACCGGCTAGGCTGCAGAGTGTACCAAACAATTAAACATACATAATTTACTCTCAAAAAAACTTAACCACATACTTTGCAATTACATTTATCTCTCGATACAATCTGTTGGTTGACTGGTAGAAAAAGCCCACGGCTTCAAGTCCACCATTCTTTGTAATAAAGTTTAAATAAATAAATAACCCTTTTTCTGACGCAGTCGTGTAAAAAATGTAGGTCATTCATTCATATTGTGCAGGCAGTGACGTGCACAGACGTTTTCCCCAGGGTAGACAACAATAACTACTTGCATACATTACATAAACCAGTTGTCACGTGTAGGTTACATTGTTAATCGTCCTAGTATACTCTGGTGTCAGTTTTACTAAATCGTCTTTTAGTTCCCGAGCTCCAAGTAATGAAGTTTCAAAACCGTAATTCAGCCTACGTTTTTCCGAAAGGAAGAAAGGGTTCCTACAGAAGGGGGGGGGGGGGACAAATCACCCACCTGACAATGCATCTCCTCACAAAACTCCGTGCAAACATGCACCGCCTCCGAATACACTTGATGTTTGAGCTTCAATATGAGACTGACTGATTCCGCGTACGTTTCTTCCGATAAAGGGGGAGGGGTTCCTGTTGGGAGAGGAGGAGCTGGGAGGAGGGGGAGGGCGGTGTTGCACAGTCGTTCGCAGAGGGGGCAGAGGTACTCCTTCTTTTCAACGTCGAAGGCGGCCGGTTGCCGAAGGCGATACAATCTGGAATTAAAATTGCTCATCAAATATTGTAAATTCATACATTTTATAAATTAGTCTGTTGCATCTACATTTTGTTCGTAAGTTGGTTCACAATTAACTTAAAAAATCGTCTTACTACAAGAAAGTTAGACATCTGTTCATTATGTGTCTAAAAAATGCTACCATAAATCTACGTTTATCTACTATAGTCTATAACGATGCGCCTGCATCGTTCTTCATTTTCCCATACTTATTCATTTCGTAACCACCCACATTTTCATTTTAAAATCATTTCTTATTTTGAATCAATTTTTTTTTTATCCAAATTGTTTTCAAGTCATCTCATCACTAACGATAATTATCTCATAAGAGCAAGAGTTCATTTCTATTATTATATTATATACATGTGTAATTTTTATTTTAAGTCCTAACTTCCAATTTTTTAATTTGATTTATGTGTGGAAGTCAATAATATACACGTAATAAAAACGGTTCTGTGAAGTCATAGGTCATGAGTCGCCATGTCACATGAAATGAACGAGATGCTGACGTGGCGATGGAGGTTAGATTCGCGATGTGCTTCTTTGCTTTCACTCTTGTTTACGTTCACTGTGTGTGTTCATCGGTAGTTATGATTTATAGTATTAAGTATTCACTGATTTAGTTTTGGACTGGGTTTGAAAGTATCAAGAAAGTCTCTTCATATTTATATTGTTGACACCACAGCTCAGACACAAATTATGAAGAGAGAGACAGATTAAAAACTCGCCTCCGGCCACCGACTGTAGGAGTGAGTGAGCGGGATGGCGCAATTCAAGGTGTAAAGCGACATCTCGCTTGCTCGCTCGTCTCTGCCCTGCTATTGGAGATGATGGTAGGGCCACCTATGATGCCCCGGCCACACTGTCGCGTTAATGAGAGTGTTCGCGTTGTCGCGGCGCTTGGCAGGGATGTTCGTAATGTCGCGAATCATTCATTAATTAATTAAATAAAAAATAAGTTAATAGGTAATTAAAATTTTGTCTAATTAATGCTAACTTAAATTTAAATTGTGTGCTTATAGTTTCAAAAAAATAATCATCATGTGTACCGTGACACCTCAGAAGGTGGTGGCTGAAAATCAGTGCTAGTCCTGCTTGCATGTCTAGCGTAACACTGAGCCGCCACTTATTGAGACGTCTGTCACGCATTTTTATATACTTGTAAGACCTTTCAAGTGTTGTGATGGACCAATCAATAAAGATTTATTCTATTCTAAGTCTCAGATTTGTGCATTTTCTCTGAAGATACAATTACAACATTCCTATCATCTACTTCCTTTGGCGGGCTCTCATATTATTGTCATGCAGGAACAGCCGAGCAGGGGAGCCCGCCTCAAGTCTAACGTTAAACAGGGTATAGATATGGTTTTAAGCTTTGTTGAATTTTAGTAAGAGTTTAGACTGTGTTTAGGTAAACAAGTATTGAATTTATGACTTATATCATTTGTAGTAAGACGATAGTTTTTCTATTCGTTATGATATTAACTTTTGTTCCCTTTTCACATTTGTTTGGTGTCCCTTTACTTAATTTTGCAGTAATGTTGTGGTATTATTACTCCAGAATATTAGCCAATTTTGAATCACGAGCGTAGCGAGTGAATTGTACATGGACTACTGAGCTATGTAAGTAATTTAAAGTGAGAATAACGTTCTGAAAATAAAATAAAACATAGTGATCCTTAAGTGGTATTTTTTAACGATAATTTAGTAACAAATACGCTCTTAAGTTTGTAATTGTAATTTTATCGCATATTTGTAATGTGTGTCGCGCGATTCTCACGGACGCAGCGTATTGCCACCACCGACCTCCGGTTCTCCTTGTCCAGCACGTTGTCCAGGTACTTCCTCCAGCAGCGAGCGTGCAGCGCGTGCCCGCAACCAGACACGTGCGGCTGCGCACCCACGCCGGCCGACAGCCAGGCTGCACGCCACGCTGCCGGCAGCAAGCCGGACGAGCCCAGGCGAGCTCGGTTGAGGACGGTGGACTGTTGCGCGAACGCGACTAGCACGAGTGGCGAGCCCGACGCTTCCACGCGACCCTGCAAAGGGAAATAAAACTCTTATTATTAGCTGATTAGCTGTTCATAAGTAACTTCTTTCAGGACTGAAATAATGTAATACCAAGCAGAACTTGTGACGACCCGGTTGCTTCCAAATGAGCCTAAATTGAATAAAAACCGAAAATGTAGTCTTATAAACGACCGTTTTCAGGCTGGCACGATCAGACAGGATCAATGACCATCAAAGTCACATTTATAGATAAGACAAAACCGACCTATATATCAAAGTATTGGGCATCAATACAAAGTGATCCATTTGGAGCATATTAGAACTCTCGTATTATAAGTGCTGTCTTACTAATACGAGAGTTCCACCAGGGCCTGTTTTGAAAATAAGATAAGTTTTCCAAAAAACTTAATTTAAGCGACAAGTCCGCTTTGTATCCCATGTAGTTAAAAAAATATTCCTGTTGCTGCCTGCCACCTATGTCACACTAGCCCTGCCCAACACCGACCTCCTCCTGGCACATGATGCAGACACGCGCGGGCTCGGGCACGCCGCCGCAACTCCTGTTGCTGCCTGCCACCTGTGTCACACTAGCCCTGCCCAACACCGACCTCCTCCTGGCACATGATGCAGACACGCGCGGGCTCGGGCACGCCGCCGCAACTCCTGTTGCTGCCTGCCACCTGTGTCACACTAGCCCTGCCCAACACCGACCTCCTCCTGGCACATGATGCAGACACGCGCGGGCTCGGGCACGCCGCCGCAACTCCTGTTGCTGCCTGCCACCTGTGTCACACTAGCCCTGCCCAACACCGACCTCCTCCTGGCACATGATGCAGACACGCGCGGGCTCGGGCACGCCGCCGCAACTCCTGTTGCTGCCTGCCACCTGTGTCACACTAGCCCTGCCCAACACCGACCTCCTCCTGGCACATGATGCAGACACGCGCGGGCTCGGGCACGCCGCCGCAACTCCTGTTGCTGCCTGCCACCTGTGTCACACTAGCCCTGCCCAACACCGACCTCCTCCTGGCACATGATGCAGACACGCGCGGGCTCGGGCACGCCGCCGCAACTCCTGTTGCTGCCTGCCACCTGTGTCACACTAGCCCTGCCCAACACCGACCTCCTCCTGGCACATGATGCAGACACGCGCGGGCTCGGGCACGCCGCCGCAACTCCTGTTGCTGCCTGCCACCTGTGTCACACTAGCCCTGCCCAACACCGACCTCCTCCTGGCACATGATGCAGACACGCGCGGGCTCGGGCACGCCGCCGCAACTCCTGTTGCTGCCTGCCACCTGTGTCACACTAGCCCTGCCCAACACCGACCTCCTCCTGGCACATGATGCAGACACGCGCGGGCTCGGGCACGCCGCCGCAACTCCTGTTGCTGCCTGCCACCTGTGTCACACTAGCCCTGCCCAACACCGACCTCCTCCTGGCACATGATGCAGACACGCGCGGGCTCGGGCACGCCGCCGCAACTCCTGTTGCTGCCTGCCACCTGTGTCACACTAGCCCTGCCCAACACCGACCTCCTCCTGGCACATGATGCAGACACGCGCGGGCTCGGGCACGCCGCCGCAACTCCTGTTGCTGCCTGCCACCTGTGTCACACTAGCCCTGCCCAACACCGACCTCCTCCTGGCACATGATGCAGACACGCGCGGGCTCGGGCACGCCGCCGCAACTCCTGTTGCTGCCTGCCACCTGTGTCACACTAGCCCTGCCCAACACCGACCTCCTCCTGGCACATGATGCAGACACGCGCGGGCTCGGGCACGCCGCCGCAACTCCTGTTGCTGCCTGCCACCTGTGTCACACTAGCCCTGCCCAACACCGACCTCCTCCTGGCACATGATGCAGACACGCGCGGGCTCGGGCACGCCGCCGCAACTCCTGTTGCTGCCTGCCACCTGTGTCACACTAGCCCTGCCCAACACCGACCTCCTCCTGGCACATGATGCAGACACGCGCGGGCTCGGGCACGCCGCCGCAACTCCTGTTGCTGCCTGCCACCTGTGTCACACTAGCCCTGCCCAACACCGACCTCCTCCTGGCACATGATGCAGACACGCGCGGGCTCGGGCACGCCGCCGCAACTCCTGTTGCTGCCTGCCACCTGTGTCACACTAGCCCTGCCCAACACCGACCTCCTCCTGGCACATGATGCAGACACGCGCGGGCTCGGGCACGCCGCCGCAACTCCTGTTGCTGCCTGCCACCTGTGTCACACTAGCCCTGCCCAACACCGACCTCCTCCTGGCACATGATGCAGACACGCGCGGGCTCGGGCACGCCGCCGCAACTCCTGTTGCTGCCTGCCACCTGTGTCACACTAGCCCTGCCCAACACCGACCTCCTCCTGGCACATGATGCAGACACGCGCGGGCTCGGGCACGCCGCCGCAACTCCTGTTGCTGCCTGCCACCTGCGTCACACTAGCCCTGCCCAACACCGACCTCCTCCTGGCACATGATGCAGACACGCGCGGGCTCGGGCACGCCGCCGCAACTCCTGTTGCTGCCTGCCACCTGTGTCACACTAGCCCTGCCCAACACCGACCTCCTCCTGGCACATGATGCAGACACGCGCGGGCTCGGGCACGCCACCGCAACTCCTGTTGCTGCTTGCCACCTGTGTCACACTAGCCCTGCCCAACACCGACCTCCTCCTGGCACATGATGCAGACACGCGCGGGCTCGGGCACGCCGCCGCAACTCCTGTTGCTGCCTGCCACCTGTGTCACACTAGCCCTGCCCAACACCGACCTACTCCTGGCACATGATGCAGACACGCGCGGGCTCGGGCACGCCGCCGCAACTCCTGTTGCTGCCTGCCACCTGTGTCACACTAGCCCTGCCCAACACCGACCTCCTCCTGGCACATGATGCAGACACGCGCGGGCTCGGGCACGCCGCCGCAACTCCTGTTGCTGCCTGCCACCTGTGTCACACTAGCCCTGCCCAACACCGACCTCCTCCTGGCACATGATGCAGACACGCGCGGGCTCGGGCACGCCGCCGCAACTCCTGTTGCTGCCTGCCACCTGCGTCACACTAGCCCTGCCCAACACCGACCTCCTCCTGGCACATGATGCAGACACGCGCGGGCTCGGGCACGCCGCCGCAACTCCTGTTGCTGCCTGCCACCTGTGTCACACTAGCCCTGCCCAACACCGACCTCCTCCTGGCACATGATGCAGACACGCGCGGGCTCGGGCACGCCGCCGCAACTCCTGTTGCTGCCTGCCACCTGTGTCACACTAGCCCTGCCCAACACCGACCTCCTCCTGGCACATGATGCAGACACGCGCGGGCTCGGGCACGCCGCCGCAACTCCTGTTGCTGCCTGCCACCTGTGTCACACTAGCCCTGCCCAACACCGACCTCCTCCTGGCACATGATGCAGACACGCGCGGGCTCGGGCACGCCGCCGCAACTCCTGTTGCTGCCTGCCACCTGTGTCACACTAGCCCTGCCCAACACCGACCTCCTCCTGGCACATGATGCAGACACGCGCGGGCTCGGGCACGCCGCCGCAACTCCTGTTGCTGCCTGCCACCTGTGTCACACTAGCCCTGCCCAACACCGACCTACTCCTGGCACATGATGCAGACACGCGCGGGCTCGGGCACGCCGCCGCAACTCCTGTTGCTGCCTGCCACCTGTGTCACACTAGCCCTGCCCAACACCGACCTCCTCCTGGCACATGATGCAGACACGCGCGGGCTCGGGCACGCCGCCGCAACTCCTGTTGCTGCCTGCCACCTGTGTCACACTAGCCCTGCCCAACACCGACCTCCTCCTGGCACATGATGCAGACACGCGCGGGCTCGGGCACGCCGCCGCAACTCCTGTTGCTGCCTGCCACCTGTGTCACACTAGCCCTGCCCAACACCGACCTCCTCCTGGCACATGATGCAGACACGCGCGGGCTCGGGCACGCCGCCGCAACTCCTGTTGCTGCCTGCCACCTGTGTCACACTAGCCCTGCCCAACACCGACCTCCTCCTGGCACATGATGCAGACACGCGCGGGCTCGGGCACGCCGCCGCAACTCCTGTTGCTGCCTGCCACCTGTGTCACACTAGCCCTGCCCAACACCGACCTCCTCCTGGCACATGATGCAGACACGCGCGGGCTCGGGCACGCCGCCGCAACTCCTGTTGCTGCCTGCCACCTGTGTCACACTAGCCCTGCCCAACACCGACCTTCTCCTGGCACATGATGCAGACACGCGCGGGCTCGGGCACGCCGCCGCAACTCCTGTTGCTGCCTGCCACCTGTGTCACACTAGCCCTGCCCAACACCGACCTACTCCTGGCACATGATGCAGACACGCGCGGGCTCGGGCACGCCGCCGCAACTCCTGTTGCTGCCTGCCACCTGTGTCACACTAGCCCTGCCCAACACCGACCTCCTCCTGGCACATGATGCAGACACGCGCGGGCTCGGGCACGCCGCCGCAACTCCTGTTGCTGCCTGCCACCTGTGTCACACTAGCCCTGCCCAACACCGACCTCCTCCTGGCACATGATGCAGACACGCGCGGGCTCGGGCACGCCGCCGCAACTCCTGTTGCTGCCTGCCACCTGCGTCACACTAGCCCTGCCCAACACCGACCTCCTCCTGGCACATGATGCAGACACGCGCGGGCTCGGGCACGCCGCCGCAACTCCTGTTGCTGCCTGCCACCTGTGTCACACTAGCCCTGCCCAACACCGACCTACTCCTGGCACATGATGCAGACACGCGCGGGCTCGGGCACGCCGCCGCAACTCCTGTTGCTGCCTGCCACCTGTGTCACACTAGCCCTGCCCAACACCGACCTCCTCCTGGCACATGATGCAGACACGCGCGGGCTCGGGCACGCCGCCGCAACTCCTGTTGCTGCCTGCCACCTGTGTCACACTAGCCCTGCCCAACACCGACCTCCTCCTGGCACATGATGCAGACACGCGCGGGCTCGGGCACGCCGCCGCAACTCCTGTTGCTGCCTGCCACCTGTGTCACACTAGCCCTGCCCAACACCGACCTCCTCCTGGCACATGATGCAGACACGCGCGGGCTCGGGCACGCCGCCGCAACTCCTGTTGCTGCCTGCCACCTGTGTCACACTAGCCCTGCCCAACACCGACCTCCTCCTGGCACATGATGCAGACACGCGCGGGCTCGGGCACGCCGCCGCAACTCCTGTTGCTGCCTGCCACCTGTGTCACACTAGCCCTGCCCAACACCGACCTCCTCCTGGCACATGATGCAGACACGCGCGGGCTCGGGCACGCCGCCGCAACTCCTGTTGCTGCCTGCCACCTGTGTCACACTAGCCCTGCCCAACACCGACCTCCTCCTGGCACATGATGCAGACACGCGCGGGCTCGGGCACGCCGCCGCAACTCCTGTTGCTGCCTGCCACCTGTGTCACACTAGCCCTGCCCAACACCGACCTCCTCCTGGCACATGATGCAGACACGCGCGGGCTCGGGCACGCCGCCGCAACTCCTGTTGCTGCCTGCCACCTGTGTCACACTAGCCCTGCCCAACACCGACCTCCTCCTGGCACATGATGCAGACACGCGCGGGCTCGGGCACGCCGCCGCAACTCCTGTTGCTGCCTGCCACCTGCGTCACACTAGCCCTGCCCAACACCGACCTCCTCCTGGCACATGATGCAGACACGCGCGGGCTCGGGCACGCCGCCGCAACTCCTGTTGCTGCCTGCCACCTGTGTCACACTAGCCCTGCCCAACACCGACCTCCTCCTGGCACATGATGCAGACACGCGCGGGCTCGGGCACGCCGCCGCAACTCCTGTTGCTGCCTGCCACCTGTGTCACACTAGCCCTGCCCAACACCGACCTCCTCCTGGCACATGATGCAGACACGCGCGGGCTCGGGCACGCCGCCGCAACTCCTGTTGCTGCCTGCCACCTGTGTCACACTAGCCCTGCCCAACACCGACCTCCTCCTGGCACATGATGCAGACACGCGCGGGCTCGGGCACGCCGCCGCAACTCCTGTTGCTGCCTGCCACCTGTGTCACACTAGCCCTGCCCAACACCGACCTCCTCCTGGCACATGATGCAGACACGCGCGGGCTCGGGCACGCCGCCGCAACTCCTGTTGCTGCCTGCCACCTGTGTCACACTAGCCCTGCCCAACACCGACCTCCTCCTGGCACATGATGCAGACACGCGCGGGCTCGGGCACGCCGCCGCAACTCCTGTTGCTGCCTGCCACCTGTGTCACACTAGCCCTGCCCAACACCGACCTCCTCCTGGCACATGATGCAGACACGCGCGGGCTCGGGCACGCCGCCGCAACTCCTGTTGCTGCCTGCCACCTGTGTCACACTAGCCCTGCCCAACACCGACCTCCTCCTGGCACATGATGCAGACACGCGCGGGCTCGGGCACGCCGCCGCAACTCCTGTTGCTGCCTGCCACCTGTGTCACACTAGCCCTGCCCAACACCGACCTCCTCCTGGCACATGATGCAGACACGCGCGGGCTCGGGCACGCCGCCGCAACTCCTGTTGCTGCCTGCCACCTGTGTCACACTAGCCCTGCCCAACACCGACCTCCTCCTGGCACATGATGCAGACACGCGCGGGCTCGGGCACGCCGCCGCAACTCCTGTTGCTGCCTGCCACCTGTGTCACACTAGCCCTGCCCAACACCGACCTCCTCCTGGCACATGATGCAGATAGGGATGAAACGATACCGTTGAGGTATCGATACTTTTACTCGATACAGTATCGGTCGTCAAGTATCGATACTTACTTGGTATCGATCTAAAAGTATCGATACTTACTTGTATCGAATCGTTCTTGGAAAATTTTGAGTAAAAAACTTTATCGGTTTATTCTTTATTTAAATACAAATCGTTTTTTGTGAAATATTGCCACACACTAGATTTCGGAGGCCCCATTTTCGATCACTCAAATAATTAAAATGCTTTAAACAATAAACAAACACCGACAACTGTTAGAGGTAACGGGCAGGCAACGGGCGGGACGGAGAATTAAAACAATGTCAATGTCACCAACCAACCAATCACCAACTGACTGACTTGACTTTTTTTGGGCATAGACAAACAAGCTTGCCAACTACACAAAACTAAGACAAGGATGCGTTCAAAAACTTTAATTTAATTCATGCAATTTTTTTATCTATCGTAAAAAAAAAATTACTGATATAAGTACTTTTGACCGATACCTACTCGATATTTAATTTCAAAGTATCGATGCTAAAAGTACTTGGTATCGGTGAAAAGTATCGAGTATGTACTTGTATTTACTCGTATCGTTTCATCCCTAGATGCAGACACGCGCGGGCTCGGGCACGCCGCCGCAACTCCTGTTGCTGCCTGCCACCTGTGTCACACTAGCCCTGCCCAACACCGACCTCCTCCTGGCACATGATGCAGACACGCGCGGGCTCGGGCACGCCGCCGCAACTCCTGTTGCTGCCTGCCACCTGTGTCACACTAGCCCTGCCCAACACCGACCTCCTCCTGGCACATGATGCAGACACGCGCGGGCTCGGGCACGCCGCCGCAACTCCTGTTGCTGCCTGCCACCTGTGTCACACTAGCCCTGCCCAACACCGACCTCCTCCTGGCACATGATGCAGACACGCGCGGGCTCGGGCACGCCGCCGCAACTCCTGTTGCTGCCTGCCACCTGTGTCACACTAGCCCTGCCCAACACCGACCTCCTCCTGGCACATGATGCAGACACGCGCGGGCTCGGGCACGCCGCCGCAACTCCTGTTGCTGCCTGCCACCTGTGTCACACTAGCCCTGCCCAACACCGACCTCCTCCTGGCACATGATGCAGACACGCGCGGGCTCGGGCACGCCGCCGCAACTCCTGTTGCTGCCTGCCACCTGTGTCACACTAGCCCTGCCCAACACCGACCTCCTCCTGGCACATGATGCAGACACGCGCGGGCTCGGGCACGCCGCCGCAACTCCTGTTGCTGCCTGCCACCTGTGTCACACTAGCCCTGCCCAACACCGACCTCCTCCTGGCACATGATGCAGACACGCGCGGGCTCGGGCACGCCGCCGCAACTCCTGTTGCTGCCTGCCACCTGTGTCACACTAGCCCTGCCCAACACCGACCTCCTCCTGGCACATGATGCAGACACGCGCGGGCTCGGGCACGCCGCCGCAACTCCTGTTGCTGCCTGCCACCTGTGTCACACTAGCCCTGCCCAACACCGACCTCCTCCTGGCACATGATGCAGACACGCGCAGGCTCGGGCACGCCGCCGCAACTCCTGTTGCTGCCTGCCACCTGTGTCACACTAGCCCTGCCCAACACCGACCTCCTCCTGGCACATGATGCAGACACGCGCGGGCTCGGGCACGCCGCCGCAACTCCTGTTGCTGCCTGCCACCTGCGTCACACTAGCCCTGCCCAACACCGACCTCCTCCTGGCACATGATGCAGACACGCGCGGGCTCGGGCACGCCGCCGCAACTCCTGTTGCTGCCTGCCACCTGTGTCACACTAGCCCTGCCCAACACCGACCTCCTCCTGGCACATGATGCAGACACGCGCGGGCTCGGGCACGCCGCCGCAACTCCTGTTGCTGCCTGCCACCTGTGTCACACTAGCCCTGCCCAACACCGACCTCCTCCTGGCACATGATGCAGACACGCGCGGGCTCGGGCACGCCGCCGCAACTCCTGTTGCTGCCTGCCACCTGTGTCACACTAGCCCTGCCCAACACCGACCTCCTCCTGGCACATGATGCAGACACGCGCGGGCTCGGGCACGCCGCCGCAACTCCTGTTGCTGCCTGCCACCTGTGTCACACTAGCCCTGCCCAACACCGACCTCCTCCTGGCACATGATGCAGACACGCGCGGGCTCGGGCACGCCGCCGCAACTCCTGTTGCTGCCTGCCACCTGCGTCACACTAGCCCTGCCCAACACCGACCTCCTCCTGGCACATGATGCAGACACGCGCGGGCTCGGGCACGCCGCCGCAACTCCTGTTGCTGCCTGCCACCTGTGTCACACTAGCCCTGCCCAACACCGACCTCCTCCTGGCACATGATGCAGACACGCGCGGGCTCGGGCACGCCGCCGCAACTCCTGTTGCTGCCTGCCACCTGTGTCACACTAGCCCTGCCCAACACCGACCTCCTCCTGGCACATGATGCAGACACGCGCGGGCTCGGGCACGCCGCCGCAACTCCTGTTGCTGCCTGCCACCTGTGTCACACTAGCCCTGCCCAACACCGACCTCCTCCTGGCACATGATGCAGACACGCGCGGGCTCGGGCACGCCGCCGCAACTCCTGTTGCTGCCTGCCACCTGTGTCACACTAGCCCTGCCCAACACCGACCTCCTCCTGGCACATGATGCAGACACGCGCGGGCTCGGGCACGCCGCCGCCCCACACGCCCAGCGCCGCCCCGCGGTACAGCGGCCGCAGCTCTTGCTCCTCCCCCGTCACCTGTACAATAAATACCACATAATTATTAATAGCACTAACGTACACATCGGACACTCACACCCGCCCACCCGAAACAGATACCGCACCGGGCCAAGCTGATTTAGGGTAAAACTAGAGAGCAAAACAATGTAAGGATGACACTTCGGCCGCGACGTACAACTATGACTAACGTCACGGTAAATAACCAGCCCTACAAGTGACACGCACACTGAAGCGCGTGCGTAGACGACCGAGTAGTAGTAATCTCGGCCCTGTTGTATGGTGTGTCCGGGTGTGACAGTACAAATACTCTTTATTACACCAAACAAGAAAACATTACAGAAACATATTAATACTCCGGCCACACTATCGATTGCAGTGTCGCGACACGTCCGGACAAAAAATTCGTTCTATCGCAAATCATCTTCGCGAATAAGAATGCCTTTCGCGCCGCTGTCGATAAAATGCCACATATCAAAGTGATTTGTCGCGACAAAGTGCTGTTGGCTACACCTAGAGAATACAATCCCGAGCATGTGTTTCAATCCCGGGCTTACGGGATTTTTGAAGCCTTTTCCCGGGATCCCGGGCCTATCCCGGGATTAGACTATGTGGTTTCTAATTGGGCTAAAATAAAAAACACGAGTAATTAAAAAAAATGTCTTTAATGTCTTTGCACAACACAAATCAGAATAATAATAAGAAAAGAAAAAACACAAACCAAAAAATACTATACTTTTGCAAGAAATTAAAAAACAGCACAAAATAACTATTTAGAATTTCGAAAATATAATCGAAGAAATATCAAAGCATCCAATGTTTGACTTCCGACCCTGCTTCGTAGTCTATTGCCAACATAAGCAGCAGCTGAAAACGCTCGTTCAGCTTCTACGCTGGTCGGAGGAATAGACAATAGATACTTATATGCTGTTTCTAAGTGATATCCACGAACTCCTCCATTTTCGAACAGGCTCATTTCACGTCTAATACTATTTGCCAACCCCAATTCATTTTGTACTTGTACTTCAGGATCTGGGGATTTCATACTCTTGTTAATTTCCAGCTGTAACTTTTCCTTTAATGTCAATTGGGGTTGGGATTGGGAGGTTTCTGACCTTAGCTCATCATCTGTTTGTGATCCTGACCTTGCTTCTTCTTCCGTGTTATCTCGACTATTAAGTCTTTAACAATACTCTTTATTTGCTTCCTCACTAAAGCCTGTGTCGGAACTGGAAATAAGTCGTGCCATTCCAAATCCGATAATAACTGATTTTCATCATCCATTCGTGGATTTTGTAAATAATTTAACACGCCAGTTAAATCATCACTTCGTCGTTGCATTATACGTTCCACTAAGGATGTTTTAATTTTTTTGGCAAGTGCTGAGTTTTTGCTAGACAGTTGTTTTATAAGAAATTTCAAAGCGGCATCAGCTGTGCATAAATTAGCATCTCGCCGACAGATTGCTTCTACTGTCAATTTAATTGGGGTCAGCACATCAACAATTTTATTTACTAATTCAAAATCAACATCTTCTAAACGAATTGGATGATTGAGATCTATAAGAGCTTTTTGAATGCATGCTTTTAAAAGATAAAATCGCTCCAGCATTGTTAAAAGACTATTCCACCTGGTTTTACAGTCCAAAAGAAGTGACAACTCTTTTCCATGTTCAATTTTCACATATTTTTGAAGTACTGTTTCATTTTTCAATGGAGATCTTTTGAAATACACTACAACTTTGCGGATTTTCTTTATCAGCTTATTAATATTTTCATATTGTGTTAACTTTGGTACGTGTTCTGGCGCAAGATCATTTTGTGACATTACGATTAAACCTGATTCTGGACAGTCTAAGTCTTCTAAATGGTGTTCATCATTGCTGTCGTCCATATATTCAACAGTCACAGCTGGTTTATTTATAGTATTATCTGAGGTAGGGCTATCTTGCAAATTATTATGTTTTTCATAAAGCACATCACAGACCGCCAAATTGATACCATGTGCGAGACACAGTTGTTGTTCAGTGCAAACAAGCCGCCCCACCTTTATCATAACATTCGGTCCATCGGTTACAATAGCCACGATGTCAGTTTCTAGGGAAATGACAAATTTACTTAGACGCTCTTGCAATATACGAAGACAATTTTCAGCTGTCATACTATCGTAAATAGGAACAAGTCCTAAGTTCCAAATTTTTTTATATGAATGAACGTTGACCGCCATGTATCGTTTATTGGAAGTTGAAGTCCACTCGTCGAAAGAAAGACTAAATCTTTCACCTGCACTTTTCAAATGTTTTAATTCTGCAGTTACTTGCTTTCTGATTTTTTCACTGTAATTCATAACACGTTTTCGAACAGTGACGGCTGACTTTGGTAAATCCGTGTATTTTGCTAAGAGCAATTTTCTCAAATCATCTGAGGTTATGAATACACTGAATAGAAATCCATCTAATGCAATCATTCGTGCCAAAATATCATCCAGGCTATCGTCGGCACTTTTAGTAAAATAATCATCTAACTTTCGCTTGGCTGGCGGCGGTGCTGTGTTCAGATTTTCAGAATCTTGACTTGTTGAAGCTGATATAACCTTGATGTTATGTTTTGATAACAAATGTGTATGTAATCCCTTAGTTGATCCTACCAAATTCTGAGGATGGCTGGGCATCGCTTACATTTAGCACTATTCCCGTCCTTCGCAACTAAATAATAACTCCACACTGACGTCGTATCACTGTCTTTTTTATGTTTAACAAAGTCTCCCGCCATTTGAAATACTTAATTTCAGATAATTGACTTTTAAATTTTAATGACGTAGCCTACGTAACCCGTCACTGACAGAACAATAAATGAAAATAATAAAACCGGATTTGCATATTTATACTTTCGTACAGGGAATCCCCGACGGGAAATACCCGCAACAATATTATGATATGAGATGATCGGGTGATTCCCCTGTTGGTTCGTTGGGGAATTACCTTAAGAGTATTGTATTAAAGTATTCCGAGTGGGGAAGTCCCTTCTAAGTTCTACGACAAACATATTATTAGGACTGTACCTGTGTAGTAAATAGTGGGTACCTAACTACCTACGTATTGTACGAGTTGCTTTTTGTCGTAATGTATTAAAATAATCTAGGCAAGGTTATTTTCAAGACGCAACGGACTACGGAATACAAACTAGACTTGTTTGTGGCAATCCCAAAAATCCCGAGATTAGCCAAGTACAGTCCCGGGATTTTCGGGGCCAGAAAACGGTCGTGATCCCGGGATCCCGAGATTTGGGATCCCGGGATTGTATTCTCTAGCTACACCGCACAGCACAATGGACTCTTTTTTTTCCTGAAATGAATTATCGCAACGTAGCAAATAATGTGGCCAAGCACTTCCGACATAAATCGAACACGAAGTTTTATCGCGACAACGCCAACACGAATAAAATGAACGAAAATATTCAAGAGGCAAGAAATGGAAAGTAAGGCAAATAAAGAGGCAAGAAGAAAAGAGGAAAAATTAATTATAATTTTTAAAAATTCCTGGGAGTTTTTAAAAATTCCGAGAATAATACAGAAATTTTCAGCGAAGGCGGAACTAATATTAACGCCCGTATTCTTAAACATAACCTTAAGAACGACCTTCACTCAGACTCATTGGAGGGCGCCTCAAGGAAGTCCTCGAACTTTTCCTTTAAAACGATATTCTTAGTTGGTTGCTTGAGCAAACTCCAGTGAGGACGACTCAAGGAATGACTTCACCGTTTCGTTTTGTTATGTTGTACAATCCAAGTTTTGGCGTGGCTTTGACAATAGTTTTGTTTTTAATTTGTTGATACGTGTAGCCAAAGGTAAGATTTCGTCGTTCTTATTTTTGCATCGGATGTTTCATACAGTTGCCATTAAATCAAAATATTGTCAAGATCAATATTGTCAGTACAAGTGGGTTACTAATATGCATAAAAGCACAGAAATAAAATTTGATTGGGCCAATGTGTCGACCAGTTAAGCCTCTCAAGTCTTAACTTAATATGACGAGCGAGGCACTTTAGCACACAGCTACCTACCTTAGTATCACCACTTAAAACAGGGTAGAAATGAGTGAGCAAGCGAGATGTCGCTTTACACCTTGTATTATTGCGCTATCTCATTTCCTCACTCGTTTCTGCTATTAGAGGTAATAGTAAGGCCCTAGGAAATACCAAAATGACTAAAATGAAGTCTCATCATCAATTATCTCTGATATCTTAACGCTTTCCTAAACAATTATGTAAGCCAGATTAACACCTTAGTACATTTGGCTATTTCGCTTACTCTGTCGAATTTTGATTACTAAAAACCATCAAAGTACCTAATTCCTCTTAACATTTTTGTTTAGTATTTTTTGACAAACATAACTCATTCATAGTACTGTCAATCGACCTACTTCTACTCCCAATAGTAGATATAGCGTTTAGCCGTCACAGTGGGACCTGATATAATGGCCTTACTACAGAAATAAGATCAGATGCCATCCATGTGGGCGTTACCAGCGTCATACAATAATAATTATGCCTCGCCATTATTAAGTTAAGACTCGAGAGGCTTGTCTGGCCCGCATATGGCATTTCTACGTAATTTTCGCTTACTAGATTTTGGATCGCTTTAAACCGTCATAGTTATGGCCTAAACGATTGTTATTTGTCAAACTAATAGGTTTGATTTAACAAGTTTCTTTTATTAATTCATTCCGTAACGTAACACTATAAAATCCATTAAAACATCGTAGAATCACAGGTTAAAATATCAATATAAAGCACAAAAATTAGAAAAGTAAAATAACGTATCTAAGCAAAACGTGGCAAATAACTAACCTAAAACCGTTACTTTTCGTTTCAAGGAGGCCTCAAGGTACCTCTCGACCAACCTTATATTTGACAGTTCGATACTCACCTCCAATGAGGAAATTACTCAAGCCAAGGAAACTAGTATCGACTAAAAATACCAATGAGGTGGAGTAAGGATGAGTCGAGTTTGAGTGAAGGTTTAAGAATATGTCTCTCGCGGTTACGGGAGCAAATTTTGGCAGTTAAACATGAGTAAATTTTGAGTTGCTGCTATTATTTCGTTGATATAACTCTTAAAATTAACTGTATTTTGATTATTATTTCATCGTATATATGTAAGTATATTATGTAAGTACCATAAGTAAGTTTATTATCATTCCAACTTTTTGTATTTATAGCTATATATTTTTAATGCCCACATGACGATATCTGTTTAACCCAAAGGTTGACTGTTAGATAATGCTTTTAGCATTAAGTTCGCCTATTGTGCTATACAATTGTATTATGTACAATAAAGTTTAAATAAATAAATAAATATGGGTGTAAGTCTTGTCTATTTATTATGCACGGCTAAACCGCTAACTAATATTGATGACCTTTACTATGAATATACATATATATAAGTCCGCCTTTGTACCTTAATTTATATGTACATAAATTGTTTTGTGAAATTTGTATTTTGCAATAAAGAGTATTTGTATTGTATTGTATTGAATATAGTTGAATACCCAAAGTCAGACATAGGACATAGACATACTATATTTTTCGACAAGAAAAACGTAAAAATCTGTAAAAATTCTGTCGAAAAAAAAATGTTAAAATTTTGTGGCTGAAAAGAAAAAAAACATGTGAATAATAAATAGAAATAAATATAAACTGACCTCGGTAGTGGTCTCCTCAAAAAGCGTGGCGTTGTTTGATATGAAGTTGTTCATTTGTGCTTTCATTTGCGCCATCAGTTTAGCTCGGCGTTCCGCTGCTAACTTCGCTCGCCGAGCTTTTTCAGCTTCTGAAAGTTTCCAATTAACCATAAGGAGTTCTAATACTTCTTGTCCGGTGCAATAATTGCAACCAAACACTTTTAAACTAATTGTGTCACCGCCGAACATGTTACTGAATATCTGTGCACATTTTACCGTCGGCACGTCCGGGTGCATTCATAACACATAACCAGTGATCGCATAATCGGGCGCTAATATACCTAAACTTAATTTTTATTCCTATGAAAGAATAATATGAAGTTATTTATAGTTGTTTTTACAAAAATTTTCAATCCCGGGTATGCGGGATAGTAATTAATTCAGAAAGTAATGTCCATATTATTCTTTCCAGAAAAGAAATTCAGACATATATACAAAAAACTTTTTTACAAAAGAAGCTTTTGGTCTTCCTAATAAATAAATAAATAAATATATAAGCGCCTGATTATCCGATCATTGCACATAACTAACAATTTTGACGTAAAATCTAACATTTTAGATATTTCAATAAAGATAATAGCTTGGGGAAAAGTTTCTTTGCATTTTTTAAGCGAATTGAAAACATATTGAACTATTGTATAACTATTTGTGTGTATTTCATAAACAATAGTGTGAAACTTTAAATAAACCTTATTAACATGAATTTCGGACATTTCACCACCACCGCAACCCTCGCACCCCCAACACTTCTTTTTCACCCAAGCGTGTTTTTTTATAAAAATCAACGAACGGTCGTCAAACCCACATTAACTAAATTATGTTTAGTCTCTTTCTCTCTTATTTATATTTGCCGTGAAAGGGCGAAACGAGAAATATTCTAGTTAACTTGGACTTATCGAACGTAACTTATACGTGGGGCGCACTATAAGTTTCCGGAATGAATATGAAAAAATACTATTAAAGGTACAAAATTAATTTATTGTTTTTCAAAATAATCTCCCTTGGCGTCTATGCACTTTTTCATTCGATGAAACCAGTTTTGAAAACTTTTGTGCCACTCCTCTGTGGTGACCTCTGAAACGTGTTTTTCATACTCCTCGACAGCCTCTTCTGGTGATGAAAATCGTTGACCGCGTAATTGGTTCTTAATTTTTGGGAACAGAAAAAAGTCACAAGGTGCCAGGTCGGGACTGTATGCAGGATGACTCCTGAGTTCTACATTTTTCGTCTTGAAAAAGTCGTTTGTCTGTCTGGCCGTGTGAGAACTAGCATTGTCGTGGTGCAGGATGATACGGCGTTTACGGTTATTTTTACGGAGTTCGTCAATAACTTCCGGCAAACAAATGGTCGTGTACCAGTCACTATTCACTGTACGACGATTCTCTAAAGCAACAGTAGCCACGTGTCCAGTTTTATTAAAAAAAGAAGCAATCATCCGCTTAGATGCACTTTTCACGCGCGCCACTTTGGTTGGTTTCGGCTCATCTTGAAAGACCCATACGCTCGATTGCTGCTTTGTTTTGGGATCGTAGCAATAAATCCATGTTTCGTCACCTGTTACTATGTCCCACACCAAATTTGACGCACCTTCGTTGAATCTGGTAAGCATGGCACTGCACCAAGTGACGCGGTCCGTTTTTTGAGCCTCGGTCAAGTTGTGTGGGATCCACCGCGAGCACAGCTTTCTCACACCCAAATGTTTGTGTAGGATTAATTGTATTTGACTCATGCCTATTTCTAAGGATGCGCGAATTTCATGGTAGGTCACATGCCTGTCTGTTTCAATCATACGGCGCACAGCATTGATGTTTTTGTTGGTCACAGCGGTGGACGGCCGACCATCGCGAGATTCGTCACTGAGATTGATACGACCACGCTTGAATTCTGCAAACCAGCTATAAACAGTTGTCTTGCATGGTGCTTCATTGCCAAAAGCTGTTTCAAGCCGAGCGATGCTCTGTTGAGCTGTCAAATTACACTTAAAATCGTAGAAAATCATACTACGAAAATGTTCCCGAGTTAAATCCATGTTGATGCAGACACACAATTTTTTAAATGGCGCCACAAGGTAAAAACAAAAGACAGTCAGATGAAACAAACTGCATTCTACAGCCAAAGAGTTCTATTTTTAAATGTTGCAATAAATTTTTAAATATTGTTTATGTAAGTGGCCAGTTCCGGAAACTTACAGTGCGCCCTATGTATTATCTATATATATAAAAATCAATGCCACTTTTCGTTGTAATTTTATAACTCAAGAACGGGCTCACCTATCCAAACCAAATGTTTAGGCTTTATTCGGACTATTTAGTAGATGGTTTATGTGAAGTTTGCACAAAATCGGTCGAGCGGTTCTTCATTTATCACTTTATACGTAGCGAAGCACGTACCGGGCCGTTAGTTTTACATAATAAACATAAATAGTACAACTGCCTCTGTGGTCCAGTGGTTAAGGCCTTTGACCCGGAGGTCGCGGGTTCGATTCCCACGAGAAGCATACTTTGTTTAGTTGTTTTCAGTTTGGTTAGGACATTGCAGGCTTGAATCACCTGAATTTCTGATAACAGAGATGGTACAGTGCTTCAGAAGGCACCTTAAACCGCTGGTCCCGACTGCCACTTAGTAGTCGTTAAAGAACGTCATGATCATGTCTGGTTTCCCTATTAAAAAGGGTTACGGAGGTCAGACGGCACTAGCTCCTATTTAATAACCGGTACTGGCAAATCTATGACCATGATTAAAGCGTACCCTGGGCACAGAAGTGTAGGACGAAAAAGAATAAACATAAATAGTGTCTATATAATCTGATTAGAATATACCTGCAGTCTCCTCAGCCGCCGGTTTCTCTTCCTGGTCGGTCTCCATGTTTTCACCGTCCTCGTTCTCATAGCTCTGGCCTAGTAGTTTCCTGTCAAATGAAATGAGATCTTTTATTTTCAATTTAGGATAAATCACTTACTGAAGTCAAGTTTACTTAAATAAGTCTGGCGATACGAAGGGGAAACGCAGCCAGTATTCTGGGCACGTTGCCTCCCTGCGACTATTTTTATTTGTGATTTTTATGTTTTTGTATATCTTTGACAGTTTACTAAACTAAGTTTACCACCACTTCCAAAGCGCAAGTGAAAAAGATAAACTCCAATGTAGCATTTTTTTCAAAATCTCCATTTACAAAAAAATTGTATGTAAATATTTATAACTAAAAAACTTTGAGGAGCTCGTTGGTCGAGCGCGACCCGCGTATCCGTAACGAATGCGGGTGTCAAGCGACGGCGTGACGCGACCACTATTGGGTTGGTCGACATTAAGTGGCATTTTCTATCTTGAGCTCCTCCGTGCTTCGAAAGGCACATTAAGCCGTTGGTCCCGGTTGTTATCGATAGATAGCAGTCGTGAGGCTGTGTCAGATGCCTTAGGGCAGCCTGGAAAATTCTGACAGTGTTGGCCACTAACACACCTCGGGTCATATTCCTGTTGGTCTGGTTTCCCTGTAAAAAGAGATACGGAGGTCAGACAGCAGTCGCTCCATTGTAATAACCAGCTCCGCCAAATCTAGGACCATGACTTACAGCGTACCCTAGGCTCCGAAGCGTAAGCTGTCGATGCAACTAGGAATACACGCTAGGATGATGATTTTTAACTAAAAAAAACATAACCCTCCTTCTGGCGCAGTCGGGTTATTAGCGAATTCACATCGGCTTGTCAACGCCATTCACAATATTTATTGTGAAAAAGTATTGTCAAATTGAAATAGCTCATTGAGGAATTCGATATTTTCAAAATCGTATTTCCAATCGATTTCAAAAGAAATATAGTTATAATATCCTGTGCAAAATATCAGAGTCCTCATCTTCTGTAGTAGCCATCGAGCCAGTTGCCTGTGGGCATCAACGCTTGGGCTGTTGACCAGCTGCTGCAGTAGAGTAAATAAACCATACGCAACTTATCATTAAATACGCATTGGCGTTCCTCAGGGCACTATCCTGGGCCCATTATTTATTTTATAGAATTTACCTCATCTTCTATAACAGCCATCGAGCCAGTTGCCTGTGGGCATCAACTCTTGGGATGTAGACCAGCTGCTGCAGTAGAGTATGGTTATACGCAACTTATCATTAAATACGTATTGGCGTTCCTCAGGGCACTATATTGAGCCCATCGTTTATTTTTTAGGATTTACCTCATCTTCTGTAACAGCCATCGAGCCAGTTGCCTGTGGGCATCAACTCTTGGGCTGTTGACCAGCTGCTGCAGTAAAGTCAGTAATCCACTCCGAGCAGCACTTTCAGCGAAAGCCACGAATTCGTAGTGACCGCTCTCTTCGTCGCGGAGAGCGTAGCCCATTAGATGTAGCGCCTGTGGTTAAAAAAAACCTCATCAAAATCGGTCAATCCGTTCTAGTGTTGCGATGCCACAGGCAAACAGACACACAAATATTGGTGTGAAACTTTTAACACATCTATTAAAACGTCTGTCACGTACACAATGATTTAACTTTAGCTTGTGTTTGATCTTACCATTGTTGTACGTACCTACGTAATAGCCATTTCAATAAACATATATTCTATTACCTCTTTTTGCTTCGGGAGTGAAAAAAAGCAACGTCAAAATTGTTTGCTAAAGGAGCGCACACTGGGATGATAAAAGTTTATCCGGTTAGGCGCAATTTTCGACAAACAGAAAAACCGGCAACAGCAATTTTGAATTTAAATGTGAAAATGTTGAGCGACTGTTCCATCTACCTCCATTAAATTGTTCCATATGACGCAACACCAATAGCTGGCAATAATTGCTAAAAAAAAGCTATACCAGACGTGTATAAAATCAGGATAGCAGTGATTAACTGGGGCCTCTTGTGAGCTCCATATCCCGGAAATACAAAGTATTTTGAATCTACTGTCCAATTTTTACATTGTGTTTGGACCGTGACACTAAAGTACTTTTAAAAATTTTACGACTTCCCATACAGATCGAGTGATCAGCTGACTGGATTTTGTATGTGAGGTAGAATTTTTTTGACAATTTTCACATATTAATTGAAAGTGGTTTAGTTTCACGGTCTAAATACCTAGTAAACATTAGGCTAGTAGGTTTATAATGAATATACATGATAGAAAACCACTTCCAGCAGAGGACATCTGGAATGGTATTTTTGAAAAGTGTGAGTCATTTCAAATATAGGGCTGCTGATGACCTTACCTTGTGCACTTGAGTTTCGGAGAACGAGCGCGCTCTCAGATCCAACGCCCTCTCCAATACACATTTCAACACGTGCAAAGCCGCGTCGCATTGCAACAGGCTGGCTAGCAGAGTGAATTCTGGAGTTAGTTTTGGTAGGGCTGGTGGTGGGCAGCATTCTGGAAGACCTGGGGATCAGAATAGTTTTTTATAAGCACAGATTAAATAAATACACATAAACTGGACAACATTAGAAATTGTAAATATGGAATACGACAGAAACTTCCAAAGTGGCCTGTACCGCAAACCGCCAATTTAAATTAGGCAAGAACTTTTTTAGACCTCAAAGCGTCAAATTCAAATTTCGAAAATATTTTTTTTTACAACTCATCAGCAGATGTGTACAGATGTGACTTGACTTTGTAAACACTATATCTACTACAGCGCCATCTTTCAATGACAACTAGCATGTCTACGAACTAGCGCAGTCTTCCTTCAATGACTCGCAAGCACAAACAAAAGCGATAACATTATTTTTTCTTTTATTTTAATAACTCACCAGCAGCTTTCTTCCTATTCCTCTGTTCCTCCTCACTCCTAGACAACTCCTCCCTCGTGTAGTGATAGAAGAATGTGTCATATTCGTCGTACAGATGTGGCTTTAGTTTGTAAACGCCGCGGTTGTTCCCGCTGGTCGGTTGGACAAAGTCTGCCACCTCGTGGATCACGGCTTCGAGACCCGTTTCGTGCAGTTGGTCTTCTGGGAGAGATCTGTAGAATAGTTTTAAAAGTAAAAAAAAAATGCAGTAGATAAAAAAGTTGTTTATGCTTACCAAAGAATTATCACACATCCGAATAACCGACTTAGTTATTTAGATAAAAACCTTGGGTTTCCTCAATCTACATCATTATTATAAAGAAATCAGATTAAATTATTATAAAATAAATGCCTCTGTTCCATGAAATTTTAAATTGATTAGTTGACATTACAAGCTTGAATCGCCCGATTGTCTGAAAATAAAGATGAAGACTCCGTGTTTCGGAATTAAGGCCTCAGTGCCGGTTGTCATCTGGTGGTCGCTAAAGGAACCACGTCAGAGACCGAAAGGTGATTCGGAAACTTTATAGTATAAAGGAGCGATTGGCCATGTTAAGATCTAATACTTTTACTCGAGAATAGGGATCAATCATCAATATATCACAATATATAATAGATAGAGCGTTATAATCCACCTGTTTAGCTCGGAGTGCGGCATGGGTTTGACGCACAGCATCTGAATGATCTCCTTCTTGGTGCGGTCTTCTGGACCAACCTCCCCAACACCAGGCACGTAACGGGACCCCACGACTGTCAGGACAAACATTTACCCTCGTATTAAAATCTCGCATCTCGTTTCTTTACGCTGAATATTGAATAAGAGAGAAAAGGACGAAACAAGCTATCATGTGCTTAAAAAAATATTTTTAATACGAGGGTTTTGTTATTTTCTATATGCAAAATATTTTCATTACACAATTTAACCGTTAGAAAAAAGAAAACAGTATTATTATTAACCATTAATGGAAGGGTGTTCTAAGTTTTACTTGACTGTGTATCTGATACTGTGGCATCATAGCGTCTAATCATCATCGGATTCATCATTTCAGACAGCCCACTGCTGGACATAGGCCTCCCCCAAATATTTCCAAAATGACCGGTTGGAAGCGACCTGCATACTGCGCTTGCCTTTCTTCAGACCGTCTGACCATGTGGTCGATAGACGTCCAACGGTGTACTTCCCTGCACGTAGTCGGCATTCGTGAACTTTTTCCATCGGTTTCCTGCGCTATATGCCCCGCCCACAGCCACTTCAAAAAACGAATCCACTAGGCTATGTCGGTGACTTTTTCTCTCCAACGGATCTCCTCGTTTCTGATTCCCTGTTAACCGATGATAAACAACCCCAGGAACTCCTCAACCATGATGGTATACCTCAGCTCGTCATCTTCAACTCTTCGCTGCTCGAAGTCGCCAGATGCCCAGTCCAGCAGATTGAAATAACTCATTGCATCTGGCGAATCCATCCAAAATAGTATTGATCTAATTATTTAAGATGGGGACAAGTGTCTGGTCATGTCATCTCCTCGTCCAAGGTCTGATAGGAGGAGCAAACCCAAATAGATCAGCGTTGACGTCGCAGGATATTCTTGCTAATTGACTCACTGACAAGAACGGTGGATCCCACTATTTCCATTGATAGAAATACTGGGACAGTCTCCAACTATTTCCATTGATTGATTGATTGAAGCGGGCGGCGGCAAAAAAAAACAGTATATCATCCGACGTGCACATAGAAACTATTTATTTTCTCTTTAGATAAAACCTCTTGAACATATTGAATGACAGCTGCCATTTATCATTGTAGTTCTATTATTGCACTAGGTATTGCGTTATTGATTCATTGTCTGATATGGTGGAATAAGGTTTTACTACGGTTTATTTTCAAGTAATCTTATTAATCAGTAATTTATTCGGGCCGTCATAAATGTTGAAATGGAAACAGATTCTCAAAAAATACAACTGCGTTTATTTTGTCGCAATAGAAATATGTTATATAATTTTTTTTTAAACTTTAGTGCCACTATTTCCATTTTGTATTTCCATGGAAATAGTGGGATACACCCGACAAGAATGCCGAAGACCTTGTTTCCTTGACCCATGGGTTGTGCTGCTGCTGCCTCTTAAAGTGCAGGATCTGTGTGTTAATGGAGTCACTGTCAAGGATGCGAAACACCCTTTACCCTGGTTTCCGAAGCCACCAGCTGAAGATGCGCTATGAAGAAGCTACAACTACTCAACGGTGATAAACAACCCCAGGAACTCCTCAACCATGCTGATGGTATACCGCAGCTCGTCATCAACCCTTCACTGCTGGAAATCTCCCTTAGTATTAGAGCCTGGTCACAACCCGGACACTTTAACAGCGGCGAGCCCGACACATATTACTACTTCGTGAATGTGTGTGTGTTACTCGTAAGATTGGTTAATTTCCGTATCTGCGTCATAGTCGTCGCAGCGGCCAGGCGGCTGAAGCGTCATCCTTGCATAATTTTTGGCATAGGTGAGGGCGGTATCTGTTTCGGGGACGACCGTTCTGTACGTTAGGACTATTAATATTTCTGTGCTAGTATGAAGAAGCTTCCTATAGTACTTACCGGTGATAAGCAATCCCAGGAACTCCTCCACCATGCTGATGGTATACCTCAGCTCATCATCTTCAACTCTTCGCTGTTCGAAGTCGGCGGACGCCCAGTCCAGCAGATTGAATTTGTTCAGGACGTGGATTATAAACTCGTTGCTTTCTATTAGAGATGCGCCGATCTGAAGAATTAAACGAATAAGAAACAAGAGGACGGCAACTCAAAAAACTAAAATATCCGACTACTTTATTTAATTCTGTAATTTAGAAATGAAAAATCCGAAAAACAAATCCGCCTTTTTTTTAAAATTGAATATACCCAGTGTCACTCTCACAGTAAATACGAATCTAACGACACCTCTCGCAAGCTAAAATCCATCGAGCCGTTCAGGCTGCAGAGCGTGCCAAACAATTATACACACATACATGTATACACTCGAAAATATAACCCTTCTTCTGCAGCTATTCGTAACAACAAAAAAACCGTATATTTCCGGTATTTTTACGAATTCGGAATTATTCTCTACCCGGCTCTTGAAAAGCATAAACTACTATTTGAGACAACACACCTGCAACATGACGACGTCGCGGTCCAACATCTCCGCGCGACACTTGACGTTGTGGTAGAAATAAAGCTGGTTAAGCAACGCGAACCCGTTCCGCCGCCACATGCCCGCGTGCACTTGTGCTATCATCGACATCGTTTGGAGCACTGGCTCTGTTTGGGAGAAAAATGTTACAGTATTTATTAAAAAAGAAACGTGAAGGTTTGATTTTCCAAAATGGCCGCAGACTGTTCTATTTTCAAACGCGACCGTAGACCGAATGGCAGTCGCAATTGGAAACAACTTAATAGAGATAGGTATATAGAAACAAATAGTGTCCCTTCAGGCTGCGATCTGATTTGGAATCACGCCTAAACAAAATCTAAGAAAGTAAAACTAAGCACAGAAACAAGAGTTATGTTGAAATGAATTATTAATTATTATTTTAACAATGAATATAAACTAATCCAAAATTATAATTAAATTAAACTATTTTAATACGGTTTTTACATTCAACTTAGTCTGCCTGCGACCATGAACGCTGTAAAGTGTTTGAAACGTCAGGTGTAATAAATAAGTAATAAACGCGATAAAACCGTATTAAAATAGTTTAATTTAATGAACAACAATCGCGAAAACATAAGAAACCAAAATTATTACTTAACAAGTAGTGATAAAAATATTCTCAAAGATTCTCCTAATCAGGCCGAAAGGTATTTTTTTATTAAAACAATGAAAATTGCGTTTAAGGTTTTTATTTACAGAATGAATTAGCTGAAAGTTTTGACTAAATAAAGAGTCCGCTATCCCAGATATTAAATGTTGGCCATACGTGATGTGCAGCGTAAAGCAGCCTTGAAATGTGTATCGTTTAATTAAATTTGTGTATACATTAATTATTGAGATATTCGTAAAAAAACATTTCCCGCTGCAAAAACTTTGTCAGGGATTCAAAATCCAATTACTGCAATCTGTAGTGTATCGTAGGAGACAAATGTGTATGCATAAATCGACTGTTGTGTATAACATCTGTAAAAACAGATTTCAAAAAAATACAACCATTTATGAGTAATAAATAAAAACACAAAAAGTAGGTATTTTGGTCTAGTTGTTTGACGAAGTGACCTAGGGGAAAGATTTAAACGTCGATTTGTATGTTAGAACTATCTCCAATATCTGGGTTAAGTATCTTTTTAATACATTAAGAATTGAAAAAGATTAACTAAAAATAATGTCTAACGAACCTGATGATTTTTAATCGTTTCTTTCGACGAGCTTTCACAAGTTTCAACAAGTTGAAAGTAATTTTATTCAGTAGTGAATTTATCCAACTATCTACATGCCAAAAATTACCTAATTGTGAAGTGTAATAGAATAAATATAATTAAAAACCTAGCGACACATAAAACATAGCTGTAAACCGACCGATTTAGGAAGGCTATGAAAAAGCGATCGCTCCATACAAATGTTTTTACGAATATCTCAATAATTACTGCATACACAAATTTAATTTAACGATACATATTTCAAGGCTGCTTTACACTGCACATTACGTATGGTCAACATTTAATATTCGAATAAATTTCGCTGGGATAACGGACTCCTAAATAAAAACATCTCTTTTTGTTTAGTAGCATAAAAGCATCTCATTAAAGTGACTAACAAGCTGTAATATTTTCGAAAATCTCTTTTTGCACATTGCACATGTCTTGAAGGTACATTTACATAAATTTAAGAGCCTCTACGTCGGTGGAGATTTTCCATTCTTTCTTATCACTTGCAACTCCTTTAATATTTTGATACGATTTAAAGGAATGTTAAAACAGCGGGCAAATCCATACTTCTACACTTAATATTTTAAGTGTGAAGCGAAAGTCTGTCTGTCAGTTACGCTTTCACGGCCACCGCTGAACGGTTTACAAAGAAATTTGGTATGAATATAATTTAAGACCCCGAATCAAACATAGGCTACTTTTGGACACAGGCGAACTCTATCATAGCCCACACATCTGCACTCAACGAGAATCAGGCGGGATCGTGGTCAATCATAGGACATTTTAACCGAAAAAAAAAGGCGGTGGTGCTGTATCCCACAGCTAGTTGTTAACGAACAATGACTTACCAATGAGTTGTTCCGGCGTAGGTTTGGGCCTGTCCGGTCTATCGAACTCCCGGCTGTGATAGGCGAGCCCGTGTCTCTGCAGCTGCAGGTGCAGGCCGGCGATGAACCGAGACAGCGGCCGGTGGATCGACACCGGCTGGCTGGACACGTCGTACGGTATCACCATCGCGGACTTGTTGCCCAGCTCTGTGTGACATCCGCACGAGTTACAACGGGACGACACTATAATTACAGCCCTACCTACTCTCATTCTGGCTTGACATACCTGACTGTCTGATAATAACGATTCCGTGCTTCTCAAAGACTCTCGAGCCGATACGATATGTCATACCCGTGACATGTCATACACTATCACCGTGGAGCTCTTGTTGCCCAGCTCTGTGTAACACCCATCCGAGTAAGAGCGAGACAAAACTATAATTACAACCCTGTTGCATGAAATTTGCATCTAGTTCGTTAAAACTTTACGTTTAGTTAAGACATTGCTTGGTCGAAACACCTGAAAATCCGGTGTTTCAATTCAGTTTATGATACAACTGACTGTCTGACGATAAAGATGTTTCCGTGCTTTAAAGGACTCGCTAAGTCGACATTCCTGCCTGTCACTTGATGGCCATGAGAGTAACGACCTAAACGTATCTGACACCACAGAATACACAGTCGACGGTCCATCTAACCCAATCGACAGAACAATAGGCTGTGGTAAGCGACTTCCTAGAGTCCGTTATCCTTCATTTACTTCTCCTCCACTGCCAATTTACAAGGACCTTCAATCCAAAGCTATTTTGGTTACATCTACAGCTAGTTACCGAATCTAAGGGCCCGCTATATTACTTTTACTTCTCGATTTCAGTCATCCTGGAGCTTTCCTTTAAGTTGTTCAAATGGTTGTTTCGAAGTCTATAACACATTTTCTTACTATCATTCTCCATTTCGGCTACCATGTAAACTATTTGAGCCTAATCTACCCGCAAGCCTACACGACTCACCCTTGAGCACTATAGCGGGGAAGGTGGTGTGGTCCACGTGCCTCCTCAGAGCCATTCTGTACGCAGCAGCCGCGACATTCCTCTCAGCGGAGCACCACTCCAGCGCCAGCGTGATGCTGTGAGCCAACTTCACGTGCAGGTTGAAGGCAGACTCCCATTCGGGCTCGTATTCCATGTGCTGGCCCACCTGATCATCAAGCACGTTATATTAATGGATTCTTATGTTTTAGCTTCACACACAACACTTTACAGCGTTCATTTAGTTATAAACTTTAGCTGCAAAATGTTTGAAACGTCAAGTGTAAATAAATAAGTAATAAATGCGACAATAACCGTATTTTTAACACATAATCTTAATATGTGAAACTAGTATTGTAATATAGTTTTATATTTAAATATTCCCTAGACGGCTCATAGGACTAATACATCAATCTTAGAAAAATTTAAAGTTGAAAAAGGCTCTTCACCTTTTTACAGAGTGATATAGTCGCGTATAGTCGCCTTGGTCATATTGCGGAAAAATATTAGAACTAATTGCTTTTACTGGCAACTAGGCATTCAAGTAACATTCTGTCATCTCAATGCCACCTGCCAAAAAGAGACAGGAGTGGACGTTGTGTATTTTGTGATTATTAAATAAAAATATTTAGCAAAATGGTAAAAATAATATATAGTAATGAGAGAAAAGATGGATTTATATTTCATTGAACGACATTGTCAGTTTTATTGTTGACATGACACATACAACCATGTTGCCACCTTAAGGCGATCAGTCTTACAATATTACAGTATAAAACTAGTTTAATTTGATAAGGACATTACCTGTCGGACAACAGAACCCATTCCTTGCATAATAACCAGCAGAGACATCTAAGCGACAATCCGTGAAGGAATCCTTTAATAAGATCTTCATCATAAGTGGCAGGGACCTTTTACAATATTACAGTATAAAACTAGTTTAATTTGATAAGGACATTACCTGTCGAACAACAGAACCCATTCCTTGCATAATAACCAGCAGAGACATCTAAGCGACAATCCGTGAAGGAATCCTTTAATAAGATCTTCATCATAAGTGGCAGGGACCTTTTACAATATTACAGTATAAAACTAGTTTAATTTGATAAGGACATTACCTGTCGAACAACAGAACCCATTCCTTGCATAATAACCAGCAGAGACATCTAAGCGACAATCCGTGAAGGAATCCTTTACTAAGATCTTCATCATAAGTGGCAGGGACCTTTTACAATATTACAGTATAAAACTAGTTTAATTTGATCAAAAGCACATTACCTGTCGAACAACAGAGTCCATCCCTTGCATCATGACCAAAAGAGACATCATAAGGGACAATCCGTGAAGGAATCCTTTACTAAGATCTTCATCAAAAGTGGCGGGGACTGAACTTAAGAGGTACTTCACGTCGTAAAGTATAAACTGTGCGCGTTTGAAACCCGTTGGCACGTTGCGATCGAACTCGAGACGTCCCTGGAGACGAAAATATTTAAAATTTATTCTTGTTACTTGATTTTTTTTTCCTAAACTGTTTACAAAAAAACAAAAAACACATACATGTTAGAATTTAAAAAAAAACTTAACGCCTTTATTTAAAAATGGACGAGACCCATATACCTAAACCGATTACGAATTTAAGTACAGGCGTTATGTATTTTGAGATTGTAATAAGTACCCAAATAACCATACAAGGACTACGAATCCTTATGGCGAACGATGTGGACTTATTCTCCAGTTCTCTGAGTGAATTCACAAAGGTAAGCAATGTACATTATTTGTTACAGACAATAATCTAATTCTTTATTTGATAATGTTTTATGGTTTATATGTTTGTACCGCAGTTATTGAATTGGGATCTTCCTGTAATTATAGTTGTAAGGTGAATAAATAAGTAAATACTGTCCCCGTAGTTCATTAATTCAGTATTCCTATTCCCATGCTGCTTATAGCATTAAAATATCCATAACGTCTTAAGATCCTGGAAATATTTTATTTATCGAAACCACCTTTCAGCAACCGGCGATAACGGTATAACGAAGTTACAACGGTATATTATTAAATATATTTGTAACGGTATACCGTTATTAACGTTTTGTAACTTATCTTGGGAATATGTTCACATTTTTGAGATCGCAGCCAAACGCTGGACGTAAGCCGCTTCCAACCAGTCATTTCGGGAATCATTGGGGGAGGTCTATGTTCACCAGTGGACTGACTGATCTCCTAGATTAGTGCTACAGTTACCTTGTTGTTGCACCGCCTGTTACACTCGCTAATGAATGTGTTGAGCACTATGAACAGAGCGTCGTGCTTGGCAATGAGATGGTGGGCTAGTGTCGGCGTGGTGTACAGCTGGACCGATAGTGATGAGATCGAGAACGAGTGGTCGTGGTCGTCCCGGATGAAGTCCTTCAGGATCGAACCTGGGAAACACAGACGACTTTTAAGGATCGTTAAAATGTTCACATAGAATTGATCGAAGACGAGAGCAGATTTATATCATGTTTTAAACAGATTTGTGAATCATTCTTTTGTTAATAATTTGAATGACAAAAGAAGTAAAATGTGAATAAAAAATCCTACGCGTCAGAGCGAGTGAACTATAAAGGATTTTTTTAAATACAATTAAGTAGTTAAAAAGGCATACGGCCCACCTGATGTTAAGTTTAAATTGTAATAAAATAAGCAACGCTGACAGGTTTATTTAATACTAAAAAGGTACGACAAAACTTTTCACATAGTTCCTCGTAAACAATGCAGATTTTCACATCCGGTAGTCATGTGCATCCCCCCCCCCCCTACAACTTCCCCCTCTAGAGCAATGGCTACTCACCATAGTTCCTCGTAAACAATATAGCCATGGCTCTCTTCGTAGCATAATCCATTAACGTGGTAGCAATCAGTAGTCGATGCCAGGCGGTTCTAGCAGCCTTCCACATACGGAAGTCGTTCTGCATGACGGCGCCGGCCACGCCCCCTCCCCCGCACAGCGCCCCGCCCCCTCCCCACACTTCCGCCCCTAAAGCCACCTGGCTGACCATTAGGCGGAGACTGGGCTCTTGGCTCACGAAGTTTTGTAACCTGAGCACATAATTATTAATATTACTAACGTGCAGAACGGACACTCGCGCCCTTCCACCCGAAACAGATACCGCATCGAGACAAGCAGATTTAGGGTAAAAATTAAAACCAAACAATGCAAGGATGACAAACTAATTGACGCGCGACCGAATCGTAGTAGCAGTAATACACCGTGAAATTTTAGTCGTTTTGAACCCATCGTCCAGTGACTCCATTCATGCAACTGAACAACTTTCCCCAAGATACATGGGTCGAAATATGGAGTAAATTTTTGGACCTCCCGTACAAAATATCTCATCACGTAACCTAACTTACTATGGGAAGTCCAAATTTGTTTTTCATGTTTCGACCTATGTTCCTTGGGGAAATTTGTTCGGTTGCATGAATGGAGTCACTGGACGATGGGTCTAAAACGACAAAACTTTCACGGTGTATGTATCGCGGTGTCCGGGGTGTAATCTGAGGTCGCAATAAAACTTGCATTAGGGCTCATTTACACGCCTCTAGTGCTGGCAATCTAGTAGCTTTCACGGACGTAAAAATTTTCCTACACATACAAATAATTTCGTGTCCATGAGCGCGTCTAATAGACATATTTGCTACTGGATTACCACCAATGGATCTGTGTAAACGAGCCCTTAATATACTTTGTACTAAGTATAGTCTGGATTCAGAGTTATTCGGAACCGCAGTGACGTGCTTCACCTACAGACAAAAAGACATTGCTTAACCTGTGCTTCTCTACATAAATATATTTTATTTTCATTCAAAACAAATATTAGCGATGCCCTAAACACAGACTCTTTTTTTGCGCGTTAAGCGGAGCGTACGTAAATGGCCGCCAAATATTTAAAAAAATCCGGTTCAAAACCGAACGATATACGAACAGGACTCGCGATTTCATTTTGTTTATCCTTTGCAAATCTTTAGTGCACGTCACTGAAACCGACCACTAATTATATTGTTTTATATTATTATTCTACCTATTTTCGTATTTTAACGAAGTTAATAATATTAATTTTGTTTTATGATCACTTTTGAAAATTAAAAAGAAGGCAAATTAAATTGGCGGGCTGACAACTTGCCTCCCGAAGCACGGAATCATGTTTCTTATTTATCAGCCAATCAAGTGATTCAAGCGTGACCAAACCAAACTTTAAACAACTTCACAAAATATGCTTCTTGTTTATAAATCTTGCTTAAATCACTTAATAACTTGAACATTCATACGAAATAGTACATTATTGCAAAGGCAGCGAAATAGGCAATTGCAGGTCGAGTATGAGTTTGAAGGCCGAGCCGCAGGCGAGGACTTCAATGGTACGAGACAGGCAATTGCCATTTCGGCCGAGGCATATAAAGTGCTTTTCTTAAAAAATGCAAGGAAATAAAAAAGGGCCTTTTACATAATAAATTTAATTTATTTTACAGTTTGTGCCGACGGGTAAACGCATCTGTGGCTATACAGTCACGAGAACGCACAGATAACCCCCAATAGATTCCGCTTGTATGGGCGTCCGCGGTCACCGCACTTATATGCTTTTGCACAGATAAATGAAATTGCCTAAAGGCCTTTCATTAGTTGCGACCAGAACTCAGAGCTGTGAGGTTGTTTCGTGAAAATTTCCGGAAAAATCTATTAGGTTCGTTGAGTGTGTAAAAATTAGTACATGTTGCATAAAATGGTGCGGAAAATCATCAAAGACATCAAATCTCCAAAAGGATGGTATAAATTTTCACAGGTAAGTTTATTAATTAATTTAATACAATTAAGTGCAGAGTTCACTTTATAATGGTCGAACTATGTAACAACCAGAGTACCAAAATGGGGTGACGTTGATGTCTTTTGCAAGTATCTCTCTCTTTCCCAAGTGTCAATTATATGTTTGTCCTTTTTTTCGATAAGTCACGTTTTACCGTAGTGATGTTACCCCTTTCAATTTGAAAGAATAATTTTTTATCGATTGTTTATTACGACTTATTAATTTAATTTAATTAAAGATTTTAATTATGTAATTTATTTCAAGGTTTTCCAAAAGCCCGACGAAAAATGAAAAATGGATTAAGTATCTTAATATATTTGTGGCGACCTCTATACATGCGCCACTGGAATTACTAGACTCAATCAACTACAGGATGGCAACATGGCCACTGGATGGCGTTGAGCGACTACTTGGGATTCGCAACTTGGCTGACTATATAAGAGGCCTCCGACGCAGCACTGTCAGAGCCATACGGTTCCCCATCTTACCTTTGTGGCGGTCGAGCATGCTACCTCGCTCCCGCTACAATATTTTAAAACGAAACTTATAAATAATGATGTTTACATGTTTTATTCTATTCTCCTTATTATTGTAAAGAGTGAGTTACCCTAATTCCTTGTATATACATAGATTTTTATGACTATGGGACCAATTTGTCAGTTATACCTTTAAAATAAAAATTGGTTGTCTGTTAGAGACGATAGTTTTACGTGATAACGTAGTCATAAGAAAATATTGATGCAAAATAATATCGAGGCCGATCATGCCTCTCTATGGCTTGTTCCGCGCTCTCTTTTGCACGTGGAACCTGACACTTTTTCGTGCATATATCCGGCGTTCATAGATTTATAAACCGTTAGGTATCACATCAAAAAGAATTATCCAAATCGTTCCTAAATGACGGAGATATGAGATAACAAACATAAAACTAAATTGAGAACCTCTTCCTTTTTGGAAGTCGGTTAAAAATATGTGCGATTATTAATGTTATTGCGCGTTTGATAATACTATAAAGATTGCAAAAAAAGTGACACAAAATCGATAAGGTTTTGGTAGTTTCATTCAATGTCACATCACTAAACCTGCAACATTGTAACGTCAGCTACCGCTCCCGACCCCCCGTACTTCCTCTAAGTTTGGTGACTGTCGACGCGAACAAGCATTGAATGATACTCAATCTATTGGGGGTTATCTGTGCGAGAACGCAATGTGTACGATAGATAAAAGAGTTCTAAATTCAAACAGCACACCGTTTCATACAACATTGCCGGGGCGCTCTTTGTTCCAAATTCAAAGAACGCGCCGGGAAGTGAATTTGATTTTCAGTCTACGTAAATATGTTACTACGCGTGTTCTTTATTCAAAAGTAATGACAATATTTCCGCGCATGTTTAAGAAAATATTTTTAGTTATCTTGAAGATTCTGAGAAAAAATATTTTAAATGATTAGTTAGTGATAATTGATTAGTATAAGTGCTTTTGACTTCTCCCTTTGAATAAAGAATAATTTAGTATGGATATAATTGAAAATCCGGGTTCAAACATAGGCTACTCTCGCGATAAGAGTACCGTAAAACCGCTAATATTTAAAAAGAAATGAGTACTCACCACGTAAGCAGCTTCATGGCGAAGTGTTGGTGAGCGATGACGTGCGCGTGCATCACCAGCACCTTCAGGCTGGGCCCCAGGCGAGACGTGAACCTTTCGAACATCGCCGTACAGCTGACATTCCATATCATTTTATATATAACACACCCCCACTCTATTAGGTAGGTTGTAGGACCAGAGTAAACACGATTTCTATCATTTAGCCAGTAATAAAATGTCTAGGCGAGACGTGAACCTTTCGAACATCGCCGTACAGCTGACATTAAAAAAGCGCGCAGTAAACAAGATATATATATATATATATAGAGTCAATTATGTTATTTAAAGCCAATCATAATCTTCAAATGTCCAGGTTACTTTGAGATGTGCTAAAATTGGGGGATTTTTTTTTTATACAATTAAGTAGGCAAAAAGGCATACGGCCCACCTGATTTAATAAAAGGGGCGATGCTAAAGGAGTATTTTAATATAACAAAGTATCATGGTTACTCTGGGCTTTGCAATATTGTAGGCAATGTATTAAAGGGGCGAAACTAAAAGGGGTATATTAATGCTAGTTTAATGAGAGAATAAATTTATCGTAGTAAACTTAGACCGTGACTTTAAACAATTTTGTCTTGATAATATACACTTTTTAAACACCAATCAAATTGTATGTTTAGTGAGTAAAATTTAGTTTTCTTCTTCCGCTTTCAAAAAAAAAAAAACGGTTTAAATAATAAAATTCGACCTGCCATGCAAATCTTATTAATCATTTAAGCTTTATTGCAACTTTATACAAGGCGGACAGTTTAAAAGGCGAACTTAATGTTTCGAGCAAAATCAGCTGACAAGATTTTGTACGGGATGTCGAAAATTTCTTCCCGGTTTTAACTTTTTTTTTGTATTTAATTGTCTTAGTATGCTATTTATGTAGTGAACACAACACACTGGTGAATTAAAGGTCATCCCCGTACAATGAACTTGACAAAAAATGCCAGATTGAATATTTATTCTTGAAACTATACCTATAAGTTGTAAACTATTACGAAACATAATTCGTGTTGAGAGTATTATCAAACAATTTGTCAACTATGAACAAAACCGAGCAACAGAGAGAATGTAAGCCGCACTCATAGAAGTTATTGATTATGCAAATTCTCCAAGCTCAAAATATAAAACTCTCACTCAGAAAGAGAATATTTATATCTTTTAGTCATTTTTAGATTACCAAGCGACTTTATAGTATAACTTAAGATTATTGACAAAGAGAAACTAAATATATGAGTATTTATTTTAAGTTTGAAGAATTCGCTTAAAAAACTCGCTCCCAAAAAAAAATACAAAGATTTTTCCATGGAGCAAAAACAAAGAGATGGCATATCGATTGGTGCACCGTTACCGTCATTGGCGCAGTGACGTCGGAAGTGGGCGTGACTTACGTCATTTTTCGTTCAACTGTGAAAGATGCATGACGTGGAGCGAGCTTTCTCATTTTTCTAATTCATGTTTCGTTTTAGCTTACAATATTTTGTAAAATATTTGAAACCATTTAGTTTTAAGTATTTCAATGCGTAAAGCATTATGCGTTATGGGATCACAATAAACGTAAGTAAATAAGATATTTTTAAATTTATTTCATTGCTTAGTGTTACACAAAATATGTGTCTGTTTTTAAATATTCAAAATATCTGTGATATCAAGAAATATAAACATATTTTTTATGTCGAAATTTTCGATATGCTAGCAACATCTATTAGTAAGTAGAGGGGATCGTCAATAGGGGCGGAGCCACGGCCAAACCGGGCTCTCCTTACGTCTGCCTTCAGCCCCGCGTAGCCTCACACAGTTTTTGCAAGGAAGCTCTCAATACGCCATCTCCTCTTTGTTATTACTCGGTGGTTTTTTCGGCACTGAAATGTGCGTCATCATATCATTAGCGTCTCCGAGTTCGGGTTAAAGTATACTTACGCCTCAATATCAGTTTTCAGCTTGTCGCAGACTTGAAACGAGTTACACTTGACGAGCGCACGTCCTTCTCTGTCGATCAATGTGACTAGTTCTACTGAATCGCGATGATTGCATTTTAGCACGCGATTCAATGTTGTTATCACCTAAAATGGAGGATAATTCTTTGTTAATTGAATCTATCAATTAATAATATTCATATTTTGCATAGTACTCCTCAAGAATATAGATATGTTAATGTACAAAATGTACAGTACTCTGCCTTTCCGGTCGATCAGTGTGACTAGTTCTACTGAATCGCGATGATTGCATTTTAGCACGAGATTCACCTAAAATAGAATATACAATACTAGCTATTTCCCGCAGCTCCTTACGCAGCGCTTTCACGGCTAAACCGTTGAAAGGATTTTTATGAAATTTGGTTATGAATATAGTCGAAGACCCGGGGCCAAACATAGGCTTCTTTTTGACGCAGGTGGAGCTGCGGGAAGGAGCTAGTATATAAAATACCCTTCGAGGTTTCCGCGGTTCAGAAACTGTTGTATGTGTATATTTTGATATTTACGGAATAAATTATAAAAAAAAAAAAAATACCTGTTCGAAGGTGTGAGTCTCGTCGTTATACAAAACTGTACAGTAACAATCCGGCTGGTCCAATATTTGTAGGAGATCGCGTTCATTGTCTTTCAATCTGAAAATATCAAAGTCTAAATATTATTTTACGGTCATCGATATAGGATAACAACTAGATGCACAATCGCGCTCGAAAAGTGTCCAAGCCTGTTTATTTCGCCGATGTACAGAGTTTGAGAAGTCTTATTTTTAGTCTATCTTTACTACCGTAAGTGAGAGCTCAGTGTGTGTGTCGTGTTTTAGAATCCTCACCCTTACTGTAAAAGAAATACTGCAAGTATGTATGTTTTTTTTAATAAATTTATTTACCGAATACATCAAACTTTTTTACTCATAAAGAACATATAAAAACGCTGAAGTTTGTCCATATGTTATAGATGCGTTTACAACTTTACCTACTATTTTAAAACTAACTTATGTGTGTGTAAGTACCTGATACAGTCCCCTTCGAACCCTTTTTACTTGTGTTTCTTCGTGATTGTGTATCTAGTTGTTATCCTATATCGATGCTTACGCTTCAAAAGGATAGGAGCCTCCAGGCACAGTTGATCCAATTTACCTGAGATCGTTGGGCAGACCCGGGGCGTGGTCGTGTGTCAATAGTCGCAGACAATACGACAAAATGACCGACGCGACGATTTTCATTCGCTCCAGAACCTCTGGACTGATGTGTGTGTTTGTCTGTTCTTCTTCCGTCGGCGCCTGGAACAAAATCATTGAAAATAAACCAACCGTACACAAGTTGATAAAAAGATGTGGGGTTGCATAGCAAGCTAAATTGAAGGAATTGCGACATCCAGGCATTGTTTTGTTTTCGATTTTTACCCTAAATCGATGCGGTAGTGTGTCCGTCCTGTGCGTTAGTACTGTTAATAATTGTGTGCCAACGGCTAAATGTACCTTTAGAAACACAACACGATTACCAAAGCCACCGAACAGACAGACAAAGCCGATTGAGCAATCTTGTGTTAGATAGATAGACAAAAACTTTATTCACTTTCACTTTTACAGTAGGTAAGGTAACAACATAAATCTAACGTTGAAAATAAATATAAAATATTACAATATTTATATTAGTGGTGCCGAAAGCTGGATCTATATATGTAGACATCTAGTATGTGGTGCCGAAACCCCGGGTGTTATACCATACACTCACCGCATGTAGCTCACAGAAGGGCTCCCTCTTCCAAGCCTCAGTGTCGCCACAATCGCAGCAGCCTCCGCCGCCAGACTGCCCCATCTTGTATTTGTGGTGCCTGTGAGCGGACACCTTGAAACATTCTACGCAGAGAACGCATGTGTTGTCCATCCCTGGGAAATATAGAATTCGCTCATGTCAATCATTCAATCGCTAAAGTCTAATGACGAATCTGTTAGTGCAGAACTCAGTATTTTTTGCACTGTGAGAAAAAGGGCCTCTTAGTTTATTCGGACACTTAAAAATACTGAAGGAAACCAAAGGGAAAGGTACCAAGAGCAGCTGGAGACAACATACCCATGGCACAAACTGAAAATACATTGCTCACGATCCTCAACAGACTTTAACTTTGGAGAGATTGCTTGTCTCTTAAGGCGACCATTTGTATACTTAACTCTTAAAAACAAATTTCCTGTATTGTAGTGTGTAAGAAAGTGTAAATAAATACACACTGATGTACTGACAAATGGCAGTAACAGCGGACGAGACATGTTTACATACCCGCGCTGTCCACTTCATCAATTCCCTACCAAACAGGGCTCAGTGTAAACGCACTTTAAGGTACACATCCAGTCGGTCGTCTCAGGTACCGCTGGAGAGACGAAGTCGTGGTAAACCTGGAAGCTATCCAAGGAGCCGACTGGCAGGAGATTACGCTGAACAGGAAACAGTCATCTTTTGTATCGAAGCTTAAAATCCTCTTTGGGTCGCTGAACCATCGCAGTAAGTAAGGTACATTTCATACTGTCTACAGCTGTCGTAAGCAGGATGAGCGCTTCGACGCTAACTCCTCGTCTATGATACATACCGCACTCCCGACGACTGTAGGCAGGCTCGCCCTGCTTGAACACTCTGCCGCACTGAGTGGAGCGCCGAGGGGCAGGCTGCGGGCCCTCGCTGGAGCCTCAGATGAACTCTTCCATCGGCTGGATGAGTAGCTTCATAGCTAACACTCGTCTATGATACATACCGCACTCCCGACAACTGTAGGCAGGCTCGCCCTGCTTGAACACTCTGCCGCACAGAGTAGAGCGCCGTGGGGCAGGCTGCGGGCCCTCGCTGGAGCCCCAGATGAATTGCTCCATCGGCTTGATGAGTAGTTTCAAAGCTAACTCCTCGTCGAATGACCAGTCTGAAGAAAACGTTATCAAGTGTTGAGATAGACTCTAGAAAATCCATACATCCATACTAATATTATAAATGCGAAAGTCTGTATGTTACGCTTTCACGGATAAACCTCTGGACTGATTTCGATGAAATTTGGTATGGATATAGATTAAAGACCTGGAATTAAACCTACGCTAGTTTATTAATTAAATATTTTCTCCATAGAACAAAGATATTACACTGAATCCGTGGTCAATGGTCTGAGCGTTTCTTATTACCAACGGTTGTATAAATCATGCATTGTTTCCGATCTATTACGACACCCAAGAAAAGAGAAAAAAAATTTTTTATTTTAATTCTTTAGTCTAAATCGACTACCGAACAATAGCTAAGTTATAAACTTATAACTTATTTATTTATTTATTTTTATTTACAACTTATACACTGACCTTACAGAGCTACCTCATTTCGACAGTATACATAATTAAAAACTAAATTTTGATATCTATCACAATACTACTTATAAATAACATAATATGAACAATGTTGCCCTTGTGAATTCAGTCAAGGAACAACTAAATAGATTCGCAGCCCTGTTTAGGGTTGTTAGTGCACGTGTCATTGGCGTTTGTTATAATAAATTCGTACGCGACCGGGGTATTGCGAATAAAGCTTATTCTAATAACCTCTTCATTCATCAGATTCCAGTAACCCTTGACATTTTATAAAATCCAATCAACACATAATGGCGTACTTAATTGAATTTTACATACAAACGGGAGATGTGCCGCCCTTATTCCAAGCATAGGCCGGTCTCGGTGTAGTTTTTCCATTTTATTTTAATAGCTATTTACGTATCACTACTGGGCAAATTCCTTTGTTCACATACCTCTCGATTCGTAGATATTACTATGCAATATACTTACTAGACTTACTATGCAGTATTTATTAAAATCTCTAAGGTCGTATTTCTACCAAGTATTTATTTATTGGGAAACGAACAAATTAACCATAGATTCAATCAAACAGAAGTGCATGATATTTTTGTGTTCCGAATTGACGAGTGTGAGAGGCAGTAAAATTACTGGGTACTGTGGCGTAACATTCTAGACCACGACAGCGCGCTAGTGGCACCCTCAAGGCATCACGAATAGGCTACGGGGACTGCGAGCTCAACTTCCGTATGCTTGACTACTAACGTAATCATGTAACTACCTCCGTGGACCAGTGGTAAAGGCGTTCGCCTTCGACCCGGAGGTCGTGGGGTCGATTCCCATGAGAAGTATACTTTGTTTAGTTGTTCCTAGTTCGGTTAGGACATTGCAGGCTTGAATCACCAGATTGTCTGATAATAATGATGATTCCGTGGTTCGGAAGGCACGTTAAGCCATTGGTCCCGGCAGCCATTCGGTGGTCATAAAAGAACCACGTAAGAGGCCGAAAAGCGGGTCTGAATAACTGACACTACAGGGTCGATTGACCATGTAACCTAATATACTACCTAATGTTTATCAAGGGATCCCTTTCGTTGACATAATGTATTAATTCCTAAAATGTTTTGGCATACTTTTTTTTGGCATAATATTACTTGGGCATAATTGATTTTTAGCCGTATATGTACTGATGCATAATTATATTTAGGTCTAATATATTTATACATAGTTATAATTTATACAATGTGTTTAGGCATAGTGTATAGTTAAACAAAGGAAAGAAAAAAGACTTGCTACCAGAAAAGTAGGTTAGGTTAGGTTATACTGCCTTTATAAAGTTATGCTTGTAATTTTATGCTTAAATATGATTATGCTGATTTTATTTATATTATGCTAAATTTGATGTGGTTAAAAAAATTATGCGTAAATAACATTAGTTTAAATTACCATATGCCAAAATATATTTTATGGTTAATTCTTTTATGCAAATGGATAGTGAACCGCTTATCAATACCAGGTTAATACTAGCGTGCATAAATTATGCTTTATGTACAATAGATAACTAGTTTTGCATGTGCAATCATATAATCTGCGTAATCTCTTAATAACTTTCTCTGTGGATTATACAGTCACGAGCATTAACATGTATACACATTGGTACTTATTTCATTGTAACAAGGTCTTAAATTGAAAACAATTGAATATATGTTAATGCTCGTGATTTCTACGCATGGCGGGAAAAAGTGTTACAAATTGCAGTTTACTAACATACGCCGTGAAATTTTAGTCGTTTTGAACCCATCCTCCAGTGACTCCATTCATGCAACTGAACAACTTTCCCCAAGATACATGGGTCGAAATATGGAGTAAATTTTTGGACCTCCCATACAAAATGTCTTATCACGTGACCTAACTTACTATGGGATGTCCAAATTTGTTTTTTATGTTTCGAGCTATGTTCCTTAGGGAAATTGGTTCGGTTGCATGAATGGAATCACTGGACGATGGGTCCAAAACGACTAAAATTTCACGGTTTATAAGCAATAGATTTTATGCAAAAGCGAGACAGATTCGGAGAGCAAGGTTTCTAAAACAACCTCTCTCTTGGGCCAGAAGTGCTATTTTTGATATATATGTCTGGCTAAAAACCTATGGAGTCGAATGACTTTCGTAAGCTTTGGAATGATTTGGATTCAACATAGATCGGACAACATTGAAACCAAAAAATATTCGACTCGCCTGTTGGAGTGAGTCATAGTCATTAATACTATACAATACAAACTCTTTATTGCACGAAACAAAAAAAAACATTACATTAACACATCAACAAAAAAAGTACGGCACAAAGGCAAAATATCATCTCGAAAATAGTGTTACGAAATCAAAAATAAATAAAAATAAAATGCGGCCCGCGGAAGTTTGAGTAGCGCTGTCCTCGGAAAATTCTCGTACAATCGTCGCGTGTTTCCATACGGGAATAATATCGCGAACGATCTAGTACATCGATTATCTCGCTCTGACATATTGCTTTGTCTCGCTCTCGCACTTCTAGTATGTACTAAGGGAACGAGACAAAGAGTATCCCTCTCTCTCTATTCCGGAGTAGTTGTGATCTTTCTAGAAACTTATGGAGCGGGTTTCCCGGGCCATATAAATATCGGAAGGTGCCTCAGGAGGGCAGTTCTAATTTAACTGAGCTACAAGTGCGATCAAGAAGCGATATCCGGAGCGAATAACAAGTGATACAAGCGACCTCGGCAAGTTATAGTGACTGTGATTAGCAAGTGTTTGGGACATTGTTAGTGATAAGTGAAGTGAAGTGACGTCGGCGACCATCCTTGTGGGAATAAACGTTTTTAAGAGTCATCAGGTGTTTTTCTCCAATTTGCGAACCCCGAGCTCGTAACAATAGCAATCTTATCGGATCAAATCGTTCCCCAGATGCTTTCTGATCTTTCTACAAAACTAGGGTTCTACGTACAACCACAGAATACATAATAGTACAAATATTCTTTCTTTCGCGTACTCTAAGATTATTTTAAATATTTTCCAAGACAGTACGGAATTGGGTAAAGAGTCTTCCAAGAGACTATAAAATGAGGTCTGCAAGAAAGGAGAAAGAATTCATAAAAAGATTACAATATGTGGATCACTTGGGTGTAGCTACAGTTATAACTCAGGTGGGTCGTAAGCGTGTCTGCCAACTCGGTAGTGTAAAAAATGACGAAATTTATTTCTACTAGTCGGCAGTTAGCACTTATTGTTACCGTCGTCCCAGCGGCCGATTTTCGACCTATGTACGATAGTGAAATCCTCCTTGTGAGACCTTAATATTATTGTAGAGGCTTGTTTAGGGCACCTAGATATCGAAATCTGCCGCGCGGATCAGGAAGCTACTGGAATATAGGGGACTTTGAAAAGTCCAAAAAAAGGGCAAATAATTTTTTTTTTCGGATTCTTGCCGGCATCGTTATGAACAGTTTGTATTAATTTCCAGTCGTTTTTGGTGAAGCGTTTGGAAAAGCAGTCGGTTTTTGTAGGTGGAATTTTGACCGTTAAAATACCTATAATACTTTTGGACGCAACCACATTTAGGCGATGGACAGGACTCATACAAACACAGAATCACAGTCTGCCGCTGATTTTAGGAGGTGTTTGCAAAACCAGACGACTTTTTTGGTTGGGTCGAAAAATGCCCACTGGGACGGACGACGGACTACACGCGCTGTCTTCCAAAGGCCGTCTTATGTGTTAGCATGATCTCTTAGTACCATTCAAATGCGAGTGAGTAAGCGAAATGTCGCCTTACATCATCACGCATACCCTACATATTAGATACCTATTTGTTATTTATCTATCAGTAACTAGTTACCATCGATTGGAGGTGGCGCAGGATAGATCGAATTGGAGATCCTTATTATTGGAGACCAAGACTCGCTTTGGGTCGCTGCGCCATCTTAGTAAGTAACTACCATCGATATAGGATAACAACTAGATACACAGTCACGAAGAAACGCCAAATAAAAAGTGTCCGAAGGGACCTGTAACTGTAACAGGTAGTACAGGTACTCACACACATAGATAGATAGATAGATATACACTTTATTGTACCAATCACAAAATTAAAATTAAAAGTAATACATTTAGAATATTGAGTACAAAGGCGGACTTATCGCTATTGCAATTTCTTCCAGCCAACCTTAGGGTAGATAGGATAAAAAGTGAAAACAAACAAAGGCGGTACAGTAATAAAAAACTAACACTATCATCCTTATACAACAGTCAATAAATAAACCTACAATCAATTAATACATACTATACCTTTAATGAATATATACATATCATATACCTACATACAATATACAATAATAAAAAATAAAAGAAGAGAAGAAAATGTCTAACGATGAGCAGGATCAGCTTCAATACATACTTGATACGGTGACTGCCTCAATTGTAAACAGTATTACTTTCGAAGTAAGGATGATAATTCTCAAACAAGACGCACACATTGAGCTAGCACATACGGTAGTAAAAAATAGATTGTAAATATAAGACTGTTCTCAAACTCTGCCCACCGGCGAAACGGAGAGACTTTTTCCTGGGACACTTTCGAACGCGATTGGGCATCTAGTAGTTATCCTGTATCGTGTCGTGTCGTATATATACAGTACTAACTAGTTATGAACTGTTAATATACTCTATGAAACGCAATTAATGATTTAAATCGATGATTAGTACGTATTTAGTAGTCCAAAAAATAAAATGTACTCACCCAAACAAGTCCTGTTCGGCTGCGGCGAGTATATCCTCGGCACGGTGACCCGCCAGTGGTCCTGAAAGTGTGACGGGGCGAGCACACCCTCCGACATCTTGGACCGCCATAGCTCCACCACGGCGTCGGCGCGCGCTGGCAACGTGAATCTGACGGCAATCGTACGATTCTCACTCATTGTCACTTCACTAGCTGCACTTTGTAACTAAACTTGTTGGCCATTGGCACTCAGATACTGATACATTCTTTAAAAGTAACGCCTGGGTCAATTAATAGTTCAAAGATTCGGCAGCAATCACTTTTTTTCGAACTAACAATGATTCCGCAAGATAGATGTGAATGTTAATTTCAAATGTCAATTGTATTTTTTGTGGGACAGGAACACAAGTCTATTCCAATATTCACAATAAAATAAAACTTTCATTAGTTGTATTGTACATCACGCTTGAGAAACATATCTGGAGTCCTATTTTTGAAATGTAGGTATGATTATTCGAATGATATAGAACAAAAATCCTTCGACACAGAAGCTGATACATTTTTTTAAAGAAAAGCCTCGATCAATTAATAGAGATTCGGAAACTGTCAAACTTATTCGGCAAGATGGTGAATGTTAATTTTATGGGACAGGGACACACACAGTCTATTCCAATAAAATAAAACTTTAATTTGATTTATTGTACTGTATTGAGCATCACGTTTGAGAAACACAGGTCAAATATTATAAACTATTGATTTGTCAGTAGAAATATACTATCATTATTATTTTATCAAGTTGTATTTACATATGTCATTTCTTATTACATTAGTCAGACATAGACTTAAAATTAATTAAATAAATCCATATACTTTCATTTGTGTGTATTAAATTTGCTTATCACATCTGTAAACATATTTATATTGGTACTGTTATGTCATTGCCAATTAAATCATCAAATTAACAAACTGTGCCGTGGCGGAACTTACTATAATTGTTTATACTTTCACTGTTACATATTTATTTTATAATGTTTGTATATTTCTTTTTATAACACGGTTGGGATGTCTGCAGACGATCATGATAGAAAAATTTGCCGAAAAACGCAGAAAGGGCGAACGCAAAACGTCATGGTTTAGGAACATCCGCCAGTGGATAAGAACCAGAACTGTGTAACAGCTGTTCAGACTCGCCATGAACAAGACGAAATTTAGGAAGCTGATAACCTTTAGTAATGAAATGGCACGTAAAGAAAAATAATCGATTCCTTGTACGGTAAAATAAAACAATTATTTAACACTTTCCTGTACACCTCACAGAGGATAAATATATATCATTCAAACTGTAAAATTAATCACAGTGAGTTACTAATGGCGACCTACATAATGACGTGATGTGACGTCATTATTCAAAGATAGGGCAGAAGTTCATTGCTAACGATCATAGTTCATTTTAAAATCAATTGAAATTTTGGCACGCATAAATTTTGTTTTGGTAGTTTCAGAGGGCATATGTTAAATACTTAACAATAGGTATAATCGCTGCTAATTTACAAACACTATTCATTCATAATATAACAATACACAATGATGGCTTGTTTTCTATTTTAAAACGGTTATTATTGCGTTTTCTACTTAGAATATTTGAATTTACTGTAAACAGTACATACGCGTATTTTTAATTAAAAGTTTCATTCCATGTTACGTTCGAAAGTTAAAATATTTACGCGCGATTTTTTTTTCACAACCGAACACACCGGCCAGTAAACAACATACTGGCTGAAATCACGTTTGGCGTACAGCCACTACAGAGGATATCTATTTATAAAAAAAAATTGCACGAGGGAAGTGAACTCCCAACATTTATTGCTCACAAAGCAAAGGGTGTAAATTCGCGGGCGCTAACCTCAATTTTTCAGACCATTACCTTGCGCACCAGCAAAACTGGTAACACCAGTTATTGCATATTAATATGCGAATCTTTATTAACATTACAAGTTTGTTGTCGGAAGTGAAACAAACTTTAGTTGCCGTATTGAATTTTTGTTTATGACTTTTGACATTATAAACGTACAGACAGACCTGGCTGTACCAGAATTTGGGGGTGGGGGAAAAAAAAATAAAAAAGAAATCTAGGGTTAAGAATTTTTCCGAAACCATTTTCAAAGAATAATCTTGAAGATACAGCATGCCAAAGCCCTAAACATAAGTGACATCTTGAAAATGTAAGAACTAGTATGTAACTAGGTAAATTATTGAATTAGAATAATTAGCCTAGAAATAAACCTCATAGGAATGAGACCAAAACACAATTTATGACTAACATCTTCATAATTTAGAGAGTAATTCAGGCTAAACACATTACTCTCATTTAATCGAAGTCGGGAAAGCTAAACACATTTCGCGGCAACTAGTATCAAATATTTCAGCATGTTCAAATTATATTTTTGTAAGTGGAACGCGGCCCACGCTCGTCGTTTAACGCCGTTACAAATGACATTATATTTTTTAATTTTGCTAAATAATTGCGGCTCTATCCTCACGAAATTGCGTTATCTCGCGCTAAAAAGTCATCATGATCCTAGTGGTCTTATTTCCTTGTAAAATAAGTTGAGATATTGAAAATAGTATATAATATAAAAAATATAATGTATTGCGTATTAAAAAAATATACCTAGCAGTAATGAAAAATCATTAGCATTTTACGTTGATAATACAGGTAGGTAGTATAATTTTGATCTATATTAAAAAAATACAAACTGTTGTCAATTTTAATAAAAAAATGGGACCTAACCACAAAATTTAATGAACAATCAAAATATTACGCTGTACAAATTTACTGTTTCTTACACAAAATTCAACAAACAGGGGTTTTTTTATATAGTTGACTGGCGGACTCCATGTGCCTACAATAAAGTTTTAATAAAATGCTAATATGAGAAAGAGTTCGTTCGTACGAAATCTCATTTACACCGGGTACGGTTGGCCGGTAGCCAGCGACGTTGACACGAGGAGTCATCAAGACACCTCTTCCCCTAATGAAGACCTTGCCGCCGACATTGAACTCAATGTGCAAGGTCGTAATCACACCGTGCAGTGTAAAATACTTTTTTGTATGCAAGAATTTCAAGATGGATGCAGTTTATAAAATTTATAAATTTATGAACAGTTTTGTAGGTAAAACCCGCGAAATGTGCAGTGCAAGGTCGTCGCCACAGCGTACAGTGTTAAATACTTTTGTATGCAAGAATTTTAAGATGGGTGCATGTTTATTTAATCTATCAAATTATGAACTGCGATTTTGTAGTTGGGAGTCCCGCTAGATATGCACGCTCGTCATCAATCCGTGCAGCGTAAAATACTTTTTAAATGCAAGAATATCAAGATGGATGCATGTTTAAAAAATCTATAAAAAATGTATAAACTGCAGTTCTGTAGGCAAAGTCCGGCGAGATGTGCTAGCTCGTCGTCACACCTTGCATTGTAAACTACTTTTTTGTATGATGGGTGCATGTCTATGAATAATAAAGGATAATAATATTCATTTTGTGATATTCCGATACGAATAAATTGATTAATTTAAAATTTACAGCGTAGCCTGGAAAACATTATTTAATAGTCGGCGTCAAACGTCATTTTCTTAGATTAATAATTAGTCTCGCCCGCTCGACTAGATACCGTCGGCGTACTAGAAAAATTGCTTGTTAAAATAAATAAAATGTAAAGAGCCTAACAAAAGCCGGTCAAGCCGGACACCGTTTATTTTGGCCGGACACGCAATCAAAAAGCCTAAGGGCGCTTGTGCACTACAAGGAATTTTACTGTCCGGCAGTCCGATTTTTTACGGTCCGATTTGGCATGAAAAACACGACTGATTGGCTTGTGCACTTGTCCGTTTTTACTCGGATCGGTAAAGTGCAGTAAAAGGTCAGCTCTTTTTGAAACTACACGCCATGCATGAGTAACGTTAAAAAAGATGAAAATATCGTACATCATGTAATGATACAATAAATACAATACAATATATATCGATACTTTATTGCATTTCCGACATCCATTTTTCCTACAAAAAGGGTTGCCTGTAAAAGATTGCTATTGCGATAAGGCCGCCTTTGCACATCATTATGTCTACATGTCTTAAAATTGTATTTTCCTGGTGCAAAAAAGTGGTTATTATTATTATTATCCCTAAGCGCAGTTAGCAGAGGAGGTGAGGAAAGGAAAGATGTGCGTGATACATCCTCCATCCCCCGCACCCGCCCCGCCCAATCATGAATAAAATTGATCGCGGACGCAGTGCACAAGCACAGATACGTTTTGCATTGCTGTCATCTCGGACCGGAAAAAAACGGCCCGGAATAGGGAAAAGAAAATTTCAGACAGTAAAATTACGTATAGTGCACAAACTAGTATATAAATTGATGGCGTGCCATATCGGACCGTAAAAAATCGGACTGCGGAACAGTAAAATTCCTTGTAGTGCACAAGCGCCCTAACTATGTCCGGCTTTATCCGGACGCCTGGCAACGCTACCCGCGTCAGTCACGTCGCAACCGATGAGTGAGTTGGACGTCTAGACAACTTTAAAATTTCATGTAAAAGCAGAAGCAAAATGGCAGTTTTCGTAGTCACACTTTGTAAAAATAAAAATAAAAGAGATAATAAAGATACTGGTATTACATATCATCAGTAAGTATTGTATAATTTCGAAATATGGACATAAATTACTCATGAAAATAAAAAAAACCCTAAAATATGGCGCGAAGTAACGCTTAGTGATCAATGTTGCCGTGTATTAAAAAATCCCAAATTCCCCGAGGTTTCGATTTTTATTATTTGGATATTTTGTTTTTTTAACTCCCGACCCCAAAAGAGGGATGGTATGGTATAAGTTTGACTTCAATTTTGTCTGTCTGTGGCATCTTATTTCTTCAATGCTGGTCTAGAAGGAAAGTAGAAACGTGGAATGTACTAACTGCTTCTCTTCCCGCGCAGACTATACAAGCCGGCCGAGGGATCATAATCATGTATCGATTATGCATCGGTTATGTATCGATTATGCATCGATAGTATCGATGTAATCTGTGGTATTGATTTTTGACAATTTATCGAAAATAATCGATTGTAGAAGAATACGCGCACAAAAGGAGAAAAAGTAGGAAAGCGGCCCTGGTCTCCTAAGCAACCAGCTTAAGAATCAAGCGGATAAGCTCTAAAAATAGAGATAGTAGATGATTAAATTGAGCATTGGTAACTGAGGATACAACAGTCTCCAATCTCCCGCACTTAGGATCATCAAATGACGCGCGGTGTCGTGGGCGCCTTAGCCATGATTTGGGATACCGTCCCTCTATCGGGACAAACAGACCCTTTATCCGTTTTATTATGGTGCTTATGTTACTTAATTGTATCTCTCTATTTCTGTCATATTATTATAATCCTATTCTTTTGTCACTTCGACAAATACATTTTTACATTTTACAAAAAATAATTTCATTGTCGATTACGTAGCTCAACGGTGTGACTGTCAACCTTTTGTATTGCCAATTTGGTCACATCGAACATCATAAAAAGTACATAATTAATGCGGATGCGAATCGAAATGAGATAATTAGCATTGACTAAATGACAGATTAGTATAAATACATTATTGATTTTATTTGTTTTTTATTTTCAATATAGGATATAAATATCACTTATTGACGTCTATTTATTTATATTAAGTTTACCACCACTTCCAAAGCGCAAGTAGAGAACAAGCGGCGCGGCGCCGGCGCCACAAACATCACTGCAGCATTTTCTTCAAAACGTCAATTTACAAATAAGAAAAAAAAATCATTAATTAACGAATTCACATGTTTGTTAACATTTTGCACAATATTTTATTTTGATTTCAGATTATTTAAATTAAATAAAAACTGAATAAAAATAATAATACTTTGCCGCTTTCTTTCGTAGTTCCTCTCGCGGGTCTGCTGGAAGAAATTTCTTTAGAAATTTTTCCAATGTATATTTACAGCGTGTATATGAAATAAATAAATAAATAATAATAAAAAAATGTCAAATATAAAAACAGAATGTCAATTTGTTGAGGACTCTGCACTAGCCATGGGTAGTTTCGACTCCGACTCGTGTTTCGGCTCACTAAATCTTAATCCGCAACCGGTATCGACTCCTCTTAATGATTCTGAGTCCCTTATCGGCTCCCGCTCACGGACGTCCGTTCTGGTACCAGATTCAATACAGAATTTATTGAAACCGGTACTGGAAAGTGGAATCACAGTCTGGTAATTCAATAGAGTCAATCTTAAGCAAAGGAAACTGATTGATTCTATTGATCTAATGACACTCAAGTATTTTTATTGCATCGTCTCGTCAGTCGTACATTAGCATTCGTTTGAAATTTTCATTAAAATAAAGATAAAATATGATTAAATTGGCGTACATAAAAAACAATTAGCTTTCATATACAATAATGCTATATACAATGTCTGTCTGTTATTTTTTGTTTTTCTTTATGTGTTTTTATATGATTTTTTTTAGTTTCTATGTTTTATTTTATTTACACTAGGTAATTATAATACTTTTTGATAAAAAATATGTAATGTAATCGCCATTTTTACATAGTATGATTAAAAAATAATAATTGACTTAGTTTCGTCGAAGTGAGTCTCGAACGTTTTTCTATTAAAATTTGACCAGCTTTGGAGTAAACCCGTTCGCATGGCACCGAAGTCACGAGTTTACGAGTCGCGATCGGGACACGAAAGGTGCCGAATCCCGGCGGTATCAAGAACACGATGCGATTCAAATGATTCAATAACTCCCGGAGTCGATAAGAATCGCTCGGACTAATTAAGGGAATCGGCTCCTGTCGGTGTATCGGCTCATTTTAATCTTCTAGTCCGGAGTTACCCATGTCTACTCTGCACCAAGCTTAAGTTCAACATTCCTGTCAGAAGTTAGGATTTCCGCACTTCTATCTAAACCATATATAAAACTATATATTTTTTGTTACCTCTTTACGCTTCAAATTTAGTACCTACTCTACTGAGACGGAGATAGAGATATTTCAACATGTAAGATGTACTGTTCCGGGAATTATACACGCGTGCGAAGCCGCAGGAATAAGTTAGTCAAATACCAAACAACAGATGTTAGCGAATTCATTTTGCGTGCCACTTTAATCTTAATTTGATAAAACTGCCGTAAGTTTTATCGTCTTTTTTTCCATTATTTTGAGATAAGCCCGTTCCTGCACTACGCAATGTTTGAACGCATAAAAGTAAACTCAGGATAGAAAAATTCTATTTAGTAACTGTAGAGGTCATTATTTATGAGCTGGGCTCTTGAAGACTTGAGCTTCTTTCATTCATCTCGATTATACAACATGCTTTAGTTTATCTGTAGATGTATGATGGGATAGTGTTCTACCATAAACCGATGTATCCTCTTTTTCGTTATTTCCCAGTTATATCTTCAGCTAATGCTTCCGAGTCCATAGTTTTTATAGATAATCACTGTTTATAACGGATCAGCTTACGTCTGAACTTCGTAACCCTTTTTAGAAGGAAACCACACCAATAGGAACACGATCCGGGGTGAAAAAGCGTCAGAGAGCAGAACTTGTGAAACAGGTGACTGCAGTCTATAACAACTGGGACCAGCTCAACGTGCCTTCCGAAAGAGCTCAATCCAAGCACTCATTGTACATTTAGCATCCAAAGTGCATGAATTAGTTTTTGAACATAATGTACTGCAGATGATGAACACATTTGACGCCGAGTGTACAAGTAGCAGACATTGACATTGAAGCGCCTTATCTGTGATGCAACGTAGCGGTCGCTCTTTCCTGATCTCGATAAGGCAATGGGTTCTGTTTCCTTTTTCTCAAGAAACAACAATCATTAAGAAAACGAAACGTTTTTTTTTTTCACAACCCAAAAAAATCTCTGGAAGAGATTTGTTTGGCAAATGTCCGCCTTTGTCAATATGTGTATGACATGTATATAAATGTTTGTGCAAACATGTTTCAAAAACAATATGTATGTTAGTATAGACTAGTTTCATAAAAAATTATAATTAGTCCGTCAGTTAGATAATCAAAAAATATTGAAGACATATGTTTCTTTTGAAAATTAAACAAAGATATGGCGCGTTAAAGTTCCGTGTGACGTCACAGTGTGCTACACTTTTTAGCAATATGTGACGTCACGAGCCCCCACTCCTAAACTTTGATGCATTATATCTTTATAATTTACAAAAGAAAAAATACGTCACTTAAATTTTGATTCCCTAAATGACGGACTAATTTTAATGTTAGTCTTTTGACCCTGGAAACTAGCCTATTAAAAAAACATTTTTGATTGCAATGGACTACAATATATTCCAATGTATGGACGCTAAAGTTTCGACAAAATCAATTGAGCAACTTTTGATACATTAAAAAAACTAGCCTCTATATTGTAATTTCTAAAAAGCTTGTGTCAGTTACAGTTAAGAAGATCGGTTTTTTTTTTGTCTGTGTCAATATGGGTAATAAAAGATATTATGTGTTGTATCGTACAAAGTACAAATCCGAACCCACGCAATTAAAGCGTGTTTTTAAACATATATACTAACTACATAATATAATTACGTTTATAATCAACAATTACTTAGACAAAACAGACACAAATGGTGGCTGGTAGGCGACAAAGTAAACACAATAAGTTCAATAGAATTTGTATGAGTGATCTCAGTGTCTCATCATCATTTTGTATGACTATACTACTTATATTTTACCAATTGAGTGTTTCTTTGTAAATCCGATCATCATTATACATGCACATTACTAATTTATTTTCATTCTAAGAATACTAACAATAAAATGAGAAAGTCTGTCTGTTCACGGCTCAACCGAAAAACAGAATTTGTTGAAATTGGGTAAAAAATAAAAATATGATTGGATGGCCTGTGGTCAAATATATGTATATATAATATGTAAACAAAATGTACTAGGAGATAAGATTATAACTAAAAATAAAATAAAATCTCAAAATTATCATAGAAGCTTAACCTGCAGGCCAATCGCGCAAAAACCGGTGAGTTGATTGAAAATCGTTGACTCGCCCATTATATCGAATTAAAATAATTCGAAACCGAATAAAAATCAATCGACTCAAATAGCAGTTTACGTCGTGGTTTGGTTTTGGTAATAAAGTTAACATTAGCACTTTATACTTGTCGAGTGGAGCAGTTAAAAGTAATATAGGGATATATACTCGTGTTACAAAGATCTGTACCCCTACCACGAGCATTTATTAACGCAGACGCTACCGACCGCGTTAAGATTTAATATGGAATTTCTTAGTTACCTTACTATCCGCCAGAGGCGCTGTGCAGGTGTTGCCATACTAAATTGTTGACGCTGTCGCTATTGCGTGGATAAAATCTTATGGTTGACGTGCTGTAGGTTAACCATGTTCAACATAACTTATTTGTTTTATTCATATTACATTCCCCAGTAATTTTTATTTTTACTCCTTAAAGCTTAATGACTATGTGTACAAATATGTATTTGAATACATTATGATTTTTAATATTTTTTATTGTTAAAATGCCAGTGTTTTTTTTTTGTTACTATTTATTATATTAGTATAACTAGAACCAATACAATCAAATGTATAAAAAAATGTGCTGAAAAAAATATTAAAATATATTTTTTTAACTGTGATACAAGTATATCAATATTTTCGTCCTCTTTATTAGTTGTAGTTGGTTTGTTTCATCTTTTGTAATCAGAGCAATGTTTCAATGCACGACTTTTGTATAAAAATTGTTAATTTTTAATGCAAAATATGCACAGACTCGTTTTAACTTAGTACTTACAAAATAATTTATTATAGTAAACGGTTGTGTTTCACAATTTTTATTCGAATTTTTTTTTTATTCGAATTAAGAAATCCATAAGAGGTCCTTTTAAATATTTTTTTCTTGTATGAAAATAAAAATATTTTTAAGTATAAAAAGGTTTTTGTTTTCCAAAAAAAATGTAAATGAGGACATCTTTTGCATTTCTTATCTCCTAGTACATTTCGGACTTTATTCACTTAAGCTGAATTCCTTAAAGTAGGTACCTACCAAAAACAAGAATATATATGCATATTTATTTATTTAATTTATTAATTTAAAAAAAACATGTCCCTTACAACTGTCTCACTTATTTTCAAAATCTGTCCAATATAGAATCTGTCTTATGCAGAATCTGTCTTATGCAGAATCTGTTTTATGCAGAATCTGTCCAAAAAAGAATCTGTCGAAAAAAACTGTGATGTCAAAAACAGAATCTGTCCAATGTAGACTAAACATTTATATTATGGAATTAGATAAAAGACGGCATTTTATATCATAACAAACTACGAAAACATGTGAATAATTGATAATTCCTCGAGATTCCATAGTTGAAATATAAGAAGTTTTATCTCGAATTTCATTTTTCATGAGTTATGTAGCTTCTTTCTCAGTGTAGATCGATTACCGGTACCATGATTTTGCAAGAGCACACAGTGTGCGATACCAATGTATAGAAACGATTCAATAACGCAATAGAAAATATGGTTTTTGGTAGAGATAGTGGCAGTAACCGTTTATTATTTCTTACATAAACAATACTTTGGCTTACCTGTCAGCCGGCAGCATTTCAGGGGCGTCGTCCTCCATAGGATCGTCGCCGACTTCCACCTCCAGCTGGACCGGGGGTGGAGAGCTCATCTCCGATCAGCTTTCACACCTGGAACATTTGTACTGTTAGATAGCTGACAACAGATAACGATGTTTAGTTATTCAGCTTTATCGCATACAATCATAGATTTAACAACTAATGATGGGTTTAAAATACAGTAATAAACAAAAATGGTAGAATACCGAATAAATACCAGTATTATACCAAAAAAATATCCTTATAGTAAAACAATCCACAGTTTAAAGATTTTAAATACAAAATTCAAATTATTGGTTCGAAATTTACTAAGAACCCTAATTTTTCTAGGACAGGCAGATATGGAAACATCAACATATGAATCCAAGTCAAAAATAAAATAACAATAGTTGAAACATTTATGGAAAGTTTTCTACCAATATATAGTAAACAACTTTTTCAACCACTTTAGTTGACTAGTTCCAAAAGTTTTCAATCTGACTGCAGCATACATTGAGAATTTACTTGCTACCCATAAATGCATAAAACAGGGAAACTTAATGAATTACTGAGAAGGTACAAGAAAAAAAATGCTTCTTTATCAAGTTAATTTACATATCAGCTACTGGAAGGAAGAATAGAATAATGTTATACTTTTCCTACTGTCTTTAGACTTAAAAACCTTTTTCAGTCTCCAGGTTAAAAAAGGTGAGTAAGAGAAAAAGCCTAATAACTCCAGATCTTTAATCTTGACTTGATGGCAGGTTAATCATTTAATAATTAGCTCTCTACCAACTCATGGTCTTAAGATGATAAACCACAATGCCCAGTAATATTTCTAGGTCTCACCTTTCAAACCAGAACAAAACAACACAAGATATGCTGTTTGGCAGTCAAAATGGGTAAGAGTTTAGTACCAGTCTTAAAAAGTTTTAAGATATTCTCTAGCTGTAAAACCCACCATTTTATTTTTTTAAATATTTACCTACCCAGTGACACGGCCAATAAAAAACTATACTCAGTCGTATTATTCAACAAAATTGGTTCAGCCATTTCTTTAGCTGTGGGAACAAATGGACAGACATACATACAGGTCAAATACATAGCCCTCCTTGTGTAGCAATGTAAGGAGACCATATGTTGTTTATTCATTTGCTCAATTAGGTACCAAACTCCAGTGTTATCAGTACAAAGTGAAATATCCAAATTAAACATTAAAGTTTATTTGAATAGATAATACTTAGCAGGTCAAAAGCCATTGTCCTTTACAAAACAAAGGAAATTTATGTTATTCCATTTCTTGTAACTTTTAAAGGACAATGTAGCTTTCGCTTAAGGGGGACTGGGTTCAATACAGAAGATGTCAGGTAGAAGGTCCTGTCTGCCACCCCAGGAGTGTTATTCTTAGAAGTATGTCTATCTCAAAACCTCTCTCAACTTTTCATGTGACTAGTGAATAACTAAAAGTCATGTTGCACAAAAATAGCACTCCAGTTACCGCAGACTGAAGTGATGCAGTGCAAGCTGATGTGAGAATTATGAGAGCTTTGAACTGGTACACCATTATGAAGATAGAACACTCGGGCTTTCTCATTCCGGAAGCTAAGATTTAATCCAGGTCCTTGAGCCAGCAGTCTAAGTAAGATTGTTTGTAACAGGAAACATAAGCTTTAGCTTTGTAATCTAATTAGACAGACAATATCCTATCAGATTTAATAAAATAGTATAGAATTTATACTAATATAATAAATCTAAAATTTGTTACTTTGACGGTCAAAGGAACTGTTATAAAGTTATATCTTCTTTGTAAAAGTTGCTATGCCTTAATCGTTATTCTTTTTAAGGAAATTAGCAGACAATGAATTATTGGAATGGTCAAGTTTCTTATGGGTAAAATACATACTTTTCACATGCTTTATTTTGGGAACCAGGAATAAAATTTTGATATTAAACAAAAACAGTTTTAGCTATGAAACAAAAGTCCATACCCAGTAAAAACGACGACTCATTGCAATCTGCAAAAAACTATTTAAATGCGCTACGACGAATATAGACATAACAAAAGAAACTCACCTAACCAAGTCCTCAAAAATGTTAACTCATCCAAATGCACTTTTCGTGGAAACTTCAATGTAATATCCGGGTTCACTAAATTCTGACCAGCAGCTGGATACCATCAGTTTGCATGCGCAAAATATTCACGATTGTAAATTTTCACACTGGCATAGATCCACGGAAAAGTGACATTTCATCACAACGTGAAAAATTCATGTAACGCGAAACAACATCGAGTAATTGAATTTTAACAAAGAAAAGATTGTTTAGTTTAAAAAATTTAAGCAGATTATTGGTTCTGTTTTTATTTTCGTAGATTAAATCGAAGAACAAAAATAAAAATAATACGCAATCCACCAGCAGATGATCGACTGCGCAGACAATGTGATCAACACCAAAAATCTATTTACCCCGATAGATTCTCAAAATTTCCCTAAAAAGAGTTGAACGAAATAAATATTGGCACAAACGAAAGCAATCCTTAATATCGGATTTATCATTTGAAAATCATAGTTGAAAATCTAATAAGTCGTTCAGATAAACGTGACCACTCTACCGTACTCACAGAAATGGCCGAAGGGTCATGCCCCTGAGTGCTTTGATTTTGCTTTTTTTGCCGCCTGCGTTTTAAAGTAGCCTATGTTTGATCCTAGGTCTTGAACTATATTCATACCAAATTTCTTAAAAATCCGTTCAGCGGTTTGGCCGTGAAAGCGTATCAGACAGACAGACTTTCGCATTTATAATATTAGTATGGATTTAAGCACACATAGTTAACAAATTGCAGCTATTAGAACAGAAAATTACAAAAACGTCTAGGTTAATAAGCTAAACTACAATTTAAAATCAGTGTAGGTACATGAACAGATCATTAAGCTGGAACACATTTGTGTTGCGGTTACGGGATCTAAAACGGGTGCTGTTTTTTTTCTTTTTTGGGTTTTATCCTTTTGTATTCACTCATATAAAGAAAAATGAGTGAAGGGACTGCGTCAAGAATTTTTTAAACAGTATATTTTCTTTAACCAAGATTAGCGGAACGTCTGTATGTATTGTTATTTTTTTTCAAGAATAAAGTCTAAGCTGTTTTGAATACAGAGAAAACGATTTCTAGTTTATTTAGAAGTTTGTGGTACTAAATAGAATTGCAACACAACAAGCAATATCTAACAGTCAACATTTGGGTAATGAAAACGATGCTTGTGAAAGGTAATGAACTTCAATGCTTGTGTATCATCCGGAATCGGGCAAAAAAATTTGACTTGGCAACATTGAATCACATATAAAAACATTTTTTTATTTTTATTTATTACGAACAAAGAACGGCGACTCTCTCAGCCTTGTAGTTTTGTCAATTCTTTGCAATACCACACTTTACTAATTTTATTAAAGTTTATTTAACGTAGCGAAAAAAAATATGGTTTATATTACGATATGATTACGTTACGACAGAACATAGGTAGGTACACTACACTCAATATGGGATTCATGGGAGAGGCTTATGCCCAACAGTGGGTTATAGAAAGCTGATGATGATGTCACCCATTAGTATTGATAGAAACTTGGACTAAGGATACATCATCTCGAAGTTTAGAATACATATTCAGAGATCATGATCCATTTGGTCTAGGGGAATTACCATGATATCTTAATTCCATCCAAATGTGAGTAAGCAGGATGGGACAAATCACAATACGGGATGATATCTTTCTCTTTTTTATCCGGATGAACATAAAATACCACGGTATCCCCTGTGATTTTTTGAATGGAATTAGGTAATACAATAATAGAAAAAAAATACATTAATTTATTAACAAATCCACTAACTATATAATATAAATAATTATGTAAACATTAAATCCTATGACTTAGGAGTAGAGAACCCGAGCGGCGGGTACTTTTCCAAAATGTCCCCCATTGAGGAAGGGTAGAACGCCATAAACTTGAATCTTTCGCCCATTTTCTTTGGATCTACGAGCATTTCATATGCACTTTTAAGTTGTTCCTTGTCTTCTTCCGTCTTGGCCTTATCCAACAGGACCTGAAAAATATTTACAGTTAATTTACCACAGCCAACTGTTCAACTCTGTTTACCCATCAAATCAGGTGGCATCGGAATACGGAAAATTTCTACTGTAGCCCTTCCGGCCATTCTATCATCCGTGCATAGTGTGTCACACTTGTGTGCTAAAATCATAAAATCATCTTCATGTGCAATTCACTATGCATTGGATGCGGTAGAAGCCTGGAAAGCTCTCTGTCCCGGTAAAAGTATCCCAAAGATACCAAACTTACAAAAACTCTGGGATGCTTCAATGGTGCAGAGAGAACGTAACTCTTTGGTCCAAAATTCTGTCAGTGATATTGACCGGGCGCGACTTCTCGCTGTATCAGAATTTGAGTCAGGCCAATAGCTACACGCCCTTCCACCATGCCACGCGGACATTGTTTAGATTAAAATTTTAGGTTCCTACATTTCATCTTATTTTAATGTAATGTAATTTTTAGGTTTATTTGTATACTTATAAGAAAATTGTAATAAATAAATAATAAAGCCAACATTCATTATAAACATTCCTTGAGATTTGAACCCATCTTGTAAGTTATTTATCGAGGAAAAACATGCCATGCAGGGACCTTACTATCACCTCTAATAACAGGAGCCCTATTTAAGAAATGTATGACATTATGTGAAATGAAAAACGTTCGGTATCGAACCAAAATTCTTCGATATCATCAGTGCGGAAAACGCACATTTGCGTCCGTAATCAATGGAAAATGCAATGCATTGCAAATGTTTGAAGCCAGTCGCTGCGCCATTTTACTAAGAAAGATTGTGTTTAGGCGTTTTTGACCCGTAAGTTGGTTCCATTAGCACAGAAACCATACTTTGTTTAGTTACTTCCAGTTGATTAGGACATTGCAAACTGCAATCAGCTGATTGTCTGATAATAATATTCCCGTGCATCGTGAGCGTGACCGTTAAAGGAACCACGTCAGAGGCCGAAAGGCGGTTGCGAAAAACTCTTGACACCCACTCGCTATAAATTAATATCATTCTCACCTGGAGCCGCAGTTCTCCCTGAGACCTCGCCAAAAAGTCCTTCTGTTTGACAGGTCCCACAACGATGGCGTAGTTTTCCGAAGAAGGGGACTTGGAGGCTGCTATCCTCAACTGCTTGAAGTCGACGTCAGCTGTCAAGTCGCAGTCGCCAGGGTTCTCTAGTGGGTCCACCACTTTGTGCTTGTGGAATGCCTGAAACACAGGCAATATAACCATCAATTTGTAGCTTGAAATCGAAAAATATTAAAATAATTATACCGGCACACATAAAAATTCTTAATAGTACCCGGAACATGTTTTAAAAATTATTTATTTTTCCTGAAGATCGCGTAGTAAAGGCTTTTATAATAAAAAAAATGTTTGTGTGTGATATAATATAAACTTATTGGCATAAGGGCTAGTGTCCCCACATGCCCTGCCCGTGTGTGTTCAAGGCTCATATGATTTCCACAAGAGAGATACTATACTTAGCTAAAAACACTTCGACGAAGTCAGTTGGCCTTGATATCTTTATATGAAACTGGAAATATATTTATTTTGCGCAAAAATACAAAACACAAAACAAAAAATACACTGAAGAATATTAATCGAAAATGCCGCCCCTGATAGTACCCGGCTCAAAGGTACCCATTACGCTGGCAGCATTGCCTCTTTAAATAGCAATGGAAATCCTTTAAATCAGATACCACCCTGAGCGGCATCCGACTTATACAAAGAGTTGTGCTTTACTGAAAGTTCAGAGGAAAGAAAAGAGCGAGAAAGTACTAGGCGCAAGGATCTAAAATCAGATATTATGCCAATTCTTAACGTAGTAAAACATTCCGCTAAATATCAAGCAGTACGTTTGTTTAACAGATTGCCGGTCGATTATAAATGTATTCCAGACTTCATCTCTTTCAAAGATACACTGAGGTGCTTCTTGATGGAAAAATGTTTCTATTGTCTGGAGTGGAATTGGTTGGTCCTCAAAGTTAAAATATACTCGCAACTTATTTATATATAGATAGATATTAGTATTGACATTAAATGTGAAATCAACATTTTAATTGTATTTTCAGACACAATCACAAAGTTTTGGCTTCTAAACACCATGGGCCAGCGGTCTCCACGGCGACTGGCACAAAGTAATATTGTGAAGACAAAACAGAATATTTACTTATCTTTTGTGTGTCAGTTTTGTGGTGAGCCGACCGTATTAGCGAGATACGACGCCGCGTATGTGCTGCTTACACATGTAGCATCCCAAAGTAAGCTTTGTCCTCTCTGCCATGATACGAGTATTAACGTCAATCCGTCGGGCCTTTTTTAATTGTTTTTTTTTAGATGATCTAATTTATTTATTTAACAATTAAGTAGGCAAACATGCGTACGGCCCACCTGATAGTAAGTGCTTACCGTAGCCTATGAACGCTTGCAACACCGGAGATGTCACGAGCGCATTGCCGACCTGTCCGCTGTCAGCACAGCAACCCCTCTGGAGCCTGGCGACCCTACTCACCAGCAGGAACACAACACTGCATCACAGTGTTATTTGGCTGCGGTCTTCTGTAGGCTGGAGGTACTTCCCCAGATGGACTATTCCTTACAAAATGTCCTACCTCTCTTAAAAAATAAATATAAATAACACACGAAAATAGTTTGTCTTACCCTGAATGTGTCCCCTTTCTCTCCTTCATGACCATAATCAGCAATCAGCGCTATGCCCCCATATTCATCCACCCTCTGAGCCAACTGCCGACCGATCCCCAGACTCCTCGCGCTGATCTCCAAGTGTGTCCTATCTCCAGAGTCCAGCGGTGGACGTATCAGGGTTTTGACGGAGTTCGTTTCCTCTGCAGCGATCCTGTACCGAAGTTTCCCTATTGAGTCCAGGTCTATAAGCACTTCCCTCCAGCCATTTTCTGTTTTCTGGAAAGATTTATAATACATTTATTTATTTATTACTAATGCACTCCATCTACCTTCTCATTATATCATTAACTGGTAGACTAGACAATCCATAATAATATTATAAATGCGAAAGTCTATCTGTCTATCTGTTACGCTTTCACGGCCAAACCGCTGAACGGATTTGATGAAATTTAGTATGAATATAGTTGAAGACTCGCGATCAAACATAGGGTACTTTTTGACGCAGGCGGAGCTGCGCGAAAAAGCTAGTGTTTAAATAAATAAAAAAATAAGACAATGTTTAACATTATATTATTAAAATAGTTTTTGATTTTAGTGAAACAAGCACTAAATTAACATAATCATTTCCTATGTTTTCGTTATTGTTGCAACGAAAAAAAAAGCCATTTAAAATTAGTTTAATGACTAATTAATATGTTTAACCCATGGAGTAATTACAAAGAGGAGATGCCGTTTGAAATGGCGCAGTGATGTGATCATTGGCGCCTCGCCGACACAAAAGTGGGCGGAGCTTGTCATTGCTCGTGCTCCATGATTGGAGCCACGGCCGAAACCAAGCACCCCGCACGTTTGCTTTCCGCCCCGTGTAGCCTCACAAACACTTTTTTACAAAACGTTTATTACGGCATCTCCTCTTTGTAATTACTCCATGGTTTAACCAATATGAATTAAGTTTGATATATGTGACTTTTAACACGAGAAAGTACCATCACAGACAACTAGCTATGAAGTAAGACTATGTTCTTTGTTCACAACTAGTTGTCTAAGGTTGAAATAAATAAAAATTCCCATAGACAACCAGTTATGGGAACAGCCGAAAGGATTAATTATAATGTCATATTTACGAGTTTGGTGTCTTAGCACAGAAATATTAATATTACTAACGTAGTCTTAGTGTTAGAAATTATCCCTTACCGTATAGTATGCCATAAAGACAAAATTACCTCAAACTTGTGAATAGGCATGACATCAAAGAATTCATGCGCAATGTACCAGGAAAAATTGTTTGGTACTTTCTTCAGATCATTGTACCAGTAGACTTTCATCCCGCTGACTGTCTCACCCTGAAATTTAAGTAATAACAAACATAAAAAATACATAATTGATGCAAATCAAAGTATAAGTCAAGTATAAAGTAGTAAAGGCGGTCTTATCCATACTAATATTATAAATGCGAAAGTCTGTCTGTCTGTTACGCTTTCACGGCCAAACCGCTGAACAGATTTTGATGAAATTTGGTATAAAATTAGTTGAAGACCCGGGGTCAAACATAGGCTACTTTTTGACGCAGGCGGAGCTGCCGGAAACAGCTAGTTGCTAATAAAATTACTTCCAGCCAAGAAGGAGCTGCCCTATTTTTGAAATGTATGACATACTAGCTGTTTCCCGCAGCTCCGCCTGCGTCAAAAATAGCCTATGTTTAACCCCGGGTCTTCAACTATATTCATACCAAATTTCATCAAAATCCATTCAGTGGTTTGGCCGTGAAAGCGTGACAGACAGACAGACAGACTTTCGCATTTATAATATTAGTATGAATATGTCGCACGACAATCGTTCGATATCGAACAAAAGTCCTTCATTAACGAACGAAAATCATTCGATATGGAATAAAAATTATCCGACTCACCTATTTTGCGTGAGTCACACTTTTCAAAAATAGCATTCCTGAAGTGATATTTTCAAACTAGCTGTGCCGGCGACTTCGTCCGCGTTACGTCCGATTACATACTTTTCTATCTATGTGATGCTACCGAACTCCTACTGCGTTAGTACTTATTATCCGTTGTTGCAGAGTTCCACAAAACTTATACAGGGTTATTTGTAAAACATCAATAACCTCACAGGCCTAGATAGCATAGAATATATCCAACAACATTTGTTCTATGAGTTTCCATATAGGTCAGTACATTTAATTAAAATAATTTTTAAAGTTTTTAATGTACTGTCGTGAACATTTTAAGTCTATGTTTCATTCATAAACGAAACGCCGACGCGCCGATCGCGCGCGGCTGCGCTAACGATAATAATAAGTAGGTATAGTATTGCGCGTAGAGTTATTAACATTCACGCGGAATTTAAAGTTAATATTTATTTTTGTATGAATATAAAAACAAACGAATTATCAAAAGTCGTAGAACAAACGTTGTTGGATATGTTGGTAGGTATCTACGCCTGCGAGGTTATTGATGTTTTACAAATAACCCTGTATTTAAAAGGTTCAGGAGCTCACTATGTAAAATACTGCAACGGAAACCTATTTCGAATGGGAATTCAAACAATCGTGATTTGTAAGTGAACAATTCCCACCTATTGCTATTTTCGAGAAGTATGACTCGATATCGAATGATTTTCGTTGGACACAAAGAAATGTTCCTTTCTCGATAGCTGGATATAATCAGTGAGTCGATGAGTAACGATTTTCATTCGACTCGCCTTACTAGACCACCAACTACGGTGAGTCATACTCATACTTTTAAAAAATAGCTTATATGAATAGCAATCCTGCCTGATACCAACTGGTGGTCGCCAAAGTAACTTTTACACCCGGATCATTGATTCTATGTCCCTTATAGGTCTGGAGTGCTATTTATGAAAAGCATGAAACACTCAAAATCGGCGAGTCAAATAATTTTCGATCGATGTCCTACGAGTTTAATTTGTATGTCCATAATCGATGAGTCGAACGATTTTCGTTCTACTCACCGATTTTGTGTGACACGTATATTTTAAAAATAGGCCTCCTAGAACAGACGGCAGTGGGTTAAATGGTGAGTTCAATCGGTCCTGTACATCCTGCTGTCAGAATTTTTCGGAACCGTCGTTCGGCCTCTAATGTTGTTCCTTTAATGATCACAAAATAGCAGTCGGACACACCGCTTGTTTTAACATGCCTTCCGAAGCACGAAACGGCATTATTATGAGACAATGAGTACTTTTTGCCACCTTGTAGGTATGGATGGACATGATCACATTGCTATAGAAATTTTGAGGCTTCTGATAAAAATACCGCGACAAGTGGTTTTGGCAGCCCTCTCGTGATGTTAACCTGGCACTGTCTAAAGAATTCTGAAGAGCCCGAAACAGGTGGTAATCTGAATGTGCAAGGTCAGGACTATACGGCGGATGCATTAACACCTCCCAGCCAAACTCTCTTAATTTTTGCTGAGTGGCTAAAGATGTGTGAGGTTTGGCGTTATCATGATGAAAAACCACACCCTTTCTGTTGACTAATTCTAGCCGCTTTCTATCAACTTCTTGCTTTAATCTCATCAGTTGTTCTTAATAGAGTACAGAATCGATGGTCCAGCCTGGTGATAACAGCTCATAATGAATAATGCTCTTCCAATCCCACCACAAACACAGCATCACCTTGTTGTGAGTTAACCCGGGTTTCGCCACAGTCTGTGAAGCATGACCAGCCTTTGACCACGACCTTTTTACACGTTCTTGTCGTACTTGATCCACTTTTCATCACCAGTTATCAGCTTCTTCAAAATGGTTCAGTTTCATTACGTCGTAATGAAGAATCACAAATGAGTACACGGTTCATTAGGTTTCTTTTAGTGAGCTCCTGAGGTACCCAAATATCGAGCTTTTTTGTGTACCCAGTTTTTTTCAAATGCGCCAAAGCTGTTTTGTGGCGATTCCCAGTTCTACGTCGTAACTACTGATATGACGATCTTGCTCCACTTTTTCAAAACTGGCATCCATTTCATCCATAATAGGGCGACCAAAGAGACGTGCATCTTTGACATCAAAATTTCCGGATTGAAAACACTTAAACAAAATTTGTGCTACTCTCACAGACACTGCAGTAGGTCCATAAAAATCGCAAATTTTTTTTTGCGGTTTGTGTTGCGTTGTTTGATTTTTACCTTTTTTGTAGTAAAATTTTAAAATGTATTGAATTTCTTCATTAGATTCACTCATCTGGCCAGTAAGAAAAACAAATTAAAATCACACATTTTCCTAATTTGAATTTGGAATTATTTTCTTTAAAATGTTAACTTTTAATGATACCAAAACCAGCCAGATACAAATAGTATAGCCAAAGATATTTTATTAAAAGTTCATACATACTACATATATGTGAAAAGACTTTTTCCCCAACCTAATATAATCTTTGCAATCTAGTTTACAATAAAACAACATATGAAAACATTAATTTACAGTACCTCATAATGGTGGGGTGAATCTAAATCCATAGCTCTATGTGAGATGCACAGCTTGGTGGCCTGTACCATCTGCATGGTCTCCGAGATCTCCACCAAATGAAGGCTCAGGTTGCTCGCATCATAGCCTACACGCCCAAGCACCTAAAAATGTAAAGTGAAATCAGTCAGAATTACGGTAAAACAATTTAAAAAAATTGAATCTTTTTTTAGAGGCTTGTCCTTAGCTTTTCACATTAAAAATAAACTAGTTTCCTATGGCTTTATCATGTTTATTACTTATTTATTTACACCCTATGTTTCAAACATTTGGCAGTGCTCATGGTCGCAGGTAGACTAAGTTAACATTTGCCTATGATGTCATAAGAATACAAATTTACATCGCAGTATTGGTGTTTGTCACTTCAAATAATAAATCCTAGTGGTACTTGAATTTTTACTTAAAGGATAACATAACTTACCCTTAACATATCAAGCAATAGAGTAGCTTTTCCTGGGCCCAGCTCAACAATCTGCAGCGGCTTACCAGTGCCCATCTTCTTCGTCTCTGAATAAAACCAAATCCCAAGAATTTCACCAAATAGTTGAGTGATTTCAGGTGAGGTTATAAAGTCTCCGGAACCACCAATAACTTCCTTTTTTAAATAATAACCCTCTGTAGGATTCGTAATAACAATATGCATATACTCTGCTACAGTCATGGGACCGTTCAAACGTATTTTTTCTTTTATAATATCCATTATTTTTGGAGCAGACTCAGGCACCGGCATTTTTAAACTTCTCGGGTCAGGGCGCTTGATGATTTTATATGTACCGGCGCCTCTGCTAATTACAGGCCGTAAATATTTATTACATACCCGAAATATGTTGTGCGAATTCATTATTATTTGATTTTTACTACGATTATAAAACACAAACACGACACCAAAGCACGACACGAACGAAATGTTCAAACTTCAAAACCTTGCTGTCTTGTCAACATATCATCAGCTGATTAGAATGTCAAAAACAGCTGATTTTAATTTTTTCGTTTCTACGACGCAAAGGAATGGTTAAAACAATGTCTATAGAGCCACCAGCCACCATATTACATCACTCAAAATTTTGCCAAACTAACGTCAATGTCACATTCTTAATGGCGTTACGTTCTCTGTGGGTTACTCGTTTATCGGAACTAAAGGTAAAGATGGAAAACAAGCAGGCATACACAGGCTGGTTTAAGAAAATGTGACCTGAATGCATTTCGTTACCCACCTCTCTCTTTCTAACTCGTGATGTGTTAGGGTGTGAATCTGGGTTTCCATCATAGCACTTGATAACAACCCCAAAAGTTAAAAAAAATAATAAACGGTTACGTAGCAATATATTGTTTATTTTGAGGTAGATTTTTATTAAAAAATTAAAAATAATTATACTTGTTTTTGATATAGAAATATAAAGCCCAATTATATTAAGCAAACTGACATTTTTATTTTACTGTATTTCTGACTAGGCAATATTTATTAAACTATTTTAATACGGTTTTATCGCGTTTATTACTTATTTATTTACACCTGACGTTTCAAACACTTTACAGCGTTCATGGTCGCAGGCAGACTAATTTAATGAATAACAATCGCGAAAACATAAGAAATCATTAGGCAATATTTTTGAAGGGATGGTAATACTTTGGGAAAACAGGGGTTACTCCAGATCAAATTTTCTTGGGGTGCAGGGCAGGGAACCTCCTTGAGTGCCCGCTCCTTTGAAAGCTTTGCATTCTCATTTGATCCCACGTATACGGTGAGACACGGCGGGCTGACAAGGGATTCAGGACGGTGCACCCTGGGTGACAGTTAATAACTCCCTGGTAGTCGGGGTCTTGTTGACTGTCGGCCAATTTCTGCCAACAGACCACTCCACCGCCGTCTATAATGAGACGGCGATTGGATGTACGTCTGGGGGACGGGCGTGGTCCATTTATGGGCCACTGTCTGGTTTGGGGGGGTGGCCGAAAAGCCAATGGTCGGGGCCGAAAGGCCATGGCTGGAGGGCGTCGTGGTAGAATGCTAACGCGACCCAATGGCGCCCTCAACGCCGTAGAGGGTTTTAGTGGATAGTCCAGTTGCTCTGGTAGACCTGGGAGTCCCACAATTTGTGCGTAAATGCATTTTCCCTACGTTAAAAAAAAATGACAAATTTTCTTAAACCAGATTGTTGTAGGCGTTCCTGGCTTCCATCTTTACCTTTAGTTCCATGGTATGTAGTATCTCTTTATAGCTGTGAAGAGCAGTATCGGCGCTGTATTTTATTTTCTAATATTTGTATTTTTTTGTGTTTGTGCATAATAATGGTGGATTACTATTCGCCAAGTGTTTGATAACAAGCGTGAGTCTTGGGAAGTGACACAGTGTTCGATTTATGTGATTTTCATGCTTGTTGCCAAAAGCTCCTAATAATCGCCAAGTGCAGTTTTTCTACCACTATACGTAGCCTAATTCTTCTGACTAGACTTGACTACCGACTAGACTTTTACACCCGTATTCTTAAACCTTCACTCAAACTCGACTCAACCTTACTCCAACTCATTGGTATTATTCTTTTGGAAGTTTCCTTGACTTGAGATGATTTCTCATTGGAGGTGAGTCATAGATTAATAATTGGACTCGCGCAAGCGCCGCGGAGACCAATTATTAATCTAAGGAGGTGAGTATCGAACTGTCAATTATAAGGTTGGTCGAGAGGTACCTTGAGGCGTCCTAAAAATGTAATAAAGTAGATAAAAAAACGGGTTTTTGCCACTTTTGGCCTAGGTATTTACTTACTTCATTTTATGTTTTTACTCTATTCTTTTGTAATTTTCAATTTTTGTGTTTTCTATTGTTATTATAACCTCATTAGAGTTTGCTCAAGCAACCAACTAAGAATGTCGTTTTCAAGGAAAGTTCGAGGACTTCCTTAAGGCGCCCTCGAATGAGTTTGAATGAAGGACATCCTTAAGGTTATGTTTAATAATACGGGTGTTAGACTTGATTAAGACGTGACGAAACCACACTGTAGGAATGTAGAAGATTAAAAAATTAAGAAGGGCTATAAAGGACTTGTATCCATGGGCGTAAAACCCATTATTAAAAAAAAAAATTAAAAAAAAATCTCTGCGGCGGAAATTAATGTTTATGTTCGTTTGGCACACGTAGTATCCATATGTAGTTTGTGTTTGGCACGTCGTTTATTTGCGTTTGAGGTTAAATTTTGGTTCCTCACTTGTAGAATAATTTGAAGTGAAATGGCTCCTGAAAGTGTGGAAGTAGACCCTCCAGATAACACCAAGTACAAAAATGGTGTTAACAGAAATGCCCGGTTGGTTGTAAGAAACATTTCTTTTAAAGCTACTGAGGAATCTTTAAAAAAGCATTTTGCGCAATATGGGTCCGTCGAGGAGGTGAAATTGCTTAGAAACCCTGACGGGAAGCTGGTGGGCTGTGGTTTTGTTCATTATACCCATGTGCCGATGGCGAACAAGGCCTTAGCTGCTACTAATAAGAAACCATTTTTAGGTAAGTGATGAAGTTTTCTCTCTTTGATGTCAGAGTGTGGTGAACGGTTATCTATTTTCATGTTTATCCTTAAGCCAAATGATGACTTTGCCAATGTCAAGTTGGAAAGCACACAGTGTATAATTGGAGTAAAAAAATACTTATAGATAGTTGACCGAATGGCAAAGCATTGTATAATAACCTATAACATAAGCTGTTAGTGAATGCCTGTCTATATCCTCAAATCAAATAGTTCTTCTTCGTCAATCTCAGCTAATGAGGACCACATTATTATATGTTTCCAGACTATTAAATACAGCTTGTAAAAAAGTTTTTTGACGTGTTTTAGATATTATGTTATTAAGGTTATGTTGATTCATTCTTTTTTTCTTTTATTTTAGTGAGACTATGTAAACAATTTTTACTTTTTATTTGAATTCACTCTAGATCTTGTCTATAAAAAAAATTGTCTATAGGAATTAAACATTAATTACCTTTTATTCTCAGATCGTCCAATCCACGTCTCATGGGCTGTTCCGAAGCATAAATATACAGAACAAATAGCTAATAATGTTCCGAAACAGGGACGCAAGAGATTTAACATTGCTTCTTCCGATGACGCCAAGAATGATATTAAGAGTAAGTAGAAATGAGAATCATCAAGAGGGTTTATTTCATTTCTTGACCTATGGCATGTTCCACAGATGGTCTCCTTCAGTATGTTTTTTTTTTTTAATTTTGATATATTAAATTTATACATTGTAGGGTGAACTCAGAGCACTGACTAAACAGAATAATCTTATATGTTTTTTTTTCAGAAGAGAAAACTGATGATTCGACTCCAGCTAAAGAAGATAAAAATAAAATGAGAATCAACCGTAATGCCCGGCTCATCATACGCAATGTGTCCTTCAAAGCTACAGAGGAATCGCTAAGGGCCCATTTTGAACCCTATGGCACTATATTAGAGGTGAAATTACTGAAGAAACCTGATGGGAAGTTGGTCGGCTGCGCATTTGTACATTTCAAGAATATTCCGATGGCAAAAAAGGCACTTTTGAACACTAACATGAAGCCATATTTAGGTATGTTAAGTATTTAATTCTAAATTCTAAAGGATCTCGCGAATTATCGATAAGAATGAAAGGAATGAAAGGAACCAACAACTAGGGCCCAGTTATTAAATTTGTGATGATGAAGCCTTTAAATGCAGTCATCCGACAAATCAATAGATTTTATTTTTTTCTGTCTGTCACCAAGTGCAATAAGTTAAACAAACAATAATATCTCTTTTGTTAATTTACTCTATGCTATGAAAATATAAATTTTTATTATTTGCTTATTGCACCACAAATCAAGTTTTTATTGTTATTCCCTCTGTGTTTCCAGGTCGACCAATATCTGTGGATTGGGCTGTCGCTAAAAACAAATACATGCAGCATATTGTCAACCAGCAGGTGGAGATGCAGGACGCTGTCAAAAAGGAGGATTCTGACAGTGATGATGATGGTGACACCAAACCTATAAACCTGACTGCAGATGAGCTTAAACAAGAGGTTAAGAGTAAGTAATCATCTGACAATTAGCAAAGCAATTTCATGGTGCACTGTTAACACTCTCAGGTAGTCTGTTCTACTCTACGACTACTAGATTGCACATAAAATATAGAACAACAAATTTCTGTTTTATGGAATTATCATACTCTGAATTATTAGAATCATTATACTTTATATGCCTTATTATGTTTGATTGGTTCCAGGTGAATCAGATGATGATGATGATGATGAAAATGTTAGCAATGACTCTGACAGCGAAGTGTCTGATGAGGGAAGTGACAATGATGATGAGAAAGATAGTGAAGATGACGAAGATGATATTGATGATGATGATGACGAAGATGATATTGATGATGATGATGTCAGACACAGTGACACCAATACACAGCCTGGCAGACAACGGTACACTATGAAAAATCACAACAAATACTAAACATGACTTTTGTGTAAAAATTCAGATATTTAATGACTTCATAATGTCAAACATCTAATCCTTAGTGAATAGAATGTTAGGGTTCATTAATAACTTATATTCATGTATGTATATAAAAATCTTTATTGTACACAAAGAACATAGTATCAGAATACAGGTTACAACAAAAGGCGGACTTCAACTGGTTTGGTTGACTAACCAAACTAACATATATATATTCATTGTATATTTAATCATAGACAGGCAGCTGTTACAGCTGATGCATCTATAACAAGTAGTGAATAGGCAATATGACAGCTTAATTTCAGCACATCTATATATATATATATATATATATATATATATATGTATATATAAATTGCTGTTAGTCTTGCTTAAACTCGAGAACGGCTGCTATTTTTGGTTTTTAATTATTTGTGGAAGTCCAGAAAAGGTGAATATATTCGGAGGCGGTACGAAGTTTGCCGGGTCAGCTTGTAATAATATATTTTTTCATATTTCAGCATACAACTAAACGATGCAGAAGATGGATGCACAGTGTTCGTAACAAACATACCATTCTCCATAGACAACGATCAGCTCAAGCAGTTTGCCGAGAAAACGGGCCCCGTGAAGTATGCGTTGGTCTGTGTCGACAAACTGACTGAACACTCAAAGGGGACCGGATTTGTTAAGTTTACAGTGAGTTCTATTGCCTTCTTCTTTGTCCCAGCGTGTCTTCCCAGTTGCATCTTCAGCTTGCATTTCAGAGCCTATGGTTTAATTAATGTGTTTTATGGCCATGGATACAAGTCTTTTGGCCCTTCTTAATTTTTATATCTTCTTCGGTCTTACACTGTGGTCTTGTCATATCCAAGAGTCAAGTCAATAGTTAAACCTCCAATAGTCAAGTCTTGTTAGAAGAATCAGGGTAACTGAAGTGGTAGAAAAGCTGAAATCTGAAATCGAATCTGAAATGGGATGGTATTTTTATGATGTCCTGAAAACAGCTTCTAGAGTCTGACAGAACTATGGTTTTTTTTAATTTCGTGGGACTCTATGTAAGAGACAGCTTCCAAAATGGCGATGGCTTCACCAGTAAAAACAGATGACTGTGAAGGACATTTAAAACTCAAAAGAATACCATATTTAGGGATCCATACTGCTACACCGACATTGCCCTCAACGTCTGTTAAAGATGGAGGAGTCCTATCTTGGAGGCATCTGTAAATATGAGAATCCAATCAAGCCAATGTTTTTCTAACAATATATTAAAAAGCTGGTTTGCATATTGAGAATATTTGGCTGTACCAAAATCCCGAAGAATATGAGGTAGAAAGACAGGGCTTTGAAAGCCAACAGAGAAAAGAGGATTACCTTCAAATTGTGTGATTGGATAGGGTATTTTCTTGTACTCATGAAAGTTTTTAAGAAGGGGAGGAAATTCTGTGTGGTTCCAATATGTTGATGTAGGCAGAGACTGAGACAATGAATGTAAGATTGTGAACAAGGGCTGAGGCGAGTTCTGTAGAATTTTATAGAAAAATCGATCTCCTAAGTACTGTCTGCGCATGTTGAGAGGAGGTTCTGAGCATTCCAAGTCCTGCAATTGGCGATGACTTCATAGCGCCAGAGACGATACGAAGGCACCTAGCCTGAATTTTGTCCAGCTTGCCAAGGGCTATTTTATTACATGGCTCAATAATAAAACAGCCAAAGACATCGAAGTGGCTGCGTATAATCGCTTATATAAAAGAAGTTGACTGTAAGGGTGAGATCCCCAACGGACGCCCGAAACTGCTCTCAGTACATTAATTCCCTGTTCAGCCTTGTGACATATATAATTAAGATGAGGTAAACCTGTCATTTTGACAATCCAAAACAACTTAAAATGTAATTTCAGTAGGAATAGTAATAGGGGTAGAGTTGATAAATAAACTAATGGGAGGTATATTTCTCTTGCGAGACCACCGCGCTACATTTGTCCACTAAGACGACAAGCCATGTCTTTCCAATTGGAAATTGATTAATTAATCATTAAGATAGTCCAGTGCAGAGCTCAAACCGTCAGATGTATCTTTAAATTTTTTTGAACGAGCATAAATCGCTATATCCTCGTCGTATTGGAGAATTTCGCAAAAGCTATTAACATGTAGATATTATAGAGTAGAAGGCTGAGAACCGAACCTTGGGGAAAACCCTTAAAGACCGATCGGGGTGTAAGGAAGTAACCATTGATAATATTGACCAGCCTCTCAAGAATGCTTCAGCTGAAGCATTTTTTGCCTGAGCAGCGGAAGCTGGACATTATCGTAAGCTGAGGATACAACCAAAAACATACCAATGGCATTTTCATTATTAGAAAATATCGTACGAATTGAAGAGCTGAGGATGCTTAGGCTATCCATTGTGCCTTTGGAACGACGGAAACCAAATTGGGTTTCAGAAAGGAGTTGTATGTTTTCTACAATCCATTCCAGTCGACTTTTAATAAGATGTTCTAGAATTTTTAATAGGACCGAGCTTAGAGCAATTAGTCTGTAGGGTTGGAAGGATCCTTACCTGATTTTAATATTGAAATAATAATTTGAGATCCTTAACCTTTTGAATATTAGTTGCATTATTCATGTTTTGTGAAACTCAGCAACAACGGATAATAAGTACTAACGCAGCTGGAGTTCGGTAGCATCTTATAAAATGTAAAGTATGCAATCGAACGTGACGCGGACGAAGTTGCGGGCACAGCTAGTGTTTCATGTCGTATGTGTTTGTGTGTATGTGTCGTGTCGTACCAAAAAATTAAAGAACTGGCAAGAGTCCGGCTCTTAAATTATAATTATAATAAATAGAATTTATTTACTTAATTACTTCATGTAGCTATGCCTGTTGCACTACCTGGACCCCTTCTTCCGTTTATTTCTCCTTCGATGATGTTTACAATGAATATAGATTATTAAAAAAAAAAAAACTAAAAATCATGACTAAAAGTCAATATAAACATTTTTCTCAGAACAAAGAAGACGCGGACAAGTTTCTCGCTCTTCCTCAAGACGAGCTCCGTCTGGTAGGCCAGGTCCTGATGGTGAAGCCTGCGTTGAAAAGAGAGAACCTCACCAAGGACAGCAAGAAACAGCCCAAAGACAACCGGAACCTATATTTGGTGAAGGAAGGAGGTAAGATTGTTTGTTGAAAGAAAGAAAGAAAAAATGTTTATTTGGTACCTACTACTAAATTACAACAATATATTTAATTTAAAAAAATCCATAAATTATTCTATTGATTTACTTAGAAAAACTTTAGTATCGGATCTTTGAAATTATGGTTAAAAATGCGTAGTTATAGAATTTTTCATGTTGTATAATGAACTAATTGTTACATTTTATTTTACCACCACATAAAATGTAAGTTTTTGAACTATTCTATAAAAATACAAAATTTTTCCAAGTCCTAAGTTTTAAAAATAACATCTGAAGTACAATATGTTTAGCACAAAACGGACGTTTTACGAAAAAAAAATATCTTAAAGAAAATAAATAACTTGAAGAAAAATATAACTTATATGTATATTTTAAATGCTAAACGCACACTTTTCGAAATGTCGTACTTTTTTTAAAATATATATGGCTTTTACTTTCGTATTTAGCCAGAAACAAGTAAAAAAAAATTATACAATAAAGTCGTTTCGTCAAGAAAGTCTAAAGTCAAGTCAGTAGTAAAGTCGAGTCAGAAGTATTATGCTAAGTGAAGTGGTAGAAAAACTGCACCTAGCGATTTCCAGGAGCTTTTGCAACAAGCAAGAAAATCACATAAATCGAACGTTGTATAATTCCCAACACTCACGCTTATTCTTGAACACTTTGCGAATAATATCATAACCACCATTATTATGCACAAACACTCAAAAAAACGCAAATTTTGATTCACAACTTCCCGCCAAATATCGAAAAAGTTTTTTCGTATTTTATTCGTTTTTATACGCGAAACGGACACATTCCAAAATGTGCCCCTGTTGCCACAGAATATTATATTCCACTTTTCGTTTTGTGATCCTTTAGCATGTTCGCTCCTAATTTTGGGCCACAACTAAAAACGTGGCAGTTTTGATCTGAAAAGTTTTAAAAATGCTAAAGGGCATATGTGTAAATAAGTGATTTAAAAGCCAAATTCAATGGGTGTCTTTGTGAAATACGAACATATGAATGATTTTGGGTACATTTTTTAAATAAAAGGAATTTTTGAAAATTTTGATTTAAAGTAGCTATGTCGAACAAAAATCCTTCGTTAACGAATGAAAATCGCCGATATTGCGTGAGTCGCACGTTTCAAAAATAGCATTCCTGCTCTTAAATTTATGATGATAATTGTTAATTTCAGTGGTGGTGGCCGGTACCAAGGCAGCAGTAGGAGTGTCGGCGTCAGACATGGCCAAGCGGCTGGCGCTGGAACGCAGCAAGACGCAGATGCTGCGGAACCTCAACCGGTGAGTGGCTGCCAGCTGTCAGGGCACGGTACCAGTGGTAGCAGTAGGAGTGGTCAGCATCAGTTATATCTAATTAGATGTGCTAAATCCCTCGCGAAAATAAACAATAATGATTACTTTTAATGTGAGATGTTACCTTAGGCCCTAAAATTGATCTTACATCATTATTTGAGGTTATTATTATACATTTATTTATTTATTTCTGTATTTTATATGTGTACTGATATGTAACTTTAAGTAAGTTAATTTTTGTTTATTTTGTGTAAGTTTATACTATTGTATTTAGCTTATGTTTCTGCACCATGCCTATCTCTTTTCCTGAAATTTTTCCTACAAAAAGGGTTGCCTGTAAGAGATTACTATTGCGATAAGGCCGCCTTTGCACATCATTATGTCTACATGTACGTGTCTCAAAATTGTATTTTCCTGGTGCAATAAAGTGTTTATTATTATTATTTTGTTTACGTCGAGAGATGGTACCGTCAGCTAAAGTGTTAATACGTCGATTTTGGCTTCCATCTGGTGATTGTTAAAAAAACCAAAAATAGAAACCGAGAGGCGATAAAAAAAATCTCTGACATCAGAGTGGAATTTGATGAAAATAAATAAAGGATATTCTAACACTTGTTGAAGTTACCACTATCTACATGTTTTTCGCAAGTGGAAAATGAGGGTCTGAAACTATTGCAACATTTTCTCAGCGAGTCTATTCGAACGAAAAAATAGTCTGAAAAGACTAGCACGCATTGAATGTATCGTTATTGGTTACTTTATATATATATAGCTTGATCGTTGTTGGTTTATCTCTCTAGCGAGATTGTAAGCTATCAAATTATTGTGAACTGTGGTATGTGCTTACACAGAAGCTCGAGGAGCTCGTTTATTTATTTATTTATTAAAACTTTATTGTTCCACAAAGTACACATATACTTATAACAATTGGCGGACTTAATGCTAAGAGCATTCTCTACCAGTCAACCATTGGGAGAAACGGAAAGATAGTTTGGCGCAAAAAAGTTAAGGGGGAAAAATGTATTACTTATAGAGCAAATTTTATCAAAAGCTTAAGTTTATACACTACGTAAACATACATAAAACATACACAAATACTATTTCATTTTAAATATATACCTATATATATATACATATACCCACACAAATATCAATGATGAAGTCAAGTCACATTGAGAAGTTTTCATTAACTGAGCGAGTCCTAAATGTGCACACGTGCCCGCTTTTTAAATAAAAATTTGTTAGGACTTTCCTTAATATCAGCAGGCAAAGCATTCCAAAGTCGAGTAGATTGTAAAGTGAAGGAATTAGCCATAAAACTGGTGCGAAAAAGAGGAGTACTTAGTAAGAGAGAATTAGAAGCTCGTTAGTCTAGCGCGACCCGCGTATCCGTCGCGAATGCGCGTGTCGTGAGGCCTTATGGCAGCCTGAAAAATTCTGACAGTGTTGTTCACTAACACACATTGGGTCATGTTCCTGTTGGTCTGGTTTCCTTGTAAAAAGGGTTACGAATGTCAGACGGCAGTCGCTCCATTGTAATAACCAGTTACGCCAAATCTAGTACCATGACTTACAGCGTACCCTAGGCTCCGAAGCGTAAGCTGACGACGCAACTAGGAATACACGCTAGGATGATGAATGATTATGTGGTATGTGCTTACTCTATCGAAATATAATATGTTAAATTTTTAAGGAGATATCACAGTGTACAATAATTAACAGCTTTTACAATTTAACGGTGACAAATGCGCGCACGAGTCTCACGACATATTGTCCGATTTGTTTTATAGTCGGACGATAATAGTAGATATTATGATACAAGCGTGCGAAGTTGGTCATTATTCACGAGGCGGTAAAGGCGAATGCCTATAGAAGCCGAGTATATGACCAATTTTGCTCACGAGTTGTCATACGACGATTTTCAACACATTTACAAGGAAAAATACACTCGTATCACTTTTTATTACGTGGGGCGCACTATAAGTTTCCGGAATGAATATGAAAAAATACTATTAAAGGTACAAAATTAATTTATTGTTTTTCAAAATAATCTCCCTTGGCGTCTATGCACTTTTTCATTCGATGAAACCAGTTTTGAAAACTTTTGTGCCACTCCTCTGTGGTGACCTCTGAAACGTGTTTTTCATACTCCTCGACAGCCTCTTCTGGTGATGAAAATCGTTGACCGCGTAATTGGTTCTTAATTTTTGGGAACAGAAAAAAGTCACAAGGTGCCAGGTCGGGACTGTATGCAGGATGACTCATGAGTTCTACATTTTTCGCCTTCAAAAAGTCGTTTGTCTGTCTGGCCGTGTGAGAACTAGCATTGTCGTGGTGCAGGATGATACGGCGTTTACGGTTATTTTTACGGAGTTCGTCAATAACTTCCGGCAAACAAATGGTCGTGTACCAGTCACTATTCACTGTACGACGATTCTCTAAAGCAACAGTAGCCACGTGTCCAGTTTTATTAAAAAAAGAAGCAATCATCCGCTTAGATGCACTTTTCACGCGCGCCACTTTGGTTGGTTTCGGCTCATCTTGAAAGACACATACGCTCGATTGCTGCTTTATTTTGGGATCGTAGCAATAAATCCATGTTTCGTGACCTGTTACTATGTCCCACACCAAATTTGACGCACCTTCGTTGTATCTGGTAAGCATGGCACTGCACCAAGTGACGCGGTCCGTTTTTTGAGCCTCGGTCAAGTTGTGTGGGATCCACCGCGAGCACAGCTTTCTCACACCCAAATGTTTGTGTAGGATTAATTGTATTTGACTCATGCCTATTTCTAAGGATGCGCGAATTTCATGGTAGGTCACATGCCTGTCTGTTTCAATCATACGGCGCACAGCATTGATGTTTTTGTTGGTCACAGCGGTGGACGGCCGACCATCGCGAGATTCGTCACTGAGATTGATACGACCACGCTTGAATTCTGCAAACCAGCTATAAACAGTTGTCTTGCATGGTGCTTCATTGCCAAAAGCTGTTTCAAGCCGAGCGATGCTCTGTTGAGCTGTCAAATTACACTTAAAATCGTAGAAAATCATACTACGAAAATTTTCCCGAGTTAAATCCATGTTGATGCAGACACACAATTTTTTAAATGGCGCCACAAGGTAAAAACAAAAGACAGTCAGATGAAACAAACTGCATTCTACAGCCAAAGAGTTCTATTTTCAAATGTTGCAATAAATTTTTAAATATTGTTTATGTAAGTGGCCAGTTCCGGAAACTTACAGTGCGCCCTATGTATTTATACAATAAATAAAAGTTCTCAAGAGATATCAAAACATTTCTTCACATTAACTTTTGTTGGTACACTTTAGATTTTAAAAAAATTGGGCTTGTGCGTTTGTTAATGCATTGCTAAGTATCTCCAAATAGTTACATATAGTTATTAATTCTGTTTTAATTTAAAGATTCGTCCTTATTTCTTCCTTTGAATCAACATTATAAGTGCGATTATAAAATAAACAACGTGTTGTTTACAACCCCCATTAAGGGCCTAATTACAATGAAATAAAAGACACTTTACGAGCAAATGTGTTGTGAAATACTTTTTATTTCGTCTTCTATTTAATCATCATTTGTCGTGTCAGGTTCGTGTCCCGCTATCGGCTGGTCGTGTCCAACCTGCCCGCCAACTACGAAGACAGTGCCCTCCGCCGGCTGTGTGTCGCAGCGGCGGGGGATGGCAGCGTCGTCGTGACGGAAGCTCGCATCATGCGGGACCTGCGAGCGCCGCCAGACAGACACGGGAAACACCCGTAAGTTTAGTAATGAAAGAAAGAAAGAAAATCTTTATTCGACAGAAATTTCACTGAACAAAGATCAATCTATAAAACAATAGTGTTAACGCATCAGCTAGTAGAGTAGTGCGGGGGGGGGGGGGGGCATCATCGTATCCATCATCCACCATCAGTAGTCAAAGGTAGGGTTGCCAACTTTTTTTTGGCAAAATATAGTATTTTTGAAAATAAGCTATCATGATTTTGGAAAAATGACAAAATGGACAAAGACCTATTTCTTTTTACCTATTTATTTTGTAAGTGAAACTAAACTTCTTGCAATTTTTAACAATATTTTGTATAAAACTATCTGTGGGGATTTTACTGATTGATTGCCACATTTTTTGAAATAATCTTATCTTCTTCACGATGTCCTAGTTCTCTTAGCATATCTATTTTATTTCATTTAGCTTTCTTAAGAAACAACTACTACCTAATAAGTGGAATTATGATATTACTAAAATCCCATAGCAAAATTTAAACGAAATGTTTTTTTTTTTTTTAATTTAAATAATATTTTGTTGTTGTCAATTTAATATTGAGAAGTTCGTAAGTAATCATAGTTTTAGCATTTTATTTAATCTCTCCTAAAAGCTAGTATAAAGGCACGTTGCAAAATGTTTTAAAATAAGGGTTTGTTTGTAGATTTCGGTGCTGAAAATATAGTATTTTTGCGTACTATATTTTTGTTCAACAGTATGTAGTACGCAGACCCGAAATATAGTAAAATACTATATAATATAGTACGGTTGGCAGCCCTAGTCAAGGGCAGTGCATGCGAGTCCTCAAGCGCAGAGACACGTATCGATTTGTTTGCCGCAGTACTATTTTTTTACGTAATAATTTACGAGTATTTACGAGTCTTCCATCACAAGTTCTTTACTTCATCACCAAACCTCCGATCACCAGCTGGATTGAGTTCGAACCGCACCAAATAATAAAGAAAAATCTAATGAATTTACGACCATAAATATAAGTCCATTGTAGCCCTTCTTAATTTTTCTATCTTCTTTTATCTTACAGTGTGATTTCGTCACTGTATCTCGACACTCACGCTTGTTCTTGAACACTTTGCGAATAATAATACACCATTATTATGCACAAACACTCAAAAACTACAAATTTTTGAAAATAAAACACACTGTGTGTGCGCAATAAAAATCAAGAGCAAAATAATACAAGGATGACGCCGCCCGGCCGCTGCGACGACTATGACGCAAAATTCTAAATATTTCAAGCCAATTAACACACACATTGACGCGAACAAATCGTAGTAATAATCTAAATCTTCGCATTGTACAATTTTAGGTAAACTAGTATATGCTTTTGGTCGACTTACATTGTTACCATTGATTTATGTATTTACTAGCTGTTTCCCGCAGCTCCGCCTGCGTTAAAAATTACCCTGTGTTTGACCCCGGGTCTTCAACTGTATTCATACCAAATTTCATAAAAATCTGTTCAGCGGTTTGGCCGTGAAAGCGTAACAGACAGACAGACTTTCGCATTTATAATATAATATATATATATGCATATGGAAGTATGGATTGTTTTACAAATTGCAAAAAAAAAAACATCATTATTTCAGCAGTCCACTACTGGACATAGGCCTCCCCTATTGATTTCCAAAATGACCAATTGACAGCAGCCTGCATCCGGCGTCTGCCCCATCGGCCATCGGTTCGCCGCGCTATGTGCCCCGCCCACTGCCACTTAAAAGAATCCCCCAGCTGATTCTTCTATATCAGTGACTTATTTCTCCTACGGAACTCCTTATTTCTGATTAGATCTCGTAGGGAAACACCGAGCAATCGCCCTCTCCATAGATCTTTGGGCGGCCTTTAGCTTTGTTCTAAAAAAATCATAAAAAATTGAAATCACAATTTTCTTTTTCTATATCTTTTTTATAGGTCTAAAGGCTACGGATTTGTGATGTTCACTCGACACGAGAACGCACTCGCGTGTCTGCGGAAACTGAATAACAACCCAGATATTTTCGACAAGAATAATGTAAGTATATCTGACCGCCAGATGGCAGCCGGCACTAACGGCTTAACGTGCCTTCCCAAGCACGGAATCATTTTATTTGGTAGACAGTCAGGCGATGCAAGCTTGCAATGTCGTAACTGGAAATGACTAAATGTAAATACGCTTCCCTGGGGAATCTAACACACGACTTCCGGGTGTAAGACAAACGTCTTAACCACTGGTCAACTGAGGCAGAACCAGGCAACTCTTGAAGAATTTTTGTATTTGTTGAAGTATTTCAAAGATACGCAAATTTAAACTAATTTATGATAAAGCATGAAGAAGAAGAATAGAAACAGAATACTCAATTCTAAAACAGTAAATATTTTTGATTTCGTTTCATTAGTAACTTGCGACAGATTACTTGTTTGTGATCATGTGGGTTCCAATTTTTCAATTCACATTAAGGATTTTTTTCCGCAGACAATTCTACTGGTTACAGCAAATTTTTAATTTCTACTTGTTACAGAGGCCGATAGTATCATTCTCGATAGAAGACAGGACCGCGCTGAACGCAAGGAAGAAGCGTCTAGAAAAATCTGTCGCGAACAATCCTCTAGCGAAGAAGGAGACAGACAAACAGGATAACCAGGAGGAAGGGAAGAAAAGAATAAGGAACAGAAAGAGACGGCAACAGTCTGCGCCAGATGAAAGTTACGTTAAAAAGAGGAAGTTCGATTCAAGACCGAATAAAGAAGGTAATAAGGGGAAGTTTAATAATGATCAAAGCGCTGGGAAATTTGTCAAGGAAGATGAGTATACAGGATTGACTGCCAAGGAGGGTAGTCCACACAAAATGCGAAGTAACTTTAAATTACGAGCTCAGGCGGATGTTCACAGGCAGAACGTGAAAATGGAGAAGAAGAAGTGTTGGCGCGCTCAAAAAATGAAGAAAGCTATGCGAGAGAGGGTTAAGCAACCCAAGCAGAGGGTTAACAAAGAAGGGGGTAAAAAGAAACGTAAGAAGGCGCCTCACCATAAGACTGGGACGAAGAATTTTAATTAGTTTAGCCGTCGTATTAAAAATGGTTTTCGTTTTTTCACGTTCAACATCATCATCATCCTCCTAGCGTCATCCCGGTTGCATCCTCCGGTGTTTGCTTTGGAGCCCAGTGTCCGCTTTCCTAGTTTTACGTCTCCACTTCGCCCGGTCTTCAGCACCATTGGCAGATAGTCCGCTAGCACGCATATCCTGCTTTGCGTCGTCAAGCCAGCTCTTCTTGGGCGCGCCCCTTCTACCAGGCCCCGGCGGTGGCATGGTTTACGCAAGACGGACATGAATTCTACCCCGAATACGGGAATTACTAATGCGGTCCTTCCGCGACATTACGCACATCCAACGCAGCATCTTCATCTCTGTGACACGCAGCTTTTGCTTGTGCCGCTCAAGTACGGGCCACGCCTTGCTGCCGTGTAAGAAAGAAAGAAAAAGTCTTTATTTGATACATAACAAAACTCTATTCACAGGTTGACAAAAGAATGTAAAAAGTATTTTTGTATATGTACCACAATGGTATCCGCTCAGCATAATGTCATGGTGTGGACCATGACGCTGGTCTTCCTCAGATGCCATACTTCAATATATATTTCTTATGTACTAAATATAATAAAATCAAAAAAATGTTTGTTAAATAACAATAATTTTGTTACCTCGCTGGCGACAATTTATAATATCAGTGGTTTACAATGATGACATATAATTGTATATGAATATTCTAGTGTATAGTGAAATGTATTATAAAGAATTGTAAATACTTTACTGCAATTTTTAACTTTTTTGGGCACTAAGCATATATCTTTTTAATTGAACTTTGAATGTTTTAACAGTAGATAAATTCTTGATAGGACCGCCGTTCTCAAGTGACTCCTTCGTTTTGTTTTTCCGTCTTGTTAGTCTCGCCCTGTTCGCGTCTGTCACTGCGATATCATCAGCATACATGAGTAGCCACGGAGGCTGCTCATGTGTGTCTATAATGCTGCTTGACACTTCGTCTAATATCACACTGAACAGGTAAGGCCTGAGAACCGAGCCTTGGTGAACCCCAACAGTGACGGGGAAGGGTTTGGTGTCACCAACAGGGGTCCCAACTGTTGATTCGGAATCGCGGTACATAGGTATCTCGGATAATCTCAATATAGATCTCTGGTACCCCTTTGGACCTCAGATCCACCAGATCATCGACCGAGGAATGCAGTCAAAGGCCTTCTCCATATTTAAGAAAAATAAATAGAGAGGCGTATTCTTTCTCCTGTACTTCTCAATGACGGCCCTAAGGACAAAAAAGGAGTCCATGGTCACGGAAACCAGGGCAAAATCCATATTGACACTCAGAGACTGCACTTTCCTGTCGGATTCGAGAATCCACTATGCTCTCGAATAGCTTCATGGTGTGTGGGACATGACACTCCTGCACCAATGCCTTTCCTTTGAAAACTGGGGGTAATAATACTCAGCCTCCATTGGTCAGGGATCTTGCCGCCAAAGAGAATACGGTTGAAAAGATGAGTCAGTATGTTCACACCACGCGGGCCCATCGCTTTCCAGGTCTCGATAGGGACTCCATTGTTTGCCTTGGGGGGTCTTTATCGCAGCGGCATTTTGAAATATCCTGCGTAGCCTTGCCCCTGGAAAGAGCCAGCTTATAGATAAGCTTTTGCCCCGCAGACGATTCTAGCTTGTCATATAAAGGTTGCAAGTAGTCTCGTCTGGCTCAGGCAACTGCCTTCTTGCTGGCCCGTTTGGCAACCCTATACGTGTCGCGATCTTCAGCAGATCCTGACGCTTGCCACGGTTTAAAGAGAGCTTTCTTCGCCTTTATCTCCCTTTGAACTGTGTCGATCCACCACCAAGTCTCCTTGTCTCACCCGCGTCCACCCTTTGACACGCTAAGCACGGCTTTTCCCACACCGGTGATGGCGGTCTGAATGACGTCCCATAGTTCTTGGGCGGAGTCGCTGTCGTCATCAGCAGTAGATTTTTGGCAGGTCGATGTTGCAAACTCCTCGGACGTAAATTTATTGAGCGGCTACCACCTGATTTGACGTCTGTGGGACTCAGTGGGTTTGCCAGTATGCTTGACGCGGTAATCCATGACCAGGAGGAGGTGTTGTGCAGTGAGACTCTCCGGGTATGACTTTGCAGTTGGCTACTCTACCGATACTGTTTCTCCATGTCAGAAGAAAATCGATTTGGGTAGCGCATCCCCCGCTCCTATAGGTGATTAAGTGATCGGGCTTCTTTTTAAAGAACGTTTATTCAAGATAGCGAGGTCAACAACTGACCGAAATGAAATTGTTTATTTTCAATATAAAACCGTCACTTCCAAAGCGCAAATGGAGAGGAAGCGGCCCCACTAACTCCATAATTTTCTCCAAAAAACGCGAATGCCATTAAATTAAAATTCAAAACATCAGAATCTTCTTCAGAACGGATCGAAGGACCATTTGCGTTAACATATTAAGACACAACGACTGTAACATAATAAAAGAAAAGAACTTGCCAAAATTACAACTCTAAATATAATGACGTAGATATTTTCCATTTGACTATCGCTTCTTTCAAAAGTAATATGATTCACGTAATGCTTCACTGTAAAAGTCATTAAAGTCCAGTTATTCTATGTTTACCAAATTTTTATATTGTATTCATTTTAGTATTTTTAGTTCTTGTCGTTGTTTTTGTAAAAGTAATCTGAGGAAACTTAATTGGTTTGAGTGTATTGTAAATGTATTATGTATATCAACTTTATAACTGTATGTTTCCCAAATGTAAATAAATAAATAAATAAACACAACTGACCTTATTATCCCTCCGGCGTAGAAATTTCAAATTTCAGTATCGCAAAGAGGTGGACAACACACAATGATAAGTTAATAACAGTATAAATACTACGATTGTTTGGCGGGCGAAACGTAGTTTTCAAAAGATAATATGCCACTACTGCGTCGCCTAGGAAAAAGTATCAAATTCACGTGAAGGAATAACTAAATCCAATCTACCTACATTTAAAAAAAATGAAGTCTTATTTATTAAATTGTCTTGTTTTTGCCCGTTCATTTAATTTTTTGTATGCCAAACAGGTATACATATTTGAGGAGTTATCCTGAAAACGCTTACGCTGGCCTGAGGCTTACTACCTATCTCCTAAAGCAGGGCAAAGTAAATTGAACAAGAGAGTTGTCTCCTTGCGTTGTATTGCTCCATCTCGCCTACTCGTTTCTATCCTGCTTTAAGAGATAGTGGTAAGGCTTCTGTGCGTGTTGGCGACTTCTGTAATGTATAATACGCACCAAATAACTTTGCAAATCTCACTTTGTTAGCAGCGAGTACCGCCGCAGCGAACATTTAAAGATGTTTGTAAAAGATTGCGGGCGCGAGGCAGGAGGAAGTTAGCTAACTTCAGAGACCCAAGTTATTTTGTGCAAATTGTGGAAACTTATTGAGTTATAATAACGTCTGTAACAAGCTTATCCTTTGGTTCTTTATTAGAAAAAAAAATTAAAAAGTAGCCTAAGTTCCCGTGTAAAGTACACTGTGTATTATATTTCTTTATTCATAAGTTTTATTGTGCATAAATGTATGCTCGTTTTGTTATTAAATAAAAAATATGTAAATAAACACGTCTTTGATTTCAAAGTTCTAATAAATCCCGTATTGCTGGATAGTATCGTAATCATGTCGTAAATAAATATTGTTTTTTTTTTTTTTTGTAATGGATTTTACGGCCATGGACACACGTCCTTTCTAGCCCTTCATAATTGTTCTATCTTCTTCAGTCTTAGATTGTGGTTTCATCCAGTCATCTAGTCAAGTCTAAAAGTCTAATTGGAAGAATCAGGCTAAGTGAAGTGGTATAAAAAACTGGACAAACTTAGCGATTACTTGGAGCTTTTAGCTACTAGCATGAAAATCCCATAAATCAAACGCACAAATTTTGGGAAATATATTTTGGGTGTCTGTTGAAAATATTCAGGTCAAACTTTCTTTTCTTTGTTTCCACTTATTTATTACAAGCGGTTTCCCGCAGCTCCGCCTGCGTCAAAAAGTAGCCTATGTTGACCCCGGGTATTCAACTATATTCATACTAAATTTCATCAAAATCCGTGCAGCGGTTTGGCCGTGAAAGCGTAAAAGACAGACTTTCGCATTTATACGATTAGTATGGATATGGAAGTATGGATTCAAATAAAAGTGGTCTAGCTTCTCGTATATAAATAACACACATTAATAAATTTGGCTGGTGTTTAAAAAGCATCCTGCATAAAAATACTATAACATAAAATAATAGTCATTAATCCGTGAAAATTATATATTTAATTAAAGTACAAAAATATAAAGTATGAATCTTAAATTCTATATTAAATTTATTACACGTACACCCTGTGACAGAAACATGCACGTCGATCGCTCTACGACTGGATCCGGGTTACGGAGCATTTACTAAGAGGAGATGCCGTTTGAAATGGCGCAGTGATGTGATCATTGGCGCCTCGCCGCTCACAAAAGTGGGCGGAGCTTGTCACTGCTCGTTCAAAAGTGTACCGAGAAACAGATCGCGAGCTCCTAAGTGCATCACGACTTTCCACGGCTTTTTTACACATTTAGCATTAAATAATTGGTTTCTGTTAAATAAGATATATACGGCTCTAAAAGTTCTAACACTAATATTTAAAACGTTCATAATTTACGAAATATCGCAATGTTTTTAAGATTGGAACTTTGACGTACTAGTGACATCTATTGACAAGTACTTGATAATTTGTAAATAACATAGTTCTGCTACTTTCCGTAAGATGGATGGCAGGAGCCACGGCCGAAACCGAGCACCCCGCACTTCTGCCTTCCGCCCCGTGTAGCCTCACAAATACTTTCTTATAAAACGCTTTTTACGGCATCTCCTCTTTGTAATTGCTCCGTGGTCCGGGTCCTATAGCCGGACAGTGACCTTGTCGGGTCGCGCGAGCAGCCCGCGCTGGCTGAGATGCGCGTGCAACGCCTCAAGGTACTCCTGCGGGTGCTTTATGTAGTGTTGCACGTGCGGGGAGCGATCCCAGCACTTCCATGTGCACTGCAAAAATAATTTATTACCAAGTTGACTTCTAAGACGAAAAGTATAAGGCCTAATTCACACCTGCAAGGAAACTTTTACAGCTGCAAAGGAAAACACATAGTTTCCGTCGAAGAGATTCAAATAAATTATTTACCTCTATCCCGGCTTGCAGCCAAGCATCCCTTACGCCCCGGTTGCTGGCAGGCGTGCCCACGGGATCGCTCTCGGACAGCAGGAACAGTGCGGGCGCGCGACATGGCGAGCGGTGGAAGGTGTCGGAGGCTCGCTGGTAGTGGCGGGTGGCAGACTGCTGGAACTTCTTCATGTGGTAGCTGCGTTGATATAGATGAAAATAAAAACGCATTTACAAAAAGGTGTTCGATTTCAAAATGTCACCACATTCTGGTGTTCAATTTCAAAATGTCACCACTTTCCGGTGTTCGATTTCAAAATGTCACCACTTTCTGGATTTCGCGAATAAAAATGTCATCACGTTCGGGTTTTCGAGATCAAAATGTCACCACTTTCTACTATACGACTTCAAAAGGTCACCATTTTCTGGTGATCGAGATCTAAATCTCGACCACTTTCTGGTGTTCGACTAGGGAATGCAATCTCGTTCTCGCAGGATCTCGTTCTCGCGAGATCTCGGCCTTTTTTAGCGAGATTGATCTCGGACGAAAAAAGGGGCAAGATCTCGCGAGTTTAATGAGATTATTTACAATTTTTCGAAATCTATGGGTCCGATATCGGATTTTGAGGTGTCGTTGGATTCGTCTTGGCTAGACGGATCGAATGGTGTAGAAATTAAAAACGTGTGGCACTCGGAGACTGCCGCGGTAAAGCTATTGCATAGCATTTTTTATCAACTTATGCAATTATTATTATTATTATTTTTATTTATGCAGTATTTATTGCAACGGACGTAAGCATAAGGTACCTAGGTAGGTACTTACATACCTACATTTTTGCACAGAATGATAAAGATTCTAGTGTCCACGACGATTTGTGATGAATTTGCTTGTAAGCCTACATGGTAGGCGGAGTGGGGGGTGTTAGGTTTTATTTTCGTTACGGAATTTCTTGATTCGGTCGCCGCGCTTAAAGCCCGCGATAAAAGCTATGCAATAGCTTAAAAAAAAATTTGAGGAAAAATTATAAATTTTCAAAGAAAAAATATTTATTCACTACCCTGTCCTGCCAACCTAAAAAATTAAATGTGAATAGCCGGAAGTTATCCGGCTACGTCATATGTCAACCTTGCTAAAAAATGAAAGTCATTGGGTTTTCTGCGATTTTCAAAAAAAATACTTGCTTATCTAAAGATCTGAATAATGTAATCTGTACCCTAAGCCTGTTCCTTGAAATGGTTTACGAATTAGACATTTTCATGAAAAAGTTTACTAGCCAATTCAAAATTTCGAGCAGTTTCGGATGATCGAATTCAAAATGTCGACCACTTTTGGGTGATCAAATTGAAAATGTCAACCGCCTGGTGTTCCACATTGAAATATCACCACGTTCCGTGTTCTATTGAAACTTTCGACCACTTTCTGGTATTTGAGATCAAAATCTCACCATTAGCTGGTCATCGACATTGAAATGTCACCACTTTCAAGTGTTCGAGATGAAAATGTTATATGGTGTTCGACTTCAAAATGTCACCACTATCTGGTTTTCGAAATCAAAATGTCACCACTTTATGGTGTTTAACTTCAAAATGTCACCACTAGCTGGTCTTTCTGGTTTTCGATATCAAAATGTCTCCAATTTCTGGTGTTAAGGATGAAAATGTCACCACCTTCTGGTGTTCGATTTCACCACACACCACCAGAGTGTTCGAGATCAAAATTTCGACTACTTTCAGGTATTCGAATTCAAAATGTCGACCGTTTTTAGGTGATCAAATTAAAAATGTCGACCACTATCGAGTGATCGAATTCAAAATGTCGACCTCTTCAAAGTGATCGAATTCAAAATGTCGACCTCTTCAAAGTGATCGAATTCAAAATGTCGACCTCTTCAAAGTGATCGAATTTAAAATGTCGACCACTTTCGAGTGAACGAATTCAAAATGTCGACCAATTTCAGTGATTGAATTCTTAATGTCGACCACTTTTGGGTGATCAAATTCAAATGTCGACCACTTTTGACCACCGTGTCCATCTAGGACAAGAGTACGGCTGAGAACAAATCTAACAAGCCCAAGTTCGATAGATTTGCCTTATTTTATCACAGATTTCCTATAGCATCCTTTTTGCTTCATCATCATGACCCTGCCCTGGTCTTCATAAAAGAGTTTTTAAAAGTACTAAACTGACTACACAATATCAGCCGAACCAATTTCACAAATTGTCAAACTTCAGTTGGTCCGATAATAGGTACTTTAATTTCCTGTGCAAATATCAAGATCAGTTGGATTTAATGTTTACCCCCTTTTATACTGGATAAGGTTTATTGATATATCATAGGTAAACAAATAAAAATTAAAACTAACTCTCATCTTAGCGCCTCGGAGCCCAGGGTCCGCTAAAAATAAAAATCTTAATTCTTAACTAATATATACAAAAAACTAAATATAATTTAAATTAGGTCCCCTGGGCACAGTTCCCATCACGCAGGCAGCATTCCCGCGTTGAATAGCTATGGCTATTTGCTGAGCGAGAAAGCTGCCCGCGCGAGGGTCACCCGTTGCCTCTTTTAGGCGTCTACTGATCTCCCTGTGAAGACCCCGCGCACCGGCGCCCCACGGGCCTAGTGTCTCGACACTCGTACTGAGTGCCGAGACGACATTATATTATAGAGATATTTACTGGCCTTGAACCGCTTGCTGGCGGCTGGGAGGTACGGTAGCTGCCAAGGTATCGGAGCACGTGGTGTCCCAAACAAGGGCTCGACCCATCCTCCAAGGTATCAATGACATCCCGCAAGCTATTCCCGCTCACTCTTTTCCGTCGATTTTGCAGGTAAGGATTCGGGAAAACATTTTTTATGACAATATAAATATGTCGCCTTTTAAAAATCGAATCACAGTGTTTTAACATTAAATGAAATTCAACAGAATATTGTAAAAATCTAATGAGGTCCACAATTATTTAAAAAAAATAATGACATTTAATTCCCCTAATAAGTAATTAAACTTTAAATTAATTAAACAAAACAGATTAAAATAAAAGAAACCACTGTCATTGAATAGTTTGACTTTGACACTGACATTTCTTTTTTTTATTTTGATATGTCTACCAATGTGTCAATAGAGCCGTAAAAATTTTTACGGGGAATTCGATGTGATTATGTTTACATTGACCCATATTGTGATCCCGGACTATGGGCCTCATAAGAAAGCTCAAGGTCGCCTACAGAGCCATGAAGAGGGCGATGCTCGGGGTTTCCCTACGAGATCAAATCAGAAATGAGGAGATCCGTAGGAGAACAAAAGTCACCAATATAGGCCAGCGGATTAGTTCTTTGAAGTGGCAGTGGGCGGGGCACATAGCGCGTAGAACCGATGGTCGATGGGGCAGAAAGATGCTCGAATGGCGACCACGAACTAGCGTTGGACATCCACAGACCAAATGGTCAGATGACCTGAAAAATATTCGCAGGCAGACGATGGCTGCAGGCTGCTGCCCACCAGTCATTTTGGAAATCATTATTTATTTATTTATTTCCACTTACACATCTACCATTACGGATAAGTCCATTGCGATAGAGTAGCACTATTTAAATATACATTTGCAATACATATATTTTATGCCTTATAACAAATTTTCGATAACGATATACTTGTGAATTCACTCATAGTGCAACTAAATAGGTCGATCTCAAGAGCCACAGCATTCAGTGTTCGCAACGCTTGCGTCAGTGGGGCTTCTCGCATCAAGTTAGTGCGTGCGTATGGCAGTGCCAGCAGCGGCGGCCGGCGGCGGCGCGATACGTATCCATTCGGCACGCAGAGACACATTTCCGATAACACAACCGCATGAGAGATTTCCCCCCTTAAGACCCTTAACAGATATTTTATAAGGGCAACTTGCCTTCTGACCTTTAGTTCCTCATATCCAACCATCCCTAAAATGAACAAAGTAGGATACATCAACGGGTAGAACGGGTAAACTCCATACAGTCTAATGTACAGATACCTAACAAACTTGTTTTGTATCTTTTCCAGCATGAGACTATATTTGGCTTCATGGGGATCCCAAATCATAGAGTTCACTTCAAGTTGACTGCGAACCAGGGTATTATACAGACATATGATGGCATGTATATTTGTAAAGCCCTTCACAGTACGCAGCACAAAACCTAGATTCCTAAAAGCTCTCTTGCATATTTTAGAAATATGCACCCTGAATGTCATGCCTGTACTAAAGGTCACGCCCAGGTCCCCAACCTCATTTACCTTTTGCAAAGTAACCCCGTTCATGTTGTAATCATATTGGATCGGGGTGCGCGCCCGTGAGAATGTAATCGTTACGCACTTCGTGGAGTTGAATTCTAAATGATTATGTGTGCTCCAAGCTACAACCCTGTCAATATCACCCTGAAGCTTTTCGCAATCTTCTGTACATGTTATTGTCATTGTCAGTTTGAGGTCGTCGGCGAAAAGTAAACATTTAGACTCTTTTACCACTAGCGGGAAGTCATTTATCATTAGGATGAATTGCAAGGGCCCAAGGTTACTGCCCTGACTTACTCCTGATCTAGTGAAATATGACCTAGAAAGTTGCCCTGCGTACTCCACATATTGTCTCCTATCACTTAGATAACTTGCGAATAACCTCAGCAACAGCGGGGAGAAGCCAAATCGTGCCAGCTTCGTCAGTAATGTGTCATTATCGACTAAGTCGAAAGCTTTTTTGTAGTCGAAGTAGGCCGTATCCGCCTGCCCCCCACCGTCCACCGTTGGCACTATAGACACCATATGACTCATTAGATTTGTGGCGGTACTCTTGGTTGGCCTAAAACCGTGTTGAGCGTCAGAAAGTTGAGCGCTTACCTGGGGAAAAATGCTATTATTAACTGTCGACTCAAACACCTTCGCCGGAATTGATAGTACTGCCACTGGTCTGTGGTCCTCAATAGCGTTTCCCAACTGCCCTTTTGGTATCGGGACTACTCGCGTAGTTTTCCATACATCCGGGAAAACAGCAGACTTTATACACAAATTATAAATATGCAATAGTGGTTCGGCCAATACTGGTCTGCAATCCCTAAAGATGTAAGGCGGTATACCGTCTGGGCCTGCTGACTTTTTTGGCTTCAGCTGCTGTAGGGCTCGTTGAACGTCACATAACTGCAGCTCACCAATGTGAACCCGATACGCCCGACTTCCCCCCGCCTCAGACATAGCCGAGCTCGCATCAAGCATAGGCTTTTTTGGGTCATACACAGATTCAAAATAATTTGCAAACTCTTCCACGCATTCCTTATTTGATAATACTACGCCATCTTTCATTATCTTCCGTGTGTTATTATTGCGCTTTTTTTAGAGTTAATATAACTCCAAAATGACTTTGGGTCTTCCGCCAATTGACATTGGACACGCTGCTGATATTGTTTATTTGCAAGCGATATCATTTGTTTTGTTTTAGCCCTACAATCTGAAAACCTTTCATAATCAACATGCAATTTACTTTCCTTATAAAGTTTGTGCAGAAAAGACTTTTGCTTTAAGCTGCTAATTATTTCCGCCGTGAACCAATCGGGGTATATTATGAGAGGCCTATGTCCAGCAGTGAACTGACTGGGGCTGAAATGATGATGATGATGATCATGATTGAACTACTTTTTGCACTTAATCTAATACTTATGTATGAATTGTTCTAAGCTAAGGGAAAACTCACAGAATATAAGTCCTGAAAGCAGTCTGCGCTAGTTTGTTGTTGGGGAACACAGCGGACGGGAAGCCCACGGGGATGTCGGTGATGTCGGCCGCAGAGTCCCACGTCTGGGCAACCACGCGGTCCAGCGTGGGCTGGTAGCTAGAAACAGACACCACCAGATTTATAATCCGCGCCAAATAACTTTGCGACTCTGAAGTTAGCCAACGGCCATGTGTATAGGCGTCATTTTGCCCGCGTTGTCGCAACTTTCTCTCGATCTCACAATACTAAGATTAGGTAGAACTGTCTTTTTGGTGTTTCCTGTGTGCCAAAGATGTTTACTCGCCATATAAAGTTAAGGCTTAGCCGACACATGACACTTCTGTATAATTTCATTTCTGTGCGTCCGCGGAAGGAAGTTCTTTTTCATTCTGTTGACATCTAAAAACGTTCACTTCGGCGCTTAGTGCAGCCAACTTCTGAGACGCAAAGTTAGGCGCAATGAAGAATTTTACCTGAATGCATTTCGTTGCCCACCTCTCTCTTTCTAACTCGTGATTGTTTAGGGTGTGAATCTGGGTTTCCATCACAGCACTTGATAACAACCCCAAAAGTTGGAAAAAATGATAAACAGTTACGTAGCAATATAATCTTTATTTTGAGGTAGATTTTTATTAAAAAATTAAAAATATTATACTTGTTTTTGATATATAAATATAAAGCCCAATTATATTATGCAAACTGACATTTTTATTTTACTGTATTTCTGACTAGGCAAAATTTTTTAAGTAATACTTTGGGAAAACAGGGTTTACTCCAGGTCAATTTTCTGGGACTAGCCTGTTGTATGCCGGTTTGGTTTCCATCTTTACCTTTCGTTCCGTGGTTACACCTAATTATCTCATTTCAAAAACAGACTGCATAACTCGCATAGGTATATGTTATGTTCAGTTTCTTGTTATCCTATGTTTTCTTTATGTATTAAAAGTACGTTGTAGTATCTACAAACCCTGGATTATATAAGGTATGAACTCACGTGTCCTTGTCCTTCATGGCGAAGACTAGTCCCTCGGCCCACACGTAGGCCCCCACGGAGAACCCGTGCAGCACCAACGGACTGTGACTGTTGGCCTGCATGAACTTCATCAGGTTGCCGCCCACTATCTGCGGTCAATTGAGAATAGGAGCTCTAGTTTTAAAACTATGACTAACGGAAAATAGGCGAGTCGATGTGTGCGTTTAGAACATAAAACTACAGAGTTAAGTACGTAAAATACCTTCATACTTCCGACGTTTCAACCGTGTTACAACGGCCGTGGTCACGGAACGACTTAATACTGTAATTTTGTGTTTTAAATATGCAGTGAAAGTGAAAAGTTGGTTTTTTTGTTATCGAATGATTTTTATTCGACATACGATTCATACATACATACATTTCAAAAATAGGGCTCAGGATCATACTTAAAAACTTTAATCAGCAGTTCTTACAAACAAAACACTCGTAAAAAAATCTTGTCAAAAATTACTTTGACTTTTTTGCCTTTGCATCGGAAAATGTATATTCCGGGCTAGAGGTCACATTTCTGAATGGATTTTTACGAAACTTGGCTCATGTATTCTTTAATTAATTTTTTTTGTTAAGAGCATTTTTTGATTGCGGGAAAAATGAGAGCGAAAAGGGGGTAAGTTTGCTGTGGGGTTATTTACGAGTAGATCTATACGAAAATCGGTTCATGTATTTTTTGATTTATTTAAAAATTTTTGACAAGAGCTTTTTTTGATTGGGGGAAAAGGGAGAATGTTTGCTGTCGGGTAATTTCTGAACGGATCTTTACGAAACTTGACACACATATTATTTTTTTCACTAAAGTCTACGTTATTAAATTGTCATGGTACTGTTCGCGAGGTCTACTGTTCACAGAACTACTAGTTTTAATCTCTTCATTTTAGCCGTAACTTCATAGACCAGGCTAAGTGATACAATAGATCACAAAATACATACATATACACAGATTTTGAATTATTTTGAGTAATGGATCCACAGTCTACTTTTTTAGTTTGAATTTCCCCTTCCCGTCAGACATCGACACGACGAAGAAGAAGAGTCTAGTTATCAAAAATAGCATTCAGTTACCTGAGATCCAGTCTCGGGCCACATGAGCTGCCAGGGAGTGCAGGACACGGAGACCACGTCGAAGCCCTGCTCCAGGTACAGCGTGGCGTACTTCATAACGTGCAAGGGCCGTTGTAACATCCAGTTCATTATTATGCATAGAGGTCTCTTTACGTCTTTGTTTAGTCTGAAATTTAATTAACCTAATTTTGAGAACGCTTTTTTCTTTGGAAATAAGTACCTTGTGCCAAGTTTTCCAAATGTTTAGTTTTCAATTATATATACCTATTACATGATATAAATAAATAAACCTTAGATATATTCTGTTAAAACCTTTGAGAAAGAACGTTTATTTGCAGGTATTATGATGCTAAAACCAAAGACAGATTTAACTTGTATTGTGCAGTGGCGGTTTATTAAATTTGCAACCAGGGCGCTTTTAAATTTTGTCGCCCCTTTTCGATAGGCGAAACTTTTGCAAGGAGCACAGAATATTTAGCATGGTAACTGTAAAATATAATCCAAATTCGAAATTTTAAAATATTTGTGTGCCACAGTAAGTGCCAAAGTATTAATCTTTTTATAAGGTTTTTTTATGATCACCTACTTACTTATGCACTTATTTTTTTTTTCGGAACCGCCTCCCGGCCTCTGGCATGGTCCTTAGTTCTTACCACCTGCCTTGCCTGTTTTCTTCATCATCATCCTAGCGTGTATTCCTAGTTGCGTCGCCGGCTTACTCTTCGGAGCCTAGGGTACGCTGTAAATCATGGTCCTTGATTTGGCGGAACTGGTTATTACAACGGAGCGACTGCCGTCTGACCTCCGTAACCCTTTTTACAGGAAAACCAGACCAACAGGAACTTGACCCGAGGTGTGTTCGTGGCCAAGACTGTCAGAACTTTTCAGGCATGTGCTAAGGCATCTGACACAGCCTCACGATTGCTATCTATCGATAACAACCGGGACCAAAGGCTTAACGTGCCTTCCGAAGCACGGAGGAGCTCTAAATAGAAAATGCCACGAAATGGCGACCAATCCAATAGTGGTCGCGTCACGTCGTCGCTTGACACGCGCATTCGCTATGGATACGCGGATCGCGCTCGACCAACGAGCTCTTCATCAGCCTTGCCTGTCTTCTTCGTCTTGCACGAATAAGTGAAAGAATGAAATTTCATGGGTGGTAAGACGTTACTCACTTCATAGTGTTAGGGTCCACAGCCAGTTTGAGCTGCTCATTGCTGATGTAGCTCATGTTCTTGGTGAGATTCTGCGAATGGGCATCGCGGTTGGAGACCAGAGTCACGGAGGAATTGGACAGCAAGGGGGCCAGCTAGACAAATTGAATAAATAAATGAATTATTAATCAAAAGTAACACAAAACAAGACAATTTATCAGACATATTGGCATAAAGATCCTACGATTTATGCGTTGGCACCCATAAAAAGGGACCCCAACAAGCTATATATATACCTTTAGTGAATAATTAGTTTTAGAAAACCAACGTGCATTTAAATAAAAGTAAATGGAAAGAGCTCACCAGATTCCATGTTTACATTTGTCCGTTTCCTTATGAGTGAAATTTTTAATTCTAAATTAGGAAATCTTTGCTAACTTGACAATTCAAACAACACATTTATTAGTGAGGGTACTTAGATTATCTTGTTTAAAATTTATGAATGTTAATACATTTACAATACATTATTTTTATACAACTAAGTAGGCAAACAGTAGTACGGCCCACCTGATGGTAAGTGGTTACCGTAGCCTATGAACGCCTGCAACACCGGAGATGTCACGAGCGCGTTGCCGACCTACCCCTCTGGAGCCTGGCGACCCTACCCACAAGCAGGAACACAATACAAATGGGGGTACTTCCCCAGACGGACTACACCTTATATAATGTCCTTCCTCTCTTAAATTTGATGTTACAATGGTTGCAGTTATGTTGATTTCGTTGATAGAACCGCATATAACATTAAAAACACAAGTGCAGAGATATACACGCATCAGCTTTAGGCTGCTTGTGTATTATATAAATAATAAAAATAGAACGGTTACAGTAAAAATTAACTAATAGTTAAAGGACCACAAAATAACGTTTGAAAATACTTTTCAGGGATTCCCAGAGCGCGGAAAAACAATGAAAAAAGTCCCTTTCGATTCGGTAGTTTATAGTTACGGGCCGGGCCTACGAGGACATCTGGTCCTTCGAGCCGGATATGAATCAAAGTACTTTTTAGTATTTCCTGTGATCCATACTTCCATAGTAATATAATAAGTGCGAAAGTCTATCTGTCTGTCTGTTACGCTTTTACGACCAAACCGCTGAACGGATTTTGATGGGAACCTAGTTGAAGTAACAGCTAGTTGTATGTAATTCACTAGCTATGTCCCGCGGTTTTAAGCCTCAAATAGATAATGATGATGGAACTCTGGAGTGGTGCTTACGCTGTCATGGCCTCTTCGTACTGCTCCTCGATGGATGCCAAATAACTTCCTAAATATAACCATGGCTGGTGTCTACTTATACTAAATCATCTGAAACATTCAATAAAATTGCGTTGGAGTTTTTTGGCGGGAAGCTGTGAAAAGCAGTATCGGCGCTGTATTTTATTTTCCAAAATTTGTGTTTTTTTGGGTGTTTGTGCATAATAATGGTGGATTATTATTCGCAAAGTGTTCAAAAACAAGCGTGAGTGTTGGGAAGTGATACAGTGTTCGATTTATTTGATTTCCTTGCTTGTTGCCAAAAGCTCCTAGAAATCGCTAAGTGCAGTTTTTCTACCACTTCACTTAGCCCGACTCTTCTGACTCGACTTGATTATGACTTGACTTGACTTAACTACTAACTTGACTTTATATTTGTATAATTAAACAACTTTATTAAAAAACTGTTACTTGTTACTGGCTAAATACGAAAGTGAGAGACAAATTGAAAAGAAAAAAAAAATTGCGTTGACAAAAAGTCGGACACTGGGCTCAGTCCGAAGCAACCGAGAATACTAAGACGAGTAAGACAGATTAATCCATTAGGGGAACCCCGGGTAAATAAAAAAAAAACATTATATTAAATGTATTTTGTGTGGTTTGTAACATATGTTAACAAAATTTACATTTTAAATTAATTGCAGCAACGAAATTTACTCGAACCAATGACTTGTATTGTTATGTTTGTATACCTAATTAGGTTTGTATGTAAATTATTTACAAATAATCTACAAATTTAGAAATACGGCACCAAAAGTGGCTACCTACTAAAACGAAATTTGTTTGAACAGCCACAAATAAAAAAAAATTGTATATGAACATGATAGATTAAAAAACATAATACTCAGAAAGGCCGTAGACGGCAGGTAATAAATTGTTACCCACAGAATATTATAATAGCTTTTGGTTTCGCTGTAGTCAGGTAAACACAGGCGAATCTTATAATCTAGATAGATATAAATATCAACTTAAATATCTATCTACTATTTTACATTGTTGTGACTACATTCTCAGTTTCTGAAGGGAAAACTCAGTCCGAACTCAAATATTATCAGAGTGTAGACTAGACTTTTGAAATTCGCGCCATTTTTTAGCTACAGTCATTGCTGTCAAAGATATATTGTCATTAGACAATGCAAATGTCTAAAATAAAGATACTTGTATGTTTACATTTAGATTCAAGTACACTATATTATTATTAAATAGAATAGGTAAAAGCTTAAATAATGAAATTTAAAATTATAGTTTGGTAGTTAATACAATCTACCTAATGTATTACTTACAATATCTGATTATATGTAGGTACTTTGTTTGTTTGATTGATAATTTGGTTTAAAAAAACAAATAAATTATCGATATACAAATCACTTACCAATTCATATTCTAAGTTTTCTTTGTACTTATAATTAGTAAACCTACTGTTTATTTACATCGTCATTATAAATTACAAAAACATACGTGTGGTCACACGAAATTCAAATCCAGAACTAAATTATTTTCAAACTGTTTTCATTTCATTTTTCGCCGGTCGTGCCGTCGTGTGGCGCGCGTCTCGAATATCTCGGGCTTCAACCTGTGCCGTAACTACCTACGATGTCTATAAACCAGGGTCACAAGATATTTTGGCGCCCCTCGTCTTTCTTTCTTCTTCATCTTCGTCATCTAATTAATTTTTTAGTTTTACAACTTATATTTTTTTTAAACATGTCATATATTTATTTTCGTAATCGTCTTTATAATTATTTATTTTAATACCCAACTCTATAGTTAGAAAAAGATTAAAGGGGCACTTTCTTGACGCCAAATAACCGATGCACAATCTCCGTCACGAAAGGATATAAATGATGTAAACAAATTCTCAGTGGTTCGTAGTATTTGAATAAAAGAAAATGAAAATATAGTACTTTTGTGATATATTTTAATGTTTAGAGAGAATTAAAATTTATGTGTGGTTTTAGATGATTCTGTTGACCGCCGCAACCGCCCGCGTGTATTTCATAATTGATTTATTGTATTATTTTTCTCTCAATTATTTGTTTTAAAAGTGAAAAAATAAACTGTCACCAAAATTAAATGGCGGACCAAATGTTTACATTCACCCTGTACCATTCATCATTGAAATATCGCAAAATATAACATGACTAATTGGAATTGGTCGTACCCGTATAGTAATTTAAGTCGATTTCATTTGGTAAACTCATAATATTGTCGCTAGGTAACCATTAGAAACCACCATAGTAGAGATTAGTTTGTTTAATAAATTTATACCTTCTCGTGACGGAGACTTTAGTTTGAAAATAGGTAAATAAAAAAAAGGAAGTGTTTAATATATTACACCACACAAGAAAAAATATAATACATACGCGTGATCAAAAATGGACCCGAATACAGATGCACACATGACGCCCCTCAATCGTGACCCTGGTGTTTGTCGGGTTTCTCCGTCGCCCGACATGACTCGCGTGTGTATTGGGGTCACACTTCAACTGGGGGCGATTACGCACTGTTGTCATGTTGTGTTCTGTATAAAGGGGACCGGTATGCCATTGTTGTTATATTTATTCATTAATGGTTTAAATACTGACAATCCTATAGTTATTTTGATAAGAGATTGTTATCTCTGTAAAAAGTATGTAGTACAGTGTGTCACATGGAAAAGTGTACAGTGGTAAAAGTGCAAAGTGTTGCACTAGGTGTGTTATTATTTGTAGCTCACTGCACATGTCGAGTACAACTGCACTTGGATGCTATATTTACAGGTTGCTGAACCCAGACTATGCATTGTAGGTGACCCTTCGATTGGATTAATTTTAGGACTGTCTGTAGAAAATGTAGGAGGAAAAGTAAATTTTAAAAGTATGAATTAAGGGGTTAATTTGCACGTGCCAGTCAGTACCAAAAATACTTTACATGTTGGAGTACACTTATATCCTGCTATCTATAGCATAGCGACTTGGAGTGCTCTATTTTTAGGCCCCTCTGGAGCCTGGCGACCCCACTCACCAGCAGGAACACAACACTGCATCACAGTGTTATTTGGCTACGGTTTTCTGTAGGGTGGAGGTAATTCCCCAGACGGACTAATCCTTACAAAATTTATTTTTCCCAGTCAGGTCTATGGTTGTGTTATGATTAGAAGCAAATATAGTACAGGGTTTTAATTTGCCTCCTTCCTTACACCTCTTGGCCAAATTGTCCGACAGTTCTCGGAAAAAATTCTTTACAAAGTAAATGTAAGAACATAGAAAATTTTGATGTTCTGTTTGAATATTATCTATACAATTAGTATACAACAAAGAAGGGCGGGGAAGCAACTCCCTATTGTAATTTTTTACATTACACGCCCATTTAAAAATTAGTGTCGTACAACACAATAGATAGAAAAAATAAATAAACACTAGTATAATTTAAAAATCTCTTTATTTTGATGGTATGAGATGCATTGTTACACTGATGTATTACAACTACTGCTTACAGCGATGCTGTGTACGTCGGACTAAAGCCACATTTCCATTAATTAAGTAATCCTACCCAGATATAACGTTACAAAGTCAAACTTATACTCAAAACTTGCAACAATGCAAGTAACTTTTTGTACCTTACATGAGAGTTACTTGTATAATGGGAACGCGGCTTAAGGGAGCTCTGTTTCACGCGGGAAATAATTTCGATGGTGAGACGGCCAATTCACATCAGACCAAGTGCTCAAGCACTTTATGTGTGGTAGACAAATCATTATTATTCTATTTTGCAACTTTATTCCTGTTTCTTATAAGGTTTATATTTTTGTTTCATGTGAATTGACGTAAAGCTTCACAATAATTTGTTCGTATAAGCAAAGCTAATATTACATTGAGATTGCTGTGGGGTATTATGCAAGAAAGTGGGCTAATTTAGTATGAAATCCAGCCGTCTGTTTTCTAATCCAAGTAATCCAAATTTTTATTTTATCCTTCGCCATCAAACATTTTTTTTTACAAATACATATATACTTTAATCTTTTTTAAAATAAGATAATATTTATGGACTTTCATACAATGTCCAATATCAACGTTACGCAATTTGTTTTATCTATAACCAACAGTTTTTTTTAATATACAACTAATTAGGCAAACAGGCGTACGCCCCACCTGGTAAGTGGTTACCGTAGCCTATGAACGCCTGCAACACCGGAGTTGTCACGAGCGCGTTGCCGATCTGTCCGCTGCATCACAGTATTATTTGGCTGCGGTCTTCTGTAGGGTGGAGGTACTTCCCCAGACGAACTATTCCTTACAAAATGACCTACCTCTCTTAAACAGGTACAGGTTACAGGTATTTGTAAAACTGGTGTTAAGTGTCAAAAACTTTATGAACATACCTAATGATATTGATATAATACCCCACAGTAAATATATGTGTCCCACACCAAAGCACACTCGCAAAATAAGGCATAATATTGCTCTTTTTGTAACTACTAATTCCAGTTTCCACTAGTCCGGATGTGAGCAAATGCTTAGCTTCATCAAAGAAGGCTTAGCGCACTGAGTGCATTTTGGCACGAAATAATCTCTACACCGCGCTCGCGTCACGGATCGAGCATTTTTCAAATTACTACCTGTCCCGGCTCTTCTTCATATATGGAATTTTGGTTAGACGCATAGACTTAAAAGAAGTACAGACGTAGTCTCACATACAATACGAAAGAAGATCGAAACTCTTAATGTTGCGTCTGTCACGTACGGGCTTATTTGTGTGCAAAACACACAAATAAGTCTGAGACACCGCCACCAATAAATATACCTGTTACGCATCGCGGCGATACACAAATATAGAAGACTATTTTCGAGCCTCACTGTTCACTTTACGTCACAGATAGCTCTCAAGGAAGGCCCGTCTTTATTTTTTTAAGTCTGTGTATAAGTCACGTAAATGCCAAACTTTAGTATCATATGTCGTTTTAAGTACGCATCAATTTTCACTACAAAAAAGACTTGTTCCCAAAACAATTAATTTGAATTCAATATGAAGAAACTCGATCCGTGCGGCAAATTTGTAACGTACTGCGCAGTACTCGTTTCATTCCCAAAGCTTCGACGCCGCGGCACAAATATGTACAGAAACCACCGGGCGGCGCTTCGGGCCAACAATGATATGTCAAACAAAAAAAACAATTATTTACAAAACCGTACAAAATCAATGAGTATGCAACAGTAAACTAGGGCCCGTAAGAGATTCCATAGTAAAAATAATATCTTTGATATAAGAATATAAATGTATACTCGTATTTAAAACTAAACGTGTTGTATGCGCTAAGGCCACAAGAAAACATACAAAAGTCTTGTATAACGATAACAACGGAAATTATACATTTGACACGTTTACGTCTAGCGGATAAATATGAAAATACTCTTGTAGTTCGGGAGCCCGCTGCAAAATTACCTGTATCATACATCATCGACATAACAACTATTAACAAAAATATTTTCTATATGTATGTTAATAGAGAACCGCATATTTCGCCCTTTGCGAGTCTATATTGCTGATATTTAATTGATTCACACGTTACTTTGCGGAAGTTAAAGTTACAAGCACTTACCAAATTATTTTGTGTGCTTCCGCCACCAGTTAGTTCATGCAATCTATTGCCGGTCGGCACCCACCCACTACTATTAGTCCCAACATGCCCGCCACCATTAGTTCGCACATGCCTCACGTAGAGGCGAAACACATGTCGCATGTGGCATGTTAGTAGTGGGTGGGTGCCGGCCGGCAATAGTTTGCATGAACTAGTGGCGGAAGCACGCAAAATAATTTGGTAAGTGTTTGTCTATATTGCTGAAAATGCCAATTTTACAGTATCATTTCAATAATTTCTAAAACGCCTACCGATGCTTAGGTCCATAAGTTGCCGCTTCCTTTCTGCATCGTGTCTTTAGCGTTATTTGTATTAACTACACAAATGACTGACTGAAAGGCCATCCGCTTTCGTATATACCTAGATAATGTTACAACGAGCTCCTCGCTCTACGCTCGTGATGCCATGGAATTGTTATAATACGTCTAGGTTACAATAAAAAATACAAATATAAAGTTATACAAGCGCTACACGTACAGGAACGAAAACACATATGTATAATGGAACAGAATTCTTTACACAACAACAGTTAAGATAAAATATTTACAAATGTCCAACGTAACAATATTTTTAATCTATGTTGTAGATAATTATATTAATATTATATATAGGGATAGACTGAGTATGTTTGCCTAAACTTTGATCAAGAAATATTACGATGTACGCAACTGTCATGTTAAGTTCCTTGTGACGTGACTCTACTTTCACTGTTAGAAGTTCACTGGTTGTGGCGCTAGTGTCTTCGCCCAGCAGAATTTTTTCTTGTGAAATACGTATGTAGTTCTAATTATTGCCGCGGGACTTCCTACTTAAAATGGTCTATAAGGTTTCACAAGGCTGGTTCAGTTTCAGCATTACTTTATTCCTTATTTCGTTTTATATTTCGACCATAACAAAACCACGTAGTATATGTGTAATGGAGATGTAAAATTTCTTACAATTTAGGAAACTATACTCTAAGTAAACCCATATCAGAACATTAACCTAAAATATAAATAGAACATCGGATTTGTACGCCAAATCCAACGGTTATCGAGTAGAGATCGTAGTTTATGACACGTTCGGATAATAAGGCTTTTCTACTAGAGTTGTTTAAGGTAAACAGGAAATGAAAGTAAGTTTAGTTTTGCCAAAAAACTTTTTTTTTTTTGTTTAAATCCCTCGTATCGATCAGTAGTCCAAATTGAAATTACTCGCTACGCCTGTGATTCAATTCAATATTAATTAACTTGAAAATAAAATCAACTTTGCACACTTGTATAAAAAACCTATTAGGTGTGGTTTTAATTTCTTGCCATCCCACATCGTACCATTTTTATTACGAATCTCATAACTCACATTAAGAACATATAAATTTCATATTATTTAGAGATATACGTCTAACTGAAAATTATTTCTTTTTTCGGAAACAAGACAGCACGTTGTTTAGAGTACGATTTACCTCGCATCCCGCTCGACTTGAGAAAGACTAAAGTCACAAAAATTCAATAAAAAATATCACACACGAGTCCATATATACCTCAGACATCTCAGTTAAAAAGCAGCAAGACATCGTCTTATTCATGAGGATTAACAAATTCATAGACAATCTATTTTGGTAAAATCTCCTCGTCAAATATTGATAAATTAACATAAGTTAGTCTTTCTAGGTTATGTGCCATTATATTGCACAGAATTTGAGATAACCTTAAACGTGTAGATACATTTTAAAGGTTTCTTATATATTTAAGGGTCGAGTGGTGTCCCCTATGCATTCTTGTAAATTGCGACACGTAAATGAATGAACGAAATTTGAATTTAATAAATGATTATTAGTAACAAGCCTATAAGTTTATTTTAGTGTCAAAATTTTAGATATTTTTAATGCGTGGAGGCAGCACTGTCGCTAGTAAACCATGTCAATTGATAATCGATTTATAATCTATGAATGACACATGTCTTGTCAGTGTTTATGTGGACTTGAGAGCTATGTCTTAGGATAATACCAGGATAATGTTACGATGACGATTGAATTATACAAATGCTTTAATTTTCCGCAAAAATGTACAATTAAATGTTCCAAATTCTTCGATAGTTCTAAACAGAAGATATAAATACGCAAGTCTTGTTTGTGGTCAAATCAGTTCATAAAATTTTAAAACTATATTATTTACAGTACTTCTGACATAGTTCATCCACTTTGTATATTTTTATATGTTGGTCAGCAACATCCAGTTATTTTCAAAAGTGTTGAAATATAAATTTTAGATAACTTGAAAGTTGATACTAATTTTTATATGAAAATCGATCGATGTTCACGATTTCACAAAATGCTTTTAATTTTATGGTAGGTTTAGTAGTAGTAGTGGTAGTAGTAAGTTATATTTTCGAGGTAATATAGCGAAACATTGTCACTTTTTTTATAATGAATACTTAAGTTTTTAAAGTTAATGTTTGTCTAATTTTTATTTAATTTTAACTCAGAAAATGTTTGTCATTTTATTTTTAAGTTCCATTCTTCCACCGATTTTTCGATGATTCTAGCAATGTCATAATTGGTAAAGACATATTCCCAGGTAGAAAGAACAGTGGATCTAAAATGGCCACTTTACACGAATTACAATATGATCATATTATGAATCATTGCAAATCTTAAAATAGCCACATTTTGGCAGTTCATGAAATGAATCATTTCATGGCAATTCTGCTGTTTGACGGAAAGTCGCAAAATGGCTTACTTTTCGTGAATTGCTTTACCTTAATGCCAGGCGTACAAATAATTTTTATTTTTGCATAGCGTGCGTACTTTTACGATTTGTTTAGTTAAATAAGTTTTTCTAACCAATAATGTTGATTTACCATCATTAATTTACTGTAGAATTATAAATATCAAAAGAAATATTTAAATTTTAAAATCTATTTTTATTTTATTAATATAGCAATACTCAAACGAGAAGTGATTCAAGAAATGAATCACGAAATGAATTGAATTAGAGTTGAAACGTCAATGTCAAAACTTGCAGAATTGCTAAGCTTCGCAATTCACGAAATGATTCGTTTTGATGAATTGCTCAAAGTGGCCATTTTAGACCTGCAGAATAAAATGCAGAGTATCGTAGAGCTAGCAAAACGTTTAACTATTTATTAATTTTTACTCAGAAAATTAAGACGTCATTAATTCATGTATTTTACAAGTAAATTCTGTTTTTTTTTTTTAATTTGCTGTTTTGACTAATTTGGAATGTAACATGTCGACTAACTTACTTTCTGTTTGGCAATGATATTTTTAGAAATTTTATACATTTTATTTTTAATCTATGTTTTGTTGCCAGTGTCTATGCGAAATTAATGTTTGTTTTTTCGCGATTACATTAAATTAAAAACATAGTCGATATAGATAACTTGACATGAGTTTATGTACAAAGTAAAATAACATATTGTAAAGAGTATCATCCAAATGTCGTCCTTGTCACAGTGTCGTCGCGTTATCGCGACGCGGTCGTATCGTTGTCGTCACGTAGCCGTCCCGTGCCCGTTCACTGTAAGCAAGCCTGTAGTTTCTCGATCCACTCCTGCGCAGCGTTCGCGTCGCTCGCGCAGAAATTGTATGTGCGTCGGCTTGTGCGCAACTGAAATATAATATGAAATTTTAGCAATCTTCTGACTATGTTAAAATTTGGCCAATACTTTGCCACCTCCTACCCGATGATACTTAAGTCTTTCATAGTACAGAGACGGGACTATTGGGGCTCGACAGGAATAATGTACACCTCCACAAAAAAACTGGTTGCTGTTGGAAAAGCTCCTCCTAGCACGATTCTCTTGACATCTTCCAACATCTTTATTGCATGTATGGCAGTACAATGAGGTCAACATAATAGTTGAAACATTTCTATTTAAACATCCAAACAACAGAAAATCGTTTAGTCTACATTGGACAGATTCTACTTTGGACATGATAGTTTAGTTTCGACAGATTCTACGTAAGACAGATTCTGTATCGGACGAAATCATCATAAGACTGATTCTACATTAGACAGATTCTGCAAAAGGCCTACCTTTTTTTTAATTTAAAGAATTAACGCCCCGAGAAGGTAAATTATGTTTTTTTTAGTTTGTAGGATTTTTTTAAGTAATCATTAACGTCTCTGAGTGGCTGATAGTCGATACTCACGTCAAAGAATGATCGGTCGTCACATTTCTTTGGCGGGCCGGGCGCGGGCGGCGCTTGACTCACCGTTATCACTTCGCCCAGATCTGAAAAAAAATACCATTGACACTTTTGCCCTCTACCTCCGTGGTCGAGTGATTAAAGCTACCCCTACGACCCGGAGATTCGATTTCCACGAGAAGCGTACTTTGTTTAAAAAAATAAAATCCATTTATTTTTATTTTTAGGTCCTTAGTGCACTTACAGTCAAATGAGAGTTTAATTATTTCCAGTTTGGTTATTACTATTTATATATTATTTAAATATGCTATTTTTTAAAAGGGTGACTCACGCAAAATGGGTGAGTCGACTAACTTTTGTTCGATATCGAATGATTTTCATTCGTTAGCGCAGGATTTTTGTTCAACTTATATGTCATAAGTTTCTAAAATAGCGCTCCTGATTGTCTGATAATTATGATGAATCCGTACTTCGGACGGCACTCTAGTTAAGCCGTTGGTCCAGACGCCAGACGGCAGCCTACGACCATCAGATGGCAATCTGGCGGTCGCTAAAGGAACCACGTCAGAGGCCGGTTCCGAATATCTCTGACACCAGGGTGTACAAGGTCGATTGACCATGTGACCCACTCGAAACAAATCAATAGTAAAACTATCGTTATTGCAACAACAAAAATTCCGACGGGACAGGTACCTTTAACATGATTAAGTTTTCATAGTGTAATAACGAACATCTGTACTAATATTCAAAATTAACTTTTGAACTAACACACTGCATATTTAAAACAAAATCCAGTAGTCGCAACAAAACTCCGTTTCGAAGAAAATTTGCAATTCTACCAGAATACGGGCGCATCGGTTGCGATACGGAAAAGCGGGTACGTGCGCACATTTTGGACTCGCTCAGTTGATGAAAACTTCTCAATGTGACTTGAGTTCATCATTGGTAGTTATGTAGGTATATGTAAATATATATATATATATATATATATATATATATATATATATATATATATATATATATATATATATATATAGGTATACATTTAAAATGAAATAGTATTTGTGTATGTTTTATGTATGTTTACGTAGTGTATGAACTTAAGCTTTTGATAAAATTTGCTATATAAATAAAACATTTATTCCCCCTTAGCTTTTTTGCGCCAAACTATCTTATCGTTTCTCCCAATGGTTGACTGGTAGAGAATGCTCTTAGCATTGAGTCCGCCAATTGTTATAAGTATATGTGTACTTTGTGGAACAATTAAGTTTTAAAAATAAATAAATAGAGTCACTGTTAATGTGTTTTGTGACGGTACTTGGAAAAATAAAATATGCCGGTGGAAGACGATTTCTTTGGAATTACGGAGCTGTAGAAATGTTGATCCAGTCGTTCTTTGACCACTGCCGTTGTAATACGGTTGAAACGTCGGAATCATGTAATTTGTTTTGTAATCTGAATAGAATAGAATAGAAACTTTATTTGTGAGACATAGTTAAGTACATAATAATGCAGATCGAACAAATTAAAAGACACAAATCGCTATGCTCTGCCTATTCAGACTTACAAATATTATTAACAATTAATTACAGATATAAAACGTCATTTAATAATAGGCAGCAGACGTCTAATCATTGTCAGATGCTTAACTAATGGTAGAATTGGTAGTACTGGTTTTTAAACATTTCAATTTTAATTGTATCTTTTAGAAAATCATTTATGGTATAATAGGCTTTTCCCATAAAAAAGGAAGATAAGCGCTGTGATGACACTTACCAATAAATCCTTTGCAGTGCGAGTCCTCCATGGCGTCGTAATACCGCAGTTGGTGCTTGATAGAGTCCAGCACGAACCATCTACAACAGAGTCAAAAAACACATTTACTTTTACTGAACTAAAATATGGCGAATAAATAGAGGTAGCCATTTCGACTGGACAGAGATTTACTTAATTTAGTAAAGGGCAGCTGAAAGTAGAAGTCTTTTTATACCTGTTTTTCAGCTATACGAGTAATAACTTTTAAAGTAGCGATATATTTTATGTAGAGCCCTGCAGACCAATCGCGCTAATTGCAAATCAATTAAACTTTAACCAAACCACGACCAATAGTGCTTCTTTGGAGAATGCAAAGCGATTCGAATAATTTTCATTCGACATAATCAACAGTCGAATTATTTTCGTTCGACGCGCCGGTTTTTAGATTAAAAAAAAAAACTTTCGTTAGTGGTTTGGTTTTTCTATGCCCGATGTATAGCCCGACCAGAAAAATAAAAACCCTGCATTGGCGTCGCTACGGATCGCCTTTAGGTGGCAACATGTTGTATGTGTCATGTCAACCACAAAATTGACAATGTCATTTAATGAAGTTGAAATCAATCCTTCGCTTTTATTCGCATCAAATATGATTACATCTTTTATATTACTTTTCTCTTATTACTAAAGTAGGGCCATTTTAATAGGTCACATTTGACACTTCATTTAAATTCAACAATGTGTACTTGTAACGGCGGGTACTCAATTATTTGTTTTTGCAAAAGTGAGATTTAATTAATTTTTTAAGCATTTTCTGTTTAATTCATAAATTATTGTATAGTGATGACAGAAAACGGTATTATTACCATTTGTTTCGATTAAAGAGACATTCATTTTGAATGTATGTAAAATACAAAGCTATTTTTTTAATGAAATCTAAACGTCACTACAAAGTCAGCTCGATTAACGCTTTTTCTTTTTTATCACTAGAGATGTACCACAAAAAAAACCCGACAAAACCGAATTAGTTGAATCGATATAATGATTTATGTATGTGTAATGACTTACCTACGTGTGTACGAAAAAATATAAAACCATAAATTGTTTATTTGTGAAATATGTTTAATTACAATTATACTGGAATACTTAAGCAATAACTTTATATTAAAATATTTAATAATATTTAGTATAAACTCATAGTATTTAGTATAACTTATTCCTGGCAACACTTAAACCTACAGTGACGCCACGACGCCATTACGTGTTGCAGTCTTTTGTTGTAGTGCGAAGTGACTGTGCGATTTCCGTGTATCCCTTATTATCTTTTGAACTGGCTTTTCTTACTGATCGGATCTTCCGCAAACGTTTACCTGGCTATCATTTGGACTCCGATTGCTTATTATTTGGACTTTGTTCTGGTTTAACCATGTCTAAACGAGGAATAACCTTAAACAGCCAAGCTCGCGAACAAGTGGTAAAATTATACACTTATTTCGAACGTGAGTCGGCCAACGGTGGGCCTCTTTTGCCTGTGACACAAACGAGGGATCGCGTTGCTGATGCATTAGGAATAGGGAAGAAGACTGTAACGCAAATTCTCAACGAGAAATATGGACCCTCAGGTTTGGAAGAGAATAGATTACGAACACCGAAAAAAAGAAAGAGAGAGAAGAAAGTTGTCGGTATTGACAATTTTGATGCTGCTGCAATTCGCAACCACATTTATGGATATTACTCAAGAAAGGAATATCCTACAAGGAAGACACTAATTATTTCATTAAATGAGGCAGGCTTATTTTCTGGCGGAAGAACGTCACTGTCAAAAGTTTTGAAATCAATTGGATTTAGATATAAAAAGGCAGACAAGCGGAAAATTCTCCTAGAACGCTATGATATTGTTCTGAAGAGACTGACATTCTTGCGGCAAGTAAATAAAATTACAGATTGGGACAATGTTGTATTTGTTGACGAAACATGGTTAAATGCAAACCATACAGTCTCACGGACGTGGACTGATGATACAGCAGCCTCAACATCAAAAGTACCATCAGGAAAAGGAGCCCGTCTTATTATATGTCATGCGGGTTCAGCTTCACAAGGATTTATTCCAGATTGCCTCCTAGCATTTGCATCCAAATCAACAGGTGACTATCACGAAGAAATGAACTTTGATGTTTTTAAAGAATGGTTTGTAAAACTACTTCTTAGCCTAGAAAACCCCTCAAAAATTATAATGGACAATGCTCCTTACCATTCGGTACAGGTTGACAAACCACCAACTCAAGCCAATAAAAAGAATGAAATAGCTTCGTGGCTCGAAAGACATGGTGTGGAAGTTAATCCAAATTTATTAAAAGTCGAGCTAATGAATTTAGTGCATACAACTATGTCGTCCAAGCCACGCTATGTTATCGACGAACTAGCCCTAGAGCATGGACACGAAGTGATTCGATTGCCTCCTTACCACTGCCAGTATAATGCCATCGAGCTTATTTGGGCACAAATAAAGGGTCATGCAGCACGAAATAACACCGAGCCACCTTTCAGCACAGGAAAAATGCTTACGCTGTTAAAAAATGCATGTGACAGTGTCTCTGTAGAAGGTTGGAAAAAGGTTGTTGAAAAAACATAGAAAATCATCGAAAGTGATTTTGAACGCGATATTAAAATTGACAATATCATCGAAAATGAGTTGATTATATCTGTAAGTGCGGACAGTAGTGATGATGATGACACTGATAATAGCTGTAGTTCCACTGAATAAATGGATTTTTAAACTAAATTATGTCATTTCATTTAAAAAATAAATTATTACATATACACAGGGATTGATATTTGATTGAAGTATGTACAGTTATTTACTTGTATTAAATTAATATTACAACAGTTTGTTTTTTATTCATATTTCTTTAAAAGTATAATACCAAATCAGTATCGATTTCGAGTTTGTATCGATATTTCTCGGTATTCAATTAACAAGTCACTTCACTATGAGACTAAGATTGACAGATGTCAAATGGGACCTATTAAATTGACCTTACTTTATGTATCATTTTTGCCACATCGATAAATAAATCGTAGGAAATAATCACAAAATACACAACGTCTAATTTTGTCTCTTTTTGGCAGCTGACGTTGAGATGACGGAACGTTACATGAACGCCTAGTTGCCAGTAAAAGACTAACGTCAACGTGATTTGCAATTAGCGCGATTGATACCCTGGTACGACTGCACTGACCTCTGCTTCCATCCCTTGAGCAACGCCCCTCTCTTGTACAGATGTCCCTCGTGCGTGCGATTCTCAGCGACGTTCGACGAGAACTGCTCGTAGTACTGCTGCGACGACGATTGCAATGTTGCCACACCTGACACAATTCAGATAACACATTCCATATTGGTTTTTATAATATTGTGAAATAAATAATTACATAAACAACCATAAGTATACACACATTCACTTACATCTTGCAATTATGTGTGTATTTATATAGTATGTAACCCTGCATAACAAGTCAGTCCATTCTCCTTGCAATCATCCTCAGGATACCATTGAAGCTCCCGCTTACTCTTGTAACGACCGATGTAGACATTTTAAGGATGATGGCATAGAAATCATCAGTGATTAGTATGGGAGTGCATTCACTGCTTGGTGCCGTCCGTCTGTGTGTCAGCGTGTAATATGGGAGAGCACTCACTGCTCGGTGCCGTCTGTCTGTGTGTCAGCGTGTAGTATGGGAGAGCACTCACTGCTCGGTGCCGTCTGTCTGTGTGTCAGCGTGTAGTATGGGAGAGCACTCACTGCTCGGTGCCGTCTGTCTGTGTGTCAGCGTGTAGTATGGGAGAGCACTCACTGCTCGGTGCCGTCTGTCTGTGTGTCAGCGTGTAGTATGGGAGAGCACTCACTGCTCGGTGCCGTCTGTCTGTGTGTCAGCGTGTAGTATGGGAGAGCACTCACTGCTCGGTGCCGTCTGTCTGTGTGTCAGCGTGTAGTATGGGAGAGCACTCACTGCTCGGTGCCGTCTGTCTGTGTGTCAGCGGGTAGTATGGGAGAGCACTCACTGCTCGGTGCCGTCTGTCTGTGTGTCAGCATGTAGTATGGGAGAGCACTCACTGCTCGGTGCCGTCTGTCTGTGTGTCAGCGTGTAGTATGGGAGAGCACTCACTGCTCGGTGCCGTCTGTCTGTGTGTCAGCGTGTAGTATGGGAGTGCACTCACTGCTTGGTGCCGTCCATCTGTGTGTCAGCGTGTAGTATGGGAGTGCACTCACTGGTCGGCTGCGGGCCGCGGTGGTCGAGAGCTCGGTCGGGCGGGGCGGGTGCCTTATACTTGGTACAGGGCAGGAGGAACTGTGCCAGCGTGTAGTATGGGAGTGCACTCACTGGTCGGCTGCGGGCCGCGGTGGTCGAGTGCTCGGTCGGGCGGGGCGGGTGCCTTATACTTGGTACAGGGCAGGAGGAACTGTGCCAGCGTGTAGTATGGGAGTGCACTCACTGGTCGGCTGCGGGCCGCGGTGGTCGAGTGCTCGGTCGGGCGGGGCGGGTGCCTTATACTTGGTACAGGGCAGGAGGAACTGTGCCAGCGTGTAGTATGGGAGTGCACTCACTGGTCGGCTGCGGGCCGCGGTGGTCGAGTGCTCGGTCGGGCGGGGCGGGTGCCTTATACTTGGTACAGGGCAGGAGGAACTGTGCCAGCGTGTAGTATGGGAGTGCACTCACTGGTCGGCTGCGGGCCGCGGTGGTCGAGTGCTCGGTCGGGCGGGGCGGGTGCCTTATACTTGGTACAGGGCAGGAGGAACTGTGCCAGCGTGTAGTATGGGAGTGCACTCACTGGTCGGCTGCGGGCCGCGGTGGTCGAGTGCTCGGTCGGGCGGGGCGGGTGCCTTATACTTGGTACAGGGCAGGAGGAACTGTGCCAGCGTGTAGTATGGGAGTGCACTCACTGGTCGGCTGCGGGCCGCGGTGGTCGAGTGCTCGGTCGGGCGGGGCGGGTGCCTTATACTTGGTACAGGGCAGGAGGAACTGTGCCAGCGTGTAGTATGGGAGTGCACTCACTGGTCGGCTGCGGGCCGCGGTGGTCGAGTGCTCGGTCGGGCGGGGCGGGTGCCTTATACTTGGTACAGGGCAGGAGGAACTGTGCCAGCGTGTAGTATGGGAGTGCACTCACTGGTCGGCTGCGGGCCGCGGTGGTCGAGTGCTCGGTCGGGCGGGGCGGGTGCCTTATACTTGGTACAGGGCAGGAGGAACTGTGCCAGCGTGTAGTATGGGAGTGCACTCACTGGTCGGCTGCGGGCCGCGGTGGTCGAGTGCTCGGTCGGGCGGGGCGGGTGCCTTATACTTGGTACAGGGCAGGAGGAACTGTGCCAGCGTGTAGTATGGGAGTGCACTCACTGGTCGGCTGCGGGCCGCGGTGGTCGAGTGCTCGGTCGGGCGGGGCGGGTGCCTTATACTTGGTACAGGGCAGGAGGAACTGTGCCAGCGTGTAGTATGGGAGTGCACTCACTGGTCGGCTGCGGGCCGCGGTGGTCGAGTGCTCGGTCGGGCGGGGCGGGTGCCTTATACTTGGTACAGGGCAGGAGGAACTGTGCCAGCGTGTAGTATGGGAGTGCACTCACTGGTCGGCTGCGGGCCGCGGTGGTCGAGTGCTCGGTCGGGCGGGGCGGGTGCCTTATACTTGGTACAGGGCAGGAGGAACTGTGCCAGCGTGTAGTATGGGAGTGCACTCACTGGTCGGCTGCGGGCCGCGGTGGTCGAGAGCTCGGTCGGGCGGGGCGGGTGCCTTATACTTGGTACAGGGCAGGAGGAACTGTGCCAGCGTGTAGTATGGGAGTGCACTCACTGGTCGGCTGCGGGCCGCGGTGGTCGAGTGCTCGGTCGGGCGGGGCGGGTGCCTTATACTTGGTACAGGGCAGGAGGAACTGTGCCAGCGTGTAGTATGGGAGTGCACTCACTGGTCGGCTGCGGGCCGCGGTGGTCGAGTGCTCGGTCGGGCGGGGCGGGTGCCTTATACTTGGTACAGGGCAGGAGGAACTGTGCCAGCGTGTAGTATGGGAGTGCACTCACTGGTCGGCTGCGGGCCGCGGTGGTCGAGAGCTCGGTCGGGCGGGGCGGGTGCCTTATACTTGGTACAGGGCAGGAGGAACTGTGCCAGCGTGTAGTATGGGAGTGCACTCACTGGTCGGCTGCGGGCCGCGGTGGTCGAGAGCTCGGTCGGGCGGGGCGGGTGCCTTATACTTGGTACAGGGCAGGAGGAACTGTGCCAGCGTGTAGTATGGGAGTGCACTCACTGGTCGGCTGCGGGCCGCGGTGGTCGAGAGCTCGGTCGGGCGGGGCGGGTGCCTTATACTTGGTACAGGGCAGGAGGAACTGTGCCAGCGTGTAGTATGGGAGTGCACTCACTGGTCGGCTGCGGGCCGCGGTGGTCGAGAGCTCGGTCGGGCGGGGCGGGTGCCTTATACTTGGTACAGGGCAGGAGGAACGCGTCGGCACAGCGCTCGTGACACGCCGCGCCGCAGTCCACGCATCGCACTCCCGTCTGCAATTTACATTGACATACTTTGTACAACACTTTGACAAGACCACGTCCCGAAAACTCCATATAACAGCCACCAGGAGGGTTATTACCCTTTAATCTGCGCGGCTCGGTGCGTTATCTGTTACGGGTGGACGGATGTGAACATCCGTTCTGTATGTTAATACTATTAATAATTTTGTGACAAGAACACTGCAGAACATAGGCCTCTTTCATGAATTTCTAATCTGACCGATCTAAAACGGTCTGCAGTTAGCTTCTATTCGTGACCTTGTCTGGTTTGTCGTCCTAGTAGTAGTAGTGGCCTCCTCATTTAACCATTAACATTATTTGGTCCTTCGAACTTTTCTTACCAATCTCTCTAAATTTTGCTACTTTACCTTGAATGTAAATCGTAGCGATCACATTTAAATATAATTCTTGAAGATTTGTCCTTCCGAGCTTCTCACCAATCTTTTTATATATTAAGCTACTATACTTAGAGTGGAGGTAGTAGCAGGCACATTTTAAAACAGGATTTTTAAATTCTAGCCCTTCAATTTTCTCACCAAACTACCTATGTTTAGCTATTTTACTTAAATTCGTGGTAGTAGCAAGCATATTTTAAAAATAATTTATAAATTCCGATCTTTCCGAGCTTTTTCACCAATCATATTTAGCTACTTTACATTAAGCCTAAGTTATTTACTTAATTTTAAAAAGGATTTTCAATATTGGTCCTTCGAGCATATCATCATTCTTAGTACATGTAGATACTTTACCTTAAGCGGTCCCCAAAGTAAATCATGGCAGTGATCGCATCGAGCCGGCGCAGCAGTAGAAGCAGGGCTCCAGCGGTGCTGCGGGGCTGCCGGAGGTGGTGCTGCTGCCAGCCTGCCGCGCACCAGCAGCTCTAGAGTACCGCGCTTGTGTTGCGCGAGGGTGGCTCGGCGGACAACGCCAGATGACATTGATGCGTTGCGCTGTATAACAAAATGTTTAGATATATAAGACGCTGTACTACCATTGTTTATAGTGTGACTTATATATAGAAGATTTTATATTATTATTATTGAGTTCACAAACTGGTTGTTACAATTAATGATATTGGATAGGCTATTAAAACATATTTACAATTAATTAAAAAATAAAAATTACCAAAATAAGTTTTTTTTTATTAACAAATAAAGAAGAAAGGCAGAGACCCTTAGAGCGCTGGTACCCCTTATATTATGGTTAAGACGAAGTGTTAGATAATTAAAAAATAGTATTGTTTTGAATTAAGTAACAAAAATATAATTATACCATTTTCCTATAACATTTTGAAAAAGTTAAATAAATTAAAAATTCATATGGAATGAAGTGTAGAAAGATAACAAAACGTTACAAATAGAGACAACAAAACGTAAGAAATGCCACTTGTGTTGGGCACTTCTGCGGCAAGTGGCCCAGCTCCAGCTCCAGCTGCCGGATTCTCTGCAGGAGACCAGCATCCTGGTCCACGTTGGTAAGATCCTATACTCAAACGGCAGTCACCTGCAACTCCAAGGTGTTGGGCAGTTCCAGCTGGTCCCAGCGCACGCGCCACTTCTGCGGCAAGTGGCCCAGCTCCAGCTCCAGCTGCCGGATCCTCTGCAGCAGACCAGCATCCTGGTCCACGTTGGTAAGATCCTATACTCAAACGGCAGTCACCTGCAACTCCAAGGTGTTGGGCAGTTCCAGCTGGTCCCAGCGCACGCGCCACTTCTGCGGCAAGTGGCCCAGCTCCAGCTCCAGCTGCCGGATTCTCTGCAGCAGACCAGCATCCTGGCCCACGTTGGTAAGATCCTATACTCAAACGGCAGTCACCTGCAACTCCAAGGTATTGGGCAGTTCCAGCTGGTCCCAGCGCACGCGCCACTTCTGCGGCAAGTGGCCCAGCTCCAGCTCCAGCTGCCGGATCCTCTCCAGCAGACCGGAGAACGCGTCCGGCATACTGCGCGATATGCTGTCGTATCTGTATGGGTAATGCAAACGTAACGTTAAACCTCTGAATCGGATCTGATGAGATTAGTCGTAATATAATTGGCAGGAGTCAATCCTTGATATCCTTCTTCCCACTATCACGAGAATCATGAACAATTCCTTGTCCTCTGGTACTTTTCCATCTGCTTGGAAAAGTGCAAATGTTACTCCTATACCAAAATAAAGTGAACCCATCAACCTTTTGAGAATTTCGACCAATTTCAATACTTCCATTTCTTTCCAATGTTTTAGAACGATTAGTCCAATTTCAACTTTACTCCTTCCTCACAAAAAAAAACCAGTCCAGTCTGGTTTCCGTACGGGTCATAGTACGATTACTGCGTCAGTGAAGATCGCGGATGACATCCGCTATGGAGTAGATAATTCACAGGTTACGGTCCTGACTTTACTTGATTTTTTGCCTTCAACACTGTGGATTTTGATATTCTCCTGGGTCTGCTACGAACATTGAACGTATCTTCTGCTATCGAATGGTTTCATTCTTATCTGCATGGGCGCCGGCAGCGGATTGAGGACGATTATTCTTCTTGGTGCTACACGTCTGCTGGTGTTCCTCAAGGCGGCGTTCTATCTCCTTTACTATTTGCTATCTTTATCAATTCAGTCTCGTTTCAACTCTGCACTTCCTACCACCTATATGCAGATGACCTACAAATATATTGTCATGCCTTTGTAGAGGACCTCGCAAATGGTATCAATAAAGTTAATGACGATCTTTCTCGAATTTCCAGATGGAGTAAATCTCATGGACTTATTGTAAACCTAGCAAAAACACAAGCCATCATCATAGGTAATGCATGGCATATTTCTAGACTAGACTGGAGGACCAGTCCTTCCGTCTATAATGTTTGATGGGGTTAAAATAGACTACAGAGACAACTATCATGGTCTCCACAAATCGCGGAAGTAAGTAGGAAGATTATTGCTTCGGCAGGATCACTAACTAGGCTAAAAAACTTTTTACCTATAGAAACGAAAATTTCGCTGGCACAATCTTTACTTTGTAACGGCCCGATCACTCGATGTAAACAACATTCCAGAGCTCGTCAGCGCGCACGCAGTAGCCGCGCAATCTCCATTCATACGCCCGTCCACATCGGCCGCCGCTGCATACTGATCGCGCGCGCTTGAAAATTTATATTTATACTGCTGTACGATACTAGGGCTAACAAACCTCGGCATTTAATTGGCTGTTGTCGAAACTCAAAATACTACTTTGTAAATCCAAAATATTGTAATATAAGTGTGTAAATTTTGTAAATAAATATTCCATTCAAGTCTATCGTATTCGCCTTTTAATTACTACGGCTACAGATATCCCACTACAACTTCTCCCTATTCTTGATTATTTTGACTCATGTTACCTTGATGTTACGGAAGAACAATTGAATAAACTTGAGCACCTCCACAACTTCTGCATTCGATTTATATTTGGACTCCGCAAATATGATCACGTCTCTACTTTCCGCGCACAACTCAAGTGGCTTCCGATTAGGCTTCGTCGTGACTATCACATCCTTGTACTCCTGTTCTCAGTTCTCTTTATTCCTTGTACCCCTAATTATCTAAAAGAATGTTCCACTTTTCTGAAATCAGATCAAAACCGTCCTCCGCGTAGTGTTAATGACCTACTTCTCAAAACTCCATCCCACTCTTCTGCGTCTTACTCCAAGTCGTTTGCGGTACGGGCTGTTCGCCTGTGAAATGCTTTGCCTGTTAATATACGCATGGCTCAAACTATTACTAGTTTTAAGAGCCAGGTTAGGGAGCACTGAATATCTCAGATCAAATTTCTCCTTCCGGGATCTTGATCCCCGTCTGCGAGCATCTCACCACCTAAAGTTGAACATACCTGTATACTCCTCACAGTGTTACGCCAACTCCTTCTCAATTCTCGCTGCAAATCTCTGGAACAAGCTTCCTTTGGAGATAAAAGAGCTGTCTTCTCACTCTTTCAAATCTCGGGTTAGGGAATACTACGAACGATCGGACTTGAGCTGAGCTTACTGTTTTTATGTGTAATTGAATTTGTATGTTAGATGTAAGTTTATGCACCTAAGATTTCTTTGCGTGTTGTGCCCTCTTCTGTGCCCATATGTCTATTCTCTATGTTAGTTTGGTTGACTGGAAGAGATCCCTATTTGGGATAAGTTCGCCTTTTGTTGTAACCTGTATTCTGATACTATGTTCTTTGTGTACAATAAAGATTTTTACAAACATACATACATATATACACTATCTGTCCCTTCAAGGTGTGTAGAATATATATTATATGTATTTCTTATTAGTGACTGTCCCTTGTTCCCAAATTATATCTATGTCTGTGTTGATTTATCTATACAGTAGACATTATTTTTTAATTCTACTGGGCCCACCCTTACATCATGTTCTCTTATTGTACAAAGGTTGGCTGGAAGAGATTGCTTAGCAATAAGTCCGCCTTTGCTCCATATTGTTAACAATGTTAGAATTTCAGTTTTGTGATGTCCCAGATATGGGCAATAAAGTTGTATTGTAATGTCTCGTTTTCATTATCATATCATTGCCTCCGTGGTCTAGTGGTTAAGGCGTTTTGCCTGAAACCCGTGATGAGAAAGTAAAGGTATTGTACTACAGCTTGACCACATCATAAAAAATTAAAATCTCGACTGCGTTTCTGTGTAATTTGGAAATGAAAGTCCAAAATAAATCCGACATTTTTATTTATTTTTTATTTTGTTATACCAAGTGTCACTGTCACAGTAATACGAATCTAACGACACCTCTCAAGCTAAAATCCATCGAGCCGTTAAGGCTGCAGAGCGTGCCAAACAATTATACACACATCCGTACTCTCGAAAAACATTAACTCCTTCTGGCGCAGTCGGGTAAAAACGGGCTTGGATATAATTATACTCGTAAATATACAGTTTAAAAAAAAATTAATTCGTAATCGTGAAATCTGTCTGGCACTACGAATCTCATGCCCACTCACCTCCACACTCCGTGCATACCCAAGGCGCGGTACATCGGTTGCGGTCAAACTATAGGGCGTGTTGCGAAGCCTTGATGCCAATGGGCTGGTCATGTCCCTAGTAAAAGGTCGCAAAATATTCTCGTCGGTAAAGGTCGACCCCTTACCGTCTTTTGCTGACACTATTATTGTTGTTATTGAAGTTTAATCTTGTATATAGCGTGCATTTACATCCTAAACAATTTACCAAATATTTGTACTTTGATAATTCTGAATTATAAGAAAGTATTGATCCGTATTCTATGAGCCTGTTGCTACAATATCTACATACCCAAATCAGCTATACACCAACCATAAGGTTTAAATGACTGATAAGGTACGAATGACAGATTGCAACAATGTAAACGACGCGGCACATTATTTGACATTGTTTTAATTAGTTTTATAATGAGTATTTTGTTATAATTTTTTTTTTTGGGTTGCTATCAAATCTGTGCGTGTTCAGACGTTTTCTATGAAAATGACGGTGTTTAATTGACGTTTTTGATGGTTAAAAGGAGGCTAGAATAGAAGAATAGAATAGTATATATCTTTATTGAGAAAGCTATCACGTAGGTACGGCAGAGGTCTTATAAACTTATGCTACATGTTAATAATGTACGTGACAGATGTCTCAATAGGTGGTGGCTCAGTGACACGGTAGACATGCAGGCATGACTAGCACTGATCTGAGGAGTCACGGAACAAGTGATCCTAAAACAAAGATTTAAATCTAAACTTAGTGAATATAATTCTTGACTGGTGTCTTACTACCATCTCACACCCCCATCCAAATCTGAGATCCAAATGCTAATACCTTCGTATTAAGAATAATTTAATAAGCCTTTGTTAGCTAAAATGCTTCACGCTAAATATCGAATGGGAAAGAAAGAGAGGAAACATATTTTAGCTAACATGTGTTTCGCAAACGATTCTTAATACGGGGGTTAGAATCCATTTTGTATAACTTACCCGGCAGCCCGCACCGTGCGAGCACAGGGCTCAGCAGACGGGAGGGGCAGAGCCTCGAGATCGTAGGGTGCTCCGTGAGACAGCTCCTCGCTCACGTAGTAGCCCCACACCTCCAGGCAGTTGATAGACGATACCGGTCGCAACACCTGCCGAGTTGGATTTTACAATACAATAAAATTTATCTTTATTACCCACATACAGAAACAATTAATTGGACACTTTCAAAAACTTAAAAAATATGGAGCAAGGGCGGACTTATTGCTAGGCGATCTCTTCCAGTCAACCCTTACTGATTTTGAGAAGTTATCCATGCTAAAGTGACTAAAATCCAAAGCAATGCTGACAATTACGCGAAAAATATAACATACGAATCAAAAGTGTGAGTTTCAGACGTACATGAGATAAAACGTCTAAAGATAAGTAGAAAAGATTATATTTTTCTTATTATCCATACTAATATTATAAATGCGAAAGTCTGTCTGTCTGTTTGTTACGCTTTCACGGCCAAACCGCTAAACGGATTTTGATGAAATTTGGTATAAATATAATTGAAGACCCGGGGTCAAACATAGGCTACTTTTTGACGCAGGCGGAGCTGCAGGAAAAAGCTAATTGTCTATAATTATATTATACTCGTGAATATCTTCAAAAAAATTGTGATATCGTAAAATTTATCTTGCTTGCTGCGGTACAGCGGTTGTGGTTAAACCATAAACAGTTACATTCTCTTCCAAATACACTATTTTAAACCTAATTTCGTAGGAATAAACATATTTTAGGAAATAATCAGATTTTTAGGGTCAGCTACTAAACTTTAGAAAATAATCACATTAAAAATTCCTCTGAAAAACCGATCTTGGCTAGATCAAGGCTCTATGGGCCTATGCCTGTGCCAAATCGGTAGACATATCAATATTATTATTTTTTTTAAACAATAACTGTCATTTAACCGTTTTGATAGTTGGACAAATGTCATATAAATATAAAATAAATATAGTAAATACTTTATTTATTTAAACTTTAATGTACATAATACAGTTATGTAGGGGCTGGGGTTCGATCTATGTAAAACGCCGCTTAAGTTCCAAAAATAACAGTTTATTCGCACGTTCACAAGGGTTTTGGACACTTTTAAATCTAACACGTGTGAAAATTATTACGCGGAGTAGTATGGTGTCACTCGCTAAGAGGTTTACGGCAGACTCACTGGCGCTGGCCGCGGCCGATATGTTCACGCGGCACGTAGTGACAACAAACTACCTCCAAATAAAATATAAATAAAAATTACAAATTATATTTTAAAGGTCAATGAGCGCGTTGCCTACATTCCCCACCCTAGTGCGAAACTAGCATTTATTTACCAAAGGGATCCTGGCGACGCGCGCTGCCGACCGTTTCAGCGTACCTGTTTTGGTGCGCACCTCCACTACTCTCACTCGACTGTCTGCGCCTGGGAATACCTGCTGGATAATGCCTCTCGGCCACACGTTACGGGGGGCTGTTGGATCCACAAGCAATACCAAATCGCCTACCTTCAGCGACTCCTGCTCCTGATGCCATTTGCGACGTGGTATGAGGTCTGGCAAAACTTCATTCACCCAACGCTTCCAAAACATATCCGCTAGGGTTTGTGACTTCCGCCATTGTTTTCGCAGGTATAAGTCATTGTCATCAAATTTTCCTAGGGTCGGCAAACTTGAAGATGTACCTAAGAGAAAGTGGTTAGGAGTTAGGGATTCTTCACTAGAAGGCTCAACTGAGACGTGAGACAACGGACGGCTGTTAACAATGTTCTCAACTTCTGTAAGAAGCGTGCTTAAAACCTCGTCCTTTGGAGCTCGCTCTTTCAGAATCACCCGGAGGGAGGTCTTGATACTCCTTATAAGGCGCTCCCATGCGCCAGCCCAATGTGGGCTTACTGGAGGAATAAACGTCCATTCAGCAGCGTTGTTAGCAGCCTCGTCTCTTAGCGCTCCCTTGTCAAGCTCGAGCAGTGATCGCTTGAGCTCGGTGTCAGCCCCTCTCAAGTTGGTACCATTGTCCGACATAATGTGACGCGGCCAGCCTCGTCGCGACGCCATACGGCGGAGCGCCATGATCATAGAATCGGTAGTAACCGAATGCACTAATTCTATGTGTACAGCACGTACAGTGAGACAAGTAAAAATCACTCCATATCGCTTTTCATGTCGCCGTCCCACTGTGACGTCCATCGGGCCAAATAAATCCACACCAGTATAAGTGAATGGGCGCTGGTGGTGTGCCATCCGTGCCAAAGGTAAGTCACCCATTCTGGGTACCTGCGGTTTGGCCTTCCTTATTCTGCACAGCATACAACGCGACACTACATACCGTACGGTAGGCCTTATTTTTAATAACCAATATTTCTGTTTCAGATTATTGACAACGGTCTCGTGGTTCCCGTGGGCAGCCTTCTCGTGGTAGTGCTTAGCAATCAATCGCGCGACCTGATGTTTCCCATCTAATATAATAGGTGTCTTAGTTTTAGGAGACACTCCGCGTGCGGCACCTATGCGGCCTGCACATCGCAGCACTCCGTGTTCGTCGAGGATTGGCGATAAGGTAAGTAACCTGCTAGTACGATCAATGGTTTTACCTTTTTTAATTGCAGATATCTCGGCAGCAAAGCACTCCATTTGAGCTTGTTTGATTAATAGACATTCAGCGCACTCCATTTCTTCTAAAACGCTACGGGTCATCTTTTTACATCTGTCTATAAATCGTAGAACCATAGCTGCTGACCTAAGCAACCGCAACCAAGAAGAAAATCGATTTGAATCCGGAACAGACAAGCTATAAAATGCTTCTCCCATAAAATTCACGTATTCGAAGTCGCTGTCATTCGAGTAAGCTATGACGTCACGCGGCCAACTCGACTTATCCTCGAAAAGAAATGACGGACCCGACAACCACTCATTGTTGAAGATCGCGACATCATAATGCGCCCTTGTGCCGATGTCAGCGATGTTCAGTTTAGTCGGTATGTACCTCCATTCCGTAGGCTTCGACAAATCATCTATTTCGCCTAAACGAGTCGCTACGAACGTCTTATAATTGCGTGCGTCATTTTTAATCCAGTGCAACACAGTCGTCGAGTCGCACCAAAAATATCGTTTTCCTATTTCTAACTTCTGTTCTCGAGTTATAGTGTCTGCTAGCCTGGCTGCGTATAGTGCCGCTTGAAGCTCTAATCTAGGTATCGTAGTGGGCTTCAAGGGTGCAACTCGACCCTTTCCAGCAACAAAGGCAACATTCACTGCTCCGTTATCAGTCCAACGATAATAGGCGACAGCACACATTGATTTTGATGACGCATCGCTAAAAACATGCAATTCTAAATTACTATAATAATTTTGAACCTTACTGCAATGACTAATCTCCGTCGTAGCACTGTGCGCTGTCGTAGCACCTTGTGTAGCACTCGGAACGCTCGTAGGAGCCTGCGGTTCTGCGTAGAGGCAAGCGGCTGTTTGTAGACCCTTCGTAGCCGACTCGCAGTCTGTTTCTGTCTTGTTCGCAGCTGTAGACCTTAGCGCCGTCCTTGTTGCACTCGTGCAATGTAAATAACAGCGCGGCATGCGAACCGTTGCTACCTGTTTGAGATTATCAATCCATTTGCACCATTTCTCATAAACAGAGTTTGATATGACGTCATCCCAGTTGGTGTTGTCCCTCCAAACATCCTGAAGCATGATTTTTCCCTGTATAGTGAAGGGCGTTAGTAGGCCATATACATCAAATATAGACATTACTACCGCGAGCATCAATCTCTTAGTCGGTCTGCTGATACCTAGTCTTATATTTTCAGGAACCCTTTTTAGGGACACATCGAAGCCTAGCTCGTCCTGGACCGGGTACCAAATTATGCCTAATGTACGCTCACCACAATCTTGCTGGTTAACTTTGAACCTTACGGCTGCTTCTCCTAAGGTCTCTTTTGGCAAACTATTTAAAACCGATATGCTATTACTTGTCCAATTTCTCATCTCAAAACCACCTTTTTTATGTATATCTGTTACCGCTTTTATCATAGCTATAGCTGAGGCATCGTCAGGCAGGCTGTCGATATAGTCATCCATATAGTGTTGCTCGATTATTGCAGCTACGGCGGCCGGCTGCGATGACTCATGCAGCAATGCGTTTTTATTTTTTATGAATTGCGCTATGAATGGAGAACAATTTGCGCCGAAAATCAGCGAAGTCATTATGTAGGTTTTGACTTCGTCTTGCGGGTGATCTCTCCACAAGAACCTTAATGCGTGCTGATCTTCAGACTTTATTTTAACGCGTAAAAACATATCTTTAAGGTCTCCGGCTATACCTATTTTATTCTGTCGGAAGCGTAACATTATACCGAATAGAGAATTGAGTAAATCGGGCCCTGTGAGTAAATAATCATTTAATGACTTACCTTGTACTTTAGCGGCGGAATCGAAAACAAGACGCAGTTTTTTCTTATTAGGGTTATCGACCCCGAAGTGGGGTAGATACCAGGTCCTAGGTACTGACTCACTACTGTCAGTCAGATGTTTGGCGAAGTCATTATCCAGCAGATGTCCAATGCGCTCCCTATACCTATCCGCGTATTCCCGATTGGTTGCACATTTTCTATTTAAATTATTTAAGCGCGAGAGCGCGCAAGGGTAGCTGTCGGGCAACTTGCAGTTGGGATGGCTGCTCAAAATTGTGACCGAAGCTCCGTCGTCCAATATCGCACATGTACTAATTACACCGTTAGGACCGCACACTTTAACCGGCACTACTTTTAACAACACTTTGTTAGTAACACTTAAATGCGCGATAGTCTCCGTCGGCGGGTTACGGCTCGATGTAGATATCTCGTCAACTTTCGGGACAACGGGTTCGGGCCGCGCGGATCGGGCCGGGCTGTGTAGAAGACGATGATGCGCTCCACCGCAATTATCTTTATCACAAGCGGGGGCGGAGCAAGTTTCTCTTTCGTGCCGGGATACTAAACATTTATAGCAAAGTCCGTTGCGTTTTGCGTGTTGCCATCGATTTTTGCGTAACGCTTTCAAAAACTCCTTGCATTTTGTTAATTCATGGCTATTTTTCTTACAAAAGTTACAAATTTCTTCTTTATCTTTGCTTTGTACCAACAGTGTTTGCGCACCCTTACCGTTACTTTCCCGTATTGTAGATCTATATTGTGTGAAATTTCGCGTGCCCATCTGATTTATATTAGTTGTGCTAGATATTTTAATTGCTTCTGTGCGTAGAAACTCGGACAGCATATCTATCCTTGATATTTTGTTTCCAACTTGGAGTTTAGGGTAACTATAATCAGACCACTTGGAAATCAGTACTGTGGGAAGTTTTGATAAAATAATATTAGCCAGGTGTAAACCACGGAGATATTCCTCTCGTCCCACAGCACGAACAGCTGTTACATAGTTCTGTATTTTGACAGAAAAAGGCACGATCTCACTCTGGTAATCTGGTGGTAAAGGATGCAGTTTCTTCAACTCTTGGGTGATTTTAAATAACACTGTATCTGGGTTTCCAAACCTTAGTTCCAGCGTTGACATCAGCTGATCGGGAGAAGTGGCACAAATAAGCAGAGCCGAGACTGCTTCTTTTGCGGCTCCACGAAGACATTTACGTAATCTCCAGACATTTTCTACATCACTGAAGCCACATATTCTGGTGGATTCCAGGTACGCTTGCTTGAACTGTAGCCATTCAAGCGGATCTCCGTGAAACTCGGGTAAGTCCTTAGGTACACTCATACGACTCAAGAGTTGAGTGTTAAGTCCATAAGCGGTTGATGAAGTGGTGATTTGCTTCAAAGCTGTCGTCAACTGTTCGACGGTACCATTTAGGGAGTCCAGCGCGCCAGGAGTGGGACCATTAGCGGGGGCGTGCGGGACCTTTTCCATTTCGTGTTGACTTTGCTCAAGCCACTTCTCTACCTCGGTGTGTGTATGCTCACTCTCACGATCTCCTTCAGGTGGACTGTATTCATCTTCAAGGTCAGCTAAGTCGGCTGCCAGCCGTTTTTCAATAAGTTCCATCTGTATCTTAGCCTTTTGTTCAGCCGCCTCCAATTGCAACCTCTTGCGTCTCGCTTTGATGGAAGATGACATTGAACTTTGTGAAGTTTTCGAATTTCTTTGTGCTGCGGCTATTTTTGGTACGTCATTCGGCTTATGGGGCTCTGGTCTATGTTGTGCTTCGCAAATAGGTAGCTGCTGCCGCGTCGGAGCTGGCAGTGTAGCTGACTCATGCAGTGTCGACACGCCCAATGCGGAGCCCGATGGTTGGGGTAGTTGCAAAAATTGGTTTGGTTGTAATTTCACAGGTTCCGATTTTACACTTTTTTCGGGACAATGTTCTCCCCCATCAACAGTTAAGTACGTGGACACTTTATTTTTACTCGCACTACGCGTAAGTACCATTTTCGGCGGTGGCGTATAGTACATAGATGAGATTCGGCTCGAATGGACCACTTTGTAGGGGCTGGGGTTCGATCTATGTAAAACGCCGCTTAAGTTCCAAAAATAACAGTTTATTCGCACGTTCACAAGGGTTTTGGACACTTTTAAATCTAACACGTGTGAAAATTATTACGCGGAGTAGTATGGTGTCACTCGCTAAGAGGTTTACGGCAGACTCACTGGCGCTGGCCGCGGCCGATATGTTCACGCGGCACGTAGTGACAACAAACTACCTCCAAATAAAATATAAATAAAAATTACAAATTATATTTTAAAGGTCAATGAACGCGTTGCCTACAAGTTATATAGCACAATAGGCGAACTTAATGCTAAAAGCACTATCTAACAGTCAACATTTGACACTTTTATACTACTTACTTCCTTTTTTTTACTTTTTGTTACTTTTATTAACATTCTGATGAAATAAAATACATATCTTACCGGGTTATCAAGATCAGGCGTGTACAGGAAGTTATAGAAGATGGGCTGTTTCTGATGCTGTTTGTCGATATAGTCAAACAAAGACTGTCCAAGTTGTTGTCTGGGCGAGTGTCCTGCGTACGCGCCTCCGACTTCCTCTTCCGAACCCGCCCCTGTTTCTACTCCCTGGAGACAATAATAGTACAAAATAATCATTAACTTTCAATCTAAAGCAGAATATTTAAAAAAAACCTGCGTATGTAGTCTAGTGGTTAAGAAGGCGTTTGTCTGTAGACCCAGAAGTCATGGGTTCGATTCCCACAGGAAGACATACTTTGTTAATTATTAGGTTTCTAGTTTGGTTAGGACATTGCACGCTTGAATCACCTGATTGTCTGATAATAATGATTATTACGTGCTTCGGAAGGCATGCTGAGCTGTTGGCTCCAACTGTAATCTGGTAGTCGATACCGAAGACCGGGAGAAGAAACAAGATAACGGTAATTAAAAAAAAAAAAACTAAAATGCCCGACTGCGTTTCTGGGCAATTTAGAAGTGGAAACCCCCGAAAATTCTGTTTTTATTTTTTATATTTTTATTTTGATATATCCAGTGTCACTCTCACAGTAAATACGAATCTAATGACAGCTCTCAAGCTAAAATCCATCGATCCGTTCAGGCTGTAGAGCGTGCCGAACAATTATACACACACACATACATTCATACTCTTGAAAAATAAACACACATACATTCATACTCTTGAAAAATAAACACACATACATTCATACTCTTGAAAAAATAACCCTCCTGTCCCAGTCGGGTAATTACAGGTAAGCGGACAACGGTCTCTGAAGAAACCAGCTGAGCACGCATCCTGGAAAGTGCTAGTATGAGAGTGAGAAAGAGACTGAACAGCCTGATAAAGAAAGGTTAAATGCAAAAGATCGACATCACAATTTAATGCAAATAGTTTCACAACCAAGAACGCCGAAGACCGGGCGAACTGGAGTAAAATGCCAAGCCCTGGGTTCCGAAGCTACCAGTCGAGCTGACTCACCAGCCTGGTAGTGTCCGCCCTCTTATCGTCGGCGGCGGTGATCCCCAACTCCGCTCTCTGGGCCTCGCTGTCCAGCAAGAACGTACGGAACCGACACGACACGCTGTGATACGCCACGAAACGGAGGTAGTAGTCGTTGAACTCGAACGCCAGCGGGAATTGCTTTTGGAGCTGGAATAAAACAAAAAAAAAATTAAAAGAACTTTGTCAAAAACTACTGTATTGTTTTTGATGAAGAGGCCCTAAGGGTCAGCGCAGAACAAGAGGAGCGCAGCGGAGAATTCAGAGGAATCAAGTATAAAACTATAACTACAAAGTTTTTGTCATGATTAAGTACTTTGTAATAATAGTTTTAAAGTTGATATTTGAGCGCTTTAAAAGTCGTCTCTACTGCGCTCCTTATGATCTTTGCTCAGTTTACCCTAAGTCGTCGGTTAGACGATACGAAAACTTTTTTTTTCTTCTAGCCATTTTGGTCCTACTGCTAGGCCAAAGCCCTCTTTTGTTACTTAATCTTTTGATTCATTGGTGTCCTTGACTCCTCAAATCCAGTTAAAAAAGGTAGAGTCCCAAAAATTAGTTTCGATCTTTATCAATCATCAGCTCAATCTATGTATTTTTTTTTATACAACTAAGTAGGCAAACAGGCGTACGGCCCACCTGATGGTAAGTGGTTACCGTAGCTATGAACGCCTGCAACACCGGAGATGTCATGAGCGCGTTGCCGAGCTGTCCGCTGTCAGCACAGCGACCCCTATGGAGCCTGGCGACCTACTCACCAGCAGGAACACAACACTGCATCACAGTGTTATTTAGCTGCGGTCTTCTGTAGGGTGGAGGTACTTCCCCAGACGGACTACTCCTTAAAAAATGTCCTACCTCTCTTAAAACGATTTCAAATTTATTCAACCAACATACCTGATGAACAGCGTCCAGGAACATGAGGAAGGTGGGCGTGAACCCCTGCTGCGGGGTGGCGCCCACGTTGCATCGCTGCTGGAACTTGTGACCCAGGGCCAACCACTCCTTCTCCACTAGAAGTCGGAAGCCTTCCAGCGTTCGGTAGTAAGGTTCGAGGCAGATTTGCGCGAGGGATGAAATCTTAAATTCAAATAAGTATAAATTAATTTACAAAATCCTCCGATATGTACGGAACCATGGAGTAATTACAAAGAGGAGATGCCGTTTGAAATGGCGCAGTAATATGATCATTGGCGCCTCGCCGACACTGCACTGGGCGGAGCTTGTCATTGCTCGTGCTCCATGGTTAGAGCCACGGCCGAAACCAAGCACCCCGCACGTCTGCCTTCCGCCCCGTGTAGCCTCACAAACGCTTTCTTACAAAACGCTTATTACGGCATCTCCTCTTGGTAATTACTCCATGTACGGAACAAATAAACAACACATACTGATTAATCAATCTACTTGATTGCGTATAAATATAGCAATTACAAGATCTAAGACCACAAACAGCCGTACGGCATGCAACATGTTTGTCTTATTGGACATAATTTTGGAACTTGTCAGTAAGGAACTCTTCTACACTGTAGTATACTGAACACTATGAAAATCCAAATTTAATAATAATCGGATCTCTTAAAGTCGGTGAAATCCTGTGCACAACTATTATAAGATCTGATAGATTTCATTTATATTTTTAAAAGAATCTGTAAATAATCTTAACGATGATTGTGCCATTTTGTGTGGCAACACTAATAAAATAAAAAAAGTGGGACTGGACAGTTGACAGATGTCAGTCGTGAGCCGGTTGGATTGATTCAGCAAATTCGAAAAGAAAATAATAAAATTGAAAAAAGATGAGTAAACAGAAATACTAGTTTTCAAGAAATTATTATCAGTTTTATTAGACTATCCTCACACTATCAAATAAACTGATTATATTCTAATGACTCATCCGATCTCCTTGAGCTTAAAACAACCGCAAGGATAATCGTTTTATTACATTTTTATAAGAAACTAGCTGTTTCCCGCAGCTCCGCCTGCGTCAAAAAGTAGCCTATGTTTGACCCCAAGTCTTCAACTATATTCATATCAAATTTTATTATAATCTGTTCAGCTGTTTGGCCGTGAAAGCGGAACAGACCGACAGACAGACAAACTTTCGCATTTATAATACTAGTATGGATAGTGTGGATCGTAGTATGGATATGGATTTATGATGGTTATCAAAAGAGAGGCCAAGAACAAGATGGTCAATTGACTTAAAAATGTTCGAGAAAAAGAGATAGAGATTATATTATTAGATATAGATAGAGATTCGTGGAAGTAGAGGGGGGAGGCTTTTGCCCAGCATTGGGGCACATAGGTTAATAAAAAAAAAACATTTTTATACATAATGGAAGTACTTTTCACCTTTTTGTAATGGTTCTTTGCGTATATTACAAAAGTCGAATAATAATGGTTAACTGTCAGATAATGCTAGAAGCATTGTCTGACAGTTAACCATCGAGTTATGCAGAGAACAGTAGATCAGCAGGATCGAAAATGGCCACTTTGCACGAATTACAATATGATCACATTATGAATCATTGCAAATCTTAAAATGCCCACATTTTGGCAGTTCTTGAAATGAATATTCATTTCATGGCAATTCTGCTGTTTGACGGAAAGTCGCAAAATGGCTTACTTTTCGTGAATTGCTTTACCTTATAGCCAGGCGTAAAAATTATCTTTATTTTTGCATAGCGTGCGTACTTATACGATTTTTTTAGTTAAATAAGTTTTTCTAACTAATAATGTTGATTGAAATTAACTATGTATACAATTATTAATATCAATAAAAATATTAAAATTATAGAATCTGTTTTTAATTTATTACTATAGCAATACTCAAACGAGAAATGAATTGAATTGTCAATGTCAAAATTTACAAAATTACCGAGCTCCGCAATACATGAAATGATGCGTTTTGATGAATCGCTCAAAGTTGCCATTTTAGACCTGCAGGTACATAGGTTATGTTTAGATATATAGGTGTAAAGGAATTAAACGGAATTCAGTATAAAAGGGAAAGGATATGTTAATTACGACGTAGTCGTATAGGTAGTCACTTGAGTTGCACGTGAAAATAAGTATTTGTAAGGTCACCTGCGCAGTGGCGTCCCAGCCGTCTTCCAGCGACAGCAGCACGGAGGAGCCCTGCAGGTCCAGCAAGTCCAGCACTGCGCCAGACAGCTGGAACAGCTGCCGGAGCTGCCACAGCCACCCGGAGTCCTCCACTAGTCTACAAAGAAAAAAAACAGACCACAGAAATAAAATGAGATCATCTATATAGGATAACAACTAAATGCACAACGCGCCTGAAAAGTGTCCCACCCAAAAGTTTGGAAACAGTATCTCAATGTGGGTGTCCTGTTTTAGAATTATCATCCTTACTGTGAAAGTAATAAAGTTTACATTTGAGGCAATCACCGTAGCAAGTATGTATGTGTGTAACTATCTACTACAGTACTTTTTCACTGGCGTTTCTTCGTGACTGTGTATCTAGTTATTATCCTATATCGATAGATTAGGTATAGCCCGACCAGGACAATAAAAACCCTACATTGGCGTCGCTACTGATCGTCTTGAGGTGGCAACATTTTGTAAGTATCTTGTCAACAACAAAATTGACAATGTCATTGAATTAAATAGAAATTTGATTTTGAATTCTATTAGTAGCGACAAAGCGTTGTATCATTGTTTTCTGTCAGTAGGACTTAGTATACAATAGGATTTTTAGTAGTACTTTCGAACCGGAGGGAAATTTTATTGACTACAACTGGGCTAAAATGGAATGATGAAATTTTTGAACGGTTGAGATATTTATGCTTTCTTATCCGTTTCAACTAATTGAAGTGATTAATGATGTGCTTTCGGAAAACATAGAGAATTGATAATGCGTGACGCATGTCTAACCTCATTGTGTTGCGTTCTTTTGACAAAGACAGCTTTAATCAAAACTTAATCTTTTTGATGAGGCTGTGTGGTCTCTTCAATTTTCAAAGATGCCAGAGGAGAGACCCTGAGCGACAGAGATACCTACTTGTAGAAGCCAGGCTCGTCGGCAGCAGGCGGTGCCGACGGAGCAGCAGCCCGCAGCAGCTTCTTGAAGGCGTGCTTGGTGTGCCTCGCCTCGGGGAACTCCACGGGCACCAGCTCTACTCCACTGCCGGCGCTCCAGCCTGACCCCAGGCCCTTCTCGCCCACCACGTATAATGCTGCCCGTCTGGGACCCGGCTCGCCACATACTGTCAACAATATCAATAGAAAGAAAGACATACAGAACTGTGACAGTCGGCATTGTATACTGAACATGGAGACGTTCAAATGAGTTCAATGAACATGGAAATCGTTCAAACCGAGAACAGCGGGTTGTGGTAAAGCTAAAGTACATCAAGTAGTAGTACAATACAATATAATATAACTTTATTGTCCACATCTGGGAAATCACAAAACTGAAATTATAACATTGTTAACAATATGAAGCAAAGGCGGACTTATTGCTAAGCAATCTCTTCAAGCCAACCTTTGTACAATAAAAGAACACGATGTAAGGGTGGGCCCAGTAGAATTACAAATAATGTCTACTGTATAGATAATCTCCACTCCACTCCACTGTATGGTAGTAATCTCCACTCACCAGAATCGACATCAGCAGTGGACAGTCTATGCCTTGGCGCGTACAGTTCCAAGTGCGAGGGCTGCCTGCGGTCCTTCAGCGAGCCCCAGCGGCCGAAGTGTCTCACGCCTCCCTTGCCGCCACTGTTGCGGCCGAGAACACTGTCAGCGTTAGTGTGCCATAAGTACACCCAAAATCCTCGCCAAATAACTTTGCGTCTATTAAGTAGCTAAGAGACGTTGCTCATGCATCGCATTAAATAATGAATGTTAATTGTGTGCAAAATGTCAAATCTCTAACTGACAATGCGTTGTCAGTGATAAAGTTTTGGTCATCACAAGAATAGTCTGCCAGAGTCGCTAAGAAGAAGAATACAAATCTTGGTGTCTAAAGCGAGCAGGACAGAAAACTGTGTATTCCTAGTTGCATCGTCAACTTACGCTTTGGATCCTAGGGTACGCTGTAAGTCATGATCCTAGATTTGGCACTGGTTATTACAATGGAGCGACTGCCATCTGACCTCCGTAACCCTTTTTACAGGTAAACCAGACCAACAGGAACATGACCCGAGGTGTGTTAGTGGCCAAAACTATCAGAATTTTTCAGACTGCTCAAGGCATCTGACACAACCTAACGACTGCTATCTATAGACAACAACCGGGACCAACGGCTTAACGTGCCTTCAGAAGCACGGAGGAGCTCAAGATAGAAAATGCCACTAAATGGCGAGCAATTCAATAGTGGTCGCGTCACGCCGTCGCTTGACACGCGCATTCGCTACGGATACGCGGGTCGCGCTCGTCTAACGGGCTCCTCATAAGAAATCCTGGTAGAAAACCTGCATCTCATTTTCACCAGTAGTTTCTGTATAGCTATTTTGATATGAGAAAAAGAGATGTAAACGTTCTCTCTATAGTTTTCTCTACGATCTATGCCCAACTAAGTAAACACAAAATTACATCATCGTTTCAGTTCACTGCTGGAATATTGGACTAGAAAGATTTCGAAAATAATCGGTTGGAAGCGCGGGAATTCGTCCAGTACTTAATTAAAATCATTTTAAAAGGACAATGGCATTCAATATATTTCTTTTTTCATTACAAAATCCACAGTCGTGGTTCATTTCGTACAAAAATTCTAAATAAGTCGAATCTAATGGAATGAAATTATAAATCAATACGTCTATAATTATTAATATTGTAAAGGCGAAATTGTCTATGCATTATCTCAAATAAAAAAATGAATTCAGTAGTAGAGATGGAAGTCATTCCTCCCACCCGCACATTATAATAGTGATTATTGAGAGAGTGATTTCTCTCGTTACGTCGGATTCGTTTCTTTATTGACACGGCTCATACACATATTCTTATTAAAGGAAGTTCGGTGTAACCACGTGTAAGAGATAGCATTAAAATACATGTTCAAATTGCAAATATTGCAGAACGCTACATAATTTTGTTTCTGACAGTAGTAGACAACAATACCAGTGTTGCCATTTCGCGCTCCTTGAAACTACTGAATGCCTTATCTAAAAATTCTAGCTACCAAAATCACGTGATAATCTACCAGTGTTGCCCTTAAAACTACTAAACTACCATCAATAGCCATACCCAAGTGTCCCAGCTGCCTTGTTCAACAGCGGCGTGTGTTGGGGACCGTCGTCATACAGCAATAGAGAATCCAAACTAAGGCTGGAGTCGGCCAGGTCTCCGCGTGACGCTGGCGTGCAAGCCACCAGTGTTGCCAGGTACCGTTCCTGGTAATTATTACCATTTTCGTTAAAAATTATCGTTCAACATTTTTAGTAAAAAATATGCCGACTTTGAATTGTAATTTATTAAACGATGTTTTATTAAAAAAAAAGTACTGAACTAATTTTCATTAATCGTGTCCAAAATAAGACTACTTGCACACACCTTTTTATCTTGCTGATCCACACATCTAAACTAATAAATTTATTTTAATTAATTCTTTGCGAAATTTTATTTATATGCCACGTAGCTGTCCAATTAATTCTAAATCATAGGCCACAAGTACCTAAAGTGTTATGGAGTCTCAAAATTGATTGACAAGTCCGAAATATCTATGTGCTAGAATTTTATACTTGATATTAAGACAACAAGGAAGTATACAACTTTCATTTCAATAACAACTATTGTGTTATACAATTAAACAATATATGTACGAGGGAGCGTTTTTAATTCCGCGGAATGGGGGGAAGACAAAGAGTGGAAATAAAAAATCCAAATTATTTTTCTTTTTAATATATTCACCTGCAAGACGGATACATTTTTCAGATCTTTCAATTAACTTATTTATACCTTCATAAAAAAATGTCTTGTCTTTGTCCTCAAAATATGCTGAAACTGCCTCCTTGACTTCATCATCGGTGGAAAATTTCTTACCCCGCAGCTCTTTTTTCATTTTTGGAAAAAGATAATAATCACTGGGGGCCAAATCTGGACTGTAGGGTGGATGATTTAAAATATCGAAGCCCACCTGATGCAGGGCAGCCAATGCAACGCGGCTCTTGTGAACGGGCGCGTTGTCGTGCAAGAGCAGCACACCTCTCGTCAATTTTCCCCGTCTTTTCTCTTTAATGGCTTCTTTTAACTGCTCTAATATTGAAGCATAGTATTCTCCGGTTATAGAAACACCTTTATCTTTATAGTCGATCAATAATATTCCTTCTGAGTCCCAAAAGACCGTAGCCATGAGTTTCCCAGCTGACTGCGACACCTTAAACTTCTTGGGAGGTGCTGTGCCCTTTTTATGCCACTGCATGGAGTCTTGTTTCGACTCAGGTTCATAATGATGAACCCAAGTTTCGTCTCCAGTAACAATTCGACTCAAAACACCATCCTTGTCTTCACTGCAGAGGTCCAAAAATGCGCGTGAACACTCTACGCGCTGTTGTTTTTGCGGCACCCATCGTGCGCTGACCTTAGTCATGCCAAGATGATCGTGCAAAATTTTAAAAATGGTTGTATCGGATACTCCAACCTTTTCTGCGAGTTGTTTCTTCTTTATTCGCGCATCTTCGACTACAATTTTTTCGACTTTTTGGACAAGTTCCGGCGTGGTCACCTCGATGCTCCTGCCCGGCCTCGAGTCGTCTTCAAGTGATTCTCTTCCTTGTTTAAATAAACTGTGCCACTTGTAAACCATGGTTTTTCCTGGACAAGAGTCACCGTAAACCGACGACATCTCATTCAGTATGGTCGGTACTGATTTTCCTTGCTTGGTAAGGAACTTTATAACGGCACGATATTCGATGTTTTCCATATTTCACTTTTCACTCCCGATTATGTTGCTTGGTTGACGATAGCTCAAGGACTAATTGACTTATAACAATGAAACCTCGTATTTATACTAATTACGAGTCACAACACTTTACGGTCCTAATGAGTATAATCACCCCCCTCCAACCCTCTCATTCCGCGAACTTAAAAACGCACCCTCGTATGTATGGGCCACGTTAACACCAATAAAAAAGCCTTTAATTAATTTATTCACCTGTTCCAAACTGGACGTGGTCTCGGTACCGCTCTGTGCCGTCGGCGCGGTCGGGTGACTCGACTTTAGCATTCCCATCACGCCTTTATGATGTGGCGCCGCTGACCTGGTTAGCAACAATAACAATACGGTAGCCTCAAAGGTCCAAATTTGAGAAAAATAATTTGATATCTTGATAATGATACGAAATACGTTATTCGTCATAGGAGATTTTTGATAACGTTTTAAACATCGATGGGAATGACCAATTTGAAAATATAAGATTAATAAAATTTATTTATAAAATTAAGATATTATTGTAAGTTATTCCAAATAAACTTTAAAACAAAAAATAGGAAATTGACCCTTTCGAAGAAAATGCTTCAGCGAAGTTTTAGGCGGCGCTTTTTCACCCCTTGCGCTTTGGAAGTAGTACGAGTAGTAGGTAAGCTTAATTTAAGCAAAAGTTAACAACAATAAGTGATATTTTCATATCCTAAATTGAAAATTGACGATTTCATTTAATTTCCCTGTGGGTCACCGACCCCGCGATGTAATTAAGATAGTCTTATACAACAATAAAATATATTCCGTATAAGCACCTAGCGTTTCTAGCCAACTGGTGTCGGCTGTGCTATTCTCAAGGCCTGCACAGCCCGCAAACATGCCCGGAATCGCGCTCTCAAAGGCAAAGCCTTCGAGAGGTTCGTCCCAACTGGGAGCCCCTTGCGCTTTTACCGAAGAGGCTGAGTGGCTAAAAGCCCTCGCCTAAAACTGTCTCGCTGTAATTTCCAAAGCTTCTTGTAGCTAGAAATGTTAGTCCGGTAAAAAAAAAGCCGCTCGCGCCAGTGTATCACTCGCAGTCGAAATCTAATTTTCACAGCTCGCTCACGTGAGAGTATCGGTGCGTGTTTCGGGGTCGCGACTTATTTTGTTATCCGCTCTTTGTGTCTAATCTAGCTGCGTTGGTATTATCAGTAATTAAGTTCATTATAACGACACCGTTTTCTATTTTAATTTTCAACCCAGTCGGTGTACGCTATCCATACTAATATTATAAATGCGAAAGTCTGTCTGTCTGTCTGTTACGCTTTCACGGGCAAACTGCTGGACGGATTTTGATAAAATTTGGTACGAATATAGTTGAAGACCCGGGGTCAAAAATAGGCTACTTTTTGACGCAGGCGGAGCTGCGGGAAACATCTAGTATATAATATATCCGAAATTGTTATTATAATCAAAACTTGCTAATATTTTTATTAAGAATATATATCGTTATGTTAAAAATTATGTCAAGTTGCTTGAAGTATTCAGATCTGTACTCGTAAAAATACCAAAACATCGCAGGCTTTCCCTACATTCCAATTAATTACACGAGCTCTAGGAACCTAAAAATACTACAAGTTTACCACGAAATTGTAGTAGATATATATTTACCTGGCAAGCAAGGCGTGCGTCCTAGGATGTCGCCAAGTGATGACTGGCAATCTTCCTTGGCGGTAACATCTCGCCATCCTTCTTAACGACTCGTCGCTGATGTTTTCTGGCACTGGCAACACTGCCGGGTAACTGCGGGCAAAAGTGTCACGTTGTTAGCCGATAAACTGAAGGAGGATTGTGTTTATCAAGCGCCTTGAGGAACGATCTTCAAAACAATTCCGTGAGGGTCGTCTGGCCTTTAACGACCTGTGTTGTGCTTCTGAGACGAAATTGCTGCAATGGATGGCGGAAAGAATCTAAAAAAACCACCTATAGTCTAGACATCCTTCATATTCATGAACATAGCAGACAGATCTCGAAATTACGTGTCTAATAAGTATCTAGTCAAATCCTGAAAGTATTGGTTTGACGTTGCGTTAGCACAAAAAGCACTTAACTAAATAACCTACCTTCTACAGTGTATAGAGGGCGTTAGCGTGCGCGAGTCTGAACGGTGACGAGGCCAGGCCCGTGCGGGTCGCCTGGACTTCCAGGACTAGTTTCAACAGTTTCTGAGATGAAGATGATGGATGTGAAGTGCAATGCCGCAAAAACTTCAAAATTATTTAATAAGTGTCTAGCCAGGGGCGAACCTAAAAATGTCGACTCCATGTTCTACGTCAGACTCTTATATCCAAGGTTACCGAAAACCTGACTCTCGCGTAGTCGGTCTTAATATTCATGAACATAGCCGAGAGATCTCAAAATGACATGGCTTATTAGCCATGTAATCATGTATGATGAGTGTCTAGCCAGGGTCAAACCCTGAAAATGTTGATTCAACGTTTCAGTGGAGAATATGGGTGCTCTTCACATAACGAAGTAAAGTGGAGAAAAAATAGGAAAGCTGTCACTAGATGTGACGTCGTGCTTTCGTCAACGGCTGCCTTTCCCCGCTTCCCCGCACCGCTCCACCCCGAGACCTCTCTCGGATCATCTCGTCATTTCAAAGTTAAGTGGCTGGCTATTTCATAGCGGCTACCTGACTGGATCTCGTGCCTACTTCGATCTCACGACCCCTATCTATATTTCTTAATAACGTGTATCCTTGGAGTCTAAATTTGTAAAGTAAAAATATAATAAATATTGTACTATTCCTTGTAACCTGGATTTATCTTCTCTCCTCACACATACCTTTAGTAGTAGATTTTCTCTACGTTATATAGACTCCAAATAAGCTTGTTGAAGACACAACCTAGACAGTAAAATAAGACAGAAAAAACAGAAAAAAATGAATCAAGCTATATTTTCTCAAATACTTGAGAAAATATAGCTTGATTCATATGACAGCTGACAAATCACATATGTTTTCTTGATAGTCTTTATCCCACTTTAATATTAACCATACTTCTATCCCATTATCATATGAATCGAGCTATATTTTCTCTAGTATAGTCTAAAACAGATACCTTCTGCACAGCGTATAGAGGGCGTTAGCGTGCGTGAGTCTGAACGGCGACGAGGCCAGGCCCGTGCGGGACCAGTCGCGAGCGTAGCCTCGCTCTCGAACCCTCTCTAACGTGCGAGGCCCGCGAGGGTCGTCTGGACTTCCAGGACCTGTTCCACCTGCTTCCACGGCTTCTAGCTCCTCCACTGGACATAAAAGACTGACGTGTTAATGGTTGAAGGTAATCGGTGCAAAAAAAGTAGGTTATTAGGGGCCGATTTCACCAAAGTAGGATAAGTTTTATCCTAAGGATAATGACGCAATTTACTTTCGAATAATGAGGTTAACGTTTGACCACACAGTTAACCCGAGAATATACTGTTAATCCACGTATAATTCCGGTATAAGGACTTTGTATCTAGAAATAAAATGTCTGCCATCCATTTTTTATGCTTAGATTAGTTACTCTTGGATAAGAACGATATTGGTGAATTTTAAATGCTCCCAACTTCGTGTATTTTTGAATGTTTGTGCAAAATAATAGTGAAATTTTATTTGCTAAGTTTTCGAGAACAAGCGTGAGTGTTGGGAAGTGATACAATGTTTAATTTCTGTGATTTTCATGCTTGTTGCCAAAGCTCCTAGTGATCGCTAAGATCAGTTTTTCTACCACTACACTTAGGTTGATTCTTCTGACTAGACTTGACTACCGACTAGACTTTTAGACTTGACTAGGACTTGACGAAACCACACTATAAACCTAGGAAGTGGAAAAAAAAGGAAGGGCTATGAAGGACTTGTATCCATGGCCGTAAAATCAATGCTAAAAAAAGGTAGATATGACGTCACTCACACGACAACGTGTCGGCAGACAAGGACGACATGAGCGGCGGGGAAGTGAGCGAGCGAGCGTCGGCGGACGGCAGCACGTACTTCTGACGCTTCGAAGGTTTTGGTTTCAAGCCCGCTTTTCGAGCGGTCTTGAGCAGGGTCTTCTTTGCGAATCCTCTGTAAACAAGGAAATTATTATGAAAAAACGTCTTAGGAAATGTAGTCAACCTTGCAACACTATGGACGTCTTGAAGCCTCTATTGTTAACTTAGAAAATTACGATAGACGGAAACATTTGTACGAATTAAAAAAAAAAAAACTTGAAATGTTTATAATGCGGCGTGACGTAGAGGGACGTTCGTCGGTTTTCCTTTTAGCGTTCATCACAATTTCGTTGAATTTTGTGCAGTTGTTTACAATGTTTACAAGTGACGAAAAGTAAACGCACATTCATACTTCTCGAAATTAAACCTCTTTTGGGTTGCGTTTTAATAATCATTTGTAATAGACAGACACATGAGTGAATTCCAAGTCTAGCTAGGGCTTTGCGGAACGATTTAATTATTATATAGTCTAAATAAATACTACAATAAGTCGAAGAGAACTCACTTAAGAATGTGCGAGCTTACTAATCCAGACAAAACGCATACGAGTCAATATGTGTTTTAACCGCAGGGTTGGTTGTTTACCGTATCCGAAGCGTCTTCCTTGCATTATTTTGCTTCCGATTTTTACCCTAAATCTGCGCGATGAGGTGCGATATCTGTTTCTGAAACTATGAATAAAAGTGGTGATTACTGACTTGAGAGTGTGATGCTTGATCTGATGTTTCTGCTGTGTCTCCTTCTGTCTGCTGGCGAGTGCGAAGTGCAGGGCGGGGGAAGCCGGATGCCGCAGCCTAGCTAGGGCTTTGCGGAACGACTCCACCTGCTCGCTGCTTACTTCTTCATCTAGTCCGACCTAAAATAGATGTAAATACTCGTAATACAAGAGGTATGTTAATCTTTATAAAAAAATAAGATCTGTTTTTAAACTAGTTATTTCGAAATTAATGTCCAAATTTTTACAATGTACTTAGTACTTGAAGTTATACTAATCAATGAAAACTACGTAAAAATTGTAAAAAAAAAATTGACCTCCCATACTAACTAGTGATCAGATACGATTTTGTATGGGAAGTCCAAAACTTTTTGTTTAAGTAAGTAAAAACATAGACGGCTGACCTAATAGTCAGTGGTCACCGCAGCTTATAAGCAGCAGTAGAAAAAGTACTTTAAAAAAAAAAAAATGTTTCACTAGATCGACCTACCTCTGACTTGGTTTCTTTATCGACCACGAGACGGAAGCCGATACCAGCAACTTAACGTGCCTACCGAAGCCCGGAATTATCTTTATAATCAGACAATTAGTTGATTCAAGCCTGCAATGTCCTAACCAAACTAGAAACAAATAGACAAAATTCCCTTGGGAATCGAAGCTCCGGATCTTCAGGCTGGACCACAGAGAAAACTGCTCCAAGTGTGAAAGATAATGAGCCCGGACTGGCTTCTCTCGGCCACTACAGAGTGCAGGGTCTGTAGCTACCTTGATGAGCTGGAAGGTGGCCGAGCGCAGCTGGAGCCCTTCCTGAGGAGACTGCTCCAAGTGTGGAAGATGATGAGCCCGGACTGGCTTCTCTCGCGTCAACGAGCAGAGTGGAAACGATCGCACCACAGTTTGCTCGCATGCTGTTGACAACAAATAACAGGACATTAATAATCAGGAGTGGTTTTCTTTTTAACTTGCTAAGAAACTACATCGCTACCAAATGTTTCAATGGCACCAATCGAGAAATTCTATGTTTTTTATTATTATTTATTGTAGCGACCAAAAATGTGCATTACCGGTAGATTAGAGTACAATTTTTGAAAACGTAAACTACGCAAATATCTTCTATTGAAATTACATTCCGTTTTTTAGAATATGCGTCAGTCCCACTTGATTATAACGTTTGACTTATTAAAATGAAATTGTGATTATGAAACGGAATATAATGTACAGCTGATCGTAGAGAGAGAACATTAAAGAGAACGAGGACATTTACACTGACTGACATTTCTAGCATGTAGTAAGAGTCATGCGAGCATGTCGACCGAACGACCATGCGTTGCATTTCGCACGATAGCGGTAGAGAAAGAGAGATGACTGAGAATACGACCACAAGATTATCAATAGACATTTTGATATGGTTTTTGAGATATTTCTAAATCGACTTATGTCTAACGGCGAGAGAATTGGGCTTCTATAGTTGGTGAGGAACGGCGCGCGGTGTCCAGTAGCGACCAGGGGTGTTATTTTTACCCGACTTCGGCAAAGCCACTGGGAGGGTTATGATTTTGACAAGTTTGTATGTATGTTCATCTGTGTGCGATTTTCTTCTAATTGAAAAGTGTGACTTACGCTAAATGGGTGAGTCGAACAACTTTCGTTATAAGTATGTATGTATATATACATACATATACCTACATAACTCCAATGATGGAGTCAAGTCACATTGAGAAGTTTTCATTAACTGAGCGCGTAGGGGCTATGGATAACCCTTTTATACATTTGATGATAATGATTGCTATGCTTATGGGAAGTGTAATAAAAACCACTATATTGTCCAGATATATAAGTCCGATAACCAATACATTGTCCGAAACACACAATACAATAGGTTCACAAAATACTGATGATAACAATTAATTGCTAGTGACAAAAAGATGATGATTTGATGATAATCTGATAGATTGATATTAATTGATCAATTGCTGCTAAGAGGACACGCGTGGCACGCACGATGCTAGCCAAGTGTACGTGTACTAATCAGGTCATAATAGCGTAAATTGCTGAGTTGACGTCATACCCGTCGTTCATGCGACATGCACAAATAGGGCTGCACTCACCGAAGGGGTCGGCCGGCGTGCCGCGGAACACGAGCCTATAGTTGGTGAGGAACAGCGCTCCGTCAGCTGGCAGCAGCAGCAGCGCGGCGCCGTGTCCTCGTCCGTCCGGAGCTAGCGAGCAGCGCAGTGCGCAGCCTACCAGCGCCTCGCCCGGGATCAGCACGGGCGGGGCTATCCGGGGCTACGAACGTTTTCAAACATTTTTTATGAAAAACTCATTTCGCGATTGTTACACATTAAATTAAACTATTAATTATTGAGGCCACAGCGAACTGCGATAAACGCTGAAAAGTGTTAGAAACGTTAGGTGTAAATAAATGAATGAATGAATGAAATAATTTATTTTAGAAACGCACAAAAAGAAAAAACAAAACAAATATATACATAAAAGAAAAAGCATTAGGAAAAAGGTTGTGTGTTCCCAAAAAAGGTCCCAACTCAGCATATTGCCATCCGATGATATTGACAGCGCTGATCTTCCGTTAGGACCTCAGCTGACGACACGGCAACCCGCGCACAGGATACAAATATAAGGCAAGATAAGGCAAAAGTGCCATGCAGTGGGCGTAGGCTGTATGCCAAAGTTAAGCGTTCCAAATTAGGTTAAAACTCGAGAGGCCCAACTGGCCAATACATGGCACCTCTACCCATCCAAACATATCCTCCGTTCCCGTAAACGCCACATATGATGACTACTTAAACCATAGGCATCAGGAGCCGTAAAATGTTCCATCTAAAAACTAAACATGACATTGACGTATGTCAATTTGATATACGATTCGACATTTACCATTACAAATACAAATGTCGTAATTCGTAAACAAACAAAACGGCTACCTACATTTTAAAATAATTATTGTTTACAAGCAAAGTTATGAAAAATAGGACTTAGGAGTCACATAAGAATAGATAAATAAAGCTGCTTTTTATCGTTATAGTATTGACACTACAAATTATTTAAACCTTTACTGGGAGTATAATTGTATGCAGTGACGATAAATAACCCATAAAGATAATCATCAATACCTACTGAGTTCAGACAGACAATACAATCACAAACTAAAAAGAGATACTACGTAAATACAATTAAAAATGGAGACTGTGAGTAGACTGAGTAGAAAACATACATAATTTAGATTTCAAAGCGGTACTTGCTTATATCTAAATACACAGGATTACAAAAAAATTCCATCAGATTATAATAAAAAGGAGTTCATTTTGAGTGAATATATCGACCGACCGGGTCAGGAAACCAAGTGCAAGAACAATAAATAATCTATATGCCAACACAACGAGAATACCATGAAGGTTAGCACATTTAACATTTATATAGCACTCGTGTCATGCCTCAACAACTGCTGTTTATTTTGATGTTCTATGAGAAATTGTTTCAGTTTACTCTTGAAACCGAAAATTGTTTTCAGGTCTCGAATTGGTGGAGGAATATTGTTCCAGCACCTGGACGCGGCATATCGAAAGCTACCCCTGAAGGCGATTGAACGATGACGAGGCGTCACAAGCTGCTTAGAAACCCGTCTTACACTGCGAATCTTGGATTTCCATGTCAACTTCTCATAGAGATAAGAGGGGGCTTTATTTTTGATAACTCCAAACAGAAGGCAGGCAAGGTGAAACTTCTGTCTATGCCTCATCTTCAACAACGAGTACTTGCATAAGAATGGTGTAACATGAGCTCTCAATGGAATGTCAAAGCTGAAACGAGCACACGAGTTCTGAACGCGCTGGATGAGTCTCTTCGTTCTGCTCAGAAGGCGGGGACCAATAACGGCATCAGCATAATTTAATTTAGACAAGACGAGTGTCTCTACTAGTTGTATCCTTAAAGCTTGCTTTAGAAAAGGTCTCGCCTTATACAGGACTTTCAATCTGTAAAAGCAATCCCTAACAGAACTCGCAACATGAGATTCAAAGCGCAGATTCGAGTCCATAACCAGCCCCAGATTCCTAGCCTCAGATACACGCTCCACCCTCACCCCTGACAAGGTTATATCAGTGTTTGGCTGCATTTTTGCAAGTTGATGTGGACTGCCAAATATTATATACTTTGTTTTAACCGGGTTCAACAATAAGCAGTTACTAGTGGACCAATCGGCAATGCTTTGGAGATCTTCATTTAGTTTCTTTATTGCATCATTAATTTCAGAAGGCCTGCACGAGATGTACAGTTGCGTGTCATCTGCATATATATGGAATTTGCAGTGTTTTATATGCAATGTTAAGTCAGCAGTGTACAATATGTAAAGGAGTGGACCCAAGATGGAGCCCTGTGGGACACCCCTGTCCACAATCAAATCATCTGAATATAATAGGGATCCGTCCGTTCCAGTAAGCTTCACCCTCTGTGCACGATCGCTAAGATAGCTGCTAAACCACTTAATGGATTTTGAGTCAAAACCGTAATATCGCAGCTTTGACAGAAACAAATTTATATTAATGGAGTCAAAAGCTCTGGAGTAATCTAGCAATACAAGTATGGTACACATACCCTGATCCTGCGCACTGAGAATGTCGTCAGTCACGTCAAGTAATGCAGTTACTGTACTGCGCTGCTTCCTGAACCCAGATTGAGATTCAGGCAAGATATTGTTATTCTCCAGATACTTAATAAATTGGATACTGACAACCTTTTCCAGGATTTTAGATAAATAAGTCAGGATGCTAATAGGTCTGAGATCCTTTAATTCCATAGGGTTAGAGATTTTAGGTAGGGGATTAACTAAGGCAGTCTTCCAGGGATCAGGAAAGGTAGAAGTCTGTATGGATTTGTTAATTATGTCACGAATAGCTTCAATTGAGTCTGGCAGAGTTAAATAAACCATATCCATAGTAATGCCATCACATCCCTCTGCATTTGATTTCAAACTTTTTAGAATACCAATCAGTAGTTCGATGTCAATAGTATGCAACTCAAAAAGGATATTGTCACTGTGTCTATGGAAATCAAAATAAGTCAATAATGAAATAGGGACACTCAAGGGACCAAGGACATTTAAGAAAAAGCTGTTTATAATGTTAGGGTCATTAAAATTAAAAGGCAGATCGGAGTTATTTTTGGGAATCAAGGTGTTTTTTAAATTTTTCCATAATAATTTCGGATTATGTATATTATCATTAATGTTACCCTTGAAATAAGCAGATTTTTCACTGAAGAGGGCCTGGTTTACAGTTGATTATAGAGTTGAGATAAATAAGTAACCAACACAAAAAAAACCGTATTAAAATAGTTTAATTTAACAAATTTCGAATTACGATTTCCGAGGTTGGCTGTTACGAGTAAATAATGCTTTTTAACATTTAGTGTGATAAACAATTGCATATTTGTACAGAAAAGTAATGCTAGATGCCGGCCGCTTTCAACGGTTCATTCTAGAAATCTTTGGAATGCTACATATAGCCCGCCGTCCAGCAATGGCCTGATTGTGGCCAAAATGATGATGAAGATGAAAACCCCGTTTAAACGGTAGATTCATCATCATGGATACAATAATTTTGAAGAATACTTTCGAAAAATGGAACGATTTCCAACTGGCAAATAGGGTCAAGTGAAGAAAACTTGTGAATGAATGAATAAACAGTTTATTGCACCATTTACAAATAAAAGTAATATAACACATGATGAAATCGAATTGAAAATTTAATTGTGGGAGACATGTTTGACGTGTATTCTTTGTGTGTCTGTGGCATCTTACCGCCTTATTCATAGAAAATAACGATCGTTCATTAAACCTACTTTAACTAAAATATGTTTAAATATAAATTGGCTCTTTTGAACGCTACCGATTTTTTACGTGAAAAAAACGACAGAATCGATACATATTTTAGTTACATACAATACAAATACTTTTTATTGCATCAAAAAATTAACGTGTCAAATGAACGTTTGTTATATTTTATGAATAAATAAGGGAGTTAAAGTATAAAAGAGGAAGCCGATTTTCATTTGATCAATGAATATTGAACAGTCTTCAAGTTTAAATGTTCGTAGATGACTACTCCCACGCTACAGTTTCAAAAAACATGACGTATCCTACAGAGGTACTTGTTTTTGAAAACTTATTTATTTATATTATTTATTTATTTATTACGAAGTTTTGAAAGTATAGAGAATGAAAGTGAAATTAAGAATATTTGGAAAATTATAAAGGAGGTATAATCGGTGCTGCAATAGAAATATGCGGAGTATCGAAGAGAAAGAAAGACAATGGTACGAAGAATGTATAGTGGGATCGAGAGGTTCAAGTAATGGTTGATTCAAAAAGAAAAGCGTGGAAGGATCTTTTAGCTGTCAAAGCAGACTTTAAGAGGAAGAAAGCGACGGAAGTGGAAGTGAATTTAGCCAAACTGGAATACAAGAAGATGAATGTCAGTGTGAAAGAAGTTGTTAAGAACAAGCAAGATAAACAGAAAGATGATTTTGAGAGAAGAATGGAGATGTACTGAAAGGTGAGCAGTGTATTTTGAATGGATGGAAGGAATATTTTGAAGGTTTGTTTGAAAGAGATGAAAATCGAGAAAGACGTGAAGAGAATGATGGACGAAGTTGCGGATGGATTGAATAAGATGAAGATGGGAAAGTCTCCGGGCTATGACAGAATTACTGTCGAAATGCTGAAGACTGGACAGGGCATCCTAGCCACTCAACTGTGTCACCTCTTCAATCGGTGCTTGAAGTAAGACGTTTGACGCACCAACAGATTGGTGCAAGGCCGTTATAGTACCACTTTATAAAGGAAAAGGGTCACAGCAGGAGTGCAAAAACTATCGAGGCATTAGTCTTCACAGCGTGGTCGGCAAACTGTATGCAAAGATATTGAATGAAAGGATTGTGAAAGAGACAGAAGATAAGATCTGGGATATACAGGGGGGATTTAGAAAGGGGATGGGATGTACGGACCAGGTATTTTCCTTGCGAAACATAACGGAGAAATATTTGGCTAAAGGCCAAAAAGTATTTTGTGCTTTCGTGGATCTGGAAAAGGCCTATGATAGAGTGGACAGGAATGAATTGTGGTCTACACTGTCTTTGTATGGGGTGAACAGCCAACTGATACAGGCGATGAAATCTCTTTACAAGGATTCCAGCGCCTGTGTCAGAATAAATGGGAGCTATACAGACTGGTTTGAGATCGAAAAAGGTGTTAGACAGGGATGTGTAGCGTCACCACGGCTGTGGATTCGGAATGGGGTTTAAAAATGAATGGATTAAACGTCAATTGCCTTCTTTATGCCGATGATCAATTAATACTTGCGCAGTCGGAGGAAGAATTGCAAAAGATGATAACGATTATGAATGATGCTCTTGTAGGTAAAGGTATGAAAATAAATGTAAAAAAAAAATAAGTAAAACGAAAGTAATGGTGTTAGAAAGAGATGAAAGTAGAACAGTTTGCAATGTAAGTATAAATGGAAAAAGTGTTGAACAAGTGAATGAATTTGTGTATTTGGGTTGTATATTTATGAGAAATGGAAAGCATGAAGGTGATATTGAAAAAAGAGTGGCTGCGGGTAATCGGGTAAATGGGGCATTGCATTCCTTTATGAGCAGTAGAGTTGTATCTAAAAATGCACGTCTGACTGTTCATAGAGCAGTGTTAATGCCAACTCTTATGTATGGTAGTGAAAGTTGGGTCTGGCAGAAAAATAATGAAAGCAGAGTAAATGCAGTTGAAATGAGAGCTTTACGGAGTATGTGTGGAGTACGTCTGAGCGATAAAATTAGAAATAGTGAGATAAGGAAAAGGTGTGGTGTGAATGAGGATGTAGTGACAAAAATAGAAAAAGGCATGTTAAGATGGTTTGGGCATGTAGAAAGGATGGATGAAAGGAGACTTACGAAAGGTATTAAAGAGTATTATCTGTCCTTAGCACAATAGGTATTTATGTATGTATTTTATATGTAAGTTTATTAAGTATGTATTATTTGTAATAGTATTTGTGTATGTATGTTTATATTATAAGGATTTTATAATAGTTTTACCTAGGTAATTAGGTATAGTCTTCACTTTTCCTTTCTTATTTGTACACGCTAATTACCCTTTTCTTGTCTATTCCTCTCTTGGGTCTGCTGGAAGAAATTTCTTTAGAAATAAGCAGCTCCCTTGTACTTTCTTTTCCTCTTATGTATAATCCTTTACATATTATTGTGTACATGAATAAAGTATATAAATAAATAAAGGTATTTATAAATCAAAGGTGACAGGAAAAGTCGGTAAGGGCCGGCCCCGGAGAACATACTGCGACCAAATCGCAGACATATTAAAAAAAGAAGATGTCAGGAGTACCCGTAATAGACGCGCGTGTATGACGAGAGTGATGAGCGTAGAAGAAGCGAGGGAAGTCTGTAAGGATCGTAGCAAATGGAAATCCGTAGTCTCTGCCTACCCCTACGGGAAAAAGGCGTGATGGTATGTATGTATTAGGAAGACCAACAGCTTATATTGTATAAAAGTAGTAAGGTAAAAATTATATAAAGCAAGTGAGCGACTACAGGTCCTCACAGATAGATCCAAAATAGCTTAACAAAACTTTTGCGCAATAATGTAAATATTTGCATGTGCTTTGATGGTGTTCTCATTATAGGTGTTTTTGTACAATAGGCTAGTTTCCAGGGTCAAAAGACTACCAGTGACGTATTTTTTCTTTTGTAAATTGAGCGATAAATTATAAAGATATAACGCATCAAAGTTTAGGAGTGGGGGCTCGTGACGTCATATATTGCGAAAAAGTGTAGCACACTGTGACGTCACACGGAACCTTACCGCGCCATATCTTTACCATTCTTTGTTTTATTTTTAAAAAGAAAAAATACGTCTCCAATATTTTTTGATTACCTAACTGACAGACTAATTTATATTTCTTTAGGAAACTAGCCTATTATGCTAGGTGTCAATGTTCTCATAATAGCGTGATAAAATGCTATTAATTACTTATTGTGTGTAATATTCATAGTAATATGATTAAATATTGATCTTTTTAACCTACATTGTCCCGCTAAAGGGAAAGGCCGCTCTTAAAAAGAACAATTAGATTTTATTTTATTTTTTCTTGAAAATTCATCATCTTTACCCACTACTGAGCATAATCTTTTGATTGAAATATCAAAAATTTATTATTATTTTATTCTTGACTAAATCCTTTGATGCACTAAACATCAAAATCTAAAAGCAAACAAATAAATAAACATTAATTTTGTATTGACAACAATAAAAATAAATCCAATTCACGTGAAATAAAAAACTATAAGTGAATAAAAAAATAACAAAAAGGTCATTCAAGGAAAATATAACAGACATTACTGTAGATTGCCTCAGGGTTATCACCTGGGCCCGCTATTTTTTCTTTATTTTGGAACAGTACCTTCTGAACGGGGGGTAGTCTTCTGCTCTCTCTCGCGACAGCATCCAAGGTCTCCAGGTGCATGTGAACAACACCTGGAATCATCTGGTGAAGGCATCTCACGTGTTCCGCTGTCACACCGCCCTCGGTGCAAACCTATTGCAATTATTTATGGTTTTATTTCGCCAAAAATACGTTATTTCAGTCGTACTCAAGAGACTTTTGATGATTACCTACTTACTAAATTTAAACTGAAATGTTTTTTAGTTTATAAGGTTAACTTGATTTTGACAAAGAAACAAAACAAAATGATCTTAACAAGTATTTCAACATAATAATGATAAATCCCTGCTTCGGAAGGTACGTTAAGCCCTTGTCCCGGCTGCCATTAGGTGGTAGTTAAAGGAAAAATTCTGACACTATATCAAGTGGGCCACCCATTCGATATGAATGAAGAGCAATATGCATTAAATCCTATAGGAAACTGTCCAAATAAATACAAAATCAATGAATACCTTATCTACAAATCGGGAGACCATCTTGATGACGTTATTCCCGGCTTCTCCAGGCTCCGCCTCTTCGAACCCTGACTCCGCGTCTGCGCTGTCCGATTCCGCTACACTGTAAATAAGATTTTAATTAAAATTGATAATAATAATAGTTGTAAGTCTTTCTAAGATTAAATAAAAAAATTACTTTAAACAATTTTAATACGGTTTCAGATTTTTAGACTTTCATAGCAGGTGGCATCCCTGCTCCAAAGATATCCAAAGTGTCCGGTTGGAAGCTTTTTATATCCAGCGCTTGCCTGCGACTTTCTTCAGATCTTCTGATCATCTAATTGGTAAATGTCCCACGCTGCAAATCCACGTGGTCGCCATTCGAGAACCATTCTGCTTCATCGGCCGTTGGTTCTCTGCGCTATGTGTCACTGCCACTTCAAACAGCTATTCCACCGGGCACATCAAATACCTGTTAGAAATGCCAACACTAACTACTGCGGCAACTTGCTTAAGAAAGCACACAAGCTTGCCGCGCTAGGCTCATCAAATACCTGTTAGTAATGCTGTTACTAGCGCGGTCATCATCTCCCCTCGCCTCGGCTCTTCTACCAGCTCCTTCTAGTGGCAGTAGAAGGTAAACCATGCGATTGGCGTAGTGAATAGCCTGGCTGTATAGTGTCGACTCTTCGCTGGCTATGATTTCTCTTTGTTTTTCTGTGAACAAACTCATTTTTAATTCAGCTGAGCCATGAGGAAACTTTAACACCAGGGTATACAGAGTCCATTGATCATATACTTATCACATTCGATAATATTATAAATTTCAAAGAATTAATACAAATCAAAGACAGACAGTGGATAAACTATCGCATTTGTAATAGAAAAAGGTTTTCCTTCTTAATTTATTTTTATCATTCCTAGCAAAAATATAAGCACCAGAAACAGATTTTTTTAATACTTTTATAAGCCTTTAAAATTCGATGAAAGGAGAAACTATCAAAAAACAAGAAAAGGACACACATAGAGGTGGAGTGACGTCACTGCTACTTGGTTTCGCGCGTACAAAAGAGATAGCAAGACGTCTGCATAATGCTCCCATTTTTCTCCCTAAGAAAATTTTAAATGCCAATTACTACTTTAATTGTCAACCAATTTTGTTGTTGTTTCCGGAATCTGCCCTTTTTTAGTGTGTGTTTCGTATAAAAATCTTGCCCAAATATAAACACAGTCAAGTAGCCTATTTAAGTAACTCAATTATGAGTGATATCAATTGTGTTGTCATTTATTTCCATATTTATTCATTTAAATAAAAGAGAGAGAAAAAAAAATAAAAGGACCATCAGAAAATTTGCATAGATTTTAAAATATACCTTGAGGTAAACTTGGCCACAGTCTCATCTGCTCGGCTGCGATTTCAAGAGCACTCGGTTCTTGAGCTTTCAGTAGAATATACTCGTCGTCGTCCCTGAAACAACAGGTGATTTGCTGAAGAAAAAATATTGAAAATATCCAATTTCCAATGATACTTTTTTTTTATTATAATAAACAGCCATTTTTTTTTAATTAACCGGCGGTTTTTGAACAACTTTTTGGAAATCATGTCTGCTCTTGGGTCTAGTGATTAAGGAGTGTGTACGTATGGATATAGATATGGAGGTGGGTACGTATGGATATCGGAGGTCGTGGGTTCGATTATCACGGGAAGCACTTTGATTAGTTGATTCCAGTTTGGTTAAGACATTGTAGCTTGAATTATTTATTTGATCGTTAAAACACGTCTAGAGCTAGAGACTGTTTTAAGGATACGAAAGAACAAAACGGCTGACTAGGGCTGAAATGGTTGATAACTATCATATCATAAAAGAACATTCTTTAAGATAAGTTAATAGAGAATAGATGAAAATTCCAAAAACGCTTATTTTACTGCGGGTAGAAATAAAGTTCCTTGTCACCTGCAGAAAATAAGGGGTGTTTCAGAATGTTTTTCGTTTTTAGATGTTAAATAAAAAACCACAATATTAATTAAAACTCGTTTTATTTATTGTTAAATTAAAGAGCAGTTCTTGAAGTTTATTTATGAAAAACAACCGTTTGCAAATGCGCACCATTCGCTTCTTCACACTCATTTAACCTGGAGCTAAAATTTTGAATCACTCGCTGGAGCATCGCTCTTGGAATAGAGTTGATTTCTTCAGTGATTTTTTGCTTCAAAACATTCAGGTTGGATGGCAATGGATTGTAAACTTTACTTTTTAGGTAGCCCCATAGAAAAAAATCTGCAGGCGTTAAATCAGGGCTCTTCGGTGGCCAGTTGATGTCTCCTCGGCGGCTTATCACTCGTCCAGGGAATAAATCGTGAAGAGCAGCTAATGAGTCATTTGTAACATGAGAAGTGGCTCCATCTTGCTGGAAAAAGGTGTTGCGGTTGTAGCCATCCTGGTTTTGCATTTCTGTAGCTAAAAAAGTCCGGATCATATGGCAATATCGATCAGAATTAACGGTCTGAGTTAGACCTCGGTCATCCTCAAAAAAATAAGGACCGATAATTCCTTGACTTGATATGGCAGCCCAAACAATAACTTTTGGCGAGTGCAAGGGCTTCTGATGCAGTTCTAGCGGATTTTCGGAAGCCCAGTATCTGCAATTTTGTTTATTCACGTGACCGTTGATGTGAAAATTCGATTCATCTGAGAACCAGATGTTATTGAAACTCCCAAAACGGTTTTTCATTATCCTGCAGAATTCGACTCGTGTATCAGGATCATCAGGCTTCATTTCTTGAACAATAACAATTTTATAGGGGTGAAAATGTAAGTCTTTCGAAATAATGCGATGAACCGTAGATTTGTTCAAATTAAGAGAAGCTGCGCGCAATCTCAACGACTGTCGTGGGTAGTCCAAAACAGACTGGCGAACGCGGTCGACGTTCATGCTCGTTCTTGATGTCCTTTTGCGCCCAGACGATTTGTCCGGCATTGTATTCCCAGTCTCTTCAAACTTGCACACCCAATGCTTAATTAAATTGGCACTTGGCACATGTTTTAAGCTTGTTAAATTAAAATGTGTCCTGTAGAGACGACGAACAACAGTGTAGGAATCGTTGTTTTTATAAAACGCTCGCACGCAAAATGCGCGCTGCGGTCCCGTGAAACGATTCATGGCTACTAAACTTAACAAGCCGGCCAAGCGATTGAGACCACTCCCCTCCCCCTGCTACCTGCGGTTGGCGCGTAGTACTCAATTCAAAAACGAAAAACTTTCTGAGACACCCTTTATTAGGTTTCATTAATCAGTCAATTCATTTTGTTACCAAAAAAATTTACCACATCCATGCGAATGGTTTATTCCTTATAAAAAAAGAATAAATTATGTTTGAAATTTTCATCATCTATGGAACTGCTGGCTGGTCCACTCTTGGTGTTCCTGGTTGGTGATGATGGATGATGTTACTCAATCAGACAAACCTTGGGTTAGGCACGGCCTGATGATGCACAGGACTCGGCAGGTACAGTGCCTTGATGTCCCTCTGCACGTCCTGGTAGAACGCCGCCTCCCAGAACTGCTGGCTGGTCCACACTTGGTGTTCCTGGTTGGTAATGGACGGTGTCATTCAATTTCACAAATTCCATATACAATATATCGATTCATGTGTTGATAGAAATTGTTTACGAGTACATTTTTTTGCATTAATCTTAGAATTTATTTATTTATGCTTTATTGCGACACATCTTAAAATGACAATCCATATTGTCAACAGTATAGATATTTTTGCTCAGTTTTCACACTATTATTTGTTTATTAAAAGTTTAGTTGTATGTACTTAACGCACTGTCAATATTTGGCCAGTGGATTCAAAATAACTCTGCCTGTACTACATTTTGCACCATGAAAGCTTTGAATTGTACTTTTAGGTCTTGAATTAGGGAATAAAAACTGCAGGTGTTTAATGGTGTTTCTATTAAAACCCTATGTCATGCAAACAATAGCCTCCTGTCACCTCTTCAGATGCGTTTACAAGGCTAACCAAAGAACAATATGATCAAATGTATAGGGACAAATCAGACAGATTCTATAGTTAGATCAATAATCTGAATGTTTCAGTATTTGTAATTTAGAGAGAATAATTGGCTTACTTTCTATTAAATTACATAATCTTAGTTCCTTATAATGTTTTTTATTGGTGACGACCTTTAAATGACTATTATACGACAGTTATTGATCTGCCAATTAAAATAAAATAACATAAAATAAAAAAACCTTTTATTTCTACAACCATACAGAATGTCTTAAATACAAGAAAATATCATAAAACAATTTTATATATTTGTTATTATTAATTGATTTAAGTCTATTAACACACAAATTACTGCTCTGCCAATTAATAATTTTATAATTTTTAGTTACCTGTATACACATGTACGCGTACTGGATGACGCCAGTGCAAAGCTTCCGGCAGTAGGCGGTCGCGAGCGGCAACATGGCCGCCGCTATGGAATGCTCGTCGAGGGGTGTCGTAGATTGTAGAGCGCAGTTCATCAGTCTGGCGACAATTTGGTTATTAAAAATCTATTCGGTTCGGCAAATAAACATATTTATATAATGTTTTAACAACATAAAGTCATTGTGTCGTATCAAATATCCCAATATGTTTCTTCTTCTGTTTTCAATTATTTTTAAATTGGTGCTTTTATCCTACTCTATTTAATACTTCTTCGTTTGTAATACGTTCTGTCCAGCTTAATTTTTATTTCATTTTACACCAGCACCACGCTTCCAGCTTTTTTATTTCAAACATCGTAGAATGAACGGAAAAGGGGATCCAGATAGATAAAGCCAAAGTTACATAAAACAAACAAATGAGTAAAGTAAGCGTCGTGTCGAATCAAAAAATTTAAAGAAGAAAGTGACAGTGATAGGATATAATGGAAAAATCTCCACCGACAAGAACCTAGCTCAAAAATTTGTGAATGAATTATGAACATTCGCTAAGTGAACCATTAATAAGATGTTGCAGTTACACAAGGCACTTAAAAGGGATCTCTCTACTTTGATCTGCCCTGTGGCAATTCATCCATGCAGCGATGACTTAGACAGCCAATCCGGAGATACGGAAAAAACAAACTGTATCATTATTTTATTTAAATACATAATATCGACGCTCTTGACTTAATATTCATCAACCAATTATGTAAAAATACCTCTATACGGCAGCATGGTGTAATAAAATTTATTTTATTTATTCATTTAATTAATATTCAGTTCATTCGATATACAATACCTCATACAATACAATATATCTTTATTGCTCATACTACAATAAATACAACGAATATTTCATTAATGGTACTCAAAAACTATGTAGCAAAGGCGGACTTTTTGCTAAGCAATCTCTTGCGGCTAACCTTTACGTAGTGCCACAATAGATAGTAATGAAGAAATGCCTTATCATAGGAATACGCGAATGTTTAGAGTGTTCCATCCTGCATAAAGCCATCCATTATGTCATATGAACATTCAGATGCCTAGCATTCTTTTAAAAACAATAATATCCCATTGTAACTACTCCATGACATTGCATGTAATGTTGTATCCAATGTCACACATAGAGATAATGTCACACATAGAGATAATATCAAATTGCCCATAGACATGAACCAAATAACATTATATTTACGAGATGTGAGCAATAATTGTTCATATTTTTTGTGTGAAGCGTGTATATCGCCATGTTGTACTTGGTTGGTTGTGTTCTTGTGCTGCTCACAGTCGTCGCGGCCGATGATAAGATGATTGTAAGAATTTTTTAAATCACAGATTAAACAATACCAGACTAGTAAATTATGTTCAGTTTTGTGCAGAGAAAACTCATTAAATTGTAGTGTAATAATAAACCACCTAACATAGGCGGTTACGAACAACTCTGACACCAAGGAGTACATGGTCGATTGACAATGTAACCTACACGAAATGATGTTGACATAACAGACTTGTATGTAGTTATTTAAAAAAATATATCTCTTTTAATGAAGGTTTATCATCTCGGTATGTGAAAAATGTGTGAGGCTAACCAATGTACATGAGGTTCCGTTAAAAATAAAAACCTCGATGGTTTCAGAAGTTCGTAGACTATCGTGAATCTGTATTTATTTAAAGCCACATTTAACTCACATTTTAAAGCTTGTTTATTTACTTTTGTTTATTACTAAAAAATTTTGAAAAGATTAGAGCAGTCAGTATTTTTTTAAAGAGTTAAGTTTTTCGCTATGGAGAAAATTTTATAGTCATTAAATTCCTTAGACCCAAAGAGGATCTTGGTCTCCGACACAAGAGATCTCCATTATTCTCTGTTCAGCGCAATTTGTCAGTGGCGGAGTTTTAGTCTCACAAATATAATTTCCAGAGACGACTCGCTTTTTGGAAGGTTTAAAAAACTGCATAAAGCAGATTAATGAGCCCGAGGTACGAAAGGTCGAGGTATGTTGTGTTATCCTCATTCTTACCATGAAAAAAGATTCAGCATAATTATTATCACTGGCTTCAAATAATTTCGTTATTAGTTAGAACTAGGAAGCGTGCAGAACCCTAAAAACAGCTGAACTATCATGTCAATCAAATGTCAACCGTTAGATACCATCTAACAACACAGGAACATGAAACGTAACATATTTATTACGCCGGAGCGTGCAACGAAACGGTTTTATAGAGAACCATCGATATGATTAGGTCGGCTGTGTGTTTTACTGTGATACTCGCTGTGGTGAAAGGGGATCTTGGATTCATTGTGTGTGAGAGTTTATCAATATAACTCATATTACTTACTACGATGGCGCAGAAGCCCAAAGTGAATCTTGGCCACACCCCGGACACTCTATACAACAGCGGCGAGCCCGATACCTATTACTACTTCGATTCGGTTACGTACGCACGCGCGTCAATGTGTGTGTTACCCGTAGGGTTGGTTATTTACCGTACCTGCATTATAGTCGTCGCAGCGGCTGGGCGGCTGAAGCGACATACTTGTATTATTTTGCACTCGATTTTTACCCTAAATCTGGGCGATGCGGTGGCGTATCTGTTTCGGGTGGGAGGGCGTGAGTGTCCGTTCTGTACGTTAGTTATGAGCCCGAGGTTCGAAAGGAGATATGTTATGTTATCCTCATTCTTATTTCTTACCATGAAAAAAGATTCAGCATAAGTTTCGGGTAGGAGGGCGTGAGTGTCCGTTCTATACGTTAGTAAGTACTATTTAAAAAATATGTGTCTTGTGGCCTTTGACACGAGCAAGCACTTCTTGCGATCTTGCACCAGTCTCCCAGAGTATGTTTAATCGTAAAAAAAGTAGTTTATCAAAGGTCTTCATTTCATTATTTTCTATCTATATATCTATAATTATTATTTCCATTCCAGTCTAAGGGCAGTTGGCGCATTATAGCTATCAACAAATGCGAGGACCCCGACAAGTACGAGATACAGTTGAGCATCAACAAGTTTAAGATGTCGCGAACAGAGGAAGCATTCAACGCGACTGCCAGCATCCCGTGCGATTTGGATAACAGTTTCTCCGTAAGTAGTTAAGACGAGAGGCAGCTGAGAGGAGCTTATTTTTCAAAATCTCAGAACACAACACGGCCATACCATCCTTTTCTTGAAGCAATTCTGGCTAATTCCGACCCTCTATAACTTCATGTTTGGTTGACACAAAAGCAACTAAATTGTATATTAAATCTTAAAACAAGCCCACAACGTCTTAATCAAACTGTAAACAAATAATCAAAGTATCTACACTTCCCTAGGAATTCAAGCCCACAACTTGTCAGCAGACAAACGCTCTAACCACTGGTCCACAGACGCAAATTATTAGTACGCAAACATCCTTGGTTGATTTGACTTACAGATGACTTGATTTTTCCATAAAATTTAACACATATTCTAACCTTCGTATTAAGAATCATTTATAAAGCCCATGTTAGTTAAAATTTGTTGCGTCTCGTTCTTTCATGCTACATATCGAATACGAGAGAAAGGGGCGAAACATATTTTAGGTAAGAAATTATTTTTATGTCATGACAGCTTCACGCAGATATAAGCAAGAACACCGACGGCGGCTGGAAAGACTACCAGGTCTTAAAGGACGAATGCTTCACGTGTTTCCTAAAGAAATACGCCGACTCGAATGTCCAGAGGTTAATGAAGGACTTCTTATTCGTAGACCCACCGGACTTCCCGTTACCAGCTGTGAGTAATCCAAACATCGGATATCCATACTAATATTATAAATGCAAAAGTCTGTCTCTCTGTTACGCTTTCACAGCCAAACAGATTTGATTTTGATGAAATTTGGTATGAATATAGTTGAAGACCCGAGTTAGGCAACTTTTTGACGCAGGCGGAGCTGCGGGAAAAAGCTAGTAGGATAATAACTAGATACATAGTCACGAAGAAACACCAGTGAAAAAGTGTCCGGAGGGGACTGTAGCAGGTACTTACTTAACACACATACACACTTGCCTCGATGATTGCCTCAAATTTTACCAGTATTACTTTCGCACTAAGGATTAGAATTCTTAAACACGACACACACACATTAAGCTCGCGTTTAGTTTTTTTATTAAGTTAATTTGAAAACCAGGAAGTCGTTAATCCTTAAAGAAATGAATCACCTATTGACTGATAATATTGATGATTCCGTACTTTAGAAACCGCGCTATACCGTTTCTTAACCGGCTACCTTATGGTTTTCGCCGATAAAACGAGGTCAGAGGCCGAGAAGCTGTTTCGAAATAACTCAGCCCTATAATATACTTGGTCGAAGAAGTTTCATTGGCACTTTTCCTTAAATCACATGGGCGAAGCGGGTAACAACTAGTCGATAATAAAGTTGGGAATTTGTCGTTTGTGAAAATAGTCGTTATTGGATGTTGTCATTTTAGAAAGTTGCTATTTTAGAACTTTGTTATTTAACGCAGTTATGCAACCATTCTGGTCGCAATGTAGAAACTGTTTACCTATACCTAGTTGGACGCCGAGGATGCGACAGAACAATGGTTTTTCTTTTGTTCTGTCGGGTCCTCGGCGTTCAAAGACAAATACTACCACTCTGGTAACAGTTTTTACACTGCGACCAGAATGGTTATGTGGGGATATTCTCAGCCTCTAGGACCTCTGGGGTGTAAAGGGTTGACCTTAGGATGTGATTGATCTACATATTCCAGGGCGAGTACTCGATAAGTAACTACGTCTTCGACTATTGCGAGCTACCCGAGGAGGGGATCCTGGGGGAGTTCAAAGCGGAGGCCTACATCATCAACCAGTACAGAGTGAAGGTGGGATGCTGCTCTATGATTTTCACGTTCAGAGACGAGATGGACGGATGCGACGGCGAGAAATAAATAAAGTATTTCATTGGTATCATTTTGTTTAGTTGAATGTAAAAATAATGTAACTAAAACGCTTTATTTAACAATAAAAAACATACATAAAATAAAAGCATTCTTTGTATGGTTCCGAAAATATATAACAAACAAATTTTGAAAGCGCTTATCTTTCTTTTTAATGGGACAAGCCTATTATACCATAAATGATTTTCTAAACGATACAATTAAAATTGAAATGTTCAAAACCAGTACTACCAATTCTAATATTAGTTAAGTATCTGACAATGATAGACGTCTGCTGCCTATGCAAATTATTAAATGACGTTCGATCAACTTACAACAAATAAATAAATTACACAAAAACGAATGTTATGATTGGAAGCGGGCGTCAGTAACAAGTTATTATAGTAGATTAAAATCAATCGTAGAACATTTGCACCGTGTAGTTAACAGTCATTGTATTTTATTGCATTCTGCACGCGAATCACCAGTCGGTAAATACCTAACAAATTGTTAGTGTAGTGGTTCCAACTCCTTCACTACTACTACTACTTCTAATCGAGTCAAAATGGCTATTGAATGTACTTTAATAAAAGACAACATCCGCTCTTTATTCAATTTAGGTCAAAAAGTGAAGAGTGCTGAACAGAAAAAATATTGTGTTATTCTGATAGCTGCGCCATATAGACAATATTTATCACAATAACTCACTTTTTTCAATCCATCCAAAAAACAAATCCAATTCACAGCCACTGCTTTGGTAACCTAACCTGCATCGACTGAAAGACGAAGGCACTAGATAGTCTAACGGTCCATAGATTAGGCGCGAGTCTTCCATCGTTCAATTGCAATGCAATAGACGCTAAAGTCTGTCTCAATGGAAAAAGACAATAATGTAAACAAATATGGCCGTCTGACATTGAGACAGGTTTGTCAATGGTGTTATTGTGAAAATAATGTGAATGAAAGCATAGACGTAAAGTCGCCGTCACGAGAAGGAATAAATTTAGTAAAGAAAAAGTGGGTGGTTACCTAGAGACAATATTATGAGTTTCCAAATACAATTGACTTAAATTACTATACGGGTAATATGAAACTAACGACCAATTCCTATTAGCCGGGTTATATTTTGACGATATGTCAATGATGCATGGTATAGGAACGAGCCCGGCTCAGTTAATGTAAACAGTTGGTCCGCCATTTTATTTTGGCGACAGGTTTTTTATTTTTTTATTATATTTATTTAATAATAAAAACATCTTAAATATACATCACAGTTATCTTTTCACTTTTGAAACAAATAAATTAGAGAAAAATAATACAATTAATCAAATATGAAATACACGCGGGTGGTTGCGGCGGGCAAAAGAATCATCTAAAACCATTCTTAAATTTAAGTTCTCTCTACACATTAAAATATGTCAAAAAGCTACTATTTTTTCTTTAATACAAATGTTGCGAACCCCTGAGCATTTGTTTACATAATTTATATCCTCTCGTGACGGGCCGTTTATGTTGAAGTAAGCGATTGATAAGTAATTTCAATAAATTGCTATAGTTTATATTATTGTCTTTTTCCATTGAGACAGACATTAGATGATGAGTATTGTGCACTGACCTGACAAGCAGTTCAAACTGATGATGCTGCAGCAGCTGTTTGTTGGTCGGCAGTCGACTGGCCAGGTCTCTCACTAAAGCAGCTCTGGCGGGTGCAGCCCGGAGTGCGCGCAAAACCGCGGGAAACGACTTGCGGGCGTCCGCGTATCGGGATTCAAAGATGGCCGCTATACACGCCCGTAATACCTGGAGATTATTTAGTTCACTTTATTACACGACATTTAAAAAAAGATCCACAGGTGTCAAAATAGGAAAACTGTCAGTTTACCTTTAAGACACTTTAGAAATTGGAAGTGGTGGTAAACTTAATATAAGTAAATTGACTTCAATAAGTGATATTTATATCCTGTATTGAAAATAAACAATTTCATTTCAATTATGGTGAATACTGTATTGGGACTGGTTGCAGACAAAAATATGTTGTTACGAATCAAGAAATGGATATGAGTTTCACCAAATAAATTCAGTTACCAAATAAATTTGATTAGTCCTTGTTACAATATTTGTTATTATTTTATTTTTCGAGTTCTTAACTGGGCTCTTATTGGTACATTACTGTTTAGTATTGAAGTATAGCAATTTACTTACTACGTTGGCTGAGCGACCCGAAGTGGATCTTGGCCTCCGAAATGAGAGAACGCCAGAGAATGCAATAACTATACTATATGAATAGGCACGTATTGAGACAAGTATATACTATCCCTCAGTCATGAGAAAACGACTAAGAAGAATATTGGAAGGCCTTACCGTTTAAGTTATAAAAAAGAGGTGAAGCCAAATTCTTTTAAACGAAGACTTTAATTTTTTTTTTCGGTTGAGGCTTGAATGAAATTTTTCTTAATAACATTATGTAATTTTTAAAAGAAATCGACATTCATTATTTATGCAATAAAATTAACTTGAATATATGATTTTAATTAAAAACACTCAACAGGTTGTTGATTTTTTAGAATGAGAGAGAGACAACTAGAATGTTACATATAAAGTCTGTCTCAAAAGAAAAAGACAATAAAGTAAATAAATACAGCCATCTGATAATGATCTGATAATGACAGGTTTGTCGATGGTGTTTTTGTGAAAATGATTTATGGGTTCATTGAGATGTGAATGTGATAGGCATTGATAATCGAATGTAAGTGAATCATGAGTAATTTTAGTATATTGCCATTGTTTACAATATTGTCTTTTTTTATTGAGACAGACTTTAAAGGAAATCGTGACTCTAATGACGGTGAGCTGCGAAAATCAGTGAGCTTGAACGTGTTAAGTGTAGATAGAAATCAAAAAAAGAAAAAAAGAGTTATCTCCATCTTAACTTAGCATCACAGCATCAGAATAGGAGAGTTACTCTTCGGCCTCACCCCTGTTACTATCGGAGTGATTCCCTCCTGGACATGACCTGCCATGGCTTACATGGAACAGATCCCGTACTTTAATAGGCCGAAGCAAGGAAAGCTTGTTCAGGTTAAAGATTTCTGCTAGTGTGGTATCTCTCCTTAAGCCATGACGCATCCCATGTCCTGTCTTGCGTGCCCATCCACCTGTACGCTCAGAGACCTCTACGAAGCCACTGACAACGCCTTGTTGGTGGCCGAGTTTTGGTCTTCAGAAGTATAATAACTGCCGGAGTCGACTCGCCAATGCTGCGGCCACATTTGATAGTGAAGATTCGCGTTTCGTTGTCGTGATAAAACTTTGTGTTCGATCTATGTCGAAGTACTCGGCCACATTATTAGCTACGTTGTGATAATTTAGAATGTCGCGATAATTAATTTCAGGCAAAACAAAGGTGATTACGCAGTGTAGGCAACAGCACGAACTTTGTCGCGACAAAACCCTTTGATGTCCGGCATTTTACCAACATCGGCGCAAAGGGCATTCGTATTCGCGACAGGACGAACACTTTGGCAAGAAGCATCAGCATAGCATATTGCACACTGACCTCGAGTCGCCTCGCGGAGTTGGTGAGCACGTGGTCGAGGTCGACGCCGACCGGACAGGCCGACAACGACACGATGCGCGGCGCCGGACCACGACCCGACAACACCCTGTGCGACAAACATACACGGTTATTTTCAAACTGCCTCTGTGCTCCGGTGGTCGCGGGTACGATTCCCACGGGAAGTACACTTCATTTACTTGTTTTCGATTTGGTAAGGACTTTGCAGGCTTGAATCACCTGATTGTCTGAAAATAAAGATGATTCCGTGCTTCGGAAAACACGTTAAGCCGTTGTCCCGACCATGGAGTAATTACAAAGAGGAGATGCCGTAATACGCGTTTTGTAAGAAAGCGTTTGTGAGGCTACACGGGGCGGAAGACAGACGTGCGGGGTGCTTGGTTTCGGCCGTGGCTCCAATCATAGAACACGAGCAATGACAAGCTCCGCCCACTGCAGTTTCGGCGAGGCGCCAATGAGCACGTCACTGCGCCATTTCAAACGGCATCTCCTCTTTGTAATTACTCCATGGTCCCGACTGCCATATGGTGGTCATTAAAGAAATCAAGTCAGAGGCCGAGAGGTGGTTCCGCACAACTCTGACACCAGGATGTACATGGTCGATTGACAATGTAACCTACTCCTAATAAAAGATGATGATTTTTAAACTATTGGCACACCGCAGAAACTCCAGACAGTGCGATACCTATTACGGACTACTACGATACGGTCGCATACGCACACTCGTCAATGTGTGTGTGTTACTCGTAGGGTTGGTTATATTCCGTAACTGCGTCATAGTCGTCGCAGCAGCAGGGCGACCATAGCGACATCATTGATCTATTATATACTTGCCGCCTCGCGGCACAAAACTATTAATAGTACCTACGAGGGGTGATCCAAAAGTAATAATAATCAATAATAAACACAATGAATAAAATAAAAAAATAAATTTATTTCTCAACATAGTCTCCTAGCAAGTCTATACATTTAGTCCATCTCTTTTCTAAACCTAAAATTCCCTTAGAAAAAAAATCTTTATCTTGACTCTCAAAAAAGTCCTCAACCGCGGCCATCACGTCGCTATCATCGTCAAATTTCTTGCCTCGGAGGTGTTCCTTGAGTCGTGGAAAGAGATAGAAGTCACTGGGGGCTAGATCTGGTGAATAGGGGGGGTGTTCCACCAGCTCAAAGCCCGCATCCTGAATGGCAGCCATGGCAATTGCAGCTTTGTGAACCGGTGCGTTGTCTTGATGGAACAGCACTCCAGCCCGCAGTTTGCCTCGCCTTTTCTCCTTAATAACCTCCCGCAATCTTCTTATTTGTTCTGCATAGTAGGAGCCTGTAATAGTGGCCCCCTTTTCCAAGTAGTCCACCATGATTATTCCTTCAGCATCCCAAAAAACAGACGCCATAACCTTCCCTGCTGAGCTTGACACTTTGAATTTCTTCGGCGTCGGTTCATCGGATCGTTTCCATGTCATAGATTGTTGTTTTGTTTCAGGATCAAAATGGTGGATCCAGGTCTCGTCCATGGTCACAAAACGTGACAAAAAATTTTCCTTGTCTGCTTGAAACTTTTCGAGATTTGCTCTTGACATGTCGACTCGTTTCTTCTTTTGCTCGTCGTTTAACATTTTCGGTACCCAACGTGCGGAGACCTTTCTCATATTCAATTCGTTCGCAAGGATTCTTTGAATGCTGCCATATGAGATCCCTGTGACCTCAGCTACATGCCTGATAGTCACTCTTCGATCTTCTAATACAACTTCTTCAACTTTTTTCACATTTTCTTCAGTGAGGGACGTCGATGGGCGTCCTTCGCGGTGTTCGTCTTCCGTCGATGTTCTTCCCAGCTTAAACTCCTTAGCCCAGCGTGCAACTGTGGAATATGGAGGAGAAGAGTCTCTAATGTTTCCACCAAGTCGCTGTGTATGTCTTTGGTAGACATTTTTTTCAAGCAGAGGTATTTAATGACAGCTCTGATTTCGTGTTTTTCCATTTTGATGTTCACTCCTTGACAGTCCGTATTCAAATGAATGTAGCTCCCGAAAATCGTGGCCTATTTATATGGTTTTTTTTTCCTGAACTAGTGGGTAACTGAGCAAGTGACTGATATTTTTTTTGTATTTTTGTGTGCACTAGAAATAACTGATTATCATTACTTTTGGATCACCCCTCGTACCATCGTACAAAACGTATACTCACACCCTCCCACCCGAAACAGATACTGAACCTCATCGTGCAGATTTAGAATACAAATTGATAGCAAAACGATGTAAGAATGTCGCATTTACCGCGCGGCCGCTGCGACGACTATGACGCTAAATAACCAACCCTACGAGTAACACACACATTGACGCGCGTGCATACGCGTCCGAATCAGTGTAGTAGTAATAGCTATCGAGCTTGCCGCTATTGTAGAACGCGCAAACATTATATTACTGTTTAGTCAGTCGAATAAATTTTGACTGTAAGTAATTTTTATTTGCTAAACAAATAAAGGTACAATTTGATGTTTACAATAGGGTTTTGAATAATGTGTCAACATGTTTTACCTAAAAGATCGTGCAAAAATGAGTCAGTTTCTAGTAAGGTACATGCATATTTACTTATTTTTAAAGCTTACTACGAGTATTAATAACAAAGACAAAAATTAAATTTATTTGAAGCTATCTGATAAAAAATCATTGACATTATAATAACATTATTGGACTAAGAATTTTTTGAGGTTTATTTTAAACAGATTTAGATTTAAATATCGAATCAACTGCAAGTGGAAAGAAGAAGAAATGCATACAATTGTGTAAGACCTGACGCCTGACAGAAATCGCTGGATTCTTTGATGAAACGGCTGAAATAATCTAATAGGATATTTCAGCAGATACCTGTTGTGTGGATATTTTTGGACACACTAGCAGCTTCTGCAGCTGATGAGTATGCATGAAGCTTGGAGGTAATCTTCGTCCAAGCATGTTTTTTTTAGTTGGGTCCTCAGATTACGGTTTGGCACATGGATCTAGGACACGGCATACGCTGTATGTTATAGTTCTAGATTGGTGGAACTGGTAGATAGAGCGACTGCCATCTGACCTCTGTAACCCTTTTAACAGCAAAACCAGACCAAGAGATACATGACCAGAGATGTGTTATTGGCCAACGCTGTCAGATTTTTTATGCTGCCTAAAGATTTGACACAACCTAACTTTCATTTCAGCTTTCCGAAGCGTCTACATAAAATCACTGAATTCTTTGTTAAAAAGCCCAGAATATTCCAATAAATGTATAAAAACTTACTTAGGATTAGCAGCCTGCCTGGCAAGTCCTTCTCTAACAACCTCCGCCACTCTAGCGCCATCTAGCGTCGGCAGCGGCGGCTGGTGGATGCGACCTGATGCTCCTTCTGGCGGTCGCAGTATTCTCTGCTGAAAAGGCTGGAACGTTCCAACAAGCGTTAACAATACAATCATGAATCTTTATTGCCCACATTTAGGAAATCACAAAATTGAATCTAACACCCTTGATATCTTATTAAAAAACGTGGACTTACAAATAGTACTGTAAACCAGCTCTTAACAAAGTATAAGCAATCGAATCATAAAACTAATTAAACGAAACGAGAAAAAATACTCCCACTGAGTCTCGCAAGCATAATGTACGAGGGACGTAATGACTAACATAGTTTTAACTGAATTAGTTTCTTTATAAACACAATTCTAAGTGCTTATCTCAACCTGCTGTCTGACTTCAGCAACCATTTTTACAGGAAAACCAGCCCACATCTGACACAGTCTAACAATTGCCATCTACCAATAACAATTGCCATCTACCGATAACAATCGGTACCAACGGCTTAACGTTCCTTCGTCTACGTAGCTCTTTAAGTCCAAGTTAGGATTTAAGTTATATGAAAATCGATTAAAGTTTTCACAACAACGAACAGATACATAGATAAAACCTAATTTCTATGTTTTTTGCACCGCCTTTCGGCGATGAAGCAGGCAAAGATTGATTTAACAGTGAAAATTAAAAGATTTTAAACATTATTTATTTATTTCATGTATAATGGAATTTCTGATAGATACCTGTGGATTAGGATTCTCATTGAGATGCAGTTGCATCGCGAGGTCCTGTATGTGAACTAATTCTAATTCTGGATTCAGGGACTCTAGCCTCATCTGTTCCGGTAGATTCCTGAAACAAAAACAGTCCATAACGAAAGTTTAAAGATATAAAATTTGCATAAATGGTGGACTTCATGTGTCATATGTTAGTATGACACACAAAGTGTCAATCATTGGATCAAAAAGAGATAAAAAAAGTGAAGACAGATTAATTCACAATTTTATATTTTGGGTCAGATTAGTTTACTATAACTAACGTTTGGTCCTTTCGAGCCGGATAAAAAACCACTCACTGCACAAGCTCATCCCAAATATCGGTGGGTCTCCAAGGCGGGCCGCGCTCGGCCACCAGCCCGTTGAAGAACATGGAGTCGAGAAGGCGGACTGCAAACGGACACTGCGACAGTCCCCGGCTGCCCAGGAAGCCCAGCTTGTGGAACGTTAGCACTGGGGACGGGTGGATGCGGATTATCGTGAGGCAGTGCCTGTAATACGAAAATAATACATTGGTATATTATTTATTTATTATTTGTACCTTTCGTAACATCTTTACAGTTCTTTCATGCCAACGACCTTCTAGAAACGGACCTAGACATAATCAGCTCCAATTAAAATACAATATATCTTTATTGTCACGTCAGGCATATCACAAAATTACAATTACGGACCAATCTATTTATTTACGGGTTGTGTTGCAGTTATAGACTGAGAGCCTTCTCACATGGAGCTACTTGATAAATACTGGTTACAAACTCATATTACCTACGAGTCCCTTGAGCATCACTGACCATACATTCTCATAGAGGTCTGTCTCGACGCCATGACAGTGCAGAGGTCGTCATCGAACTCTGCACTGTCATGGCGATTTGAATGACGTTATAACTTTTTGTCGCTGTACACTCTCGCCGAGCCATACAGAAATAAGGTTAAGTTGTTATGTCGTTTGTGGGCCAGTTAGGCTTCTTGAGTCTAAACTTTATATGGGCAGGCTGAACTGTCATATTAAGTTAAGACTCGAGAGGTTTAACTAGCCCACATTTAGACGAGAGTGTAAAACCGCCACGAAACAAACATTAAGCCATTGAGTAATATGTGTCAATGTCAGATGGCAACATTTGTTTACCTGATTTGACAGTTTTATATGGAAAGTGACTATTGTAAAACGTTAACATCAATAACAACAATAATGTGTTATATGATATGACGTAATCGCTTCCGATTGGTGTTCAATGACTCTAGAAAAAGTGGCTATTTTCCTCGATTTTATTTTCTAAAAATAGTAACAATCTTTAGTTTTTGTGATATATCGTTTATTTTTTTTTTCAATCCTACATATCTAATTTTATGATTAGAAAGTGTCATTTCTCTGATTAGCTAGATTAGTACAAACTAGAAAACAAAGATACTTACCTATAACCTTGCAGCAGTTTAGCCAAAGTCCTCATAAACACTGCCCTGATCTCCTTGTCCAACATATGAGGAGGAGAAGACCCTGGAGGAGGCGGGGCGAAGGCGGAATCGCAGGACCTCAACTCTGGCTGTAAGACCAAGGCCAAGGAGTGCTGGAGTGATGATAACAGTTTCCCTTCCGGCCGGGGGATGTTGACCCCGGCCGGAATGTGAAGAGAGCCCACATCTAGATCTGCTACTATTACGTCAAGCTGGAAGAGAAATATTGAATGAATGAATGAATGAAACTTTATTTGCAATAAACATGGTAAATAGACACAAATAAGATTGCTTATTAGATTTGTAGGACAGGTAAAATTATTGTAAAAGAAAGGATATTCATCCATACTAATATTACAGGAGCGAAAGTCTGTCTGTTACGCTTTCAAGACCAAACCTCTGGACGCATTTTGATAAAATTTGTTATGAATATAGTTGAAGATCCGGGGTCAAACAAAGGCTTCTTTTTGACGCAAGCCAGATAACAACTAGTCTCGCATGTAATTTGGGTATTATGCAGAATATATTGGCAAAAGATTGTTCAAAAGGTCAGTATAAATAACTCTTTCTACTTGGCAAATTTTAGAGTTTAATTTTTGTGAGTAGCGAAATTGCAAAATTTGAAATCAATTTAAAAAAAACATCAGCTTCCATTATTAAATAATCGTCATCACTGCGTATGGCATGGATCAAATTTCTATGTTCAAGTTTAACCAGCTGTCAAAGGTGAAGTGCCGTCATTCCGCTGGGAAAATAGCGAAGTGGACATTCGTTTATAACAAAAGCAAGGAAAGGAACTAAATATATCTTTTTTCTTCAAGTATGATTTCCTAGTTGCATCTTTAGCTAGTGCTAAGGAACTCAATATACCAATATCAGCTGTTAAAATAGAGATCAAAATTTAAAAAAAAAACACTTACAAGCTCCGAAACCTCTTCTTTCAAACTGGAATGAACGCCAATTAGGAACGGCGTAGGCGTCGCAAGGACCTCAGCCAATCCACAGGGCAACAGCGGTATGTACACGTGCGCGTAACGGAACGGGAACATGAGCGCTGCGAGCGCGCGGCAAGCGGCAGCTAAGCGAGCGGCCGCGAGCGAGACTAGAAGCACTTTGTGCTCGCTCATTACCGCGCACCACAGCGTTACCGAGTTGTGGATGCCTGGAGTGGACAAAAGTAGCTTTTATTGTCTAGTTTTAGGGAATTTGTAATGGTTATATTTGTTAGTAAAGGAACGGAAACATGAGCGCTGCGAGCGCGCGGCAAGCGGCAGCAAAGGGAACCGGACTGGAAGCACTTTGTGCTTGCTTATCACTGCGCACCACAGCGTTACCGAATTGTGGATGCCTGGCTTGACAAAGGAAGCCTCTTTGATTTATGTATACGTGAGTAAGTAAATGGAAACATGAGCTGAATTAATAAAAAATAACAAGAAATGGCACTGCTCCGAAACACCTCTAAATCACGCTGGAGGTCTAGAAGACTTTACAATGGGTTAGCTTTCTCTCCTAGACCTGACGCTGGACGAGACTTAGGCTTATAAGGTCTATGAATCCAAGGTGAACCCGTGATTTTTACCAAGTATCATTATCTCGTCTATTTCATGGGTTTGCTTAAGTTTTTCACATATTTTATTACTGTTTTCAGTATTAACAACCTTCCTTACGCTGCAACTGTCACTCACCAAGCAACCTCAGAAGCATATGAACAGCTAGACTAACTTTACATATGTTGTGACAAAAGCTGACGCTTCTGATCTCGTCAGCCGTGACTCTGGATGGATCTGGATCTGTAGGTCTAAGATATAGAGGAGGTCAATGTCCTTTCTTGGTTTCCACCAGATTCCAACCAGATTCTTGTCAAGACTCATCGATTTGCCTAGCAAGGTGTTCACTTACCAAGCAACCTAAGCAGCATATGAACGGCGGTGATGGTGACCGGCATGGGCGGCGCTGCGGGCGGCTGCAATGCTTGTCTGTCTCCAGCACCAATGCTGAACCGCACCTGGGGCCCCCCCGCTGGAGGCACCAGCACGCAACCCAGCAGGTTACCCACCAGCGTCTCCAGTGGAACCCCTAAGTTCTCCACCCATACTGTGTAGATGATGCCGAGGCAGTTCTGGAATGAGGGATAATTCAAGTTTTATTCAATTTGTATTAATTTTTATGCATAAAGCAGGTTTATTCCACTTGAAATTGAGACATCTGGGCGATGTTACCTAGGTCATCAAACATACCAATCCATCGTATCAATCAGTCGCCCAATCTCTACATTCCACATTGTCCCAACCCGCCAGCAAATCATCTAGGATCTCAAATTCCACAACAATTAAAATATATTTTTTTGTTTCCTGAAATTACCTGGGTAATTCAACTCCACAATATTTTTAACTACTTTTTTATTTTGTTTCCTTAAATCACCTGCACGTTATTGTAAAATAAAATGTTATCTATATATACCATATATTTAATATGCTAAACAAAATGGTATACTTGTTTTCTCGTGATGCTTAAATAATAAATACGAAGACCTACCCCACTGATTCTCCTACTCTTGCTGAGGTACAATCACACCAGAAGTGTTATTTTGAGAAAAAACCGTATGCTGAATGAAAACGTTCTCTCTCTCACTGATTATGTCGAAAAAAAATCATTATAAAAACTAATGATAATCATTTGATCGCCTGTTTTGAGTGACTCACAGAAAAAAATAAAAACTTTCCGCGGAAAGGTTCTTCACGTCCCTCTTTATACTGGCTGGACAACATTATAGAAAGCTGATGATGTATTGTAGTTTTAGCTAGCTACTGCTACTACTACTTATCTTAATTGCATCCTCGGCTGATTGCCTCGGAGCCCAGGGTCCGCTTTCCTACTTTTTCTTTTCCATTTCTCCCGGTCCTTGGCATCCTTGGTTGGATGTCCATCTATCGAAAGCTGATGATGATGTATTGCAGTTTAAGCTAGATATCAGCCACTTACTCTTATGGTGTCTATGTAGTCCTACCTGGAGACGATGACCAGACACTTGGGCGCGGTTGGGTGATGTTGGGAACTGGACGCGTGGACTCCAGGGATTCCTCTTTAGCTATCGAAAGCTGATGATGACGTATTGCAGTTTTAGCTAGATATCAGCCACTTACTCTGAAGGTGTCTATGTAGTCCTGCCTGGAGACGATGACCAGACACTTGGGCGCGTACATGATGCTGTGGTGGGTGATGTTGGGAACTGGACGGGTGGACTCCAAGGATTCCTCGTCCTGGAGACAAGAATAATATTTACGTTAATTATTTTCGTTAAAAAAGTAAATGACTAAAATCTAAAATAAGGTTAAAAAGTTACTATTTTAGTTATAGGTTTTACCTATAACTAAAATAGTAGGTAATCTCATCAAAGACCTAAAAGTGCATTTTTTTTTTGTTCTTTCACGACATACATTCCACAAGCTAGTAACAATTATTCGAGATATGTAATAAACAAAAATATTAAGGCATACGGATTATCTAGTAACAAAAAAAAAAGTTGTTCGCAAAATACTTCGTTACTTTTAAATCCTTTCCTAACATTCTCACGATACGTCACCATCATGATGACATGGCGAAAACAGACTTAATTTAATAGTCCCATTAGCATTGTCATACAAATGACAGCAGGGGAACGGAGGGTGGTTATAATCCGCCGCGGTCGAAATACCAAGCTAGGGTACATCGCATTTTATGAAGGGTGCATTGCATATTTGTTTTTGTCCGAATCAACTTTTTAATTCGCATTCCATTTCCACATGAAAACTAGTGAAAGAAATGTTTCCTAATTTAGCCCTACAGACTTGTAAATGTACAACAAGTACAGCGTTTACATTTGCAAGCTCGCAAGCAGTCAGACCGTCAGAAATATCTTGCAGGTGGAAACGTTGTCCAAGAAAATTTTATTTTCAATAGCCACCTGGATGCTTTGATTACGCTGGATGATACACTAGATTTTTTTATGAAACGTGCGTAACATAGGTCTTTACAATTACATGCTTTATAACACATTGACATCTATCTTCTTTTGAATTCTGCGTATTTCTGAGGCTCAATTTAGTCTTTTAAATCAGACGTTACAGTATGTACTCGTATAGGCGATGTAGACCGGTAAACGCCGGAGAAGCAAGACGACATCCGCCGGCGCCGCACCAGCCGACCTGCGCCCTATGAATAGTGATAAAGCGACTACAGCCGTACAGGAAAATTTTTTGGGAACTGTGTTTAGTATCAACTAAATAAACAAACAAAAAAAAATCTACTTTACTGTACTGTATTTTGGCAAATACATGATTTGATTTGAATCTAGGTATCAGCTGACACGATGTAGTATGGAATATTTTCTCCGCTTTCACATTTTTTTTTTATTGAAAGTGATTTAGCTTCATGCTCAGAACACACTGAAAATTTTGCCAGTGGTTTCAAAATAACAATAACCCTGTGTACTGTGCTATGTACGAATATTTTCATAGTTTTGTAACATGAGCAGAACTTTTTACACACATACAGTCTGTAGAAATGTAATTAATCTCCTATATTAGCATACGAAATGGAACTGTTCACACACATTTTATACCAAGCAATCTCGGATTAAGTTACACCAGGAATAAGCATTCACAACTACTACAACGAATCGAATTGGAAATTTCAACCTTAACCCTCAAACCTAGGGGCTAAAACTGTTTACAAACAGTAAAATCCCCTACAGGGGATAATACTGCCGCTGGTTAGTGCCGTGATCAAAAAAGTGTTTTCATAAAAGGTCTTAAAGTTGTACACACAGACAGACATAATGATGAAACAGTGGTGACGATGAATGTTTGAATTGCCTTATGGGGTTTAATATAAGAATAGACCACCTCTTCATAAGAGGCTGGAGGATAGAGATATCAATTTTACGTACTATTCTCTGACTGTTGGCGGATACTATAAGCAAAAACATTGGAAACATTGGCCTACAGATGTTAAGTGTTTAGTTGTCTTCTTGGCTACTTTCTCCCAATCGTCTCTACATAGAGCATTAATGGATGCAATCCAGTACGACTATCCAATTTGTCATGTCATCTCCCCTCTTGGTTTTCCTCGGCGATCATCCGATAAAGTAACATAACTTTTAAATCAGACAAATCTAATGAGTTACATGGTTAATCGACCTTGTACACCCTGGTGACAAAGTTTTCGGAACCGCCTTTAAGCCTCTGACATGTCTAACCGTTAGTCCCCGCTGCCAGGTGGTTGTTAAAGGAACTGTTAATAGCCCCAGAAAAATACAATTTGATGCATTGGAATAGAATTTCTGATGCGAGAAAAAGAAGTCGTTCTTTAAGGACCCCGCGGGCTGAAGCTTAAAATTAAATGCAACTGGTAAACACGCTCGGATGATGATTAATGGCAATGATATGTGTTTAAAAGATCTCGACCATCACATTAGGCAGAAGGCCTCAATACTCACATCACAGTACGCACGCTTCAATTAATTGTGGTACGGATTCCGGAAGCATACGCGTTTAGATCTGGCATTAATATTAGTAGGGCATTATTCTCCTAAGAACCAATAATTGTTTGTTTATCTATTTGTAATATTTATATTGTACAAAATAGATTAAGTAAATAACAAAAAGCATGATTAAAAATAAAAGTACAATGGCGGATTTATCCCAATTAGGGAATTGTTATACTGTTTGTGTCTTACCTACTACTGTTTGGAAAAAGCTTACTGCATGCCTCTCCTTTTGTTGATGTTACTCTCCACTCTTTATCAAAATGTATAACCTCGCTTGTCGTCTGTCCGTCTCTTCCTAGGCTTTACTTTTACTGTCTTTTACATCTGTCTATCTTTTTCTTTTACCTTCGCCCGTCTTGAGACCAATTTGTAGCAATATAATCGTTATTTCAGAGTTTTTCTTGTGGCATCCCAAGCTGTATGTTTGCTTTTTTTTTGTGTGTGTGACTTAAAGACTTAAGTCCCTTATAACGTCATTTTTATGTTTTGGTGTAATTTATAACCAGCCCCTGTCTCCTAACCCTCAACATGGGACAGAGGTGCGAATAAAAAATCTCCATTGCCTAAGTCACATGTAACGGGGTCGTCTATCCCTGAGCCGATGATCCTATCGCGCTTATCATAAACGTACACACTATCAATAAAAAGTAAAATTTATAATGAAAAAAGATTGTCTGTCTCCAGTGTTGTGTCTACAATATGCAATTTTCTTAAACACTGATAACAGTGAGGTAAATAACCTTATAGTTAACTTCCCATCGTCATTGAACTATGTAAACAATAGTGAAGATAGCGGTAAAAAATATGAAGTTTGCGGAGGTAGCACCAATTAAGAAATCAAAATTTTAATTTATAAAAAAATTGCCAGCTTACTTGGGTTTTATAACTGAAAAATGGTTGAAAACAATCCGTTGAAATTTTGAACCGGGGAAAAAACATTTTGCTCAAAAAATACACAGGATATAAAACCCGGACCAAATCTAGTTAATGATACGTAAAATTTATATAGAGGTCATTATCAATCCATCGAAACTAATTGTTTTATCTAGGACCCAGCTCGAAAGCTATGCTGAGAATGTAACGAGTGAAAATGAAGTAAATATACTAAGCACACACTTTTAGTACTCGAGAAAAAAACAACAAAAGTCAGACGTCAAAAGTCAACAAAATAATTTAAAAATATAAAAATTACTTTATGGCAGACAATAGATTAACATTTACTATGTGTTAACCTATTGCTTAAAGATTTTTTGCAACAAACTAAAAGCCACAAGAGCTACCGTTCTGTATCTACATTAATTCGTGCTAGGTGTGACAGACAGACATAATAAACATCGTGGGAATTAGCTCCGTAGCCTTGAACGCTAAAGATAGATTATGAAACCAGCTTTTTTGCTTTTATTCTTATAGGCATATTATGACACAAGTTTGTTTTAAATGGAAGTGTGGCTTACACAAAAACTTCTAAATAATACGTATTATTTGATTGAAACACATAAAACTTCAGCTTTCATTTTCATCCTAATGTTATCATTACTTGACTGGTACTTGACCGGCTTTTTTGGACATCGGCCTCAATATTCTTCCCAATTTGTCTCTCCCATGCACTAATAACGGATAAGTACAACACTAAAGAAATCCAGACCAAAGCAGGGACAGAAATAAGGATGGACTATAAATAAACGAGTTTCTAAAAAAAGTATGTTTGTTGAAATGAAATGAAATGAAATGAATGATTTCACATGAGTCACATCCATTTCCCAAAATCGATATGCTAGCAAACTTGTAATGTTCTAATGTTCCCAAATGCCGCATCCAAGAAGTTTCCATTCCAACATCCTCTAACATCAACACAGCAACAAAGCCGTCGCCCGGGGCCTGCTAGATACAATTACTATCTAACATGCCGACATAGTCCTCTACAAAGAATTTTGTGATTTTCACAAATGCCACATCCATTTCCCATACCTAATCGTTTTGCTGGGAAACCTTTAGTTGTCTCTTGTGGTGTTCTCATACGCAGTATCCAATAAGTTATCATTCTAACATCCTCTTACATCAATAGAGCAACAATTCCGCCTCACAACGCAAGGCCTTCTAATGTTCCCAAATGCCGCATCCAAGATGTTGTAATGCGAACATCCTTCAACATCAACACAGCAACAATTCCGCCTCACAACGTAAGGCCGTCGACCCGGGGCCGGCTAGATACAATTCCTATCCAACATGCCGACATATTTATGGTTACCCGCTGAAAACCATTAACTTTATACATTCTATTCTTGCTTCTAACGACTGAATGAAAGGAGGACATGCATGAGAATCGAGGCCGAAGATTAGCTGTGGGGTTTCCGGATTAAGTAAACACGATGTAGAAATAATCATGATTTTTTTTTATCGAATCGGTGGTCCATTTAAATTATCTTAAGGATCCAAATTTGGGTGGCCTGTAAAGCGTTTGCTGTGGCTGTATAGCACACTGGGCTTTGTACACTACTAACTAGGATGGTCCATTCGCCAAAGAATTATTGGCTTCCCATAAAATGGACATCCACTCCTGCGCCTCGTCTCGGTCAGACCACTGTATCTGCCAATTATCGGCGTACCACACTAATCCATCTATTCTTTGGAACTGGGTTTAGTCTATATTACTTTTCTACAACTGGCAGATTCTACCATCGATAGTTATCATCAAAATTCACGAATTTCACTTTATAGATTTCGCTTTGACCAGATAAATCTGACAGTAGACTTTGAGTACAGTACCCTAACAAATTAAATAACATTTCATTTTCCATGACATGGCATTCTAAAACAACCATAAAACATCAATAAAACATCGCCGTGCTAAAGAGATATAAAACGGATTATGATATAAAAGCAGACGACATATATTGCGTGAAATGATGTCATTTTAGTTAGGCGTTTGGTTGCGGATTTTAAAGAGTGTTATGTGTTTTATAATGGCTTTAGAACAAGGTTTTTCCAATCCAAGCTTTGTTGAGTCTTGAAACTGAATTCAAAAAAATTAATAGCCCATTAATTTTTCAATTAAACTATTTTAATACGAGTTTTATCGCATGTATTTTTCTACTATACAACCACTATAGTCGATGCGTGTATTACTTAAAAGCAGTTTCCTGCAACTCCGCCTGTGTCAAAAAGTAGCCTACCTATGTTTGACTACGGGTATTCAACTATATTCTTACCAAATTTCATCAAAATCTGTTTGCGTCCAAAAGCGGTTTGGCCGTGAAAGCGTAACAGACAGAAAGACAGACTTTCGCATTTATAATATTAGTAAGGATATATGGATTTATTTACACATAAAGTTTCTGGACTAGCTAGGATCTAGGCTGGCAATGTCTACTTTCCCAATTCGCACACTTTCTATAATGTACATACACTTTTCCAAAAAGATTTTCCAAAGAGAAACAGAAATTTCCGAAGATGATCCGATCCCCTAATAGGTTATGCATAATTATCTAATCAAGTGGTATAGACTGACTAGTAGCTTTAGTTCTATTTGTACAAATTCGTAGTGCGAACTGTACATTCATATTTCATGTTGGTGAACTCTTAAACCCTAGTTCGCGTGACCTTTATCGAAATATCTTCTTGTTAACTGCGCACCCTCAATTTAAATTCAAAACATAGCATTATTTTCTAGCTTTTTTGTCCCAATGCTGGGCAATGGTCTCCCCCATTCATCTCATTCTGCAGGGACTGTCGCCCATCCACAATCATACCATCGTTCGTCTCTCTTTCTCAATTCTCCCTCTTCTGGTCGCAAATTGGGAGCAATATAAGTTAAACGTTTGTGTTTCTAGCTTGTCTATGTCTAATCTTAACCACCTTAACTTTTTTGACGTGCTACGACCACGGGTTTCTCAATCTTGAAACCGAAATATGATGCAACATGAATCACTGTTTGTCGAAAAGGACAAGAATTTCAGATCAATTTAATTATATCGGAACTATGTGCATCGGTTCGTCAACCAGAATCCCTAGACATGCTGAATTAATGACCAAATATTTGGGGTACAGTCGGTCTATTTCTGATCTGGTCTAATACACAAGTCTAATACACTAGACCCATACAAAAAGTCTACCTTTACTCTTTCGACCGACGATCAAAATAAATTTAAGAGCTGTGGATCTAAAATGGCCACTTTACACGAATTACAATATGATCATATTATGAATCATTGCAAATCTTAAAATAGCCACATTTTGGCAGTTCATGAAATGAATCATTTCATGGCAATTCTGCTGTTTGACGGAAAGTCGCAAAATAGCTTACTTTTCGTGAATTGCTTTACCTTATTGCCAGGCGTAAAAATAATTTTTATTTTTGCATAGCGTGCGTACTTTTACGATTTTTTTAGTTAAATAAGTTTTTCTAACCAATAATGTTGATTTACCATCATTAATTTACTGTAGAATTATAAATATCAAAAGAAATATTTAAATTTTAAAATCTATTTTTATTTTATTAATATAGCAATACTCAAACGAGAAGTGATTCAAGAAATGAATCACGAAATGAATTGAATTAGAGTTGAAACGTCAATGTCAAAACTTGCAGAATTGCTTCGCAATTCACGAAATGATTCGTTTTGATGAATTGCTCAAAGTGGCCATTTTAGACCTGCTGGGCTCTTGTCGGTAAAGCTTCTTCCATTTCTCTCGATTTTAAGCGAGATCCTTTTGTTTTTGATACGACAGGTAACGTTTACTTTCTCCTTTATTTGTTTTATTAAAGTATGGACAACCTGTACCCCTTCTTTCCTTCGGTCAGTCCCGATAACAATGAAATATCAAATGTTATACATTTTTCGGCAAGCAATGGGTTAGTCAACTAACGTGTCTAATAAGTAGTCATTCCCATAAAAAAATCAACACACGTATAAGTTTTGAGGATTGACGATGCGTTTACTAGCACCGGAAAAGGGCCATCTGATGCACCCGCTTGGGGCAGGTGCATTGCATTAGAAATATTTTTTTTATATCCTGCCGAACGAGGGTGCCACGGATGACGTGTTTTTAGACGATTTTCTAAGAATCGTGGCTTGGATAAGGGAGTTATTTTTGCTTGTTGTTTATCTAGTGTTTTTGATAATGAATATTTTGTGCAATTAGTGAGAACACATTTTTACTTCATGGCGTAGTTTCTATGATTTCTTATTTTTTTGCACTATTTAGATACAAAACTTAGCTATTTAGATTTTGTGATGATTATTGTGTATAGGGATGACCTTTCATTTCAGACTAAACTCTGCTCTATCACTTGGAGCTATCAATCGCATTTTTGTACATTTTAGCACATTTACTCTTCTATGGTGCCAGCTGAAAATTAGCTGTTGCTCTCCCTGAGTGACATTTGTGCTGAGCTGTAGCCCTTTTGTGCCGCTGTGGCACACAGATGCATGTTTTAGTCCGAATTTACTATCAATGTCATGTATATGTGTGTTACAGTTATACAAATAAAGTAATTATCTATCTATCTTCTTTCTTTTGCAAGAAATACAAAGGCGGTAAGGTAGATGATGTAGCTGTTGGAATTGGGTTTATATTATTTAAAAATTAAACTCTACCAAATCAATTTTTTGCAGGAGCCACGGCTCGTATCTTGCGAGGTCACGAACGTATAGTCTGAGAGGCAAGCAATGCCTCCTTCATGAATATCCATATCCACTTTCGCAATTTTGAGAATCTACAATGCGAAACGTGAAAGTATATAATGTAAAATGTTATTAATTTTAAGGATGTTGTTGGTAAATAAATATGTGAGTTGCCTACAATAATATCCATCCAACAGTCAAAAGTACAAATTTTACACAGATTTTTTCCACACCCAAGGCTGGCGTTTAGCACGATTAACGAGTACATTATGGGGGAACTTATGTGGGGACTGGACAATACACCAAGAACAGACATCGACCTGACGAAGACAAATCCATTTGTCCGCTTTAAGACAGAATCGCTTTAAGACACATTTGCTTTATTCATGCAGATTCGCTTTACGACAGAATTTGTACAGTCGTGTCCGATGGCCCCATTAATACTTTGTGTAGCTTTTCTTTTGTGTCCACAGTCCTTGTACTTATATATAAATACAAGCTTTTGCCTTTAGCTACATAACAACAAATAGAATCCGCTAATAAACCATACAACTATTTCATCCATTCGTCCTTTTTACTAGCAAGTGCTTCATACTAAAATTATACAATCACATCGTATTTTCTACCCAACAGTTTAATTATTATGTAAATTGTCTTGGCGATCGGTGCGTGACTCCGGTATGCGTGTGTTTTTTTTTGTTTAGTTATCGGAATATCAAAATTTCGTTTTGTTATGCAGATGAAGTTTTTAATTTATAAATAGTTATATGTTATCTACCATAATTTAAAAAAAATAACATAAATAAAATGCAAGAGCAAGATCGCAGGATCTCGAGCTTAATCGTTCCTTAACTTTTCATTACTTCAGTTAAAATAGATCATAGATGATATTTTATTAATTTAGCATAAAGTCTAATCTTCAAGGCACAACCTTAACTATATTAAAACAAAAATGTATAAAACCTGATCAAGAGTTTGTTTAAATGCTGATAAGTCTAAAGGATTATCTAAAGGAAACTACGATACTCGGAATACATGTTTTTACGAACAGTACAATAATTAGAGAACCTACATACGTACAGTGGAAGACAGTAAATCTGACCTCTCAACCATTCTTACGATGATTATGGTGGTGGGTCACGTTTATCTCTTCTTGACTGTACAACGTTTCTATGAACTACTTTTAATTAGTTGCCACTTGCCAGTGATGTCATCGTATAATGATGATTGAGTATTGTAAGCTTTTTGTTAGTTTTTGGACGAATTTGAATGACTGAATCATAAATAGCTTTCCTAGATTAATAAATCATACCACAGTCATTAGAAATATCTTTTCAATCCCAATCCTAACTAACGGAAAGTGAGTTTAAAGGAGTTTGTTTCCTCAAATATACATGATATTTGAGGAAACAAACTCCTTTAAACTTCACCTTCTTACACTTAGCTCGGTGTACTGATGAGGATTTCCTTCTATCCCGAAAAAGTACTGTTTCAGTATGTAATAATGTGAGTAATAGCTAGTTGAAAATAAAGCAATTGAAACTAGTTTCCATTTTCTATTTTATTCAATCACTTTCTTCAATTCACGTGTTCCGTCATAAAATACTGTTCCAGTGACTCCTACATTACGGCGGTCGCCGTTTTTAACATTTAACGCGCCATATCTTTACCATTCTTAGTTTAATTTTCGAAAGAAAAAATACGGCTCCAATATTTTTTGATTATCTAACTGACGAACTAATTATATTTTTTTAGGAAACTAGCCTATTCTCACGACTCGTCTTACCAGTCGACTCACGCCTTACAGATACTTTTATTTATAAAAATAAGATTCTTATAATAATACTAGCTGGTTCCCGCAGCTCCGCCTGCGTCAAAAAGTAGCCTATGTTTGACCCCGGGTCTTCAACTATATTAATTCTAAATATCGTAAGTTCGTGGGCGTAACAGACAGACTTTCGCATTTATAATATTAGTATGGAAGTATGGATGACGATCATTTGACTCCATATCTTGTGGCTCGTCAATAAGTTCCGTTACACCTAAATGTGTTAAGGTTATTACTTCATACAGCAAAAAAAGCATCATCATTAAATTTCATGTCGTATACCCACCACAAAATGACGGAAGCGGCTCACTGATACAATCTATTACGTTGGTTAGCGGTCGGGTAAAAGGCCCAAAAGCTTTTTGTGATTGATTTTTTATTTAATATAAAGTTGTTCTGACTTGTTGATAATTAAGTAGCTGTTTTGTAATAGCAAAGTTACAAGCCTGGACACCAACACTTGAATTAACAAAAAGAAGTACAAAAATATTAAACCTTACACTTACACTTCGCATTTTATAGAATAAAGGTTATATATAATATTTTACAATTATTTCCATACTAGCTGTTTCCCGCAGCTCCGCCTGCGGTATATAGCCTATGTTACTCAGGGTGAATGTAGCTTTCCAATGGTGAAAGAATTTTTGAAATCGGCACAGTAGTTTTTAAGTTTATTCATTATAAACATACACACAAAAATACAAACCTTTCCTCTTTATAATATTAGTGTAGATAAACTTTATTTCGAGTTTTAAAATTATATGACCTCGATCGAATTGATCTTTAAATATAATTAACAATTATCAAATCCTGAAACAGGAAAAATGTTATTTCAGATCAATCTCGATTTATATGAGTAGTAATGCGTCGCTAAACGGTTATCATATAATGTTAGGTGTTCCGCAAGGTAGTGTATTTGGACAAAAACGCATTGTATTGTATATGCACAGCACACGACGTTGTGTGCACTCGATGCGTGACCGTAATAAATACAATGCTATCTTGGTAATATGAGTAAAGGTGACTTTGCGCAGCGCCCTTGGCGACTGAGGCAAGATCTAGTTTTTTTAAAATGTTATGTTTAGGGAGTTACTAAAGATTAATTTGGATAATTTAAAAAATACAAAAGATGTCGTGTATCTGAGTCTAATTCTGTCCGAGTCCACGATGTACAATGTAACCTACACGAAGATGATGATGATGAAGTCTGAGTCGACCGAAGAAAAATATTTCAGAATAGGCGATTGACGGAACCTGATTTTCCTACAAGTCCTAAGATGTGGTGGTAGGATTAAACGTTCTTGTTTTTTTTTCTGAATGAATGACATATTTAGGTAGTTCATTATGATTTTATGTGGTACAGTATTACGCTAGTTCAGCAAATCCTACGAGATAACGGGCGTCCCTTTCACAGGCGACCGAACTAATGTTAAATCGATGGAACCAATAAAGCATTGATTTCCGGCAAAGGTCGACATTCCTTCGGATATGCTGCCATATTGGATTCGGGTTAATATTTGGATGTAAGTGTAACATGGCTGGTTTTTGAAATACTTGCCGTGGTTATATTTTATTTCTTTCTGCGCGTTTTCGACATCCGCGGAGTGATAAGCTGAGGGAGTGATCTAGTAACCAGTACATAGGACATAAGTAGATATCTACAAATTGTAGATACTGCATTCTACAATACATACAAATACTTGCACCAAAACATTAGGTACGAAGGCGGACTAGAACGATCTCTTCCAGTCAAACCTTACAGCTTGGCCACGGCAAAATTCGCCACGACGACTATTCGTGCGAACGTCCGCGCGTGTAAAACAAAAACATACTGCCGCGCTAACAATGCCACGCGCACTTGCGAGTGGCCGCGCGAATGAATGGGCGGCAGTCCTAGCGAATAGTGTCGGAACAAACATTAAATCATAACGAAAAATAACACTGAGACTTACAGTGAAAAATTTTATTACATAATATTATATTATACAAGGTGTTAACACTCGTAAATGTTACCAGTGTTATTACCTAATTAATTATATTATAAAATCCTATATAGAATCGTAATTCTCTTGAGTTATGAGGACGTTTGTTTGTGCAACGGACACACACGTGTCCCTGGATTTTTTTTTTGTTTTTTTTTGTTGAGAGCTTTTTTTATAGGGAAAACATGGGGAATAAATGTTGTAGTATTATTTATTAACGGATTCCCCACAGGTTACTATGAAAAAATGGAGGAAGTTTATAGTAGGGTTTTTTTTTCGTGATCGCGAGGTCTATTGTTCAAAAAACTACTACTAGTACAATGTACTAATTTAATAGGTCTCCGTTATTCTGGTAAAATAGAGTATAACGATATACCTAAAGGTGACCTCGAAAGTAATAGGTAGCGATAGTAAGATACTCGTAAATATATCTGGATATCGATACCTACCTATTTCTCGTTCCTATTTTCCTATTTACCTCCTATATTATATATTTCTCGTTCTTCTGGATTTCTCCGTTATTACCACGATTCCGATTTAATGTAATCATGTACCTACTCCACAAACGCTGCCAATCTGCGGCGCTACGACGAGTCGAGCGCGCGAGACCAATTATTAATCTATGGCTGCCAAATAAGTCATATGACTTGAACCGTACTTTGTAAGCAATGTCTAGAAAATTTTGATAAAATCATGTTAGCCCTTGGATTACACCGATCGCGGCGGCGAACGCCGTGCCCCGTGGCCGGCAAATTCCCCCGCGCGAATAGTCGTGGCCAGGCCTTTAGGGTGGAAGGAAAAATGTTGAACAAGGAAACCAAGAAACGCAACATAATATGACAAAATTAATCTAAAAGATATCGCACCTGTTCCTGTCATTAATTACAAAACGCCCACTAATTACACTAAAGCTACACCTAATAATAAATCAACATGATGACCAGATCACATAAATATTGAAGCGCCTGCGCAACAAAACAAACGCAGGAAGCTGCCCATAAAACTTTAGTTTACATTCAAAGAAAGCCACACAACAAAATAAGGGCACAGAAGTGATACCATGGCATGAAGCAGTCTGAAAATTAACCTGTCTATCCAAGTATGATAGGCGCGTCTGAACAAGGTTTTTTTTTATAAATAAAGATATTTATTATTGGCAATTAAAAGCCCACGTGACCAATATTTTTTTCCTAGGTTGAAAGGGACTACTCGTACGCGAAGTTTCAGGAAGAAAAGTTCAGTAGATACAAATTTAACAATAAATAAATATTCAAAGCCACATTTATATTTAAAATTAGGTAAGAATAGGGTAGATACACTATATATGGCACAATAGCATGGATACACAAACACGGGATCAAGCACAGAACGTTTTTCCTTCCAGTGACAAGTCCGCCTTTGTAACTCATATTCATGAATATTTGTTTTGTAAAATTTTTATTTTGGTACACAGAAAACTGTAGTCAGAATGTTTTGCATTTCGTGACATGGCTGCGCAAATAAAACGAGACTGTATGTTTAAGCAGTGTCACTTTTAACTTCACTTTATTTTTCGAGCATGCATAAAAGTCGGCCGTATAACCATTAACTGTACTGTTATAGTTTAGACTTAAGACGTTTGAATTAAAACATTGTATGAATGTTTTCATGATCAACAATGATTCTTTGTATAGCAATTTGTGTTTCTAGCATAACTATATACGAATTAAATTCTTTGGTTCATGTACAAATAATCATTTAGACCTCAACATTCATCATTAGACCAATTATTAATCTAAGCATTTAGTCATTAATATTGATGGGGAGAAGTCTTGTGTCGAAGGCCAAGATCCGTTTCGGGTCACTTAGACAATGCAGTAAGTAAGATCTTAGGTAAAGTATATATAGGAGGTATGGGGTCAAAATAAAATACTTTATGTAATTAAATATTGAAATATTTATTTGTACTGTTTAAGCACTGGGAAGCAATACGTCCGTCTAACAAGATCTCGTGACGCAGAGTGTGTAGTCAGAGAAACAGGTAGATTTCATAAGTAGAACAAAGGAACATTGTTAGGGGTATTAATTTTTGGACTATGAACTCCAACAGTATAGTCCTTTAAATCATAATTTCTGTATAAGTTAATCCATTTTTGAAAAGACAAAAAAAAAAAACAAAAATTTATCGTGTAATAGTCCCCAATCAATACGATCATAACTGCCAAAATTAAGAGAAACTAATAAATACAATATTATAGTCCTGTGACAATTTCACTTTGTGTATTTCCATATTCGCACGTGATATGGTTTTCCGCAGCTCCTTCCCGCGTCAAAAAGTACCCTTTGTTTGACCCGGTTCAACTATATTCATACCAAATTTCATCAAAATCCGTTCAGCGGCTTGGCCATAAAAGCGAAACAGTTCTACAGATAGACACTTACGATATTACTTATATATACACGCACTTATAATATTAGTATCAAAGTATGAATGTAAAAGGCCCTATTCAATATCAGGTTCTCCTGTTTCCTAGCGTAATTTTCACTCAAGAATTTCCATTATTTTCTTGCTTGCGTAAAGGAACACATCTCTGAGCACGTCAGGCTTCGAACTAGCTAAACTTGTTATAGAATTCCTTGTGAAGACAAGACAACATACCAGTTATAAAACTCAAAGTTTCGCTATAAAATAAAATAAGGAAAGTGCCGAAAGTTACACCGTTTAATCAGACTTTTCCTTTGAGTATGTTAAATGTATTTAAAAATAAAAAAAATATTTTTACCAAAATCCCACCAGAGTAGTTACAATTAAAACTTGGGATTTCGCATAAAACAAAAATACTATTATATTTTGAAATCGCCTTTGAAAACCTTTTATTTTAATACCACACTAGTTAAGTTTAGAAGTATAAAAATTATACTTTTTCGCGCTAAAAATGCGGATTTTTTTTACAATTTTGACCTAACAAGACTTTGACACTCGCGCAAAAAAAAGAAAAGCAAATCTAAGAAGGCATCATTTATCAAAATAGATTCAGCCGTTTTTGGTTATTTTACATTTACAAACGGCCCAAACACATATTTTTATTACGCCGCTATAAAAAGTGACGTATCTGCTAATCTATGTTGATTAGCAGATACGTCACTTTTTATAGCTGCTGAAATCTGAACAATGGCATAACGATATATTTTTATCAGTGCATATTTTCATAACCATGATAAGAAAAGTATGACGAATCGATTCATTGTTACATAATAACTTATCAACAATTTCGTTATGCATGACATTATTTGCAGATTTTTGAACAAACCAAAGCAATTGCTATTATGTTTCCGTTATGTTTATACTTTAGTTTATAAATTACCAACAGCCACATCGCCCTAGGGTTTACCGGTTGCGTCCCAAGCCGCACATAACGTTTATATAAGACCAAAAGAGATTCGAAAGAGACTTCAATTATATTTATGCAGGCCTCAAGCCAATTAAATCATCATCAACCAAGACGTCCACTACTGAACATAATTTATTTATTAAAACTTTATTGTTCCACTTGTGCAAATACTTATAACACTTGGCGGACTTAATGCTTAAAGACCATTCTCTACCAGTACACCATTGGGAGAAACAGAAAGATAGTTCGGCGCAAAAAGTTATAATGATTAATAATGTCTCTTTTATAGATTTCCAATCTAACCGATCTGAAACGGCCTGCATCCAGCGTCTTCCTGCGTCTTTGCGTAGATCATATATCATGTGTATTTCTACCTAATTGGAACTAGGTTTGTATGCTATCAGCAAGGACCTTCGAGTGTGTGGGATGGGATGAGTGGAGGACACGCTATCACTGCGGATGTTTGTGCGGTGGTCGGCAGCGATTGCGTGATGGTCAATGTCGTTTGAGAAGTCAGCAAAACTGACCAATTTATTAAGAAAATGTCATAAAAAAGTTAATAACTAATTACTGGGTTTATAGAAATGTTTAGTAGAGAATACAGAAAAAATAAAATTTAGAATGTATTGAGCTTTTAGACACTAACAACTGTAAACTGAATGTAGAATGTAGGTGACCAAGAAACGTGCACGTGTGCATGTGTGCACAGAGCAGGTTGGCGTAGACAGAGAGGTTTATGCCCAGCAGCGGCTTGTTCTTATACTTGGCCTCTTACAGAGCTGTTCGTGCTTTGGAAGGCACGTTAAGCCGTTGGTCCCGGCTGTCATCTGGTGCTCGTGAAACCACGGTTACGAACAACTCTAACACCAGGGTGTACATACTACATGGTACATTGACAATGTAAACTACAAGAAATGATGATGAGAGCTGTACAGGTGGCTTGTATTTGGGTTGGAAGAGTATAATACCATCGATCACACAAGGAATTTCTTCCTTGTGTGATCGATGGTATTGGTGTATTGTGGTGATTTGAAATCTGATTATATTGTGGTCTATGTAGAAAGCGGTCATCGTAAAGCATTTACTTCAGCAACACGACGGCGGGCTGTCGACCATGAAGAAATATTTTTGCCGTTTCCTAGTCATTGTCCATTTAAAACTACTATTAGTAAATTAATAAAAACGGCAGTAATTATGTTTAGTACTGCAATCTGCATTCGACATTGCGTGTGGTTTAGAAAATGCAATCTAAGTCATGAACAGTCGACGACTTATGAGGCTATGATTCCAACTCGGTTTACCTAAAAATACAGGAAAATACACATCATCAGTACTTCAACAGTGTTTGTGTTATTGTTTTTCGGTTTGATGGGTGAGAGAAGCGTTGAGTACTGAGGTAACATCCTAGGTCATGTGTTGGCTACTGCCAACCCCTGCCACCCCACCCCATCTTTCGCGGGCCTTATGCTTGACTTTACTTGGATAAAAATCAGCCCCTTAGGGACGGTTCACTAACTTTGATACTACAGCTTTGACATAAAACCATGGAGTAATTACAAAGAGGAGATGCGGTAATAAGCGTTTTGTAAGAAAGCGTTTGTGAGGCTACACGGGGCGGAAGGCAGACGTGCGGGGTGCTTGGTTTCGGCCTTAGACTATGGATCCAATAGACGGGAAATGCGAAAGAGAAATATATAGGATATGCGTATGTTAGAATGAGATAGAGAGCGTCACCATTTCTTAACACACTATTGGTCCATAGCAGCCTTACGGATTTATTGTCAAAAACAAATATTTAAATTATAAACAAAGTATCTATCTGTAAGTGTTAAAAAAGTGTTCAGTAGAAGCGCATAATAATGGTTTCATGTGCAGTGCCTAAATGTAACTCAAATAAGAAAGAAAACCCACATAATTTCACATTTCACACGTAAGTACCATCGATGTTTATCACTGTATAAATCCATGATTTCCTAATTGATTCGGTAGTTTTTCCGCACTAAAATATGAGAAATTTCTTAAAGTTTTATCACATAAATGTTTAGAATGCATAGGCATTCAATTTTTAATAAAAATAAATACGTGAATTTTCACAATTTTGAACCTAATTCTTGAAGTTTAGGGATTGACATCGATGCTGTCAAACATCATATCGATAGTATTGCATCCAAACGCTAGGAAGGAATAAGTGCATGCAGGTACTTATTTAAATTTTAGTAATAGAATTTTTCATACAATTGGATGGGACTCGAAAAAACATGACGGCTATCCACAGGAGGGCAATTCTCTTTAGAGATAAAGTCGAATTTGAGATATCGCGAAAAACATAGCAGATGTCTATTGAAAACCTCGTGTTCGTATTCTCATTCATTTCTTATGTTTAAGATTTCCATCAAAAATGGCTAAAAATTGTTAGCAGAGGAGAATGAATTCCCAAAAAATTTTCAACCATTTGTAGTAAACACTTTGATTTGAACCAGAATGTTTTTCGAACAGGGGCATAAAAAGAGTAAAACTAAAATCAGGTTCAATCCCAACATTGTTCATGCCCGTAAGTTGTAAATTTATCAAAATATTGTGTACTAGCTGTTTCCTGCAGCTCCGCCTGCGTCAAAAAGTAGCCTATGTTTGACCCCGGGGCTTCAACTATATTGATACCAAATTTCATTAAAATCCGTTCAGCGGTTTGGCCGTGAAAGCGTAACAGACAAACAGACAGACTTTAGCATTTATAATATTATCTACTGTCTTGTAAAATTTTTTCGCTGAACTAAACATTCATATGTTTGATTCTTCAGGACTGTTCAATCATAAACACTTGTTAACAAAGCTTATTATTGAAACTTATTTCATTATTAGGCTAAAATATGAAGCAAAATTAGAAAATACTTCCAAGGACAGTTTAAGACATTTTTATAATAAATTAATTATCTTTGGTGGTAAATAAAAGACTTGTACTACTTAAAAAAAAATGAATATCGCCAGTATTTTGTTGGTCCATAAATTATATTATGGTCCATTTATTTATTCATATCGTGTGGGTTATATAGTCAATTTTTTTTATGTGTATGTAAATGCAGGCCAATCCCGCTAATTGCCAATCACTTTAACGTTATTACCAAAACCAAACCACGACCCGAGATATATTATTGAATATGCGAAACCACTGGTTTCACTGGTTCAAACCAGTGAGTCTATTGAAAATCATTCGATTCGCCGGTATTACATACTTAAAAATATCCTCATGGTTGTGCTTTGATTTTGGTATGTGTGTATGTTTTTGTCTAGAAAGAGTAAATTTTATGTTATTAAAATGTCCACTTATTCGAAATCGGGTCGGGGTGCTCGTTAAAAATAAAAATACTTTAGATGTTTATAATGTAATTTTATTACTTATCCCAAATAATAACTGCATACCTACTTAATTTGGCAATGGTCTCACGTTAAGATAATCGATCATAGTGATGTCGATATTGCTCGACTCAGCACTATTTGACAGTGCACACATGTATGACACACACACATCAACAGTTTTTTAATTTGGTCTCGTTTCTTTTACTGACCAGCCAATCTATTGACGTAGTCAAAAAAATTCTAAATCTATGGTTTCGGCCGTGGCTCCAATCATGGAGCACGAGCAATGACAAGCTCCGCCCACTGCAGTGTCGGCGAGGTGCCAATGATCACATCACTGCGCCATTTCAAACGGCATCTCCTATTTGTAATTACTCCATGCATAAAACCCAGTCTATCAGATACATAAGAAATTGACTAACCAAGCCACGCGCACTGGCGACTGGCGAGGCGAGTCCCGACTAGTAAAGATTACTACTCGTCATTTGCTTATAATGCATTTGTATGTATTTGGTTTAGTCCTCGGTAGCTTCCCGCGAAAATCCGTCATGGCCAGGCTGTATAAGGTCTAACCGAGTGCATCGAAGTTCAACTAATCAATTCACTGAGGCGCTGCCTTTAGTCATTGTTTCAGATTTAGGACTCAATAAAGGAGGCCTGCGTGGATGCCTACCACGCGTTTGGACTAAAATGATAGCAAGAAGAATGTTGAGATGCATGTATTGTCACTCAATGCGTCAAACGAACTGACGCGAAGCGCTGAGTCATTGCTCAATTCACTGGCGATTGAGTCATGCATGCGTACTTTAAGAACCGTGGTTCCGATACCGATTTGTTGAAATAAGCAAACGCATATGTAACATAATACAGGTGATATGCACTCTCTGATTTTAGAATGGGTGATTCATCATTACTATCCCAGCGTTTTCCTGGTCCGCGGAGTTCCATAAAAGCATTTTTTATCGTTTCTCTAATTTTCTGATCGCAAGCTCATTAAGTCAAACACGAACGGATGAACAAAACGTTGGTTGTATGATGTTTCGCAATACCCCAGTAATATCATTGCTTCTCGCACCCAAACCGAAACACAACATGCCAGCACTAATGTTCCTACAAGATCTAGAAATAAAACATCTTAACTATGTAATATTAGTACTGACCTCGTCTGCGGGCTTGGTGGGTGTGATGGCAACAGTCTCGTTGAAGCACAGGCACGCGCAGTAGTGCCGGTTGGCGTCCACGTCTGTCAGGACCGACACGTAGAACCGCGGCTCCGACCGCTCCGTCGATAGCGCCCATCCTTGCGGCTGACAGAACTGTCATGACAAACAGACAACATGAGAAGTTTCTTATGTTAATTGATAAACTATGGCAGAGCTGGTCTTGCTTATAGCAAATCAGAGACAAGCTCAATCTGTGAGCATAGATACGTAGAACCAGGGCTCCGTCAGCTGGTAGGACTGTCATTACAAACATAGAACATGCCAACCTCCTCTCAACATCCCATAAATTACGGCAAGAGATCTAACTTCCTTGTGATATAACTTATATAGTTAAGGCAAGATCAGTAGTGCATTCCGCGAACTGGAAGTAGAGTTAGTGACACCTGACTTGGATTGATCGCCACTAGTTAGTGCCTCCGTGGTCCAGTGGTTAAGGCGTTCGCCTTCAATCCGTGGGTGGTGGGTTCGATTCCCACCGGAAGCATACTTTGTTCAGTTGTGTCCAGTTTAGTTAGGACTTTGCAGGCTTGAATTACTTGAATGTCTAATAATAAAGATGATTTCGTGCTTCGGAAGGCACGTTAAGCCGTTGGTCCCGACTGCCATTTGGTAGTTGTTAAAGGAACCACGTCAGAGGCCGAGAGCTCTGGTGAACAACTCTGACACCAGGGTGTTCATGGTCGATAGACAGTGTAACCTACACGAAAGGATGATGATGAATGTTGTTTCTTTATTGAGCACCACCATGCTGGTACAGGACGTCAAACCGCTGGCACGTCCATAATTATCGGCGGGACTGTTGGTATTGGGACTCGACAGGAGGCGATACATGAACCGAATATCGAATAATGTTTGGTTCGGAATTTACCCCATACATCGGGTCCATCCTGGACAATCTGAATGGACAGTCCAGTAAGTTACGATAATTAGCTGATGCTCTCAACACTAAATGGCTAAACGACGGCAGTGACCAATGGCATAATGTGATTACGAAAAAGGGATTCAATATTAAAATCTTTATCAGGTTATTCAAGCCTTAAGACAAGACAATCCGTGGGATTCAAACCCAAGAAGAGATAAACGCCTGAGACCACGGGGTAAGTTTGGATGAATATACTAAATAACCTTACCCATTCAATGCCGTCGTGGAATGGTGTGTCGTCCCAATTGGTCTCAGGAAATCGCTGTAGGATAACGCCGCTGCTCAGACCGCCACCTGACATTAAAAAAAGAACTATGATTTGACATCAAAAGTTGACCATACTTAGTCTTGTGGAAAATAGGCAGTCTATCTATTGAGTAACTCGGGAGTGAGTGACATTTACAAGTTGGCATGAAAGCTTTTACGTTCTATTCATTGATTTATTATCAAGCTCAATCGTAGCTTAAGTTTATGATGCGTCTTTTTGAAACAATTCCTGAATTTTACTAATTATATTTTATAATGAATGCATGTAATAAAATGTAACTTTTGACCTTTTATCATTGTAAACCCTAGCGGTAGGACATATCGATCTTATATATTTACTACTAACTGTTTCCCGCAGTTCCGCCAGCGTCAAAAAGTAGCCTATGTTTGACCCCGGGTCTTCAACTATATTCATACCAAATTTCATCAAAATCCGTTCAGCCGTCTGGCCGTGAAAGCGTAACAGAAAGACAGACATTCGCATTTATAATATTAGTATGGATTACCACCTTGTACAACATATGATCCACAATGAAATAAATGATTGATTGATTGACCCACCAAGGAAAAGAGGGTTGCTAAAGTTAAGATTAACTTGTCTATGTGCCTAATCTGACTTGATTGAGATAGTTGTCAGCTATAATTAATGAAGATCTGTTCATTCGTAAATCAAGATCAGAAAGGTAACGAAAACAGAGAACTAAATGGTGCAGTTGTGCTTTTTCTCTGTACCGTTACCTACTCATGTGTAGTAGGTCCGTTTCTGCACTATTGTCTAAGGAGTAAGGAGCATCGCACTCCGCACAATCAATGTAGACCGGGCTGCGTTACGTACGATGCATTGTGTCAGGCGTTGCCAATCTACAATCGACAAATAGGATCCGCGATAAGCAATGACATGAGTAAGAACATAAAATTACAGGATGAAGTGCAAGTAAGAACATCGCAGAATTTAAGACAAGCGTATGATGGTATTAAATGACACGTTCTCTGAATTTCCCAAGTGTTTCAATGCAGTGCATATTAATGCGCAGAGCATTCCGGGTCACTACCCTGACTTGTTAGCGTTATACGTTGTTCCCAGATTAGAAATCCTTCACATGAGGTGGAGTATGTGTTTGTTGAGGTCACTCTGAGCCATACACGCGTTCTCTTAGGCGTTTTCTATAGTCCCTCTGATGATATTAAATATTTTTCAAACTTGGAAACACTCCTAGAGGACATTGCCCCATCTTATAGTCAAACTATTATCATGGGAGATTTCAATACATGCCTGCTTAAAAATGACAGCCGCTCCTCTGCTTTATTATCTGTGGTTAGGGCCTGCAACTTGTCAGTTCTCCCGCTACAAGCTACGCATCATTTTCCAAATTGCACTCCATCGCTTTTGGATCTCATCCTGGTCTCTTCAACTGACTTGGTTGCAACCCATGGGCAGCTTAACGCTGATATGTTTTCATACCATGACCTACTTTTTCTGTCATATAAAATTCGTCCACCCAAATTAAGGTCTAAAGTTCTCATGCAGCGAAGTTTTCGTTCCATCAACATGGATGCCCTTTGTGATGGTGCTAACGACTGTGATTGGGATGGGTTATCTGATCTGACTTCCGTCGATGACCAGGTAGATAGATTTAATAAAATGCTCATTGAACTTTATGACAGACATGCCCCGGTACATCCTGTTAGAGTAAAACATCTGCCTGCACCCTGGCTTACTGAAGACCTCAAAGCTGCAATACATAAAAAGCATTACATGAAGTCAAAATTTAAACAAGACCCTGATCGTTATAGAGATGGATATGTCCAAGCTCGTAACCTTAGTAACAGGAAGTGTAGAGAAGCACAGCGCCGCCATATCCATCAATCTATTGAAAATGGTGATCCAACTAAAATTTGGAAATTTCTAAAGTCACTTGGAGTTGGTAAAAATAAAACAGCTATTTCTAAAAATCTTGATTTAAATTTGCTAAATAAACATTTCTCCTCTTCAACTTTATTTGATGGCAATGACAAGACAAACACGTTAAACCATCTATCTTCACTTCCAACTCCAGATATTTCTCCATTTTCATTTAGTCCGGTAACCGCTAGTGACGTTAAAAAGTGTTTACTATCAGTATCCTCAAATGCTGTCGGATCTGATGAGATTAGTCGTAATATGATCCTGCCAATCCTTGATATCCTGCTTCCCACTATCACGAGAATCATGAACAATTCCTTGTCCTCTGGTACTTTTCCATCTGCTTGGAAAAGTGCAAATGTTACTCCTATACCAAAAAAAACGAACCCGACAACCTTTTCAGAATTTCGACCAATTTCAATACTTCCATTTTTATCCAAAGTTTTGGAACGATTAGTCCAATTTCAAATTCACTCCTTTCTCACAAAAAACAACCTTCTAAACCCTTACCAGTCTGGTTTCCGTGCAGGTCATAGTACGACTACTGCGTTAGTGAAGATCGCGGATGACATCCGCTATGGAGTAGATAATTCACAGGTTACGGTCCTGACTTTACTTGATTTTAGTAATGCTTTCAACACTGTGGATTTTGATATTCTTCTGGGTCTGCTACGAACACTGAACGTATCTCCTTCTGCTATCGACTGGTTTCATTCTTATCTGCATGGGCGCCGGCAACGGGTGTGCATTGAGGATGATTGTTCTTCTTGGTGCTATACGTCTGCTGGTGTTCCTCAAGGCGGCGTTCTATCTCCTTTACTATTTGCTATCTTTATCAATTCAGTCTCGTTTCAACTCTGCACTTCCTACCACCTATATGCAGATGACTTACAAATATATTGTCATGCCTCTGTAGAGGACCTCGCAAATGGTATCAATAAAGTTAATGACGATCTTTCTCAAATTTCCAGATGGAGTAAATCTCATGGACTTATTGTAAACCCAGCAAAAACACAAGCCATCATCATAGGTAATGCATGGCATATTTCTAGACTAGACTGGTCCTCCCTTCCGTCGATAATGTTTGATGGGGTTAAAATAGACTACAGTGACAGAGTTAAGAACCTAGGTGTCATTTTCGACAGACAACTTTCATGGTCTCCACATATTGCGGAAGTAAGTGGGAAGATTTTTGCTTCGGCGGGATCACTTACTAGACTAAAAAACTTTTTACCTATAGAAACGAAAATTTCGCTGGCACAATCTTTACTTCTCCCTATTCTTGATTATTCCGACTCATGTTACCTTGATGTTACTGAAGAACAATTGAATAAACTTGAGCGCCTCCAAAACTTTTGCATTCGATTTATATTTGGACTCCGCAAATATGATCATGTCTCTACTTTCCGCGCACAACTCAGGTGGCTTCCGATTAGGCTTCGTCGTAACTATCACATCCTTGTACTCCTGTTCTCAGTTCTCTTTATTCCTTGTACCCCTATTTATCTAAAGGAGCGTTTCACTTTTCTGAAATCGGATCAAAACCGTCCTTCGCGCAGTGTTAATGACCTACTTCTCAAAACTCCAACCCACTCTTCTGCGTCTTACTCCAAGTCGTTTACGGTACGGGCTGTTCGACTGTGGAATGCTTTGCCTGTTAATGTACGCATGGCTCAAACTATTACTAGTTTTAAGAGCCAGGTTAAGGAGCACTATCTGTCCCTTCAAGGTATGTAGAATATATATCATATGTGTTTCTTATTCCCAAATTATATCTGTGTCTGTGTTGATTTATCTATTGAGTAGACATTATTTTTAATTCTACTGGGCCCACCCTTACATCATGTTCTCTTACTGTACAAAGGTTGGCTGGAAGAGATTGCTTAGCAATAAGTCCGCCTTTGCTCCATATTGTTAACAATGTTATAATTCAGTTTTGTGATTTCCCAGATGTGGGCAATAAAGTTATATTGTATTGTATTGTATTGTATTGTATAGTCACATTTTACGGAACCCGGCTGTTTACGTAGAAAGTCGTGTTTACAAGGAGTCAAGGACAAATACACAAATGAACACACGGTCAGGCTGACAAGGCAAAAGATAGAGGCAGGCACAAAAGTACTGGCTTGACATAGTATTTGAAATTGCATGCACGTCTTACAGAAATGGGTTATTTAGTTACGTTGGGAACAATTATCTGTCTGGCTGTGACGCCTCCACCAGGGGCCTGGTTAACTGGACAAACACATACATTTTGATAATATTTCCATGAGACCAGATAGAAAGTAACTATGTTCTTTCAATAAAAAAGACACCCTACAGGAAGTCAAAGCCACCCATTATCAAATGCCGGTATTTAATCGGAGCTAATTTCCCAGCGGACCCTTACGTGACCTTCGGCTATACGTGGCCAGCTGAGTGGCAGCGTCGAAGTTATTATTAGGCCGGGGCTTCTATCCCATGGGAGTTTCGGGTGAAATGTATTCATTTTATACTAATAAATAGGTAAAGTTAAAGGTGTTATCTCCGGTATTACTGATCTGATTTTGAAAATCCTTATACTGTTAGAATTTCTATTATCTGCGGGCGTCATAGTTTTGTATGTTCCACAAAGAATAAATCCTTGAAATAGCTTTTTTAAATGGCACATAAGTAGTACATTCCTAACACTAGTATCATCCTGCAAATTGTACAAAATTTCATAAATAATGTCCGTAGTTGCTAACTATATGGTTTTAGTAGTATTTTATTTGTAACGTCAGTAGAACCATTGTCTCATCCCGTGTGCTGGTCACGCGCGGTAGCGCTGACGGAATTTAGCATTAAATATTTTAAGCCTCGATATTTACCACCATCTTTGGCCGAAGATTTAAAGAAACGAATTCTTATTCTTTACTGAATTCGCATTGAAAGGACATACATGAATATATTTGTATTTTGTATTTGTATTCCATTGATACTCGTATATTGTTAGGTACTTAACAATTTAGTGGTGGCAAATAACTATTGATTCACTGCTTATCAAATGGGTTGAAAGTTCAATTACATGCGCAATTAAAAATTCGTGGATTTGAATGTGTAGGTGTCATCACCTACAGATTCAAATCCACGAATTTTTCATTAAACAAATGCCTAAAATAACGAAAGACTAACTAATGATAATATCAAAATGCTGCGACAAACAATCACAGGCAAATTGACTACGCTGTTGTGCAGATTTCAAAAATATCACTTCTAGCCTATCTGAGAGATATGGTGTGAAGTTAAAACTGTACTATCCCTGAGATAAGCGTCTGCGCAGACGCAACAACCTGATTTATTTATTTATAAATCTTTATTGTACCACAAGTAATAACTGATCTCTTAGATTTTCTTCGAGAGACGAGCACGAACCAATCTTTCCGAAATTACAGGTAGCCGCGAGGTGTTTTAACGCTTGCAAGTATTCCGTGACAGCTTCACCGATCCGTTGCCTACGCAACCGGAAAACATGTCGCTCGGCGATCTCTGACCGTTGCGGTTCTAAATGATCGGTTACCAGTTTCACCAATTCATCAAAAGATTTGTTTTGGGGAACACAAATCACACATCAACGCGTATGTTTCCTCCGCAACCATCGTTATCAGCATCGACACTTTCAAATCCTCCCCAATCTTATTGAGCTTTACATATTGATTAATACGCCGAACATATGCCGGCCACTGTTTTGATTCCAAATTAAATGGTTCAATTTTTTCAATCGACATATTGTAAAATAACAACACAATTCAGACGCATTTTAATAAAAATCTAATATAAATAGGTTTCCAATTTCCACAATTCGTCGCCAATGAATCGTCTATGTCAATCAAACACGGAAGTAAGTAAGTAAGCTCTGTGTGTGCATTACCGGGCAAAGCGAGCATTACAAAAGTGTTAGGTGTTTGCAATATATTTCAGAGATAGTTTATTTAGTTTATGTATGGATTAGATATATATGTTTATAAGTTTGTAAGCTTAGTGGGAAGAAGTGTGATGATATTGACAAGTGTTCTATAATCGTCTCTCTGGTTTATTGTAATAAACAGTCTGTCGCTTACTTCCGTGTTTGATTGACGTAGACGTTTCATCTCCTAGACATAACCATACACAGTTTAACTGGTTTTAGTGGAGCATAGGTATTATATAGCGAGATTCCTAAATCTTTTCGTCAATAGTTGCTGCTTTAGTTATAGGAGAAAATTTTTGTGACATATGTGAGTATATCTTATGAGCGTCACTTATTAGTTTTTCACGTTCAATGTTAACCATATTACGCATCCAAAAAATAACAGGTTTAGCTTTCGGCGACTATAGTTTATAAGATATAGGAGATCATGTCTGGAAAACGCAGGGGCAGCAGCCTGACCATACTTAAGAACTAGTTCTGGAGACGAGGTTAGAATTAAATCAAGCAGGGTATCATCCGTGTGAGGATTAAAATGTGTGGGATCTAAAGACAAAGCGTGTAAGTTTACTGATTTAAGTATATTTAGAAGTTTTTGAGAGCGAGTTTCCTGAGCTTTACAATGTCTAAGGTCAGTGTTTAAGTCACCCAAGACTATGTGATGTGTGTAATCGTAAATAAGTGAGTCGAGGATTAATTCAAGTTGAGAAAAATTATCTATTAAAGTAGCGCTGTGAACGACTCCTAGAAGTGCCTTGGAGTCGTGGACACAGACCTCAATAAAAATAAATTCAGCGGCCATAGAATAAACAGGAGGTGAGGATATTAAAATTTTATAAGGAGACTAAGTATATAAATTGCAACACCTCCACTACCCTTTTTGCGGTCATTACGTATCAAAATGTACCCAGGTAAATGGTAGAGTGCAGAGGACAATGTCGTTTTTAGCTAGCTCTTAGAAACCAAAATATCATCAAAGAGACAAGACAAGAAAGTATCGTATAAGTCAGTGTAGTAAGCCGGAATATACTTTGCGCGTTCAAGACTTCCTGACATAGCAATAACTAAATAGTTATCTAGTGTTTCAATTTCACCATCGGAAATACAAGAATGGAAAGATGCGTCATCGGATTCATCAGACATAAATAATTATATAATAAATAATCAATGTATCACATACAGGAAGTGAATATTAAGCACTGTAGACACTAG